>CM053771.1:241972168-242082639 GCA_028658325.1 Potorous gilbertii | reverse complement strand
TGAAATATCTCATTGGAAAAACAACTGACCTGAAAATAGATCCAGGAGAGACAATTTAAGAATTATGGGACTATCTGAAAGCCATCATCAAAAAAAGAGCCTAGACATCATCTTTCATGAAATTATCAAGGAAAACTGCTCTGATAATCTAGAACCAGGGGGCAAAATAAATATTGAAAGAATCCACTGATCAACTCCTGAAAGAGATCCAAAAAAAAGAAACTCCTAGGAACATTGTAGCCAAATTCCAGAATTATCAGGTCAAGGAGAAAATATTGCAAGCAGCTAGAAAGAAACAATCCCAGTATAGTAGAAATACAATCAGGATAACACAAGATCTTCTATATTAAGGGATTGAAGCGTGTGGAATATGATATTCCTGAAGTCAAAGGAACTAGAATTAAAATGAAGAACCACCTACCCAGCAAAACTGAGTATAATACTTCAGGGGAAAAATGGTCATTCAATGAAATAGAGGACTTTCAAGCATTCTTGATGAAAAAACCAGAGCTGAAAAGAAAATTTGACTTTCAAACACAAGAATGAAAAGAAGCATGAAAAGGTAAACAACAAAGAGAAGTCATAAGGGACTTACTAGAGTTGAACTGTTTACATTCCTACATGGAAAGACAATATTTGTAACTCTTGAAACTTTTCTCAGCACCTAGGTAGTTGAAGGGAGTATACACACACAAACACACACACACACACACACACATATAAAAAGAGAGACAGACAGAAAACACAGAGTGAGTTGAATAGGAAGGGATCATTTCTAAAAAAAATAAAATTAAGGGGTAAGAGAGGAATATATTGGGAGAACAAAGGGAGAAATGGAATGGGGCAAATTATCTCTCATAAAAGAGGCAAGAAACACCTTGTCAATGGAGGGAAAAAGGGGGGAGGTGAGAGGGAAAAAATGAAGCTTGCTCTCATCACATTTGGCTCAAAGAAGGAATAAAATGCACACTCAATTTGGTATGAAAACCTATTTTATAATACTGGAAAGTAGGGGAGAAGGGGATAAGCAGGGTGGGGGCAATGATGGAAAAGAGGGCAAATAGGAGGAGGTAGTAATCAAAAGTAAACATTCTTGGGGAGGAACAAGGTAAAAGAGAGAATAGAATAAATGAGGGGCAGGAATGGATGGAGGGAAATATAGTTGGTCTTAAACATGACTATTTTGGAAGTCATTTGCAAAACTACGCATATATTGTCTATATTGAATTGCTTACCTTGTCAGTGGGGATGGATGTGGAGGGAGCAAGAAAGAGAAGTTGGAACTCAAAATTTTAGAAACAAATGTTGAGTATTGTTCTTGCATGTAACTGGGAAATAAGAAATACAGGTAATGGGGTATAGAAATTTATCTTGCCCTACAGGACAAGAGAGAAGTTGGGAATAAGAGAAGGGAGGGATGTTAGAAGGGAGGGCAGATAGGTGGTAGGAGTATTCAGAATGCTCAGCGTTTTGGGGAGGGGGGAGGGGAGAGATGGGGAGAAAATTTGGAACTCAAAATTTTGTGGAAATGAATATTGAAAAGTTAAAGTAAATAAATACCTTTTTTAAAAAAAAGTGGGGAAAAGGGGGACATTTATAGAAGAGGTTGTGGTGGTGATAAAAGAACCCACAAGATCTGGGAAAAGATTGGCTACATGAAATGCATAAGTAAGAAGTTAGGGATGGTACTAAGAATGAAAGGTCTAGGTAACTAAGAGAATGATAATTCACTTGACAGTAATAGAGATGTTGGCAAGAGGGGAGGGTTTGATAGAAAAGTTAATGAGTTTTGTTTTGTACATGCTAGGTTTGAGCATCCTATGGGACATCTTATCCAAGATATTTGAAATATATTTGTAATATGAGCTGATGCTCAGGAGATTAGGACTGAACATAGAGGACTAGGAATCATCTGCTTGGGGATAAAATTGCACTTGAGTTAGCTGATATCAAAAAATGAGAGAAGAAGAAAAGCAGGACAAAGATAGAGCCATGGGGAACACCCATGATTAGTGGAATGACTTGAATGTAGAGTCAGGAAAAGGAGTGGTCAAAGAGGCAGGAGTATAAGAAAGTAATCAGTGTCACAAAAATCCTACTTAAGGGGGCAGTACCCTGAAGAAGATGATATCACAAGACATCTTGCAAGAGGGATCAGGATTTATAGAGAAATACTATAGGTTCCCATAGTGACTATTTTTCAACTCAGGTTTGAGATCAGTTACATTGGAAACATCTTAGGCAAGGTTCTTAAACTTTTGTCCATGCCTTTGTTTGGATTTTTGTTTGGAATATTTTAGTGACTGTATTTCAATCGAATTAGTTCTCTTGTTATCCAATGAATTTAATTTTATGAATTTAAAAACATTGTCCCATATAGAGGTCTACAGGTTTCACCATACTGCCCAAGGGGTCCTTAACATTCACTCAAAAAATAAAGAGGTTAAGAGCTATTAGTTTTTCTCCTGTGGCTTTTACCATCCAGAGATTTCTACAATCATCAGAATTACAGGTATAGAACTGAAAGCCATCTTCAAAGTTCAATCTTTTCATGTTATATATAAGGAAACTACAGCCTAGACAGGTTAAATAACCTGTGTGAGGTATTAAAAAATAAAAAATAAATTAATGGCAAAGCCCAGTTTTGAGCCTAGGTCCTTTACCTTCAAATGCAGCACTGTTTCCCTGAACCAGGCTGCCTCTCTGGAGTTTCTAGTTTATTTTTTGTGTTCTCATCTAACTTTTTATCAAGTATTCTTTCATATCAAATACAAAATCTTCTGTATAGCATTCAAAGCCTTTTCTAATCTAGCCCACTCTTAATTTTCTAATCTTACATTTTACTTCCTACCATCTATTCTTTGATCCAGTACTACATGAACATGATGCTCCATCTCTCCATTCCAAGTATTTTCTCTGGCTCTTCCAGACCTGGAATACTCTCTCTTCTCAACTCCATCTATTTGTTTCCCTGGCTTCCTTGAAGCCTCGCCTAAAATCTCATCTTTTACATAAAGTTTTTCCTAATACCTATTAAGTGTAGTGCCTCCCCCTTGTGAGTATTTCCTATTAATGCTGTATGAAGCTTATTTCTATATATTTGCTTCTTTTCTTCCCCTGTGAGTTCACTGAGGTCAAGAACTGTCTTTTATCTCTTTTTGTATTCTTAGCACTTAGCATAATACATAGCATATAGTAGGTACTTAATAAATATTTATTGGCTGACAATATCAGCCAGACTGAATGTAAAAGATACCTGATTTTATTCTTTTCTAATTGATGGCTTAACTTTTTTTATATCCAAGTGTGAAGCTTATTATGGTGTAAGATGTTAGTCAAAGACAAATTTCTGGCAAATTTCTTTCAATTTTCCCAGCATTTCTTAACAAATGAGGAGTTCTTCCCCAAATAGTATATGTTTAAAATTGATTTCCATTTTTCTCCTCTTGATCCTTTCATTATGCCCACTGGGCTCCCCTGTCCCTTACATAAAGTGATTACTCTGAGGTTTTCTTTCCCAGCTCTCCCAGAGGTATAATGGCAGTGCACCTCTTTCCTAATTCATATTCCTTCTCTAACCTCTAATTGCTTTTCATTGCTCTTTTCTCTCTCTCTCCTGCCACTTCATCTACATCTTTCTCAAAATGAGTTAGCCAATATCGATAACAGGATGCAAACATCAGTCTCTCTGAGGGGTTAGAATGCACTCATATCCATATTTTAAAATATATTATAGATTTGTGATACATTTACATAGATATATGGATGTCTTGATAAGCTCAATTTATATTTTTGAACAAAAGGTCAAAATATCTACTGACCTGTTTGCTGCTATATTTTAATACAAATTTCTAAACTGAAATTTATATTCACTTTTCCAAACTATGTTTTATGGATTGAGCTCTATATTTGAATGCCTGTAGTACTCATTTTTTATGTCTTATCTTCCTCTAAATTAAATGTCTTTTAACTTTCTTGCCAAGATTTCTACCCTTATGAGGTCATTTCATATAATGCTTGTGTTTTTAGTACCTGCCAATTTGATCTCATCTCAGAATTTCATTAGTACACTATTTACTCTCATTCCCAGATCATTAATGAGATTTTAAGTAAGACCAGACCTAACATTCATTCCTGTGGTGCCCGAGTGGACATAACATTGTTGATCGTTAGTTTTTCTTGCTTGTACATTAGCCAGACTTGAAACCTTAAGATGGCGCAGAGAAGCCAAACCTATTTAAATTAAGTCATAAATAAAATGATGACTGAAATTCAATGAGGAATCAAATGTTTTGCTAAAATCCAGATATACTAAATTACACAAGTCTTTATTAATCTATATGTTTGGTAATGTTTTTCAAATGATTTTCTTTTCATACATTTATTTCTCCCTTAGAAATTCATGTAAATATTTCTTCTCATTTGTTTTGTTATAGTTTAGGTTAGCTATAATATGTTTTCATATGTGACTCTAATTACCTTTTAGTTTTCTAAAAAGAATTTCAATTGTTGTACTCCACCCAAATAAAGCCAGATGGTATGCCCATATAAATATTAAAATGCATATAATTTTGAAAATTCAGTTAATATTTTGTCACTTTTTGATGACTTGTTTCCAGAATTAGATCAAGAGGCAGACTAGAAAATGAAAAAAAAAAAGATAGCTCTATATGTTTTCTGGGTTTTTGTGATAATTAAATGTAGTGTTGGAGAAAAATAATTAAACTAAAAAAATTGAACCAAAAGAAGACATTGTCCCAGAAGATATTCTATTAAAGCAAGGTATTATAATTCCTTGTAGTATTAGGATAGCTACTTCTTACCTGGCTGACCATACTCTCTGGTATTACCCTGTGTAATAGAAGCAGCCATCTTTACCATTTCCCTCCTTGATTTATCTACCTTTCTTGCTGGGAAAATAAAGTCAGTCATTAAAGTCACAAAAAGAAAATAACTGAAAATGTCTGTAGTTTTCATATTTGAGAAATTGTTCAGTGTTTTCAATGATCACATGCTACTCTGAGATGCAACAATCCATCTCTTTAATACCATTATTCTCCTAGTGATACTGAATGAGTGTGAACCATGGAATGGCATGATGTGCAAAGAAGGAGAATTGCAGATGATCTGAAGGGCAATGAAGAGATTTATTTCCAGTAATAGTCGATGACAACATATTGTTCAAGTTACTTTCATATGAGAAGTGGTGGAAACAGCCACATAATTGTCATGCATGACTGGAAAAGGAAGAGGAACAATTATGTAGCAAGAACAAAATATAACAAATAAAGTGCCCAGGCATTATATTCTGTTCCCCGAGGTATTAAGAGATATACAGGAAGGTCTCAAGTACATTAGGTAGATATATAGAGAATTTAAGGAAGGAAATGAACAAGAATCATCCAAGATGAAAGTAATGGATAGATTCAAATGTATGCATGTAGAGGAAGTATCTATGGCATTGGGTCACAGATTCATGACAGTTTTTGACATATGATCATGAGAATTCATCATCACTTCTAGAGTATGGCTCTGCAAATGCATTCTACAATTGATGTGTATAATTGTTTATATGTATCTGTCCATGCCTTTGAGGCTACGCGTGTGTGCATTTTCACTTCTCTACTAGAATGTAAGCTATTTAAGCAACAATAGTCTTTTTGTTTGTTTTGTCTACCACCCTAACATCTCCTGTAGTGCTGTTTTTTATCTAGTAAAACATCTTCAGTCAGCTGATGGGTCACAGGGATATATATGTATCCTCTAATTTCTGCCTTGATCAAGAAAATGGAAGCAGCAGCCACAACAATAGTTAACATTTACATTGTGCTTACTATGTGCCAAGCACTGTGCAAGTACTTTATTATTATTAACTTATTTGATCCTTGCAACAACCTTAGGTGATAGGTGCTATTAAGATTGTTGTCATTTTATAGATGAGAAAACTTAGGCAAACAAAGGTTGTGACTTGCCTAGGGTTATATAGTTTGTCAGAGGCCAGACTTGAAATCAGGTCTATCCCTGCTCATGGCCCACTGATCTATCCATTTCACCACTTAGCTATCCCACATAAACCACAATATCATATTTTTGATTAAGATTTACAAAGTGGACTCCCACCCTCTATAACCCAAAACAAGAACTTTGATTCAGTCATACACAAGGAAACATCCAGCACCTCTTACCCCCCCAAAAAAATCTAATCCTATTCTGACAAAAATGGGGATGAATATACCACAGTTATATGACTTGACTTTCTAGAGTAATTAAATTTGATTTCGATCTGCTCTCTGGTTTATTCCACGTCATAATTACATTCCAGGTCATGGAAATTATCCATCACTGTTTCGAAATTTAAAAGAAAATGATGTGTCTGAAAAGTCTTATCTGAAATTAAAAATGAAAATGGTTGCAATTAATTTTATCCATATCTACTGAACTTAGCAACTCAGATTCAAGTTGTAGGCACCTTGACAAAATCAAGCAATAGTTAAGTGTATTAATGCATTGAGAACCCCATCTACTGTCAACAGAACATGCCAATCTTCTCAATTTCACCTCAGATGGAACTCTGTCTGATTACTTTAACTCTCTGCTGTGCGTTTCTGGAGTAAAGTTAACTTACCTGACCTGGAATAAGAAAAAGAAAATGTGAATGTATGAACGTAGTCAATTCTTGAATTTAAAAAAAAGTTCCTCAAAATCACAGCAACAACAATGATGGAACTATTTATCATGTAAAGACACTATAGTTAAATTGCCTAATAGACTGAAAACACAGAAACTTTGAGTTTAATTGCTTGCTCACTCTACTCACTCATTTTCTACACAGTTGTAATGTGTGAAATTTTTTCACAACTCCTCCTTGAAACTTAAAATATTTCCTACCTAATCACTTTATTCTGGCAATAAGTGTGTCCTCCTATGACAGAGAGGAGTCAGGTGCAATAGGGGAAATCTGTTATACGTCTTCCCCTTGGAATTCCTACCTTCTGGAAATTCTAGTCCAAAAAGCAAAAGGACAAGGGTCCATTTTCTATGACTTCTCAGACAAAAAGAAAGGGCAGCTATTATCTAAATAATTTCATGACCTCCCTACATCAAATAGCACTATCGGTCAATCCCTCCCTCTGGATACTGGCCAAGGAAGTATGATTTTAAAAAGTCATTTAAAGAGCCTTAAGGGAAATTTACTTTGATTCAAATATCATCTCTATTTCTCTTTACTCCCTGACCGTTGTTTGACCTGTGCAAAAACAGGATTCCACAAAGGAAAAAGTACATGGACACAATGATTTGAAATAAGAGTTTAATTAATCAAGTTAGAAATTATTTCTAGAAAGAAATATCCAGAGCAATAGAAGTATAGGCCCACATGAAATGAAAAACGTGACAGATGTGATTGATGAACCAGTTAGTGATCTTTGAAAGATTAGAGATAAAGGGAGAAGTCCCCTAAGATTAGAGTAGGGCAATGTTTAAATGTTCAAGAAAAGGAAGAAAATAAAGTTTGTAAACCATGTGCTTTTGACTTTGACTCAAATTCCTAGTGGAGTTGGAGTTAGGAGGCCCTAAGTTCAAATCTCTAGCTCTGACTTTGTGACCTTGGGAAAGTTATTTAACATCTATGGGACTTACGCTTCCTCATCAGACATTGGACTAGATAGTTCTCAAAGGATTTTCTACCTCTAAATCTATGAACTTATATGTCAAAGCCAATACCTGAACCCCCAAGTCTACCTGACTCTGAAACCAGCCCTTTATCTGCCATCTTATGTGAAATCTTAACAAATATTTTTAAAATTGGAGCTTCACAAGGATAATAAGATGAGGAAAGCATTATGAGTGATTTATCAGTAATTCATCTGAAAAAGATCAAAGTGGTTTATTGAACTACAAACTCAATGTGAACTCTATAATCCAATAACTCAAAAATACTAATGCAAATTTAAGCTACATTGAGAGGCATAATATGCATTGCACTCTTTCCTGGACAGGCTATGTTCAGAATACAGTATTCAGTTCTAAGTCCCACCTTTAAGGAAAGACATTTACAAGGTGCAAAAGCATTCAGATGGTAAAGGATAAAGGGCCTTATCATACCACAGAAAGACCATTAGAAAAAAAATGAGGGCCTGGAGAAGAGATGGTCCAAAGACTCCGAGAGACAGAAATATGAGAATAGCTAAAGAGGAAGGCATGGCCCTAGAGAAGGGACTGAAGAACTGTCTCCTCTCCCCAGCCTCACCTATCTGAAGGTCACTCTTCTATTCCATCCCCCAACTTCTCAGGCCAATTGTGGCAGTGGTGGGGAAGGAAGGTTTCTTTCAAAACTGCTCGTGGACCAGCAGCTGCATCTTCAGAGGTCCACAACTGTTAATAAGTAAAGTCAAAGTTAATAAATATTTACTATGCTTGTAACAGGCATGGTACTAAGTTCTAAGGATATAAAAAGAAAAAATCCATGCTCAGTCTAATAAGGGAGACGTTTTGCAAACATAACAAACTTAACTGGCAAAAGCTAAAATCTTTTTAAAGTACTACATCTAAACATCATGATGAACATGGTAAGAAAAGTAAAGATTAAAGTTAGGGTATAAAATATAATGTATGGAAAGATTGAGAGATATAGCTTCTGAGTAATGAATCATTTGATTAAAAATACTAGCAATTATTAATAAAAAGGGGTCACTGACACTCTCGAATACCAAAGACCCCTCATGGAACCCGCTCAATGTTTATATGCCCTTGGAAGAATGCATGTTCCTGAGGGTGACAATTGACTTGGTTATGATTGGTTAACAATTAAAGTGAAGAATGAATATTTTAATGAGAGAGGGACCTATTCTAATGAGGGGCTGGGGGTTATAAAGTGGAGTATGTCATTTACTTCTCCTATTGCATCCTGGAACATCCCCAATCATCCTGATGAATATTTGGTCACTGTATCCAGATGGCTCTGGAGGAGACAGTGAGGCTGGTGATCTGCCCAGCCCTCCCTCTTGCAAGTCATGTCATCATTTCCCTGATGTCATGGTCCTCTTTGAAAAAGAAGGACAAACACAAAAACAACAACGTCATTTACTTCCAAATCACCCTCAGCCTTGTGCCATCTAACCAAAAGATTCAGCCCCCTTCTCAAACCTGTCTGAGTGGAATACAATGGGTCAAAATCCACCTTAGATTAAATTCTAAGGTTTTCTAGTTGTATGTAGCAACAACTCCACCTAGATAAGAGAGTCTAGATGGGGTGAATTTGGGGGAAAGATTAGACTTTCCCCAATAATTTATTATTTGATAATAATTTCTCTCAAAATCCAAAATAAATAATAAACTCTAGTTATATATAACATCACAAATGTTTCTCCTATAGAAGCTATAGTTAAAGTGACTATAGCTTTAAGAGCCCAATGGAATGTTATTCTTGTTTTACACATAAATAAGAGCTCTGTAAGTGACAATACAACCAAGATGAGAAAGGTAATAGAAATGAAGATAGAAGAATATCAAGAGAAACAGAAAAACAGTAACTGAAGAAAAGAAAAAAGTGCATGTCTCTGACAGTAGCACAGAAGGAATAGCCTTTTTATTGTTAATAATGAAATTATATGGTATACTAGCGCTGTAATTACTTAATGCAGGCAAATAAGGCCATTTATGTTCTCTGAAACACTTTATTATGTTTCTGGTTTAAGAAAAATGCCTTGTGTATTTTTTTAATAAAATGAGTAAAAAGCTAATTTATTTGAAGAGAATATGTCCATGACATGGTGAACAACCTCATTTACAAAAAAAAAAAATAGCCCATGTTGAAACGTCATTAATTTTGACAGAATATGAGATCTTTCTAGGCTTCATTCTCTTTAACTCTTTTTTGTAGCCTACATAATTTTTCTTCTGCTCTGCTCCTTGATAAAAGAAATTAAATAAACACTAATGAACTTTCCACTGAAAAATTTGATGTTTCTTTTTCATCTTTCTCTCAAATAATAAAGCAAAAATTCTCCCTATTCAGTTTTATTGAAAGACTCACCAAGAATTTCATGTGAAGACAATAGGATTTAACATAATAAAAGTATAAATGTTTTCTTTGAATAGAATAAAAATTCAAACACCTAAATATTCTGAGACTTATCTGATATTTGAATTAAAGGAAAATAGACAATTATTTTAGTTAGTATTTATCTTGTTCTTTTGCCTTATAAGATTTTACAGCCTACCATATTCAATAAATGATAGTACTAAGCTTGCAACTAGCAAAATTATTTGGGATATTGAAAACTTCTTTTAATGACCTTAAACGTCTCCCTAAGACATAGGCTCACCTTTTTTAATACCAAGTTTCTACTAGTGTTGTTCAATGGTTGGAAATAATGGAACACTATAGTTGCCCAACAATTAAAATTAAATATCATCCAGAGGGAAAAGGGAGAGGTGCATGGAGGGTATGAGTAGAAATGAATTTATTGTAAGCAATGGATTCCCAAGGAAAACTGAAGCAAAGAGTGTCATCAAATTTTTTTTTTAAAGTCTTACTGAAAAAAATGGGCTACCCATATGGAGAGAGTAAGGGAAGGCTGATAACCTCTGTGCTCTGCTGGTAATTCTTGAAATGTCAAGAGGAATTTCTACCACACTGACTAGGCTTACCATATTGAACTTATAGGTGGATACTGGCAAGTCTTTCAGGATAAATGGATTTCCAGTTGTATGACTGAAACTGACAAAACTGTAGGTCAATCTGAGTACTGGAATATTTAAATACAAGGTATTTGTGAGGTTACTATATCTTCCCCATTGTCATTACTGTTCAGTCATGTTTGTCTCTTGGTGAGTCCAACTGGGCTTTTCTTGGAAGAGATAGTAGAATGATTTGTCATTCCCCTTTCCAATTTGATGGGGAAATTGAGTCAAACAGGGTCAAGTGACTTGCTCTGGGTCACAAAACTAGCAAGTGTCTGAGTTCAGGTTTGAACTTAGGATAATGAATCTTTCTGACTCAAGGTCCATCACTGTATTCACTGCACGACCTAATTGTCCTGTATTTAACAAGTCATCTACTAAACACAGGTAAAGTTTTAGCATATATACTAATATGTGAATCTATGAATTAGAGTAAGAGCAGTTCATGATCAGGGATACAGAAAATAATCTTCTGTAATAGATGTTGACTACTTACTTTATTTGTAGCAAAAGAAGCAGTAGGCTTATTGTTGGTGGAAAGAATACTTGTCCCTAATGCACTATTACAAAGTAGACAACATTTTCCTTATCACCTTCCCACCTCCCTTTCTGTACCCATTTATCCCTGAAATACACAGTGCTTTCATGTTCTCCTTTGACTTTCCAAAGTTCAGGACTATTTTCTTCTCAGCAAACTCAAAAATGACCTGCCATTTATTCAACAAACATTTATTAAGCACTTGCTATAAGCCAGGCACTGTGCTGAAATCCAACATACCTTCTGCCCCAACCTAATCAAAGCACATAGTCTTTTCTTGTGTTGGGAAGCTTTAGAAAGAAACCTCATGGGAGGCACTGGCTTATTGCTATGTTGAATGGTGAAGCAGATATTATTTGTACTTCAAAAGAATTATTTATTAAAACAAATTTATCTCTGTTTGGTAAAATGTATAGATATGGTACTATAGAACTGAGGGTCATTTTTAGGACAACAAAAATCAATTGATTTGAGACCCTATGCCTGAAAGAATTTTGACCCTTGTTTTTCAGTAGTCGTTGATTTCTTTCTAATGTACCATAGATAGATTTATAGTCCTTTCCTTGCTCCTTCAGACAATTGAATTATAAATTAGTTACACTAGCTTAAGTATTCTGATAAAGGGAATAAAATTTATAAAGTGTTTTTATTTTAACCAAGGCTTCAGGTGTCCTTTTGATTAGAATATGAAGAGGAGTGCAAATAAAGAGTCAATTTCATTTTATTTGTCTTTCAGAACACAACCTATTGTTTTTCTTCCCAGTCCAATCTCATTTTCTATTTCTTTCAGCAAATAGCTTTCAGACACACATAGGGTAGCTTGATTGGATATATAAACCACTTCGTCCTTGTCTGGAAAAACTCATTGTGATCCTCTTCAGAAATATATAACTAGAGTTTAATTCTTGTGAATCTGATATTAATCTAACCTTATAATATTCATGTCTAGAAATGAGATAAAACTTTTTGAACATCACTGCAAAAGCATTTGCATCAGAAGATTTACTGCAAATTTAAGGTTCTCCAAAACTGACTCTCCCTATATCACATATTACTCTTCTCCAAGTTCCCTTCCATCCAGCCAAACTGGAATACTCTCTATATCCCATGTCCCATCCCCAATGTAGAAAACCACAATTAGGGCTTTGAAGGAGCACATGAGCAATAAAGGGTATACTTAGACCATGAGTATAATCTCTCCCTTATCCTTGCAATGGTAAAGGAAGAAATAGAAGTATCATGGTGACCAGACATTGAGGACAATTTTTTGGGAAGATTTCTGTTTTATAACAATATGGTACAGGAGAGGACCATGAGGTGAAAGAAAGGGAAAGTGGTTAGATAAGAAGGAGGCGTGCTCTCGTTTTCCCTGTGTCAGTTGTGACTCTGATTCACCATATTTGCATGTCCCCTCTGCCTGGATGGTACCTCCTCTCCCCACTTATCCAGTTAAATTCCCACCCATATTCTGGAATCTGAAATTAAGTGCCTTCCTCTTAATGAAGATTTTGTGATCTACATTCCCATCAACAATTACCCTCACTCCCCAAAACCTCCTTATCCAGAACTTTGCTTTGCATATGCTATACACAGGTGAGTCGTTATCATTCATTTGTCTTTATCTAGGTTAGCTATCTTTCTAGTAGACTGTAAACTCTATGAGGGAAGTAACAGTATCTTTTATCAGAATCTTGATAAAAATTCTGTGAAGTTTTCTAGTATTACTACCTCCATTTTACAGACTCAGAAACCAAGATAAAATAACTTGCCTATGATCATACAGCTAGTAAATGAAAGAGGCGGGACTTGAAATCAGGTTTCCCTGACTTAGAGGTCTAGCATTTTTTCAGCTTCACAATGCTGCCTGTCTAATATTTAACCATTTTCTGACCAACATTGATCAGTCATTATTAAATGATCTAGACTCATTCTTGAAAAGTTCTTAAACAATGGATATGACTAATATTTGGAAGATGCTTAAAATGTGTCTCTTTGCGACTTAGATATTGCCCATCAGTGCAAGACTCCACATTTCAAAGGAATAATTTCTACAAGTAAATTCTGTACCTGAGGCTCAAAGGGCAATAGAACAAAAGGCATAAATCTTTGAATTTTGACATCTTTGAAGCATTCTTACATATACTTTACACTGAGCTTGTACCTTTAACAGAAAGGGAAAAAGTACATCACAATAATAGGATCCCAAAAGCCTCAGCTGGCAATACTAAAGAGAGGTCATAGGAAAAGATTTGGACGTATGAGAGGATAAGGATTAGTTAAGAACTGCTATTCAAGGAACAACTGAAAGGAGAAAAGGAAGAAAACTGCCTGCAAAGGCATCACCAGCCAGTAAAAATGCAGAAGGTAAAATTGTTCCAGCAAAGGTGAATAAAATTTTCCCACTTCTTGGGGCCCACTCTGGTAATAAGTCAAGTCTTTAGGGAAACTTTAATTCTTTCAGAAAATTAGAGACTATATTATGTAACAATAACATTATGAAAAGAAAAAAGGAATGATAGCCAAGCTCATACATGCATACCTAAGGGTATGTGCCTGTGTGGGTATATGTGTGTGCATGTGTATGCGTATTTGCTTTCATCTATAGATGAAGAACTAGACTCTTGGCTATGCAAATACAACTGATCTTTTATTTTGTGTTCCAGTCAAATTTGGGGGATAAATTATTTGAACAGATTGCCCAAGGCTGGGGGTAACTTCATTAAATGACATAATCAAAATTCAGGTTCAGCCCCTCATTGTAATATTCATTTTCACATTAATGGTTAACCAATAGAATTGATTGCTCATCTCTTCCAAAAAGGCATAGCCACCCACCACCATGATTATCTTTGGTCAAAGGGAGAGACAGTCAAATGACTATCCTTTTATTTAAATATTGGCATTATTAATAAAATGTTTAAATTACCCAGAAATTATGTCTTTCAAATCTTTTTAAATGCCATGAGACCAAGAACCACAGCATGAACAAAAAGTTGTAAAGGGGTGATCAGTAGTAGTGAAACTGACCAGAAATAAGGCAGGGGCAAAAGTAGCTTCGTCAGGCTGTCAGCACTGAAAAGTACTTGGGATGAGAAGAGAGTGCAGTTGTTAGTGATTGCAGCAGTGGTAGACACAGGCAGAAATGAGACAGACACACAGAGAACCAATTAAGTCAACTGATATACCAATCAACATTTATTAAGCAACTACCGTATTACAAAAGTTACACTAAGTTCTAGGGATAAAAACCAATACAAAAGACAACCCTTGCTCTACAGGGGCTCACAAGCTACTGGAAAGACAACATGGAAATCACGTACAAACAAGACATATAGAGGATATATTGGAGGTTTTATATATATATATATATATATATATGATATATATAAGGAAAGGCACTAGTATTAATAGAGACTGAGAATGGTTTGTTGTAAAAAGCAGAATTTTAGCTGAGACTTGAAAGAAATCACAAATAGGAGGTAGAGAAAAGCAGGGAGTGTATCCTAAGTATAGGGGATAGCCAGTAAAACTGCCTGAAGTCTGGGAATGAAGCTTCTTAGGTGAATAACAGAAGAGTGGCTGGTGTCACTGGATCATATATGTAGGAGAGCAAGACGTAAAAAGTCTCAAAAGGAGAACGAAGTTGGGCAGGTTTTGAAGGTCTTGGAGAGCAAAAACAAAGGATTTTATATTTGATCTTGTAAGTGATAGAGAGCCCTGGAGTTTATTAAATAGAGGGATGACATTGTGAGACCTCCCACAAATCGATACTATAGTTGTGGTAGCCTGAATCATTCACAAAAAGAATCATGGATTGAGATATCACAATGCCTTGGTTCTAGTTCTTTGTTACTAACTTCCTTGAGTAAGTTGTTTCCCCTGTCTTTTTCTAAGTATATTCATCTGCAATATAAAATGGTTAAATGAAATAATCTCTTCAATCCCATTCATTACTGCAACATTCTAGTTTTTGCACTGCCCACACCCTATTATATGCATTGACATACCAGCTTGTCAGTGTTGGGAGAACATAGACTCTGGCCATGGAACAAAATGAAGGTAAATGCATCTTTGGACTTCATTAGCATAATGCTCAAAGAAGGTTAACTGAGCAAAGACCAGATTCGGTGACTGCACTATTACTTCACCAAATGGTACACTTGTAATCTAAAAGAGTTAATGTACCACCTTTAATAGGTTACATGCTACCAGGAATGAATCAGACAATCAAGAGAATCAAGATCAATGACTCTCCTGCAAGGACATCAGTTGTGAGGGTAATTAGCTAAATCCTAAACCTAGGAAGTTCAAAAATTGAAATGTTCTCCAATGCATTCTCCCATCACTAATCATTGCTGTATCTTAATGTACAGGATGTAGCTGTGATTGAGTAGCACAGCTTTGACAATTTAATGAAGAAAAGAGGAGAGTATATGCTATAGAGAACAAAGCTGCAAAGTTGGACTCCTATTTATCAACACATGCATTAGAAATCCTCCGTCATCCTAATATACATCAATAATATTAAGAGACTTGTTTAAAAATCAGAAACAAGTGCCAAATCCATGCTGCCTGTGTCTATAATGCTGGGTGATGAACATCTAAGGCCTAGATTCTTGTCTACAAAATTTAAACTGATCTATGACCTAATTACATAGAGATATTAGTGGGTTCAGAGTTACAGTCCTTAATCAGATAAAAAAACTCCTTGAAATCAATAAAGTATTCACCTGATATATCATAGTTCCCAAATGATGCTACAAATACTACACAACTCTTTTTTTTTTTGCTTAATGCATCACTTAAAGTAACCACACTGCTGAAATCACTCAGTAACATTCTTAGAACCTTGAAAAATAGGAGGAAAAAACAACTCTGGAAGTAAAAACCATTTTTTTTCCTTGAGAGAAAAATAGGTTGACATTTGATAAGAAGAGTGATGTAGGTTATATTTCTATGACTACAGTATAAGAACTAGAGACAAGGCCTGTCTTTCTTCTTCCCATGCTTGCTCTTAGTTCTGAAGTCTAGTGTTCTCTGTTTACCAGGTTAGTTGGGAGAATTCTCTGTAGATTTTCCCAATTTTTAGTACCATCTCCCTAATGCAAGATGAAAGCAAATATGTATCCTCTTTTCCTCCTTACTTCCCCCTGTAACTTGTGGGTTCTATTATGTGGGGAGTATTTGAAAAGTGACAATATTAATAAAACTATATGATACATTTTATTATATAAACATAACATTTAAAAGAAAATGAAGTAGTGGATGGGTCTAAGGGGCCTCCTAGCCCTGAAGTTCTATGGATAAACTTTTTTTCCTGTTGGTTACCTACAACCATAAACATGAAGGTGTTACGTAGAAATTGTTGAAATATGTGAATGTGAGTGAATATGATTAGCCTATATTCTATCAATGAAAAAACCCTCCCCTGAAGCCCTACTTCAGTGTTTCATCTTACTGAGAAAGGAAAAGTTGGTTTCTTGCAGACTATGCCATAATGCCTAGCCATGACATGTCTAGTCAAGCTAAAAAGTCTTTAAGAATATCCCTTGATGGTGAACTGCATGCCTCCCATCTGAAGGCTAACTAGCCTTTCTCATAACACCAAATATTTATACAGAGCTTTAAATTATAGAAATTTTTCTACATGCATTACTAATTTAGGTCTCACAACAATACTGGGAGGGAGATGCCATAATTCTCCTTGTTTTACAGATGATGAAACTGATGTAAACAAAGGTTAAGTGATTACCCAGGTCACACAATCATGAAGTGACTGAAGCTGGATTTTAATTCATGCCTTCCTGACTCCAGGCCCACAGGTCTGTCCACTGCCTGTATTTTAACCACAGAAACTCATGAAACCATCTATTAAATCTTGAAGGTAAGTGTGATCTGTATTGCTGGGAAAAAATACCCATATGGATAAAAGTTCTGACCTTTTGAAATATGGAAATATCAATACAAATGATTTGCATTATAGGTTTGTTTATATGTATATTCATTAGTCCTTTAGAACTTTGAAGAAAATGTATCACTTCCGCACACTACACTGACTTTTAAATTGATTTTTGAGTTTAATTTAAATCATTTAACACTAATGAGCAAACATTTCCCATGGAGTCTTCTCTAGTTGTTCAGACTAGCCAACCAAATACTGAAAACTTCAGTCACAATTTTCCTGACTTCATTTTTTAATAGTCTTTCTTTCCACCATTAATCCTTGCCCCGAAAATAAGAAGAAAGGGAAAGGAAGGAGAGATCAAGTCAGTCCCCAAAGAAAAGCCTTTTAGACACTATTTTCTCCTGAGAAGTAAAAGAAAAAAATTATTACCAAGGACAGTATAAGAGCCTTGTATATAATAATATATAATGATAGCCTTTCTATAGGACTTTAAGGCTTGCACAGCTCTTTATAAATTTATCAATTTGTCCTCACAACAAGCCTAAGAGTTAGGTGCTGAATGGGTCATGAATCTGAAGCAGACGGAGATTGAATTGACCAGGGCCACACAGCTACTAAGCATCTGAGGCCATACATGAGCACAGCTCTCCCTGATTCCAGTTCTATCACTCGCTCTTCTGCACTGTCTAGCTGCCAGTTAACACTTTAAGGAGATATATTCAGGGAGTATCAGAGATAATCTATACACATCCTTAAAGGGGCCCACTTACTAGGTCTTTTGTACTTAAAAGCCTCCATCAGGGAGGAACCCCTCATCATCCAAGGTATTCTATTGCACTTTTAGACAATTGGCAGGTTGTGCTTCCTTATGTCAATACTAATTACAATTTTGGTAACCTCCATCCATTGCTCAGTCCTCTGAGGCCAAGAAGGAAGTCTAATACCTCGACTTCAAGACAACTGATTAAAGAGAATAACATCTCTCCTCCATTCCTTCCCCCTAAGTATCCTCCCCAGATTAAATCTCCCTCCTTTTCTTCCAACTGTACTCACAAGGAATGATTTTGGGGGCTCTTCGCCATCTTGGCTATCCTCCTCCAGACACCCTCCAATTTATCAATGGCCCTCCCAAATATAGCAGCCAGGATTGAATACAATACTTTAAGTATGATCAGAGCTAAGAAGAGTACAGAGACAGTAAAATCAGTCATCCAGTCAGCAAACTTTTATTAAGAGCCTACTATGTGCTAGAAACTATGGTAGTTCAACAATGAGGATATAAATAAGAAAAAGAAAGAGAGTTCTTGCCCTTAAAGACCTTACAGTTTAGTGGAAGAAGACAATACACAAAAGGAAGCTGAAAATGTGGGGGGAGAGGATTGCCAGAGTTTGATGCAGTGCTATGATGTTCATGGAGTCCAAAACTGGCAGTTGATGAGAAATAAAGCTAGTTGGGAAATTTAAGACTCTTATAAAGGGAAGTTCTGGGAGGAATGAGGTAGGAAGAGGCAACCAAGGATGCCAAGGAGGTGTTGAGTATCAGAGAGGAATGAGTCTGCTTATTCCGAGAAAGACATGACATTCACAGAACTGAAATCTCTTTCCATGGATCGTTTTCCTCTCTTCATGCAATCTGAGACTATGCTACTTTTTTTAATTATTATATATACTTCTACTTCATGCTGAGTTAATCCATAAATCTCCTGTATTATCTCATTTGGTGCACACGGCACTGAGAAATAAACACTACTATTATCCTTATTTTACAGTTGATGAAATTGAGATAAATGGAGGTTAAGTGACTTGTCCAGGGTCACACAGTTAGTAAGTATCTGAGACCATATTTGAACTCTTTTCTTTCCAAGTCTAGGTCCAGTGTTCAATCCTCCATCCTAGCTAGTTGCATTAAAAAAATAAATCAAAGTGGAGAACCTGGGACATCAATGAAAATAATGAATTTCTAGAAAAAGGTGAAATGAGGATGATGGGGAAAAGGGAAGAGGAAGGATAGAACAGGAGAAAAGAAGCTCAAGAAATTCTTTACAATTTTCCCTATCAGCAGTCTTACTCTTTTCCAACCTCTCCCTCATGGACCTCTGGGGAAAAAAATCTACAAGTGAAACAAGCATATTTCTGAGGAAACAATTCATATTTCACAATTGCTAAGGATTTTAATTGGAACATATTTAAGCATCTACAAATTTTCATTTGAGTTTAAAGTGAATTATTTCTGGATAAGAACATTTTTTACCATTAAGATTCTTGTTTAAGAAAAATACTCTTAAAAGGTTACTTTCAGTATTAGATTATTTTTTAATTCAAGAAAAAATAAAATCACAAAAGCTTATCTGGTCTAGTCATGACTAATTTTAACTTCATGGTATAAAACAACTTGGAAGCCCCCCAAATTCACAGGAGGTATAAAAGAACTAGGGAAAATGAACTTTTTTTTTAGTTTTTTATAAGTCCTTAGGAGGGACTGGTTAAAATAAATCAGAAAATGCAAAATCACACTTGCTCCTAGAATAGCTTGGCATAAAACCATAATATCAAAGTTTACTCATCATGCCATAATTCCTTTGTCTACTATTGTAGAATACTTTACCATTGACCAGCCAACATTGTTAGGCTCTCGAACATTTAATTACCATTTCAGAGGGCTTGTGTTACCTACACTGACACTTCTGCCTTCAGGAAAATGAAAAGCTAATGTGTCCATTTCCTATGTGGATATGATTAACTTTGCAACGCTAGACATAGGAAAGTAATTTATGTTTAATGGTAAATCCCACCAGCTTTCAGTCACCCTAGGCTAAGGAGAAAAACTTAGTGTTTTTGTGTCTGTGGAAATATATTAGTTTCTGCAAGTCACAGTGGATTGCACTGGTGCTAATGAAGTAAGCCCCAGTTCCTGTGTTAGGAAGTCAATCAGCAACCACAACTCAGGCTATAGGATCAGCCTCATCATAGATTATCCTTTCAATACAATTTAATTCTATTCTATTCAACAGGGACCTACCATTTTTCAAAAACTGGAGATACCAAGACAAATACACAGAAACAAAAAAATCAACAAGTAGTATCTACCTTTATGCTGTGCAGAATGGTCCCCCATTTTGTTTACCCCTCATTGAGTTTACTAACTGAACTGTCCTAGTACAGACAAATACAGAGTCCTGGGAGAAAGACACTCCTGGGTAACACTGAATGATCAAGGCAAATTCCTATGTGGAAAAGATCAGGAGAATCTATGAAATCTCAAAGAAAATAAGAAAAGTATCTCATGATCAGAGAAGTGCAAATATTGTCCTGATTTTGTACTGCCATCATCCTTTGGTAGTTTTCCCATCTCCCTGGATCTTCATTGACCCAAGTCTTCCTTTACAGATATTTACAGACTATTTCTTCGGTGATCTATTCTAGACTTTTCACAGGAATCAAAGTTTAGTTCACTGCTCTGCACAGACTGCCAACTATAGAGAAGAGAGTTTGACTTTGATTGCTGGAAAATTTCTAATACAGATAACTTTTTGGTGAACATCTACAAAAGAAGAAGAGAAGAAAAAAAAGGAAAGGAAAGATTTATCAAGAACAAGTCATTCCAAGCTAATTGTATTTTCTTTTTTGTTGTCAAGATAATTAAACTTACAGACGCGAGGCTTACTATGGATATGGTCTATCAAGATTTTAACCCAGAATCAAATAATGAATGGTATATTTCAATTTCAACAGAAAGTTATGAGTGTGGTACCCTGGGAATTGTACTATATAACATTTTTTATCAGTGACTTGGATAAAGGCATAGCTATCATGAATATCACATTTGTGATTGATAAAACAGTGGGAGGAATTGCTATAACTTCAGTGGGTTACTGTTATTGGTAATATAGTTGGGATCCAAAGTGATCGTGAGATTCTAGAGCATTGTGCTGAGTCTAATGAAATTCATTCTTGATAAGTATAACTAACAATTTGTTGCAAGAGTACAAAATGATGGCAGCTAGATGCTATAATGGATAAAATGCTGAACATGGATTCAAGAATATGTTAGTTCAAATCTCCTCACAAACAGTAGTGATGTGACCTTGGGCAAAGCGTTTAACCTCTCCACCTGTTTCTTCATCTGTAAAATGAAGGTAATAGCGATATATATTATAGAAGTATTGTGATATATATGAAGTGCTTTGCAAACCTCAAAGCGTCATATCATATACATGCTAGTTATTAGTTAATATTGTTAAACAGAGAAGAATCAGGTTGGTGAGGGGAGGCAGAAGGGAAATGAAAGAAAAGCATTGTTCGGTAGCAGCTCCTAAAACTAATAGAATCTTGATCTTCATTAAGACAAGTATAGCTTCCACGAACAAGGAGGCAACAGTGACACTTCAATTTGCTCTCGTAAGATTTCATTTGGAAAATTGATTTCACTTTAACATGTGAAGAGTGTCTATAGAACGGTACCATAGTTAAATGAATTCTGGATCTGAAGTCAGGACAATATGAGTTCAAATACTGGCTCAAGATGTTTACTGGTTGCATGACTCTGGCCAAGTCACTTAACCTTCTCCCTCAATTTCATCATCTTTAAACTGAGTATAATAATGACAGCACCTACTTTAGATGTGAAGATCCTATCAGATAATATGTCACTGCTTTTTAACCTTAAGTTTTAGCTATTAAAGTGTCTTGAACCCATGTCACATGAAATCAGCTGAAGCAACTCAAGATGTTTCCCCTAGAGAAGAATCAGTGGGCACATTATACCCTCTGCTCAGCTGCTTTCAAATATTGTAAGCTTTTCATATAGAAAATGAGCTATCTTCTGGGCTCCATGTGACAGAACCAAGAGTAATAGGTGAATTTATTTGCAAAGAAGTCAATTGTATCTTGACTTATGGGAAAGCTTCTAAACAATTAGAACTTTCTATAAGCAGAAACTAAAATTCAACTTATCAGGTCTATTAAAGTGTGGGTTATTTTCATTTGTGGGTTAGACTAGGTTGTCTCTAGAGTAGGTTGTTGTCCTTCATTTTCAAAGAGGACCAAAATAACATCACCATGATAAAGTGAAATTTCAGTGTGTTCAACTATGACTGATCAGACCAATATGAGCTCAGAATGCTCTACCACAAGTTGGGTGCAGAGAGTCTGTGTGAATATATGGGGTGGATATCCCAAATGTGCGCATCCTTAATTTACGTTATGATGTCTCAATTCTGCTTTGCTCAAAGACCTCAGCATCCCTTCTGATGTGGGCATGCCATGCAGAGAGATCCTGTGCCAATGTCACCTATGCTGCACAGTCAAATCTAAAGTTCTTGAGAGAGACCTTGAGAGTGTCCTTGTATTGCCTCTTCTGACCACCATATGATTGCCTGTCCCATGTGAATTCTCCATAAAATAGTCTTTTTGGTAAGCTTACATTCTGCATTCAAACATTGTGGTCAGCCCATCAGAGTTGAGCTCTGTGAAGCATAGTTTGAATACTTGGCAGTTCAGCTCAATCAAGGACTTCAATGTCTAGTACCTGTCAAATGATCCTCAGAATCTTCCTAGTTCAAGTGGAAATGATTCAGTTTCCTACATGGCACTAGTAGATTGTCCATGTTTCACAAGCATGTAACAATGAGGTCAGCACAATGGTTCTGTAGTTCTTCAGTCTGGTAGTCAGCCTAATACATCTTCTCTCCAAAACATCACTTTGGAGCCTCTCAAACACTGAGCTAGCTCTGCCAATGCATACAACAATCTCATTGTCAATGTGTACATCTCTGGAAAGTACACTACCAAGGTAAGTGAACTTATGCACAGCATTCAAAACTTCTCCATTTGTTGTAACTGATGGTTCCATTTATGGATGGTGTGGGGGTGGCTGATGGAGCACCTGTGTTTTCTGGGTGTTAATTATTAGGCCAAAATTAGTACAGGCAGCAGAGAACTGATTCATACTCTGTCACATCTCAGCTTCAGAGGCTGCACTGAATACACCTTCATCTGTAAGCAGAAAATCATGCACCATCACTCCCTCCAGTTTGGTCTTGGTTTGTAGCCTTTTTAAATTGAAGAGCTTGCCATCAATATGGTAGTTGACCTTGATGCCATGTTCATCCTCACTGAAGCATTTGTCAATATACCTGAAAATATCATGCAAAAGGCATGAGAGCAAGCACACAGACCTGTTTCACTCCACTAGTGAATGGAAAGGCATGAGAACATTGTCCACTATCAAGAACATGGGCAAACATGCCATCATGAAATTGACATACAATTTTGATGAACTTCTCTGGGCAACCAAATTTTGACATAATTTTCCATAAACCCTCACGACTAAAACTGTCAAAGGCCTTAGTCAGATCTACAAATGTTGTATACAGACCTCTGTTCTGCTCTTGACATTTCTCCTGGAGTTGTTGGGCAGCAAACACCATATCCACTGTTCCTGGGCCCTTTCTGAAGCCACACTGGCTCTCAGGTATGTGACCATCTTCCAGGTGAAAGATCAGCCTATTAAGGAGGACTCTAGCAAGAATTTTGCCAGTAATGACTAAGAGAGAGACCCCCTGTGATTGTCACAGGACAATCTACTCCCTTTACCTTTATGTAGATGGACAGTGGAGGCATCCTTGAACTCCTGGGAGATAAACTCCTCTTGCCATTTAAACTGGAAAATTTCAGTCAGCTTTTGTATGAGCAATGTCCCACTACCTTGCAAATCTCAGCTAGAATACAATCAGCACCAGGTGCTTTTCCACATGAAAAGAGCCTAATGGTCCTCAAAAGCTCATCTTCAGTTATAAGTTCAGCTAAGAATGGATTGACTTCAACCTGATATAAATGGTTGATGGCCTCAGCATTGATTGATAATGGTCTGTTGAGAGCACTATGGAAGTATTCAGCCCATCTCTCTAGGATCATGTCCTTATCACTAATCAATGTGACTATTAGCACTGAGTAGTTGTGATGCACCACAGGTTTTTTGTCCATAAATAGCTTTCAGGGAATCATAAAAGCACTTTGGATTGTTACTATTAGCATAAAGCTGAATTTCATCTGCCTGCTTACTGAGCCAGGAATTCTGCATCTCTCTAAGTTTTGCTTGTACTTTGGTTTTGATGGAATTAAATGCTACCTTCTTTGAGGTGGATGAATTATCCTGCAGGTAAATCCTATAGAGTTTTTGTTTTTTATTTCACAGCTTCTGAATTTCCCCATCATTTTCATCAAAGCAGTCTTGGTATTTGCAAGTGTTCTGACCTAGATGAGCAAAGGCAGTGATGTACATCAAATCTCTGAATGCTGCCCACTCCTTTTCTGCTCCATTGTTGCCGACTATGTTAGTTCAACTTTCCCTCCAAGTCAGCAACAAACTATTTATACTCTGAGGAGAGCTCTAATCTGTTGACATATATTCTTCTGGTAGTCATTTTGCCTTGAGATCAGTGCTTTTGATGAATGCAAATATTTAGCTTGGAAAAGATAAGTCTATGATCAGTCCAGCACTCTGCACCACACATTGCCTTTGTCACTCTCACATCTTATCTGTCTCTTCTCCTTACAATCACATAGACTGTTAGATGCCAATGTTTGATGCAAGGGTGCATCCATGAAGTTTTATTGTGTTTAGGTAAATGAAAAGCAGTGTTGGTGATGAGAAAGTCATATAATGCACAAGTCTTCAGCAGTAAATGACCATTTCTGTTGCTGTTTCCAAGTCTGGTAGTCTGAACCTAGTCTAGCATTAATGTCACTCAGAATTATAAGTGTTTCCTCTTTTGGCACATTGACAATAAGGGTCTCTAGGTCTTCATAAAGTTTTTCTTTGATTTCATCGGGATTTGTCATGGTTGAAGCATAGGCAGGCATTGATGATGGTGGCGTGGTATTTTCCTGTAAGTGGCAATAGCATTGCCATGAGCCTATTATTCACTCCTTTTGACAGGCATACCGGCTTGCTGATTAGATTAGTTTTGATTGCAAAACCCATGCCAACTTCACAGCACTCCCCTTCACTGCACCCACTCCAGAAAAAAGTGTATCAAGCTCCAAATTCAGTAAGCTAGCCTTCATTTGCCAACCATGTTTCATTCAGGGCTGCTATTTGAATGTGATACCTGTTGAGTTCTCTTGCAACAAGAGCAGTTCTTCTTTCAGATCAACTGGATTTTGTGTTTTCTATTAGTGTGCTCATATTCCATGTGCCGATGATGAATGGAATTATCTTTGCAGATGTTTGTGTACATTTTGTATATTTTTTTGTGTTTCAACCACATAGGGGGATTCCGTGCCTGCCATAGTAATCAGCCCAGGGTTGAGTAAGCAGACAATGTTTAGGGCACCTTTTATAGCCCCCTTTCTCACAACGGGAGGTTGGCAGCACGATCCTAACAAGGCTGCTCAGACACTCAAGGGGCTACCGAGTCTCACTGCTGCTTCCAGTGAGAAATAACCCTATGGTCTGGGCCACCTGTGAGCATGGTTTTGACTACAGCTCCCAGTGTATCTGCACCTGCTACCTTATCACTTGCCTGTTGTCATAGGACTATGAAGCATAATAGGGAAATAGTATGGGTGATGTCTTTTGATTCATGTGTCATTGGATTTAAGTGAGGTAGAGTTGCAAGAAGTTATCAACCTCACTCTCTCCTCCAGAGTCATCGTAGTCCAATGGCAGGACAGAGTCAAGACAGCTAGCGATGGCTCAGGATGCAGTGGAAGACCTTGGCGTCTTCAATGTCAAACCAAGCTCTAAGCGCCTGCTTCATCTGCCTTCATGGCCTTTGGAACAAATTGTTGTCATCTGCTCATTGCACCAAATGAAGTCTTCACATACTTGAGGTAGACACTCCCCTAATTCACGAATGAGTTTGAGAGCCCTTGGTTACTCTCAACCGGGTTTGGTCTGTCTGCTGAAATGGTTTACCAGGGTGTGGCCAGTGCGCATGCTGCAACTTCTTAGAGCCACAGGTGACAGTTAGATGCAACAGGTGGACACCAAAGTTGAAAAGAGCCCTGCAAAGGTCTTGGCAGCCATTACGCCAAAGCTACTGGTCCTCCCTGAACACATCCTGCACCCCACTAAAGTTCTTTACAACCCTCAAATCCTATGATTCTGTGAGATTCTCTTGTGTATTACTGAAGGTGTAAGTCTGGAGTTGGGAAAGAACGTGAAAATGAAGATTTAGGGTGTTTTAAAAGTCTTAATGCCATTTTAGTTTATTAAGCTTCAGAATAACACAAAAACTTTGGGGACAGCAGTATATTAGTGTCTTAAAACACTGCTGACTAGTAAGACTTTATATTTTAAACACCTTGAAACTCCGTTTCCTGGTTAATGGATCCAGTTCAGTAATAAGGGCAAAAGTAATCAACTCATCACTTATTCTCACTGGCTATGTGATCTACCCAGCACCAGAGGGTGCCATGGGGTTTAAATTAAGTTGTCATGGCTCTCAGAGAGCTTACTTTCTCTGTCTCCTTTGCCTCTCAGTCCCTTTGTTTATCACAATTCTTGTATTCTCATTGAGTGATTTTATCCAGTTACTGTCTTGGCTTGATTCCCTCCAACTCATTTGAGGAAATTCCACTCCATATTCTATCCCAGCTATAATTCCAATGAAGTCATTGGAACTCTATGAGCATTTCTTTAATATTCACAAAAAAAAGACTGAATAAATATATTCAGGAAACCAGAGGAAGTTTAGAAAATATGATTCTTTCCCAAGACCATCCAGCGCACCCACCCCTGAGAGTATCAGTAACAGTGGGGTGTAATCCTTTGCTCTCTGTTGTTTCCATAGAGAGCTAGCAAGCATCAATCATATGATATGTCCATTCATATTAAATATTTCCCAGATGTTCACTTTCCGGACACTTGAAGGAACTTAGGAACTCAGGGCATACCATGTCATCTTCATCCTCTCCTCAAAGGTAGTGATACTTGAACAGAGAAACATCAAGCTGACTTTCATGGGTCAGGAACTCTGTTATAAACTTAGGGGAGTCATCTTGTGGAGGTGAAGGTATAGGAATGACTAAGATTATCAAAAATACCAAATGGAGGGAAGAAAAGTCAAAGAGTGAATTTCTGAGAAAATCCACTTTATGGGCTCAGAAAAATAACAAAAAGTTGGTGATAGAGACCTTATTTGTAGGCCCTTATTACTACCTCCTCACTGACTATTATCTAGTAGTTTCCTTCACTTCTATTTTTTTTTGCATTAAGAATGACTTATGCTCATTTTTGTTTATTTGCCATTAAGGATTTTAGTTTTGCTAGTCTGTCAATTCTTTCCACTCTTTAAAGCACAAAATTTGCTTTCATGATTCTTATTGCTTGCTTGAATAGTTTGTAAAGATCCTGCTGTGGTCCCACAATTACCTGAGTACCTAAAAGGTACTCTTTCTTAACAGGGGTTTGATTAATTTTTCTTGCAGTATTTATTCAGAGAAGTCTGGACCCAGTGATCTGAAGGTCATCTTCCCTTCTGTTATTAATAACTTCTCTGATGATTTAACTGTTTTTACTTAAAGTTTTCAACTGAGTTTTCTTCTTCTTGAGATCTTCATAATTTATATTTTTTCCTTTATATTCCCCTATTGTTCACTTTCTGACTCATGCTCCTTTGATGGCCTTTCCCTGAAGGGCTACATCTCTAAGTCATCTCAGCCTCCTCTCATGCTGAGAAACTCACTTTTCATCATCCTTGGTGGCTTCTGGTGAACAGAACTGGCCAAAGCTGCATACAAAGGCTGTGGTGAATTCCCACACACACCCTCCCTGATGCCCTGCCACTGTCCTGTTCAGTAATTCTCTGGCTGATCACTCTTACATAAAAGCAACAATTTTATGGCCTCCATAAGAGTCAACTATCCTGCTTTCCTGTACCTCCATATCCTTTGCGATGAGTATGGGTAGGGAGGAGAAGAATTAAGTTTTGCTGTTTGTTGCCATATAATTGATAAGGAAGGGCAAAAGCATTTCAGTGTCAAGGGGAGGAGTAGACAACAGAGACTAAAATACAATCAAGAAAATTGTTGTGTTAGTCCTAGAGAAGGAAAAAGCTGTGTGTCCTGCCAAATTGTAGTGATGAGAGGGAGAGGTAGGGTTGGATAAGTGATTTAGAGTTAAGAATTAACTTATACTCTTGACTCATCATCTTAAGGTTCTAGTGGGCTTAAACTATGAAGAGAGCTGTAGTTGCTTCATCTTTTGTGCACAATTCTTACTTTGAAGAAGCTTGAAAAGTTGTGAAAATCAAGTATCTTATTGGTAATGTGACCAGAAGTCCTCAGTAGTTCCCTAATGAGTCTTCACACTTTTCCCCTTCTTTTTAACTCATTATTTGTGCTATTGTAGGACTTACTCATATAGAGACTAAATAAAATCTCTCCTCTCTTCAAAGTTCTTTAGTGGAAGACAAAATGAGATTATGGGAAAAAGATAAACAAAACATAGATTTAGATCCAAGGATCTGAGTTCTATCCTGACTGTGTACCTTACTATCTGTATAACTAACCCTGGTTTGGGGCAGCGAGGTGGCACACTGGACAGAGTGCCTGCCTAGGAGTTAGAAGACATTTTGAGTTCCAATCTGGCCTCAGATACTAACTAATTGTGTGACCTTGGCCAAGTCATTTAAACCTGTTTGCCTCAGTTACCTCATCTGTGAAATGATCTGGTGAGGGAAATGGCAAACCACTCTAGTACTTCTTCAAAGAAAACCTCAAATGAGGTCATGAAGAATCAGTTACAAAAGAAAAATGATTGAATGATATCAACAACTCTGGTTAACTTTTCTAGGATTCCACTTCCTAATCTGTAATTTAACTAGGTGATCTCTCATATCCCTTGAAAGTCTAAATTGTGTAAATTTATGTTGTTTTAATCTGTTTTAACTTTCCATATAGCTTGGTATATAATGAGTCACATTTGGGAAAATGAAAATATTACTGAAAATCTATAATGGAAGAATTATTTTTAAATGTTTATAGTTGTTCTCATTTCTACATTGATTATAGTCATAACGATAGTATTAATTTTACAGTACATAATTTCCACATTATTTAATTTGATTTGACAATAAGCCTAAGATAATTAAAAGTGATTAATGCCCATTTAATTGAATGAGTTGAGTGTGTTCACATATTAAATAAAAGATCAAAATAAACCCAAACTATTAACAATAGGAAAGGATGTGTTTCCTGCCTGGTATTTCATCTATTTGAATCATTAATCTAAATCATGTAACATGGCTTTGATCAAGGTATATCTGCTTTGTAAAGAAAAAAAATTGCTTCAATCTATTTTGCAAAACAACCTGTCTCTAGCGAGTTAATAAAAGAAACTAATAGAAGAAACAGGTAAGGCTTGTGTCTTCTCTGATTTTAAATTAGATAGGTTTGCTTAGCCACAGTGTCTCAGGGCTGCGTATCTTAGCCATCTCTGTGTAATTTATAAAGATGCTCAAAAGGTTTTTTTCCTACCCATTTGTGCTATTGCTTGCTCCACTCTTAAGTCTAAAACATTTGTACACTCGATCATTTTAAAGGCATAAAGTTGTCTCTCAAATAGAAGATTGCTAAGATGGACTGTTTCTTTGAGAATAATTAATATCTGGAGACCCAATTTAGTTCTTTTTGTTCTAATGCTCAACAAAGATCCTCATTTATCAATGTATGTTTCCCATGTGTCACATTGCCACAAGGAAAGTAGGTCACTGAGAGAAATGTATCGATGTTTAAAGGTCTCGCACTTAAAGTTGCTGTTCCAATGAAATTGTGAGTGTTCCCCAAGCAATGTCATCAAAGAGGTCATTGCAGGGACAATGCAATCACCTAATGAACAAAAAAAGGACTTGTCAAGGAGATAGGAACATAGATTTAGAATTAGAAGGCCCATCTGAGGGCATCCATACCACCTCCATCATTTTACAGGTAAGGAAACTGAATGCAAGGAGGGGAAGTGTGACTTGTCCAAGGTCACACTGGTAGCAAGGAGATGACATGGGTAGACTTCAAAACCTTTAAATCTCTACACAGGGCTCTTTCCAAGAAGTAATTCTGGGATGTACTCAAGCTGAGGAATTAATTAAAAATAAGTATTTAACTGAATTGATATTATTTTATCACTCAAAAGAACACATTTGGATATATACATATGTGTGTGTATATATATATATATATATATATATTTACATTTAGAAGATACCATTAAAACAATAAATCACATTAGGTACTATTTAGTCAAACCTCTAGAGAAACACCCAACCAAACTGAATGACCTGTGCAAAGGGATGATTCTGAGGCTAGAACCCAGGTTTTCTAGCTACTATAGGATCTATAGAAATTTGACTACTTGGTTGTCTTTCTGTTATGGTCAGAGCATAATGGTCCATAGCATGCGCAAACATTAAGCCTTGTACTCAGCTTTATAGTTGTTATTCAAATGAAGCCTTTGTCCACTATTACCTTCAAGATACTGTGCTAAGCATTAGGGTATACATATAGTAGCCACAACACAGCCCTTGACCTCAAGGAACTCACATTCCTCTGTAATATCTGCTAAGATATGAATGGAGAATGTAAATCTCTCAACATCACAGTCAGGAGCAGTTAAATAGTATTTAGAGATTAAAAAATGACAGTTTTGTCTGATCAGGAGTGTTAAAGAATTGGATTTGTTTTAACTACAATAAATGTAGGATTGTAGGGAAGGTATGTCAATTTGAGATGCTTTTGATTCAGATATCCTTTGTCAATATCCTAATTAAAGTAAAAGAGATGCCCTAGAGGACTTTGCTTTAGGCACAAAGCTCAAAATTTATAGCATCACCCAGGGGGTCTTTCCATCTCCTGCTAAAATTCTTTCTTAGGAGCCTATGTTTTCTTGTCAATGTTTCCCACCATCACTAAGTTTAAGTCTTTACACCTGGTTCTGATGTTCTGCCTTCCCTATGGGACATATTACTTCAGGCTAGAAGTAGTGCATAAGTTTTGAGGTTTGTTTTAATTTTTTTTCATTCAGTATGCATGAAATATGCCAATGGTTCCCATACTCAAGTCCACCCTTGTTGTAACCAATAGCACACATTTACAATATGACTGTTCAGACTTGAGGATGTAATTTATGGCCATGGAGCAATGAGTTTGATACAGGATATGTATGGCCTTAGAACCTGAGACTGTTGACCTCTTCGGTCCATGCTGTAAATAGCTGAACTGAATATCTCATTTCCTTTTTATCTTTATATCCATTGCTAGATTCCCCAGATCCAAAAATACCATTGCTGAAGGGGGCTAGGAACTTGGGGATTCAGCTTGGGGAGAATCTGAAAACATCTTGCACTCATGTACAAAATCCAAGTGACAAGTACATCTGAATCATTTTTCAAGTAATGAACATAGTCATTAATTTGGCATTCAAATGTATGATTGTTTCTCATTTCTGAGCTCATGCCTCCCCAAAATAAACAGATTTCAGGCAAAAATGAGACTGTGAGACTGATTTACATGGAGCTGTTATTCTCCTAGCCCCACCTGGATTGCTGGCAGTAACACAAACAGCACATCTGTTACATGTTGCCAGAAATCAAAACTAAATCAAATGCAATTTAAATAAATTAAACAGCATTTTGTAATCATTTAATGACTAATCTAGGAAAAAAAATTTGAAATGGCATTATTACATGTTCAATTATTTTTAATTAATGACTTTGGAACTAATTAATGAGCATCTTCCTTTTCTTCTTATCTTATACTTTATACCCTCTGGTCAAGAGGCATAAATCATTAGCCAAGGGGCACCTCTTAGCTTACAGAGAAATTTGCTTTATGAAATATCTTTTTTCCTCCATTCTAAAAGAAGTCAACATAATTCTGATGGATCCAATAATATGCACTGATCTCTCTCCTGAGATATTCAGAGTTTAATTCCTTACAGTAAAAGTAATTGATAGAGAAGAGAACTGATAGTACTATATATTAAATGTATTTCTTGATTTGGATAAAACTTGGGATTGTGGTCAGAAAATCATGAAAGTCACCTTGGTTCTCTGGTGTATTTTTTCTTGTTTGTCTCAGAACTTGATATTCCATCATTTGCCTCCATGTGTTTGCACAGGTTGTCCCATATAACCACAATGCTCCTCTCAATTCTGTCCCTTAACCTCTTCAGTTCTAAAGAAATTCCCTAGGTATTAGTGATTTAATCTTTCCCTCCAAAAATCACATATATTCTTATTTTTTTTTCATGCTCTGTCCTCCAGTGGATAATACTCTGGGTCTAAAGTTAGGAAAACCTGGGTTCAAATTTAATCTGAGACACTTCCTAGCTGTGTGACTCTAGGCAAGTCACTTAACATCTTTCTGCGTCAGTTTCTTCAATTGTAAAATAGAGATCGTAGTAACACCTTCCTCACAGAGTTGTTGTGAGGATGGAAGAAGATAATATTTTTAAAGGTCTTAGCTCAGTACCTGGTACATAACTGGAGACAGAGATATAAATTAGATATGTAAAACAGTGATAAATAGATATATATGCGTAAGAGGGCAGTGGTCTATTGCAAGGGAGGATACTGCTACCTGAACTGAATAATGTCAGGAATAATTGCAGCCTTAATTTGGAGTTCAAAGCATTGCCTGCTTGGCCAGAGTTTGCTACTGTATTTGACCAAATGAACTTACTTCCTCTACACATCCTACTACTTTTCCCTGTTGCTGTGAAACAGAATTTACAGTAAAATCTCTTTGCACCATTTTATAATGGATTTTGTCTCCAGATAAATATAAGCCAATTTTTCATTGCATTCTGAGCAAGTGTTTGCTACAAATGTATGTACCACTCTATGATGGAAGGATAAGTGGGAACTTCTGGACAAATAATTCCAACATTAACCTTGAATCAATATTAATACTCTCTTTCTGGAGATACAGAAAGGGGTTTCATTTGTGTCTTGACAGTCCAGAACATCACCTTGTACATAGTAAGGAATTAGTAAGTAATTATTAGATTGGATTGGCTACTGTAAGCTTCCATGTGACCCAGAGAATTCAGGCAGAAGTGTTTTATTTTTTAATTATTCAATTATACTAAACAACTTTTTTTTGCCTACTGTGTACTTCTAGACTCATAGTAGACAGCAATAGCCTTGCTTTGGCCTTTCTTTTTCACTCATCTTGCCATCTTTACTAGTATGAAAGAAGAATGGACTTCAGAATTAGAACCTGGTCAGGTGTGAGTCTCTCAGGGAACAGGTGGATACGTCTCTTCTTTAAGGATGATAACACTTTTTCATGATACACATAGATTCCTAAAGGGATAGTAACGGAGAACCAAAGATGAAGCATGGTGCCCACCTGCAGTGAGTATTGGATTTAAATTGCAAACTGTTACATACATTTGGTCATTTGTTTTTGCTGGGCTGTATATCCTTAGAACAAGGAGCAGTTAGGTGCCATGGTACATAAAGCACCATTCTTGGAGTCAGAAGGATCTGAGTTCAAATCCAATCTCAGACACTAGCTATGACTATGGGCAAGTCACTTAACCCTTTTTTGCCTCAGTTCCTCATCAGTAAAATAAGGACACACTGGAGAAGGAAATGACAAACCATTCTATCATTGCCAGGAAAACCCCATAGGAAAATGTCCATGGGGTCACACAGAGTCAGGCATGACTGAATGACTGAACAATAAATATCTTTTGATATTATAGTAGGGTTAAGGAGAGGGAAAAAGCAAGGAGAGAAAATAAATGTTTGCAAAAAATAAAAATTTATTTAAGAAAAGAAGAACCAGTACTTTACTTTTCAGCACATTTACTAATAACAAACAAGGAGTATTTTCCCAAACTGTATCTCTTTTCAGGAGTATCAATTTCTCTTCGGCAATCATTGGAGGGACTTCCAAGTCATTGTTACCCTTTGAGAAACAGTTGGTTGGACATAGGTTCTCTAATACTTTCCATATAGTGACAGAAACATCTTTGCTTTTCAAGAGTTTAACTTAAAGAGAAGAAAAGTTAATTAACTTTAAAGTTTTCACGACACCAAATAGAATAATCAGACACTTTATAAAATATGCATTATGATATGTCAGCCAATATGTGTCACTAGTTACATAAAAAGTTATTTTTTTCTTTTAATGCTAAAACAATAGTGATTTTCATGAATACAAACATTAATGCTCATTTCAGGCTGATTGTAATTCTACTGAAATATTTAGACACTCTTTACCATCCTGCTGCCCATTTTCAAACCCTTTTGACAAAGAGTACTTTGCAAAAAAAAAGTGAGACATTTGCAAGCAGATGATTCATTATCAATTCATGGTGTATGAATATGCACTGAAATTAGCTAGACTGGAATATATTAATAACATGCAAATTTGCAAATATTTATTATAGTCTCTTGTCACTGACAGGTAACATTGCATGAAATATTTCACTTCCCACTTTACATTTTCTACATAATATAGGATATATCAAAAGATGGTAGGTAATCTTGGAAATGTCTATAACATGTACCATATTTGCCTACATATTGCTCTCCCACATATATTCCTATACTGATGCTCAACTTAGAAGAAGAAATATGGATGTTTTCACTCATCTAATTTTTTTTTCCTTTTGTGTTTCTTTAGAGAGTTGAATCAGGTGCACTTTGGAAGGCTTAGTTAAAGCAGATAAAGTGAAATAAATTATCCTATTCACACAAAGTAAAATTAAGAGGGTTAGAGCAATTTTAACAATGACCACCATTCTGAGGTTTAACATGGAGAGGAATTGCACTCCTGAGCATAGCAACCAAAATATTTGAGCTCATTTCCAACAGAATTCAGAAGCCATATTTCCTCCCCTTCTCCTTCTGTCATTTTAATGCAAATTTATTGGTTTTGTGGAGATCAGAGAGAAGGAAGCAATTGAGTAAATAAATGTGTTGTGAGAGCATTATCCAGTTTTAGAGAAAAATATAACATCTTTAGAAAATTACTGAGAGACTAACAGCGTATAATGGCTGATCCAAATCTAGCTCTTAATATAGAATAATCAGTTCATTTTGGTTAAAATCAACCTTCAACTTAGAAAACTGCAGGTAAAAATACCAGGCAATGGGGCTTTAGAGAGACAGTTTGTTCTTTCTTTGTTTTCCTTAAGCAGCTTACATTCTGTGACAGGGAACAACATGTACATATGTGATTGATCTCATCCCCTCTCTTTACTCACACAGCTACATTAATTCAGGACTTTATCCCTTTTGGCCTTGACTCCTGCAATAACCTCTTAAGTAGTCTGTCCACCTGAATCATCTCGCTGTCCAGTTCATTCTCCACCAATTTGCTAAAATAATCATTCTAATATCTAAACTATATTGCTTCCATGATCAACAAATCTCAATGATTGTCATCTCTAGGATCAAATATAAATTTTTCTGAATTTAAACCCTTTCCCACATTGACTCCAATCTACCTCTTCAAGAGTTCAATTCCCTCCTTTCATACACACCATAATGCAGCAGCCAAAGTCTTCTTGCTCTTCCTCATGTACCATATACCATCTCACACTTCTGTGTGTTTGCAGACATCCTTTTATTCTAGGAATGCATTTTCACCTTACCTCTGATTTTTATAAGATCTAGTTCTTTCCAAATACAAGCTAAAACATTAAGAGCTCTTCTACATGAAACCTTTCATAACCCAATAGTGGTCAGCATCTCTCCTCCCAAGCTACCTTGTATATAAATATATCATGTATTTAAATAATTATTTGTGGATATAAATTATCTCCCTTCATAGAATGTAAACTGCTTGAGGGCAGGCACTTTTTACTTTTCATCTTAATGCTTAGTATAGTGCTTGGAACATCATAAGTGCTTAATAAAAATTCTTGGCTGTTTGTGGATTATTTAATATTAATACATGGAAATATATACAAATAAAAATACAAGACATTTGGGTAGGGAAGTGGTTTGGGGCAGTGGACCAGTAAAGAATGAATGTGATCCTCTTCAGGTTACATCCCTGACTCAATAGCAACCAAGGTTGCACCCCTTACTTTCTCCACCATGCCACAGAAAACTCTTCACCCTGGAAACTCATTCTATCGCTGACACTCTCCCCCTAAGATTTTTCCCTACAATTGGCTTATTGTATTACCCAAGCAATATTCACAGTACTGAGGGCAACTATGAATATACATAATTCTGAATCACAAAGTATAATGGACTCTCCATATAAAAGGCAGAAGAAAAACATTTATTCAGATACCAGAAAGTCAAATTCAAACACCAGAAAACCAAATCCATCATATTAACAAAGAAATCTATACACAGTAACAATGCAGAGGGCAACACCATCTCCAAGTCTTCCCTCTGTTAGGTGCTCCACAAACCAGCTCCCTTAAACAAAATCACAAACCAGCTCTCTCACTCACACTAGCCAGCTTCCTATTTTCCTCTCTCCCTCAGTTCTGATTGCTCAGACCAAATTTTCTCTCAGCTCTGTTCTAACACTGCCTCTTTCTGCTCCACCTCTTTCTATTCCATATGACTTAAGCAGGTCATATAGGCCTGTTAATGAATGGGAAAGATCTTCCCATTTAAATTGCCATTACACTCATCCCCCATAGAATGTCTTTTCCACGAAAGATGCCCAGGCTAGCTATGTCCTATAACAAGTGTGCATGGAAAAGGTCAACAAGATTTGGTTCATTTCTTGAAGACCAGGTCTGCACCATATGTCACAGATCATTTTAGTCTTAATAGTTTTATGACTAAAATGTTCTCAGTGATCATGTAAAATATAAAGAGCCTATCTAATAGGTATATTTTCTACACAAAGTTTAATTTTGGACAGAATTTCAACTTAATGTACCTGTCCAAAGAAAAAGCTGAAATTTCTACCCTATCCCAAGTAACTGAATGGCTTGACATGTTTGATGGGATTATTCAGTATTGCCAAATACTGGAAAAAATCTACAAAATACAACAGTTTCAATATAATTGATGTTAAAATTGTGATTTCTGACAATAAGTATCTAGAAACAATTAAGTGGCACAGTGGATAGAACAGTGGACCCAGAGTAAAGAACATCTGATTTCAAATCAGTCCTCAGATATGTACTGGCTGTGTGACACTTAACCTCTGCCTTCCTCAGTTTCCTCATTTGTAAAATGGGGATAATAGTTTCAGGATCCAAGATGGAAGAGTAGCAAGAAATTGCCTGAACTTTCCCATATTCACCTCCAAATAGTTATAGAATAGCACCCAAAATAAATTCTGGAATGATAGAACCAACATAAAGATGGAAATGCTTCAAGAAATTATTAAAGAAAACTACTCTCATATCCTAGAACCAGAGGATAGAATAAACATTGAAAAAAATCCACTGGTCACTTCTCAAAAAACATCTCATAATGAAAACTACCAGCAACATTATAGCCCAGCTCCAAAACTTCTAAGTCAAGGGGAAAATAATGCAGACAATCAGAAAAAAAATATTCAAATATTTGGAAAACAGTTAAGATTATGCAGGATTCAGCAGTCTCTACATTAAAGGATCAGAGAATATGGAATGTGATATTCCATACGGTAAAGGAGTTAGGACCAGAATGAAGAATCACCTACCCAGCAAAACTGAGCATGATCCTAGAGGAGAGAAAAGTGGTCATTCCATGAAAAGACCAGAGGTGAGCAAAAATTTTGATTTTCAAGTCTCAGACTCAAGAGTAGCATTAAAAAAACATCAAAGAGAAAACACAAGGGATGCAGCTAAACTAAACTGTTTGTATCCCCAAATGGGAAGATGCTACTTGTAATTCTTAAGAAATGTATCACTATTGATGCAGTTAGAAAAAAGTATACATATACAGAGGGTACAGGTGATTTGAAGTTATGATATAAAAAATGAAGAGGCTAAATTATGTCACAAAAAGATGAGCAAAAATCCTTATTACAGAGGAGAGGAAGAGGGGAAGATGGGTGGTGGGCATCACTTGAACCTTACTCCCATCAAAATCGGCTCAAAGAGGGAATAACATACATAATCAGTTGGGTATAGAAATCTATCTTACCCTACAGGAAAGTAGGAGAGGATGGTGCTGAGCAAAGGGGAGAAGGGGCCTGGGAAAGGAAGGGAAGATTGAGAGAGGTAATGATCAAAAGCAAAACACTAGTAAGGAAGGAAAGAGTGAAAGGAGAGAAAGGAGGATAACACAAAATAGGATAGAGGTAAACACACACTTTTTAATCCTTATAGCAAATGTGAGTGGAATGATCTCTTCAGTAAAACAGAAGTGGATAACAGAGTGAATTAAAAAAAACAACCAGAAACCTGCAACACGTTATTTACAAGAAACACACTTGAAGCAATGAGACACACAGAGCAAATGTAAGGAGCTGGAGCAGAATCTGTTATGCTCCAGGTGAAGTGGAAAAAAGCAGGGGTAGCAATCATGGTCTCAGACAAAGCAAAAGCAAAAATAAATCTAATTAAAGGTGATAAAGAAGGAAGCTATGTCTTGCTGAAAGGTACCATAGACAATGAAGTAATATCAATGTGACACATATATATGTACCAAATGATATAGCATCCTAAATCTTAAAGGAGAAATTAAATGACTTACAAGTGGAAATAGAAAACAACACTACACAATTGGGGAGCTCAACTTTCCTATCTCAGAACTAGATAAATCTAACCACAAAATAAATAAGAAAGAAGATAAGGAAATAAATAAATTTTAGAAAAATTAGATATGACTAACCACTGAGAAAAATAGAATGGGAATAGAAAAGAATACACCTTTTTCCCAGTGGTACAAGACAGCTACATAACAATTGACCATGGCATAAAAATCTCAAAATCAAATGTAGAAAAGCAGATATATTACATTTTAACATCATAATGCAATAAAAACTGCATTCAATTAAAGGTCATGGATAGATATATTAAAAATTAAATAGAAGCTAAATAATCTAATCCTAAAGAATAAGTGAGTCAAAGAATAGATCATAAAAATAAATAATTTCATTAAAGAGAATGACAGCAATAGAGCAACATTACAAAACTTATGGAATGTAGCCTATGAATTATTTAAGGGAAATATTATTTCTCTAAATTCTTACCTTAATAGAATAAAGAGCAGATCAATGAATTGGGCATGGAACTAAAAATATTGGAAAGAAATTAAAATCATCTTTTGAGCACCAAATTATAAATCCTGAAAAGCAAAGGTGAGAGTAATAAAATTGAAAATAAGAAAACTATTGAGTTAAAAAAGTATAACTAGGAACTGAGTTCATGAAAAGGAAAAACTCAAAAAGATAGATAAGCCATTGGTTAATGCGATTTTAAAAAGGAAAGAAGAAAACCAAATATCCATTATTAAAAATGAAATGGGTAAATCTACCACCAATGAAGAGGAAATTAAGACAATCATTAGGAAATATTTTGATCAAGTATATGCTGATAAACCTGACAATCTAAGTGAAATAGATGAATATCTGCAAAAAATATAAATTTTCCAGATTAACAGAAGAGGGAATAAAATGCTGAAAAAAATTCATTTTAGAAAAATAAATTTAACAAGCCATCAATGAACTCCCTGAGAAAAATCTTCGGGGCTGGGTGGGTTCACAAGTGAATTCTACCAAACACTTGAAGAATAATATTTAATTAGCAACAAGAAGCCACAGATTTTTTACTGAATGAATAGAACAGAAAAAATACATCCAGAAATTTTCTTACCTAAAAAAAAAATGCTAGCAATAGAGAGACTGGTCTGGAGGAAAGATCACATAGAAAAAATTTCATTCTTTTTAAAACAAATGATAAATAAAGGTAAAATTACCCAGAAATGATTTCCCTAAAGTTTGTAGTCCCTCTTTTTCCTCAATAGGTAATATGCCTGAGTGGGGGATATGCATCCTCAAGGTTACATGTGGCCCTCAGGTTCTTCAAAGTGTGGCTCTTTGACTGAATCCAGAGCTCACAAAACAATCCCCCTAATAAAAGAATTTGTTTTGTAAAACTTGGACTTAGTCAAAAGACCATGTCCAAAAACTTAGAAGGCAATAGGTGACCTTGAGGCCACAGGTTCCCCACCCCAGCAGGACATTGTTTCCTCATATTTATAACCCCTTCTTTGTACAATGATAAACTTAATTAAAAATCAGTCTCTAGCCTACATATTTTTCAGATACTACCTTAAGTGTCCTATTAGCTCATACTATGAGCAGAAAAGGAATTTTGTGGGAAGTCATACAAAAGGACGGTATTCTGATAGACTCAATCCTTCCACAAGAATAACTGTAGAAAATAATTAGATGAACCTGGATCTTTCTTTAATGTTTGCTGTTGAGAACATAAGCGACATGTGCAACTATTAGAATTATTTTACAATAGTTTCTGTCTTGTATAAATCTAAATAAATGCCAGTTTATTATTACTGTTAACAAAAGTAGTAAGACACTGTCAGGGGAAGGAATTGAGGCATTTCAAACCAGTTGATGAGCGTTCAGATCTTGGAATTTAACATTAATTTTATCCCACTTAGAACCATCTCTAGCAACATTTCTGTAAATCTTGCTCCATCTGGACAATCTGACCAGCCAATACATTATTCTAATGATACCACTAACCATTCTGTCCCTTTACCTAATTTTCCTCCTGAGGTTCCCTCAACTAAAGAAAGACTGAGCCATTTAGGTTGTTCCCTCACTTAATTCTACTCTCCATAGTTAGAGACTATAATTATCCAGAAAAAACTGCATTACATCTATTTAAGGTCATTTGCTTCTCAGGTGGTGTGGTTGAACTAGGAGGGGCATTTTTTCCCCTCTTATTATACGAAATTAGGCTGGTCTTCTGCATGTATGAACATATTCTACGTGCACAGGTATAAATTTATCTAGTCTTGGTGGTGATAATTGCCTTTTCTGACAATTGTTTTGTTTTTTTTTTACATTATGTTATAGTAACTATATATCTTATCCTGAAATATGGCAAGGTAAGGAAGTAAATTGAAGAGTTCTAATTTTTCTTTGAGAAATAGCACAATATATGTAGAAAGAACATTACAGTTGGAGTTGGTTCTGGCTTTATATCTAACTGATTATGTCTCCATAGGTAAATCATTTAACTTCTCTGAGTGTTAGTTTTCTTATCTGTAAAATGGAACTTATAATTCTTGCATTATCTACCTCATGGAACTCTTATAAGAACACTTTGTAGTGCTATATAAATATGAGCTGTTAATATTGTTCTCAGACTTGAACACCATCTGTTTATAAAAACTCTGACTTTTAGAAAAAAATAATTTTCCCATGTTTTATGAACCAAAAATGGAAACACATAGTCTGGAAAAAGGAAAGGTTTTTTCTTATTATCAATTTATTCATATAAAGGTTCAGGAAATCATGAAAATAAAAATTGATTCATGAAACAAAAGATTTAGAGCTAAATTTAAGTTATCTAGTTCAATAACAACTTTACAGATAGGAAATGAAAACTAGCAACAAAAAATGACTTACCCAAGATCACCTCTAGTAAGTGACAAAACTGATATCATTTCTCTAACAAATCGTCTTTATTGATTAGAACAAAATTACATGGAAATAAATATGAAATTCTAAAAATTAATGAGTATAGTGTTTATGTTGTAATTCTTGCTGTTCAGCTATGGTTAAAACTGCCTAATAGTTGTGTCAAGGTAACCCTGTATTCTCAAAAATTCTGTAAGTGGAACTGAAGCTGTCTCAAAACCATAAATTTGGGTGATGGATCACATGTCTGTTTTCAGGGGATCAGGATAGCTAAAGTCAGGAAGACTCAACTTGTAGGCTGCAGGATGATGAATTTTTCAGCATAACAATTCAAATCCATCTACTAAATTTCAGAGAGCTTACGAGCTGCATTCTTGTAGGGAGCAGAAATTGCAGATCATTAAAAGATTGGAATATTGGCTGCTCTAAGTGGATAGCACTTATACTTGTTTGATGCTCTATTGATTTTTTTTAAATGTCTATTGTTCTCTGAGTGATTAGTTTGGATTATGAAAGATATTCTCCTGTTTTAATGAACATAACCTATATTTAACTTCTTTATATTTTCTCCCATTGTGCTCTTAAGCCAAGGTCCATAGACATCTTCCTCCCTTCTCCCCACCTCCACCCCCAAGGGTATACAGATAAATTTCTGGGATTCCACGATCTTAGATGGAAAAACAGAAATATATCTTTATTTTCATTAACCCCTAACTAAAATTTAATAATTCCTCAAATTATGAAATAAAAAGCTACATGATTCTGAGAAAGGTCATAGACCATCACAAAAAGATTGATGACACAATAAAAGCTTGAGGATCCCTTTGCCTACCTTGCATAGCTGAGCAGGTATACTCAGTCAAAATCAGGAAAGGCTTCCCCTGCTCTCCTTCCTAGACAACTTAAGAAATAAATTCATTCTTTAAAGAAAATCTGTACAGCATTTGCTTGGTTGTGCAAGTCCCATCAAAGATACCTTCTTGCTTCAATGTAAGGTCCAAAGGACTGATTTTTTTAAGTCAGTGGATAATGACTGATTGATAATGAATCAGATAGATACTCTGCCTTAGTACTAATTGTTGTTCAGTCATGTCCAACTCTTCATATCTGAGATCAGATTTGAACTCTGCACCTCCTGGCTCCAGCCCTAGTGCTCTACTCACTGAGCCACCTAGCTGCTCTATAATCATTGATGTCTATTTCCATTTTGTGTAGGTACACAATACTCACTGAGGTCAAAATCTGAAATACCTTAATCACTAAAGCACTAATTTAAGGAAGAATTTGTTTGTTTGTTTGTTTTTAACAAACATTTCTATATTAGTCCTGCGCAAGAAAAATCGGAACCAAAGGAAAAAACCATGAGAAAGAAAAAACAAAACAAGAAAAAAAAATGAGGAAACAATCTTTAAAATTTAAGTAATTTGCCCCAAATTGCACAAGGAATAAGCTGAGATTTGAACCCTAACTCCAAATCTATTGTTCCTATTATACTTCTGTTCTCTGTAGAGTATCATGTCAACACATCTGGAGTTCCTCTACCCTGAAATGACCAGTGTACTCCCTTCTGTCTTGGACCCTCTGTCCAGGTCCCGTAAGACTCCACCTAAATCGATGTCTGCTTTTTCATGGAAGCTAACTCATTCTCTTGATAAAATGAATATTTTTCCCTCACTCTACTATATACATCTCATTTTTATTGAGGCAGATGGAAGAGAAGCTTTCACTGTTAACACTGCCAAACAGATTTGTGTGGTCAGGTCTCATGTTAAATCTCATTCAGTCTCCCAAACTGAGGAATTTTTGAAAAAAAATAAAAGACAGCCATAAGTTCATGGAATCTAGATCTTGAAAAGAATTATGTGGACTTATTTCCTTTACAGATATAGAAACTGAGACCAGGGAACTAAATTGGCTTGTCCAAGGTCATACAGGTATTTTAAGAAAACTCAGTATGAAAACCCAGGTTCTCTGAGTGAAAGTCCAGTGCTTTTTAGGCTAGGTAACCTTGATCTCATGCTGGGTAGGACACTTGTGGAAGATGGATGACCGCTGACTAGTTAGTCAGTTTCAATATTGTGAACTAAATGTTCATATGTGTCTGTTCAAAATAAGGTAAAGAAAGCTGAAAGAAGAACTTGTCAGAGATTCAGAGAGACCTGGGCCACTTCTTAGTCTTCCCTCTGTTGGTTATCTCCAGTTCATTCTGTATGTATCTTGTTTGTACATAATTGTTTATGTGTTGTGTTCCCTATTATACTTTAAGTTCCATGAAGACAGGGGTCTATTATTTGTTTTTCTTTGTTTCCCTGGTGTTTAACACAGTGCCTGGCACATAGTAAGAACTATATAAATGTTAGTTTCATTATTATTAATAATTATTTTAAAATAAATTTAATAATAATAAAAGCTTGTTGACTCGCTGACAACATCAGGTAGCACACCATAGATATATATTGACAAAAAGCAAGAATATTTGTTGTTGTGGTGGTTGTTTCTCCTGTCCTGTGATTTCATCAGTATGGAAACTCCCTCTACAAATGTAGACCATTTACTAGTCTTCTGATTAAAGTTTGAGAGAGTTGCCTAGATGACTGATCAGTTAAGTGATTGTCCCAGGTCACAAAACCAATATGTGTCAGAAACGGGACTTGATCCTTTGACACAAGGCTTTATCTGTTCTTTCATGTAAAGCAAATAGCAGTCATAAAAGCAGTACAATATACTAGCAGTGAGTTAGTGTAATAGCAATATCTTAACACTCAAAAGATTGCTTTGAAAGAATAAGAATCTTCCTGCACATCTTTGCTTATATGTGACACCTTCTTGATTAATCACTCCCAGTCAGGCCCATGGACAAAAGTATTCTATTCTATTTCCTATTGAATTACTGTCTTATCTTTATCCCTGTCCCATTCAGTCCTCTCTACTAGGATTGACAGATAGAAGAGACAAGGTAACAGCAAATATTTGCAAATACTTAGCTTGTGTGAAACACCTCAATGTAGGTGAATCACTTGTTGAAACAATGAAAAATGACTAATAGAAACAGGTCCTAAAAAAAGACAGATATACCAATAGACAGACTTTTACTTCTCTTGAGTGTGGATAGCTCACTCTTTTCATAAGACACATGGATACCAATTCTGCCAAACATATATTCAAAAAGTTAAGGCAAAAAATCCCCATTTATTTAACATTTGTTGAGTTTTCTACCTTTTGATTGATGAATGGAATATATAGGACAATGAAATTATTCATTTAAAGATGAATAGGTCCTGAGAGATGAGCTAGTCTGAGTCCCTACATTTCATATATGAAGAAACTAATGTACAGAGATGTAGTTAAATGGTTTGTCCAGGTCTTTTGACTCCAAATTATGTGCTCTTTGTACTATAAAAGTAGACAATGCAATTGCTTCCTTGAAGGAGCTATCTTGTTTTACTTGAGGAATGTATCAAAACATATATAAGAAACTAGAGAAACAACATAGAACAAAATCAAATCAGGGTAATGTACATACCACAAAGTCCATAGAATTCAAAAAAAAATGAGACATTAATATAAGCTAAAATAGAGCAATCTTCATAGAGCAGATAGTAGAGTTTCTGGATATTGATTTTTACATGCTGTAAGAAGGTCCATTTTAGGATCTGAATGGAGACTTAAAAATGGAGTATAGCATGTTGAAAAGGTACAACATGGAGAACAGTAAGAAAAGTAGGGGAAAAAATTCACATCTCTTAAGGATATATTAATTATACAAAAGATATTACATTTGATTCACATATACAAGCCCAGAATTTTATCACAAAGAAAGCACTTGACTGGCCCCAGGGCAAATAGGAAAAACATAGCCCTTCCAGCAATCTCTTGTTTTTATAGGATTAGTTTTAGTTTTTTGAAGTCACTGAGGATTTTGTAAATAATAAGTATTATAAATGTCATACTCATTTATGAGTAGGTGACCTGAGGCTGGCAAATGTCCAGATTTTTCAAAAGAAAAGAAAGCCACCTTGTAGAAATTGCAGACCAGTAAACCATTGAACATAACTATTGCTAAATTCTAGAATGGACAGTCAGACAGTCAACAAGCATTTATTAAGTTCTTACTCTTTACTAGGTGCTATATAAAATACTGGAATAGAAAGAAAGGCAAAAACAATTTCTGTCCTCAAGGAGCCCATGTTCTAATTGGCGAGATGCATGTATTGCTAATGTTCATTTGTTTTATTTTTTTTCCAGTGGTAACAGAGGTTGGTTGCCTGTGATGCTAAGAAAATCATCTTTCTTTCTTTAAAATGCTGGTGTTGTTTATACTGTATAAATATACAGTACAAGCATATACAATATAAGTTTGGGACCTACCCCAGGCTTTGCAAGAGACTACAAAGAGTTTTGGCCAAGGCAAAGAATATAAACCCTATCCCAAAACCCACTGGGATGGGACTCTTACCTAATTGATGGAGATTAATGCCCTATGCATTGTGAGGGATGAGATGGAGTTGACAAGAAATAAGAGCATCATTTCTCAGTAAATTCTATCAATCTCTTCAAGTGCCAGTCCTCTTGGACTCCCGCTTTGGGATTTTTCAGGGTCAGTTCCCTTTGGACACTCATCAGGCTTATAGTCTTGTTTAAGTGCCTAGTCACATCTAGCTTTGTAGTTTTCAGTTCCAAGGGAGAAGATGGAAGAAGTCAATTAGACTTCAGGTAGCTGAAGGAGGTAAGTGACATGATGGAGACTGCCTGTTCTCACGTCGAGAACAGGCAGTCTCCATCATGTCACTTACCTCTACCTTGCTATACTTGAGATTATGATGAGTTTACCTTTGAGTGAGATCCAAATGTCTCTCTCTTGACTGAGTTGTCTCACTCATAATATATTGTCTAGTATGTAGACTCCAACATATACCTCCGTATTTCTGTTTTACTATGATTTGGATAAATAAGCTTCTTTGCTGTTGTCTATATGAGTTCATTGTGGAGGTGATATGAGGTGGAAAGGAGGTCAAACCTTAGGTTTAGGGCTTGGGGTTTTCTTTCACTCCCAAAATGATAAAGCAATCAAAAGTTAGCTCGAACTTTATCATATTCCCTAGAAAAATAATATTTAATGGAGCAGATAGATATACTTCTAGTCCAGTTACCCTTTTCATTCTGAGGAGAGGAGAATGATACCTCCTAGCTCCAACCTCCTGCTATCCTTCCTGGAAGCTAGAAAGGTCCCATGATTTGGGATGGGACTACGTTTTCAAATAACCATACATTGACCCCAGCTAAATTATGGTTGAAATCAACCAATTAAGAAAACTCTTCTTAAATGTTAAAACATTTCTTAAAGTGTACCAAAAGTCTACTTTCACTTCCAATTCAGTTCTCTAGGTGGAACAGGGAGAAAAAATGATAATATAAAGGAAGCAGCAAAGCAGCAGGCCAGAGTAGCCTGCTTTGGAGTTGTTGTGATGAGTGATTTTTTTAATTAGATAAAGAAATAACAACAGTTTCTTCCTCAATTGCCTCTTTGTTGTTCAATAGTTTCAGTCATGTCCAACTCTTCATGACCCCATTTGGAATTTTCCTGACAAAGATATTAGAATGGTTTGCCATTTCCTTCTCTCACTCACTTTACAGATGAGAAACTGAGGCAAGCAGGGTTAAGTGACTTGCCCAGCGGTGTATAGCTGGTAAGTGTCCAAGGGCAGCATTGAATATCTGAAGATGAATCTTCCTCACTCCAAGCCCAACAATGCTCTCCATCCACTGTGCTACCTAGAAAATGTTAGGAACTTAATGAAAACAATGGAAATTCTTAAATAATTCTTAACTAATAAATTCTTAACTAACTTTTCTAGCTTCTATGAAGGCATGATGTAAGGATCCTTTCAAAACCTTAGCCCGTCTTTCCTTTCTAATCTTCTTACACTTTATTCCCATTCACCTTATGATCCAGCAACATTTATCTTCCCAGCATCCCTCATGCTTGTGCAGACCATTGCAATTCCTGACTCCATATCTTTTCGCTAATTCCTCATACTAGGAGGTCAAATCTAGTCCACAACTCTATTAAATGCTTACTTTTGATAGACTCTATGCTAAGTACTGGGGATATAAAACCATTAAAACAATCAATTCCTGCTCTCAAAATTCTTAAATTGGAAAAAGTCTCACAGAGCTAATAATATTGCTAATCTCAAGAAGCAATATAATAATGCCTATAAGGACTTAGAAAGATTTTTTAATGGGATAATAAAAAAGTTTGGTTTCTTTTGCATGATATTAAAAACAATAATATTTTAGTCTCACAAAGAAAATCTTGACTCCCAAGAAGTGTTGCATCTAGCAATGTTTCTCAGTCAGCATGCTTTACTACATTAGTGTACCAAGGGATATACAAGAACGTGGTTTGTTGATTTAGCACTCTGTTGAATTTGCTAATAAGGCAAATAAATCTTATTTTACACCTTTAACATTGAGGCCCCCATGCATCACACTATGGTGTCCCTTGCTATTTCCAGGATCAATGTGTTATTTGGGGTCATTATCTATTTAAAATCATGATTTAAGCTCTCACCACTATGCCAGACCACACATAAGATACATAGAATCCAAAGCAAAAGGCATTAAATTAAAGCACAAGAGCAAGACAAATAACATGAAATTGAATCAGAAAGTTCTTTTTACCATATCCAAAATGACTGCTATTTCCTATGGCATCATGGCAGGAAACTTTTAATTCTAATTTTTCTTTTTCTCCCGCTCCCTCTCCCTTTCCCTCTCCTTCTTCTTTCTTCTTCTTCTTCTTCTTCTTCTTCTTCTTCTTCTTCTTCTTTTCTCTCTCTCTCTCTCTCTCTCTCTCTCTCTCTCTCTCTCTCTCTCACACACACACACACACACACACACACATAAATAGAAGGACATTCTCAGGACAAACTCATGGCACTGGTGATGAAGCTTAATGTCTAATTTTATCTGGAAGGATCTTTTCCTCTAGTCTTGGTGAAGCTGGCTAAAGCATTTGATACCTTATTACCAGTAGATAATCACTGAAGCCTCTCCTTGAGAAGATACTTGATAATATTATATGATAACCACTCTATACTACACAACGTTTTTTCCCCTATCGTGACTCTCACAGTTCTGTTCCTGGCTTCTCTTGTTCATTCACATCCACAATTATAGTGATTCTCATAATTGTCCACACACACAAAAAAATGCCATGAGAATGTTTTAACACAGATTAAACTGCATTTGTATTCCTTATAGCCAAAAAATAAAATTAAAAATTGAAGTTGCAAAAGATTCTATTGAGCATCATAAAAACCATCTTAACATAGGGTTTCCAGTAGTTGCAGTTGCTAAAGAGGCACCTGTAAAAGAAGTTACCTGGTTGTGTTTCTGCAAGGTTTGCATACCTGAACAATGGCTGAGACTTCTGGAGAGAGTAGGACTGATGGCCTAAAGTTTGCTAATATTCCCAGGGTTCTTAAGCATTGTCTGCCCTTGGGGAGCAGTTGGTCAGTGGTTGGTAGTAGGAATGGCAGAGATAGTCACCATCTACTCCATAGGGATTTTTGTCTTGATCATGGCTAAGAGGATCTAGTTATGGAAGCAGGATCCGTTGGTTGAAGATAAAATTTTTACTGTTCTTGAGGCTTTTGGCCATAAGGTTCTGAGATGTTTCCACACAGATATGAAGGAAAGTGAAAGTCTAAGTGGAGGTGGGAGCTTAACTACCTCAGCATATGTTCGCCATCCCTTCCTGATAGTGCCTTGCTACATCAGTGAGGCTAATTTGCCTGCCTACAGGTGGCAGTTGGGTTGATGTTGGTTTTGACAGGAATAGAAAGCTCCTTCTCCATGGGAGGTGTTCTCACTAGCTATATCAAAATTAGGTATCAGTGTATATACTAATGTCATTTAGAAAATTTTATGGAGTTATTCATTGAAATTGTGCCCCTTCCCTCCCTGTCACAGAGATTTACAAAGAGATTTACAGTATGACCCATTGCTGGCCATGCTGGGAAGGTGAGTTCATTTGCCTACTCTAGCACTTGTTTTAGTGGTGGCCCCCTTTCCTATCATCCATAAGATTTTCTGTGCAGTTCTGAGTTGGAAGAACTAGCTTAGTGTAGTTTATTATTGGACTTCTTGATTTGATTATTTGATATTTGATTTTCATTTGATTATTATTTGATCTGAGGTGAATTTTATATTCGTGCTGGCATGGGACCTGTGGTCTACTTATGTCCGGGCAGCTGTCTTGAATAGATGTCTGTTCCTCCTATTTCTACTTCTCCAACAAGTTTTCCTTCTCTGGTCACAATTAGGTCTTGACTAGAAACAACCATTGGTGGTCCCTCCATTCCTTGAAGAATATAATGGTTATTATGAGAAGCCTAAGATTTACTGGTTGCTCTCCATTAGGAGAAGATGACACTTAGGTCGATGATCTGAAAAATCAGAACCACATTTTGCCTTATTTCCAGCTTTATGATCATTATCAGAAACTTGACAGACTAAAGTACATACTATCACCATGACTAGCCCTCATATACTCTCATTCCACTCATCCATATTCTCTTTAACCAGCCTGATTCCCATTGATTCACACATTTCTAAATAGATGAATATCTGTGTGTATAAAGCTATCTTGTCGCCGTTACTACTTAATCTATTCTTCCTAAGAAGAGGGGACCATATTTAAAAGAAAAAAAAGTCATCAGAGTATCTAGATAATTTTCAAGAGAGTGGTATTTTATCAAATAACCCAATCTTCAAAATAATTCAACAATATCTTTATTGTTCTATTGCCACTAAGTTGCAGTGGATCTTTTTGTTTTGTTTTGTTTTCTGAGCTGTTAAGCAATTAATCACTATTTAGAATTTATACCAAAGGGTAGTACTGTGTCAAAGCCTATTATCACTTAGTGCTAAGTAAGTGAGATCCACTGAATGGTCTAAAAATAAAAAAGTTATTAAACTAGACAATCTAAAACACAAAGTCCAAAGGAAAGAACGAGAAGTTGGTGGTAGTCTTACGCATGGATAGGTAGATAGGAAAAAGATATGCAAATGAAGGTCAATAAATACAGCTGATATTCTATACATAGAGAATCCACCAGGGAAGGTGATGAGTAATGACCTTACTCTATGTCCTTGCTGGGATTTGCTGGCTCAAGTGAATCAGGCCTTAATCCGTGCCTGTCTGAGCCTCAAGGTAGATATGTCCTTTATATAAGCCAGATGAAAAAAAATTTAAATTTATAGTAGAATTCATGCAGCTTAAAATTTTTAAAAATGTTTGGGGCTTTAAAAACGTTAGCTAAATATTAATTATTAAAAACATGCTTAGAGAAAGTTCCAAATAAAAAATAACATTATTTAAAGATGGGACCTTATTTGCTCAATAAGCAAATATAACTAACCCAAGTTCAGTCAATCTTCTTTCAAGCAACACATAACTTGCCAAGGCAGACATAAGCCTCTTCCTTTTCTAAATTTGGTGTCATCAAGATGCTTCCATTGATCTAATATATTATGTTAACACCATGTCTGTGGCATCTTGTTGGCAAGAATGATTACAACCTCCGCATTCCTCACCCTACCATCTGTCTTCCCTGGTTCTTAGTCATAAGGAGGCAAATTTGAGAGTTGTTCATCACCCCTATGGAGCTAATGCAATGGCATAGTCCCATTTACTTCAGAGAGGGCTAAGCATTTGGATCCATTTCCTAAGGGGTATAGGAAGAATGTGAAAATAACTCATATAAACTTTGTTGAAGGGTGCTTTCAAATTTGAAACTTGTCTCTCTCTTTAGAATCCAAATGGATTCTAAAGAAACAATGTTTAACTTTCCCACACCATATAGAGAGTCACTAAGCACACTTACAAATACTGTTTAACTCTGACTTCAATGATATGCTATGATATATGTGTGTTATTTATATATCACACATATATCATAGCATCTCATTGAATCAATGAATAAATTTTTAAAATACAAGGCATACTTTTAATTTGACCACTGACAATGTTGTATTCTCCATGGACAAAATTTATAGCTATTAAGGCCTACTCCATTGCCTCATCGTTGTGTAGGGATGACCTTGAATCATCAAAAAAAAACTCTTAGAAGCTAGAAAGAATTTAAGTGTTGGTAATAGAACTGGGGAACAAAAAGTAGATGGTCATTAATTGGAGAATGACTTTTATAAGTGTCATACATAAAAGTAACGGAATATTAATGTACTGTAAGATAAAAAGAATAAGAATACCAAGAAGCAAAGAAAGAATTATGAGCTGATGCAAAGTGCAGTAAGTAGAGTTAAGAAAATTATACACACAATAATGGAAGGAGAAAGAACAACTATCATAAAACAATAGAAAATGAATGCTGCAAAATAAAGACACTTTCACCCACTCCTTTGCAAAGGTATGGAGTTTGAGGGTAGAGGAGAGGTCACAAATGTGGAATATTTCAGGTACTGTCAGATTTTTTTAAAATGCATTTTAATTCATTTTGCTGCTTTTTTTCTTCTCTCTTTTTCTTTAAAAAAAATTGTTACATGATATGGCCCTCTGGGAGGATGGCACACAAGGAGAAATTTAGGTCACATAAAAATAAAATATATTACTAATTTTTAAAAAAATATTTAAATGTACCACTGGGATTTGCTGTACTCTGCAGTTGAAGTAGCTAAACATAGTGAGTTAGTTAAGTTGGTACAGTCACCATTCAAGATGTCCAACTCTCTTGGAATATTTTTTTTTAAATGAGTGGATTAACTTCCATAGGCACTGGAATCTCAGCTGAGATTTATTCAGATGAACAATGCAACTATCTTTTCTCATCCTGTGTGAGTCTTGTCAATGTTCTCCTCCTCATCATCATCAGACAAGATCCCACCCAATTTTCTGTAATTCTAATTCTAGCTCTCTGACACCAGAACCCATAGATAATATGGGCCATATCTCAGTGATCTTTTCTTTCTTGAGTATGTATATCTCTGATGATTTACAGTGATAGTTTTGCACAATTCTTAGCAGGTAAAGTGTTACAGAACACATTGAGTTTCATGAAACACCCAGATATCCCTTCAATAAACACTTTTCTAGAATTATTTGGCATGGTAACTCCAAAATGATATCAATGCTGAAGGAATACATTATGCACAGTCATCACAAACCTGTCAATCAGGGATGGTGGTAGAAAATGACTCCTTTCTACATATACAAGAAGACATATTGTTCACATAATTCCAGATATTAAAAAAAAGCATTCCAAATATGAATTGAAAAAGGCACAACACAATTACCCATAGACTATGTCATTAAAATATCAATTTTTGTTATTTGTCCCAAACTTGAAATGTCTCTATCCTGTCACTATGTATGTTACATTACCACCTATGTAGTGGCATTTTAACAGTTAATCCAAATTGTTTTTTGTGGGGGTTTTTCTCTTGAATGACAACCCTTTTAACAAGAGATAGAATTACAAACATATTTATCATCCTGATAAGAGAGTATTACAATTTTATTCAGATAGCAAACTTTTAAACTCAGAGTTACAATGAAGTTCTGCAAAAAAGAGCTACCATCAGTTCCATTGAAGGCATTTGAGGATTTACTGGAAATACTCCCAAAATGGCTCTGTTGGTCCATAGGGTTGTGATAATTGTTGGACAAAGCATTTATGGTTTTCTGCAGCATCAACTACTTTGGAGAACTTTGTAATCATCTGAAGTTCCTTCCCATGAATGATTTCAGCTTTCCTTTGGGCATTCATTGCAAGCCTCATTGATTCCCTCCATGATTTATTAAGCAAGGGCACTTGTGTGCTTAAGGGACAGAATTCAGATTTTTCCAAGAATATATATTTTTTGAAAAATTGTTTTGAAATAGCCAGCTACATGTAAGAATATTAAAATGTACATTACTCATTGACAGCTGAAATCTGTATCTCTTTTTACCAAAGAGCTGTATCTTGTTTTCAAAAAGCTTTAGAACGCATAAGATGGGATTCAAAGAGGTTGTAGACAATGACACAGGTACAGAACCTTGATTTTGCCCATTATCATAAGTGAGGTTTATTTCTCAATCAGGTCCAATCTAGGATGACAAGAAGCAAGATAACTGAGGATAAGAAAGAGTAGGGTAAGGTAGGTGATCAGGAAAAGTCAGAGGCTCTGGGGCTAGGTGGTGGGTAGACCAAGCCATGAAGGTTGAAGTTCAAGGGTAAAACTTCAGGGGAAAGGATAAAGTAAGATCATAGTGCCAAAGTAACTAGCCTATCAGTTAGAATGCCAACCGAAGGACCTAGTTAATAGAACTAGGGTTCAGTTACCAGAACCAGGGTACAGTATCAAGGCAAGTCAAATTAAGTTAAAAAGCAATTATTAAGCACAAACTTTGTGCCTAGTGCTTTGCTAAGCATGAGGGAAACATTAAGCCTAAAGATAGTCCCTGCCCTCAAATTGCTTACATTCTAAAGGGAGAAGACAATATATAAAAGGTAGCTTAAGGATGACATGTGTGTTGTGTGTGTGTGTGTGTGTGTGTGTGTGTGTGTGTGTGTGTGTGCATGATGGGGGAAGGTTCTAGGAGGACTCAACCAATCAAAATAAGACCACAAGATTGGAGGAGACCTCCAATGTGAGAGGAGGTTTCTATAGTAATATAGAGAAAACCTGTGGAGATGAGTCAGCAGTGTAACCTGGAGAGGAATGAATGCCAGATGCAGGACCACAAACTGTGCTGTGCTCACCCGATAAGAAACCACTACCAGGCAGAAACAGAGCTGGTTCTAGACAGTGGGGCATGACAAAGCTTATGAGTGAAGGTAAAGATTAAAGGGATATGAGACAATAAAAGCCGAGCAGATCACTGTATGCTTTTCATTTCTTTACATTCCTTTCTTACATAAGTATCTGTCCTATATATAGAGGACCTGTTTATATCACAGATCTATGAGGGTGCTTAAGACATAGGAGGGAGAAATTAGGAGCCACTGCGTGACTTACAGGGACCTGTACCAAAATGTCACTGCTCTTAGGAAGAACATAAAAAGAAAAGGGAGAGGTTGAAAACACCACCTTGGAGCATGCCCACAATTGTGGGAAAAGAGTGAGAAAAGACAGAAAATGAATAATCAGATTGGTAAGAGGAGGATCTGGAATATCACAGGAGGAATAGAGGGGGAAGTTATCTTAGAAGGATGCATGTGTCACGGCTTCCTTAGTTCTCTGTCACAAATTTAATTTAAACAATCACTCTTCCTTTTTCAGATCTCTCCCTATATCAATCTATCATCTACTCAGCTGCCAAAGCAATTTTCCTAAAAGACAGGTCTGACTATGTCACCTCGTTGCCCTCTGCCTCCCTGAAAAAAATTCTCTAGCGGCTTCCTATTGTGCCCAGAACCAAATAAATTTGTCTCTTTGGCAATTATAATTCCTCATTTGAACTCAGGAAGATGAATTTTCCTGACTCCAGGCTTGTGCTTTATCCCCTGCACCACCTAGCACCATAAACTTCTGTACCATTCCATTCTCCCTTTCATTCCCTTAAGAGTCCATTGCATCTTGGGCCATCTCCAGCTGTCCTGATGAATATCAGGTCACTGGACCCAGAAGGCTCAGGAGAAGAAGGTGAGGTTGGTGATCTTGCACAACCCTCCCTCACTCAAATCAAAGTCAACTGCAAGTTATATCATCATTTTGATGTCATGGTCCTCTTTGAGAATGAAGGACAAACACAACACCAACAACAACAACCTTATACAATAGATTGCCCCACATGTTATTTCTCACAGAGCACGCTTTTTCTACAGTCTGTATTGTTTCAGGGCAGCTGTGGAAAGCAGTAATTAGAGTTGGAGTATCTCGGTGGAACCTCCAAGTGAATAAATCACAGGCAAAATTAATTAGGAATTTTGAGAGTGTCATTTATTAGCCAAGCTGGCGGCTGCCTCATGTAGAGACCCAGAGGAGAAAGCCCCGAACTGAGGTGGGTGAGGTGGGTGAGTGCATTTTAAGCATTTCGACACTGCTCAGTATAGCCTTGTGGTTTCCACAACAAACAGAGTTCTGACAGAGCAAAAGCGGGGCTTGCTGCTAGGCAAGAACCCCCAAACAGAAGGTGGTTGTCAGGGTGCTACTAGGTAAAGGAGCCCACCAGAAAACAAGTGCCAGGAGAGGGACCCAATGAAAGACTGGTTGTCATTCAACATAGAGTAGTTGTCAGGAAGGGGAAGGGGGGGCTAGTTGCCTGGCAAAGGGGGTCTAACATTAGGGGGGCATAAGTGGTTACCATGCAAATGGACTAAACAAGAACTGACTGTTAACAAGTCATCAGATATTTCACAACCCAAAGGGGAATAACGTTTTGACAGGGGCCCAACAAAAAAACCTGTTACTAGGCAAGTTATCCAACCCTGCCCAGTAACCTAACAGATATCCCTCAACCTAGGGTCCCAGGGAGGAATAATGTCCACTTCACTCCCCCCTTTTCATGTAACTAATTCAAAAGGGGGACTCATCAGAGTCCAAAAGGGGTATAAGCCAGGTGCAAAGCAAACAGTTTAATAGATTGGAGATGATCCCTAATGTACTTAGAGGCACAGTTCACCATGGAAGGGGCTATTGAGACCAAAGCACAGGAGGATCAGGGGTCCCCGCTATGGTGGGCACCAGAGTAGTTAACCAAGGTGACCAGTTGAACAAGGACTGGAATCATGTCATGGAGTGTTGTCGAATTGACTCTCATTCTTTCAAATGCCTGCGGACCATGGTGAGGGATTCTCGGATCACCCCAGAGTGGTTTGCATAAAAACAACAGGTCTCTCCTAGAGCCATGCCGAGGCCATCCTGCTTTAGGAATAGAAGGTCTACACCCCTCTGGTTTTGCAGAGCTACCTCAGCTAGGGAATCTAAAGCAGAATTTAGATATGAGATCTGGGACTCTAAATCTCTAATGTCTTGGTCTATGCAGGCACTAAGAGTGTCGAAATGGCTATTGCCTGTGACAAGAATGGCTGCGCTCATGGCTGTTGAACCTGCTATACCCAATCCTGCTAGAATGGGAATCAGGATAGGAGCAGCCCTGGGAACAGATCCTCGTAGGTTGAAGTGTTCCTGGGCTTCAGGCTCAAAATACAAATAAACCTGGGACAGGACATGAACCAAAGTCCCACACCCATATCCTGACAGGCCAGTGAAGAGGCCAATGAGGGCGCACAGATCAAAGTGAAAACTGACAGCCACAAAGGAGGAATTCTGAGCAATGACCGTCCCATCGCCAGTCTTGCTTAGAGTCCACAAGTAAGGAGTGGGTTGATGGGTCCTGGAGCAGCCTGTAGGAAAGAAGAGAAACAAAATGAGGGAGAACAGAATGATCTAAGATGGGGCCTGAAGTTTCCAGCCAATGTGCTGTCCACTGGGCAGATGGTGGTGCTACTGGCTTGACGTGTGAATGATGTATCCACGCCTTGCGTCCTGCGACCTCAACCACTGATGGATTTAACAGGATCACTTGAAAGGGCCCAGTCCACCAGGGTTCAAGTGAGGATAAAGATTTGAGGGCACTCCGGACCTCATGCAGAGCCTATAAGGACTTGAGGAGAGCAACATTAGAAAAGTCGGGAAGCCAATACTCAGAATTGACAACTCATGGAATAACTGGGGGGGCTACTCTGAACATGATTTTGAAGGGGGGACAGAGAGAGAGCGAGAGAGACCTAGCCCGAAGCAGAGCAAAAGAAAGGAGCCTCACCCAAGTCTTGCCAGTTTCAACTTTAAGCTTAGCAATATGCTCCTTCAGGGTCCTATTCATCCTTTCTTTCTGGTCTGAACTCTGGGGCCTATAGGCACAGTGTAGTTTCCACCTAACCCTGATAGCTTTTGAAAGAGATTGCACACCTTGACACACAAAACCTGGGCCATATGACAGCAACTTCTTTAGGTAGCCATACTGCATCCAACAGATCTCGTATTTGATGCTCCTCACCCCTTTTCCCGCTGAAGTCAACAAACCCTTTCATTGATATGCACAGTCATGCACATGAACAGTAACAGAAGCCTCTTCCCAGTTCAGGGCTGTGGACCAGATTACAGAAGGGCCCAGAGAGGAGAGAAGGGTGTATGGCTAGGAACCATAGGATGGTGGGTTTCTACCCAGCTGTTCACTTTATGGAGATCTGGAGCTGAACAGAGATCCCTGGAACCGGGCTGATGAACAGGCAAGAGTTGGGTATTAGCTGGACGTGCTAAGGGGTATTGTTGCAGGGCAGATGTGGAAAGCAGTAATTAGAGCATTGTGTCTGGAGTCAGAATCAGTTCAAATCTGAACTCAGTAGTTATGTGACCCTGGACAAGTCATTTAATTAACCCTATTTGCTTCAGTTTCCTCATGTAAAATTCTGAAAGAAAATGGCAAATTACTCCAGTGTCTTTGCAAAGAAAATCCCAAATGGGGTCACAGAGAGACAAACATGATTAAAACGACTGAATGAAACTATACATTTGCCACAGCCATTCCTCATGTTCCTGGAATCCTATCCTTTGTTCCCTCTGCCTCCTTTTCCTGGCTGAGACAAGACTCAGCTCAACTCCTACTTTCTATGAGAGGCCTTTATACCCTCCTTGTTTATTTGCATTTTCTCTCCCCGCCACTCTCACTCTCTCTCTCACATCACCTCATATTTCTACTCTATATATCATGTATATCAGTATTCCCCATTAAAATGGGAGCTCCTTGAAGGCAGAAGCTATGTTTTTTGCTGTTTTTCCCCCCTTTCTATATATCTCCAGCACTTAGCATAGTACCTGGCATATAGTAAGATTTTTATGAATGCTTGTAACTGATTCCTGTTTGGAAAAGAAAGGAAAATTTTTAAAAGTTGAGCAAAATGATTTCCAAACAGAGGAAGAAAACAGAAAATGGCATAAAAGTGAAAATTTTCCCTTTTCCTGAATTCTTCACTTTACCTCCTTTCTCTCCAAAATAAACAATCATCTCCAGATGCAGATGGCCCTGTTTTTCCTTCAGGTAGAAAGGAATCAGTGTGTGGTATGAGCACATAATTCAGCTAGAAGGTCACTGAATTAGATCATTGCCTATATGAAAAGGTTAATGAAAGTGATGCCTGCTGTGAGAAGTGCCTTCCTTTATGCCCAACTGATGTAAGAAATCTTAATAATAAATGATAATTAGCCTTTATATAATAGATTTTACAAATATCACAGATTTTGATAGCATATTTCTTTGAGGAGCTCAAAATACTTTACAAACCAAAATGCTTTACTTACATAAATGAGATGCCTAAAATTGTCCAACTTCATAAGCCTAGAATTATGGAACCCAGACAAGGCTTCAATCAAAACAGAACTAAGGGTCAGAAAAAATTACAGTTGATAAAATGGGACAAAACTGAAGAAAATGCTGCTAACAAATTTTTACTACATATCCATAGGTCAGTGGTGTCCAATTAATATAAAATCAGACTCTTGTGGACTGAATAGAGACTGAGAAAACTACAAATTAACATTGTTTATGTTGTGTGATATTTTACACATTACTCAATTACATTTAAGCTGGTTCTAGAAGTTTCGAAGGCTATGAGTTTGGGCTACATTACTGTAATAATTTCCTAATTTTTTAATTATGACAATGCCAATGTTTCTGGCTTTATCACTTGATGTGTGACATTGGGTTACATTTAACCTTGGACTTCAGGTTCCTCATCTATAGAAAGTACTGATCTAGATAGTAATTTCCAGGTCTAAATCCTATGATCCTCTTGAAGTCTACAGGTTGCATAGCAGTTATTTTTGGTGACCAAAAGAATGATCGAAGGTCATTGCATAGTTATGGTCATCCAGGAAGTTTTAGCTATGCTTAAATCTCTTAGAAAACTATAGATCCAATGAAACAATGGCCTTATAGGTCTGGTCCCACTTTTGCATGAGTTAAATTTAAGAACATTTCATATGGGACCAGATCGGTCTAGTTGGTTAACCTGATAATCTTAGAGAATTCTGTAGCAAGAGTAGTAGAATGAAAAAAGTCCAGGATCTGAAATAAAAGGTTTGATTTTACTTGTTTTATCACCTTGGGCAAGTCATTTAATCATACTGAATCTCAGTTTACTTGTCTATAAGATGAGAATAAAAAAATTGAAAGATTCCAATGAGACAGTGGATATAAAGAAATTAACTTACCAGTTTCTTCATGTACAAATTGGGGGAAGAAAGAAGGATTACCTACCCCACCTACCTCACATGATTTTTGAGATTGTAAAAAACAAGAGATAAAATAATGTGAAAAATCAAAAGTAAGGTATACCACATTGCTATTATCTATGGAATTCTGAAGAACGTCTTACGTTCTAATTGTAGAATGGTTTTCCTTCCATTCTGTCTCAGAACTATTCTGAAAACACTCTAAAGATTTGAATTTTCCCTGCCAAGAAGGAAGGAAATCTGGAAGATCAAATTAAGAATAAAATATTACTGTGCTTACCTTTAACAAAAGACTACCCATATTGGTATAATACACCAAGTAAATATTCAGCCATTTGATCAATGTAGATAACCAATCTGGGCCAATTTTCATCACAAACAAACACTGTCTCTCCTTGAGATGGATATATTTTCACATATATTTTCAGATATTTGTCTTTTGCCACAAGGTAGATATGGCAAATGAACACTTTGTTCTGTAACTGCTTCAGTTTTCTGAATTCTAATCTCCAAGTCACAGAGAAATTGCCCACCTTGTAAAGTTAATAGCATGATTGGGATCTACGTAAATGTTTGAAAACCTACAGTGGTGCAGTAGAAAAATCTCCCCGATGCCTGGCAACTAGGTCATTTCTAGAGCTGGCAAATCCTTACTGTTCCCTTCTGCCAGCTGGAAAAGCATGGAAAGGCACATAATATCCCCACAGGATGCTGGGAAAATGCCAACTACATCTTGCTCTAGGACATTTGGATTCACTCAATCACTGTTTATGTTCCTAAAATGGGTGAAGCACTATGCACACCACAGGTTAGGAGATTAAGAAGGTAAAATTGAAACAGCACCAGTCCTCAAAGAGTTTACATTCTAATTATATATGTCAGTAATAAATAAAGGAGATGGAAGTTAGCCCTTGAGGGAAAGAAAGCAGAAGATTCCTGGAACCTAGAGGAATCAGAAAAGGTCTCACACAGGAGGAGGCACTTGAGCTAAGTCTGGTAGGAAACTAGAAAATTTCAATAGGACTACAGATAATTTTCTCTTTTATGAAAAAGAAATAGATTTACATGGAATTAATGTTAAATTTGGAACAAGGACTAACAACCTCCTCTGTGTTTATGATTCTTCCGTAATACATTGAGACAAAGGTTATACTCACAAAATGGAAGAAATAATAGTAATATCAAATTCATAGGGAAAGAATTTTTAAAAGTCACCTTCCAAGAATCCCAGAATAAACCCAGAATTGGAAAGGACATCAAAGTCATCTATTCTCATTCATCTCTGAGCAGAGATCTCCTCAAAAGCACTCCTGACAAATTGCCATCCAGCCCGTATTCAAAGAGCCACAATGATGGGAAATATATGACCTATTAATGTAGTCCTTTCTACTTTGGGAAAAGATCAGTTTTTAAGACATCCATCCTAGTATCAGTCTCAATGGTTTTGCTTTCTGGAGCCAAGTAAAATAACTATGATGCTCATCTTTGTGACAACCCTACACATATTTTTAACTAGCTATCATATGCCTGATAAATCTTCAGTTATTCAGGCCATCGTAGTCACTCTTCTCTGAGCCTACCTTGATGCATCAGTGTCCTCTAATGTGGTCCCTAGAACTCAGCACAACATTCTAGAATTTGTTAGACCAAAATACACCGAGACTATAGCATCTCTCACTTTATACACTATTATTTAATGAATGTAGCACACTTCAACAACCACAGGATTCATGAAACCATTCTATTCCAGTTTCTCAAGTTCTTGTTATTGTAACTTTGGTCTCTTCTATTGTCTTGTAAAATTTATTTATTGTATTAAAAGTTATTTTTGCCCACTCGTTTCTTCAATTTGTTTTTAACATGGCAATTTTCTTCTGGGGAAATCTTTAACCTGCTTTCTTTTCCCCATTACTTGTTTTCATTCTTTTACTTTATTTGACTCCTTTATTGCTACCTTGAGGGAAGGAACCTTCCTCTCTACACCTCTCTAACTCACCTCACCAGAAGTCTTCTTCTCTATACCTTGTGGGCATGCCTCATTTCTTTTTGTTTCTCTTCTTTTTAGGAGAGACATTTATTGATTAATTGCTCGCAGAATGTAGCTACAATAAATAACATTTAAATCTTTATAATCAAACACTTTAGAAAAACTAACCTCTTAAAATGGCTATTTTAACACTCCATAAATACCTACTCACTAGGGTAGTGGTACTTGTTGAAGGTGGTTGTTCTTATTTCATCAAGATTTAGGAGAAAGAAACAGATAACTAAAATCAATAAAGATGGTTAAAAAAATAAACAAACCCAAATCCTATTTGGATAAAAAAAAAAACTTCACTTGTCCCATATTATGGCCCTGGAACCAATGAAGATACCTATGGTACTAAATAAGGATCAACAATGACTCTTAAAGCACTTCATGATCCTGAACCATCATATCTAATCACCATCAGTGTCCTGGATTACAAAAGCAGGAAAAATGGCCTGAAATGTTTTAGACAAACTTTCAACACCAAGGATAAGAATTTTAAAATATGTGCATTCCTATGTAATGCTTGGTTAACTAGAAAATGAAGTTTATTCAAACATTCCCCAAATATTTTGATTAATTGAGAATTTACTCTACGGACTTCTGCAGTCATTCTTGAAGTAGCAGAATCAATATGAAAAGTTAAAATTCTGAAGTGTTAAAATCAAGAAGCACCATGCCAAAAATCTATTGATTTTCACATATTTGGTCAGACCATTATCCTGCTCATTTCAATGAGTTCTTTGTAGATAATTGTGATGAGCTAGCTATGCATCAGTATGATGCTTTATTTCTTATCTACAGTATATGTTTACATTGACTAAAAAAACAAACTAGTTATATAGGTCAAAAAGTGACCAATTCTGGCATCTGAAAAAGTTAGAGAGATTAACTCTAAGGATATAAACAATTAGGTAAGAAGATGTCATCAATTTAATTCAATTCAAACAAACATTTATTAAAGGTAAGGTACTGTCCTTGGCCTAGGGAAACAAAATCAAAACCAAGACAGATTTTACATTCCACTGGGTGGAAGGAGGGGTGCTGTGAGAAAAACTTCAAGAGCTGAACCTTAAACTAAGAGGCAAAAATGAAGAGGGACCATATTTTTTCTGACCTTCTCTGTACCATGCAGTGGTAGTGTAGATGCCATCTTGCCCTCCACATCTCAAACCTCTCACTCAAATTTGGATTGCCTCTGGGTTCTGATAAATGATTATTCATTTTATTTAGCCTCAAACAAGGTTTCCATTCTATTTTCCTGTTATCTAGACACTAAGTCATCTGGAAGAAACTCCACCACTTCTTTTCCCTTTATATCTTCTTTTTATGCTCTTTTTTTCCATTAGAAAATAAATTCTTTAAGAACTATCTTGCTTACTTATACTTATATAACCTTATATACTTATATAACTTAAGGATGGATATGACTTTCAAGAGTCTAATCTCTTGTGTAATCCCCTTGTTGTTCTTCACATACCACACTCCACCGTCCTATGGCGGGTCTTTTCACTGGCTACCCCCATACCTGTAGTGTTCTCCCTCCTCCTATGGCGGGTCTTTTCACTAGCTACCCCCATACCTGTAGTGTTCTCCCTCCTCATTTTGGCCCCCCAGTTACCCTGCTTTTTTTTCCATGTCCTCCACCTTTTTCTCTCTTAGTATCTTCTCTCTGAATTATCTCTAATTTACACTGTATATATCCTATTTTACATAGTTGTTTGAATGTTGTTGTCCTCCTTAGACTTTGAGTTCCTTGAAAGAAGGAGCAGACTTATGCCTTTCCATAAACCCCAATCCTTAGCACAATGCCTGACACATAGCAGGCAATATAACAAATGCTAGTTAACTGACTAGCTTACTCCCTTTCAACAAATCCGTAAGAAGACCCCCCAAAAAATCTATGAATAGTAAATTAGTATTGTAGCTTCTATGAAGGCAGAAAGGCATTTTTGAAAGTGTCAAATGGGAAAGAAGAGAAAAAGAAAGAAAGAAAAAAGGATGTGAGGGAGAGATGACCATAACCTTCCAGCTTCCCTAAAGACCATCTCTTTCAACTCCAGTAACCTAAATCTTCAGAGTCAGTAGTTGACATGACCCTTCCCCTCCTCAAGTCAACTGATTCCTGATACATTATGCAAAGAATCATTTTATATATTGATAGATTCACAGCACCGAAGTATCACTATTGTCTTACAAGAGTCTTATTTTTAATCACACAATATGTCAGAAGAAGACATTAAGGGTGACATTCCAACTGAAATGCTAAGTTATGTATCAACTAGAATATATTGTCATGTTTGACTCTTGTTCATTTTCAACTTGTACACTAATCCTGGTATTTAAAATGTTTTTGCTAACCCACATTAATGATGACTGATGATAACAGGATGATGATAGCATTAATATGGCACTTAAAGGTTTACAAAATGTGTTATCTGAGTTAGATCATTTTATCCCCACAACAACCCAATAAAGGTAGGTGTTATTGTCCCTGTTTTACAGTTGGGGAAACTAAAGAACAGAAAGTTTAAGTGACTTTCCCAGGGTCACAAAGTTAGTAAATATCTGAGGCAGGATACTTACTTAGGTCTTTTTGATTCCAATTTCTATACTTTATCCCCTAGCTTCCTCCTAATGGATAAATTTTATTCTTCCTCCTTAGATTTTTGTAGGGTTTAAACAATCAGAGATTTAGTATTGAAAAAAAACTGTTGAGATCATCTCATTCAACCTCTCATTTTTACCAAGAAGAAGATGAGGCTTGGAGAAATTTTAAGTGACTTGCTCAAGGTCACATAGATAGTAAGTCACAACTAGGTAGACAGAATAGATGTTATAAAGTGCAACTGTCGAAGTTTTGATAAATCACAAATTTCTGAATGATAACACAGACCATAGCATTTCTCTCTCTGTATTTCTCTGTCTTTGTCTCTGTCTCTCTTTCTCTCTCTCTTTCTCTCTCTCTCTCTCTTTCTCTCTCTCTATTACTCTCTTTTTCTCTCCTGTTCTCATCTTGATCTGGCAGGGTATGTTGAGAGAGTAGTCATTCTTGGATTTGCCTAGAGCATCCCGGGATCCCAAAAGCAATACCAGAAGAAGCCTACTAGAAAAGCATGAGGACACTACATTGAACAGTCCCAAATAAAGCAGCTATTTTACCCAGTGGAGGAACAACCAGGGAAGAAGACACTAAGTGGAAAGGGATGAAGAGTTCAGACTCCAGCACAAATGACTGTGAGTTCATCAGCCCTTACTGGGTTTTAAGCCTATCTCTTTTGCTTCCAATCTAATTTTAGCAAATGTACTTTAATTTATACACATGTAAGTAGTATGCTCTTTTGGAGTTACACCAAAGTTGAGAAAGAGATTAGGATCCTGTAAAACAGGGAGGAACATGAGTCAAATGAATTATAAATTATGATGGAAATAATTATACTCTGAGACAAAATTTTAAGATGGCATTAAATGGAAAAGCTAGAGAGATTCAGGGATGAAACAGGTCCTGTCTACATATGTTCAGAGGGACTGAAAAATACTCTGGAACATGCATTTCTTCTTCCTGTCCACACATTCTTACTTGCTCTACCTGGTATCTCAGGGCTGAGACTGTCACCTCGAAATATTTTTGTGGATTTATTTTACTGAGTACCTCTAGAAACACCTCTTTAATGTCTTTATAAAGTAGTTTCCATGTATATTTGAAGCACATGTGCCTTTGCCCTTTAATATACTGAATCATATATAGAAGCAATTAGGATGAATCATTAGTTAAAATATAAACTATTCACATAATTTCCCTTAGTGGTATATCAGAAAGAGAGGCCACAGTGGTCAATAAAGCCAGTCCTTATAAGCATGGGCAACATGATCTGCTGATACAATCTTCATATGGACTTGCACACAGTAGGTGCAGGTATTATTTCTGTCCAGCTAACTGTGTGAAGAAGAACATTTTGTTTGGTTACTAAGCTGGACAAAAGCAACTAACTAGATGATTCAGCCTTCTCTGTTTCCTGACTGCCTTTAAGGGAAGCCTACTGTAGACTTCCAGATGGGAAACACTGCCTTGAACACGTCAGAGAGGATGTTGCAGCTGTTTTCTGTCTCTCCTCTTTCTTCAGTATCAGACAAAGCTGTTAGTTAGCAAACATTGAAAGGTCAGGAGAGAGAACCTCTAGAGACTGAAAAGTTGGAGATCATACTAGATCTTGTGGACAGTCAAACCTGATAAAGCACCAGCAAAGTCACCTAAAGAGCAATTTCTAGCACCAATACTATTATCAGATCCATTTGAAACATTGTGCCTTTTCCTTCCACAAGGGACTGATTCATCCAGCGGTAATGCAGAATTCTGCAGGGAACTTGGTGGGATGAATGTTCATAGCACAGCCACTTTTTAAGTTTGTACCCAATCTTCTCCATGAACCAGGATGATACAAAGAAAATGATGCCCCCAGGTACTGGAAAATGTAATTTCTGTTCCTGCTTTATCTTTTTAGTAAATATTGCTTTGCAAAAACTAATTGATATTAATTGATTAAATGATCTTGGGGGTAAGAATCATTGGAGGACACTGATAATATAAAGAAGATACTAACTGTAACTGGTGATTGATATTGAGGAGAACCTGCTTAAATGGAATCTGAGTGTTAGTAAACGTTTTAACAACTGACTCTCAAAAAATACGTATGTAAAACGTTTCTAAGTTTAATCTACACTATTCACATTTTCTCCGTGATTTTCTTAGGTTTAGACAGTCAAGTGCTGATTTGTAGCTTTTGCCAATTCTAAGGAACAAATGCTCACATTGAAAATTTAACAATTGGCTCTTAAGAACAAGTATAATCTGGTTTGAACATATCCCTTCCTATCACCCTAACCCCACAAAGGTTTGTCTAGAACCATGAAGGAAGGTTATACACTTCCTTTGGGAGACTGATTCATCTATAACAGTCTCAGTTAAGAGAAGAATTCACAGAGCTTTTAGGCTAGAGCTAGCATTACTTTCACGAAGTCTACCAAGCTGATACTGGTTTTTCCTTTTCCTTCTTAGTTCTCCAGTATCTACAAGCAATACCAAATTAGATAATTTTGATCGAGACTCCTGACACAATTTAATTCTCATAACACAAATGCACACTGATAGCCAAACTTGTTTAAAACAATATCCAGGATCCTACCTCTTACGTTCTGGTATTTCCTTTGATCTTGCCTCTTCCATTGCCCACATCTAAGTACCCTTGCCCTTAACTAACACTATGTTCCCTCCCCTCCCCTTATTTTCCCATCAGACGGACTCCTGAAACAATTCTGCTATCTTCCACATCCCAACTGAAATTAAAGAGAACCATAGTATAGAACTGGCTTCATACTGGTTCTGTTATTAGCCAACTTTGTGACTTTAGACAAGTTACTTAATGTTTAGGAGACTCAGTTTCTCCATCTATAAAATATAGGGGTTGGAGTAGATATGTTGCATAATATTACAGAATGAACATGAAATCGGCATCAGGATACATCCTGGCATTAACCATTAACTTTTATTCTATAATCTCATGCAAGATATTTAAGCTTTGTAGGTCTTAGTTTCCTCAAATAAAGTTGTTTGAATAAGAAAAGGTTTAAGATAGCTTCCAATTTGGGGGTTCTGAGTTCTATGAGACTTGTTCGATGACTTCAACCCTAAGTTACTGAAGCTTTGGCTGGAGGAGGAGGACAGGAGGGCAGACCAAGAGGATGCTGAGTTATTTGAAAGGCTTCACAATTCACTTATACAAGGTATCGTTTTCATATTTATCTAGCTCTAACAACTTATGTACCATGAGTGCAAATTCTACATTGTGGTAATCTACAATTCTCTTTCTAAAGTTTTAAAAAGAAAAGAAAACCTTTGGGTCCCTTCTAGTTCTTAATGAAGGAACTACTGGATTCTGTCTAGTTCTAAGTCTTTGGGTATTTATGAAGTTCTAAGTGCCTTTTGTGCCAAAGGAATCAAAGAAGTAAATTATAGTATACGAATATTGATAGCTAGCATTCATATAGCAATTTAAGGTTAACAAAGCACTTTGCAAATATTTCATTTGATCTTTGTAACCACCTTGGGATGTAGGTGCTGATATTATCCCATCTTTACAGAAAAGGAAACTGAGATGGGCAGAGGTTAAATGACTTGGCCAGAGTCACATAGCTAGTAAGTGTCTGAGACAGATCTCAACTCAATTCTCCTGACTTCAGGATGGGCTCTCTATCCACTGCACAGCCTAGGTGTCTCAAGACACTGTTCACAGGTTAAAACCCAGGGTACAATAACAAAATACAAAATCCTCTTATTTTGTAAAAGAGATGAAGAATTAAAAAAAAATAAATTAAAAGAAGCCCAGGATAGAAAAGAATAACTATGATAGATCATGGAAAAAAGAGACTGAGAATGAATTATGGATGCCCCAAATATATTAAACTAGTTATTAGAGAGACCCAAAAGACATTGTTCAGACATGGTGAGTTCCATGTTTTTCTGTTGTGACTTTGATGCTTTTCTAACCTGTTTATCTGAACATCTTAGGCACAAAGGGTTCAAGTTTGTTTTATTTAGGAGCATAAGAACAGGAGTTGATTTTCACAGTTCAGACCCTCAACCATAAAAATGGAGGAATAAAACAAACCTTTTAACTGAACTATCCATTGAAACCAATTCCACCTTTGTAAGCATGCTGACTGTACATCACCGCATGTCCCAAATTTTCTCTCCCATATGCTCTGCTTGTTGGAACCTTTAACTCTTTTCAAGCTAAATTGACACTTAACTTCCTAAAGAATACTTTCCTTTGTTTCCCTTATTAGTGTTCACCTCACTTTCCTACTGTCAAATTATCTTGCATTTATTTGGCATATATTTTGTATTTATCTGTGCAAATAGTTTTCCCTCAAATGGAATATAAGTTCCCTAAGGGCAACACTTTTGGTTATTAACAAATGAATCCCTAGGCTCTACTTACTGACCAAATAATTCCCATTTTGACTTCAATCCCACTGAAATACAAAGCTCATGAAATGTAAGTGAAAGGCAAGATTCATAAGCTTCTTGAGGGCAGGGACTCTCTTTTGCCCTATTTTTATATCCCCAATTTAATTAAATTCAATAAACATTTATTAAGTACCTACTATATGCCAGGCATAGTGCTAAATTCTGGGGATACAAATAAGAAAAAGAAAACAATGTGTCCCTATCCTCAAGCAGATTACAATCTAAGAAAGAAGACAACCCAAAAGAAAGCTGGAAGTAGCTAAAGAGTACTTGGTATGGGGGCATCTAGTTCCCTGGACGTGAAACCAGACAGAACTGAAGATGTAAAGTGAAGTGAGTTTGAGGTCCAATTTCTGCCCTCTATAAAGAATAACTTTGGGAGGAGTTTAATACTGTACCAATCACAAAGGAGAGGGGGTTGATGGGGCTGGTATCTGGGCTTGAGTTAACAGCATTGTGATTTTAGGATGGCAGCTAGGCAGTGCAGTGGATAAAATGCCAGACCTGGAATCAGGAAGACTCATCTTCCTGAGTTCAAATCTGGCCTCAGATACTTACTACCTGTGTGACCCTGGGTAAGTTACTTAACCCTGTTTGCCTTAGTTTTCTCATCTATAAAATGAACTGGAGAAGAAAATGTCAACCACTCCAGTATCTGTGCCAAGAAAACTCCAAATAGGGTAACAAAGAGTCAGACACTGCTGCACAACAACAACATTAGGGAACCTTGATGGAGGCCAGGTAACAGTCAGGTTAAGGATGGAAGAGGCAGATTAGGAGATTAGAAACAGGAATAAGGCAATACAAGGGACAATTGACAACCTAACCTGGAGGGAGAAGATAGTAAAACCTAAAGGATTATGCAGAATTGGGTTATGCCACAGTACTCTAAAGGATCTTTAGTCATAATGATGACATGAAAAGGTTAAATCAAGTTCAGCACCATCTGTTTGAAATGGCAAGAAAATTTACATTAGAAGTCTACATCAAAATGATTAGAATAAAAATGGTTTGGGGCTTGAAGACAAGCTTCAGGTGCTTAGAAATATTACTTACATAGAAAAACTCATTTTTCAAGAATCCCAAATAAATTAGATGTCAACTGTCCAAGATGTCAATTTTCTTGTGCTTTTCCTTTGTGGCTCCCAGAGAATCTAGTACCAGTTTTTCCCATTTATTGTGCCTAATTGGAATATATACCATATCACCTTTGCATGAGTGTAGTTTTTTGTTTTGTTTTGTATTTTGTTTTCCCATAACACCAAAGGACGACACTGAAGCCATCAATTACAAAGACCATGTGGACTGGTCAAATCATAGAATAATGAAAAAAGGCTTGAGAGTAGTACTGTGATTACTTATTGACACTGTTTCTAAACAGAACATATATTCATCAGAAATCCAATTTGTAAGAGGGTTAATACCATTTAGCATTTGGCCGGTGATGTCTATTAGCACAAGATCTAGAAAACATATGGATAATTTAGTCTATGACAAGCAAAATAGAATACCAAATTCAGGCAGTATTTTTAAAAAAATAAACAATACCTGCTAGAGTGAAGTTATGTGACTCTTTGTGACTACTGATTAGAAGCATGAGATTCTTGGATTTGTCCTGGTGTAAAAGGCTAGGCATGTTATATTATAAAGGGGTAGCATGGTATAAGGGAATGAACAAGTTTAAATCAGAGGACCTGGGTTCAAATTCTGCCTTTGAGGTGTGATTAGTATTTAAATTTGGGTAGGGACAGCTAGGTGGTGCAGTGGTTAAAGCACTAGTGCAGGAGTCAGGAGGACCTGAGTTCAACTCTCACCTCAGACACTTGACACTCACAAGCTGTGTGACCTTGGGTAAGTCATTTAATCCCAAGTGCCTCATCCTGGGTTATCTCCAGCCATTCTGATGACTATCTGGTCACTGGATTCAGATGACTCTGGAGAAAAGGTGAGACTGGAGACCTGCACAGCCCTCACTCAAAACCAAGTCAAGTACAAGTCATATCATTATTTCTCTGATGGTATGGTCTTCTTCAGCAATGAAGGGCGAACACACATACACACACACACACACACACAGTATTTAAATTTGGGCAAGTAGGCCAGTGTTCCTAGATTGTAGAATATGTATTAGAAGATTGCAAATGTAGAAAGGATGTGGCGGAGGTGGTTACATGGTCAGACCTGAGGTTTAAAAAGATCACTTTGATAGCTGAATAAAGGATAAGGGAGAGAAGGACTGAGCCAGGGATGATCAACTTTACCTACCTCACAGAGCTGTTGTAAGGCTCAAATGGGTTAATATAATAACTAACTTGACATATTATGAAGTGCTATATAGACATCAATTATATCTCCATTATTTATTTGTAGATTTTATTTCAGTTCTGTGTGCAAAAAAGTTAACTTGGCACAGCAGATATAAACTGGATTCAGAGTTTGGAAAATGTGAGTTCAAGTTCTAGCTATGAAATATACATTTTGTCCTGAAGTCACTTAACTTTCATGTTAACTTAACTTCATGCAAATAAGATTACAAATTGCAAAGCAGTTGATGTTCTGAATCAGTTCCCTCCCCTGGAAGAGATCGGAGGGTTAATTTGAAACTGTAAAGTCCAAGAGACCTCTTCCTCACTTTAGATATGAGGAAAGCAAGGCCCAAGAGGTTAAATTGTCTGCCCAATTCCCAGATAGGAAATAAGACTTTTAATTTAGGTTTTCTGGCTTTAAATCCATCTCTCTTAATGAAGAAATAGTCCTAGGTCTATGTCAAAAGGAAGAGGTAAAATTCCCATCTCTGAAAGTTTATTTAAAAATTGTGAAGTTGATAAAATATGGAATTAATCTATCATTTTTTTTAAAAATCCAGCATAGGCAAAATGGATTAGATTAATGCCATGTTTCATCTGATCACAGTTTTGGAGTTTGGTGGGACCTCAGAGCTCATGAAATTCAGTAAGCTCAACTGTCAAGTGAAGACATTGGGGCCTGAGGAGTAGAGGTTACTGGTCCAAAGAGCACACTGCTAGTGGTGACAGAGCTTAAATTTGAAGCCAAACCTTTTGCATATAAACCCAATGCTATTTACCTAGCATCATACTGCAGAGTGTTACCAAGAAGGACATACCTCCAGCTTTAGAGGAAAACAAAAAAAGTGAAAGATTCCTATTATAACACAAAAATAGTACACCTGTTGTAGGAAACCTAACAAATTTAAACTTTGTCTATCAACTTGCAAGTTAACAGAGTCATTCATTTGAATAATCTAAGAGTCTAGGAGATTGCTATGAAAAATCTCTTGAAGAAATGAAACTCATAATAAGTTTTCACTGACTTCTAAGCAGAGCTTCAAAGTGCATCTCGCAAAAATCTCACTTGAATGGTTTGCCTACTAGAAAGGATAAACAGTACAACGTTTACCCCGGTCATAAAACAAACTTACCTTGTGACTCTCTACTGAGTTATTGGAAAAGCAATTCAAATGCTGTCTTCTATTATTAAGAATATTGATGATTACAAGGTAACCTAAATGTGATACAGAGTTTGGTATGGAAGCCTAGCTAATTGTTATTCAACACATTGACCAGGCACCACCAAAACATTTGCTAAGCAAACGTTATTGAGTATCTGTCTTCAAAATGTTTAAATCAATAGAAGAGGCAAAGTTTATTTGACTTGTAGTCAGATTCTAATTCACCTCTCATTTTTTCTACAGGCTAAATAATTACAATTAACCACTGATTAATGCCTTAGTTAATAAGAAATTAGGGCATTCTTTAATTTCCTCCCCAAACCAAACATGACATTTAACTAAATGTATTTCATTATAGACAAGATAAGATCAGCAGTACATAGAGTCCTGTAAAAATAGAGAACTATGTGAAGAAATGTTTTTAAAAGTTAAATGATGATTTTCAATTCTTTTTTAGTTTAGCTCTAAAATTCTGATTCATCTTTTAGCTCATTAATATTTATTTCTCCAGTATACATATTATATGTGCATTTTAAACACTGCATTTTATTTGCTTTATACTAAAGGAAAATAATTTCTTTTCCTCGATCATTCCACATTTTTTACAAATAAAAATCCATTATATCCAAGATGAAAAGCTTTGAGAACACTGACATATCATTTAAATAATACATTTACCTTCTATTTCATTTTCTTCTTTACACATCTAATTTAATTCCATTGCTTTGCTTAGTAACAAAACCATTTTCACTGGTGTAAATTAGAAGAAGAGAATTTGGAGGCATTTAGATGATTGAATTTACTTACTAACATAGAAGCCAAAATAGTAATTATCACAGGAAAATGCATTGAACTAGTTCAATTAACTGGAAAAAGACCATGATCCTAGAATGATCACTTCATTTTAACCTTCAAAAATGTAAATTGTATTAGCTATTGGCCATACAAATTAATTACTTCAATTTCAGTGGCAGGGTTAAATGAATGACTCACTTCCCAGAATCCTTTTCATTTCACCAAGAAGAAAGCAAACAGAAATCAGTGCTAAATATAGTAAGTATATTTTCTGGCCTCAAAACAAAGAAGTCTTGATCCAATAAAAGACATATTTGATTTTTCTTGAAAGCCCAACTCTCTTGGAAAATGCAAGGCAAATGATTGCTTTATTTTTAATTGTAGTGCAATTTGTATCTCACCAATTTGGGCTTTGATTATTTGATGAAGGAAGATTAGAGACAGGCTTGAGTTTAGGGAACATAATGTTGAAGAGAGAGATGGGAGAGCTGGTTCAAAATGTGAATGAATTCACTTAGACCTTCTCTGTAGCCATTGGAAGCTTTATTGACCCAAAAGCAGAGTGTCTGAGATTTAGCAAAGATCTAAACAAAGGCAGTGATATAGGAAGAGAACCAGGCTTATATAGGATGATTTTAGGGTTCCCTTATGAGGTTGGAGGTCTAGGATAAATCTTGCAAGATAAAGAAGTCTTGTAAGATGCAGGTACAGGGTGAGGACTATGAATGATACAACATAAGGAAATCTCATTCCCCAGGATGAGGATTGGGGAAAGGAAATTATATGATCCAGCATAAGGGGAAGTTTTGTGGTAAGGGGTGACTTTAGGGCACCAAGGGAAAAATGGAGATAAAGAGTTGTAGGAAAATTTGAAGATGGAATGGACAGTCTCAGCTGTAGAAATTGGGGAAATTTTCTAAGGGAAGTAGGCCCTTATCTGGTTCTTGAAGATGCTGAGAAATTAACTTATTATTCTGTATGTTCCTGGCTTAGTGAAGACAATTGTATTACTGTGTACACAAAGGGAAAACAAGACCTTAGATATCCAAGCAAGACTTACAACCATGTTCTTCAGCACCTACAGCTTAGTTGGGCAATGCATACTTTTACAAAATTGGGAGCAGTACAGAGTTGAAAAACAAGTGGGGCTTAGGAGAGGGGATATAGTTAAGAGACTGATGAAGGAATGGTTATTAAGGTACAGTTACCAAGTTGTGATTAGAAGATTTTAGGAAGAAGTCCTACAGTTTAAGCAGGTGCTTTCCATTTTCCTTCCTAGAGAAAGAATTCTTTCCTATGAGAAAGATGGGCAATAGGTAGTCAATCCACAGGCTGATGTAATAATGTCAACTTCTTTAGAAGCACAGGAATATAAGACTGATTTTGTGTAAGTTCGTCCTTCATTGCCAAAGAAGACCAAGCCATCAGAGAAATAATAATATGACTTGCACCTGACGTTTTTTGAGTGAGGGAGGGCTGTGCAAGGTCACTAGCCTCACTTCTCCTCCAGAACCATCTGAATCCAGTGACCAGATATTCACCAGGATGACTGCAGGTGACCCAGGATGAGGCAATTGGGGTTAAGTGACTTGCCCAAGGTCACACAGCTGGTGACTGTCAAATGTCTGAGGTGAGACTTGAACTCATGTCCTCCTGACTCCTGCACTGGTGCTCTATCCGTTGCACTACCTAAGTGATTCTACAAAAGAAAAGAAGTATTTCAATACAAAGAGATGAAGAGGGAGTTCATTCTAAGCATGGAAGATAGTCTGTACTAGAGCAGAGGCCAGAGAGCGTAGGATGAGATCATTGGTCTGGTTTGGCTGGAATGTAAATCATGTTAAATGAGGTTGGGAAAAGATATATGAGATAGACTGGGGATATCTGAATATTGGAATAAGAGGTTTACTTCCAGAGTTATTAGAAAGTCACTAAAGATTTTGAGTAGGTGTATTGATGTGGATAGAAACAGTGCCATAAGAGTTAAAAAATAATATTGTTTGAGTTTGTGAAGCCCTCGGTGCCTGAAAGTCTCCGCTTACCACAAAACTTTCCCTTATGTTGGACCATATCCTTGTCCCCATGCCTCATCCTGGGGAATGGGATTTCCTTATCTTGTGTCATTCTTAGTACTCACCCTGTACCTTTATCTTGCAAGACTTCTTTACCTTGCAAGACTTACCCTAGATCTCCAACTCCCGTAAGGAAACCCTAAAATCACCCTATATAAGCTTGATCCTTTCCCTATGTATATTCCCTATCCTTTCCCTATCTTTGCTTAACTCCTTGCTAAATCTCAGACCCTCTTCTTTTGGGTCAATAAATCTCCCAATGGCTACAGAGAAGGTCTAAGTGAATTCATTCACATTTTGAACCAGCTCTCCCACATCTGTCTTCAACACATATGACATGATCAGATCTGTGCCTTTGGCATGTTATTTTGGTAGCTCTAAGAAAAAATATTGGAGATTGGGACTCCAGTGAATTTAGTAGCAGCTACCCTGGTAAGGTACCGGATAAAAGACATATATAGAAGTGAAACCTCTGGCAAGGTAGAAAGCCATAACACTGAAGAAAAGATTTTGAGACCTAGAGGGATGAAAATATCAGCCAGCATCCATTTCTCTTCTTCCTTTTCCACTCCTCTTCTTTCCCCACTTCCAACCTCCTGGCTTTGGCTTAAGGCTCAGAATAGCTTTCATTCCATTTAATGAATATTTTATTAAGTTCCTACAGTGTGCTCAGCACTATGTTAGGCAATGCAAGATATATACCTGAGAACATCTACAATATCACAGTCTAACAGATAAATTCTAGGCAGACATCTGTAACATATAGAGGTTAAGTAACCTTCCCAGGTTTACACAGCCAATAAACCTAAGGGGTGGAATTTGAACCCAACTCTTCCTGACTCCCAGATCAGAACTACAGTCATTATGACACATTACCTTTATGTAGGGGGTAGAAAGCACATACAATAAAGGAAAGGAAGCACCTTTTAAAGAATTGGATGGATTACCTACCAAAAAAATCTTTAAAACTCACTCAAAGTGGTTACCTATATGTGTTAGCATTCATTTCTTTCTTCAGTTCAATATTTTGACATTTTAAATTGTGTGCTGGAGTATATACCCTTCTTGAGGGCAGAGACTCTGGCTCATCTTTGTATCTCTGGCTATTCCTGGCACATAGTCAATGCTATGGAGGATAAAAAGAGATAGACAAGCTTACTGGCAAGTAAAATAGGATCTTTGGTGTTTTTGTTTTAGTATAATCAAGAAGTAAAATGCCTTTATTTGAATGTGACTGGAGAGGATCTTTCCCAACCATTGTCAGGCCATTTAAAAGACGATCCTTTCCTTTTGTTAATGAGGCTCTGGTTCTGTAAGAATGTGATGCCCTGTGACTCTAAAAAGTGTATAAAGACTCTGGAGGTAAGGTTTTACACTGGGGTTTAGTTTTTGTAAGAGTGTTTGTTGGGCCAGATGAGGACTCTGGGAAACCCCTAAGGAGCCCCCTGGCTACATCTGGAGAACCCAGATGTAGTGCTTCCCTCTCCGTTATGATGGGACAGATGTTGAACTATGGTCAAACAGAAAAAGCCATATCTGTTGATTACTTTGGGGTTCAGGGTGTTCACTACCCTGAATTAAGTGAATGATATATGTACTTTGTTAAAGGATTGATACATGGGCTTGATTAATGTGATTGTTAACCTCTCAAAAGTTGTCTTTCCTTTTATGAATACAAATCTAAGAACTTATGATAGCAGGTCCTGCTGTATATTTTGAGGTGTTTGCTGATACAACAAGACAAGACAAAGTATGCTAATCAGGAAATTCATAATCTACTCTAGTGGGAGAAGTGTTATATAAACAAATAAATGTACTAAAAGACAGAATGTCAAAATTATTGTAGGATCCTAGTACTCCTCTTCACCCTGTACTCCCAGATGCATATTTAATAGTTTCTGGAACATTAAACATTATTTTACCTTGTATTTCAAAAATACATTCAAGATATATATATATTATAATACACTTTTTCCAATGGCAAGCTAAAACACATTGCCAAGTTCCTATTTTATTTCTGTCTCAACTAATAAAGCCTTCAAGAAGCTTACTTTTGGAATGCATCTTTTTTATCATTAGTGGTGTTATAGTTGTATAAAACAGAGGGCTTGTCTTCCAGAAGCTTATAGTCTAGTTCAGAGAACAAAACTAATAGACATATAAAGGAGGTATGGTGTAATGGAAAGTGTGCTAAGCTTGGAGTCAGGAAAACTAGGTTTGACTCTCTGCCTTGAAACTTAGGATCTATGTGATCATGGTCAAGTTACTTAACTTTTCTTGATGATGATGGTTAGCATTTATATAGTTCCTACTATGTTGGGAACTGTGCTAAGCACTTTAGAAATATTATATGATCTGATCATCAAACATTGAGAGGTTACATCCTCATAGTACAGCTGAGGCAAACAGAGGCTAAGTGACCAGCCCAAAGTTATACAGTAAGTGTTTGAGGAAAATACAATTTGGGATTAATATTCCTGAAAAGTAACTACTCAGTTCCTAGAACATTCCCCACAAGAATTGGAAAGGGTTTTCTCCCTCAAATCAAAATCTTAACCTTGAATGCAAAAGAATCTACCCTTGGGTGGATCTTGGTGGTCAAGCATTTTAGGTAGGTAGAGAGATAATCCTTTTTATCTAGAAGAGTTAAATTTGGTTCTTACTCTTAATACATTTCCATAAGAAAGATCTTAGCTTTTGTTCCACACACTTTCCTAAAGGGAAAAATATGGAAAATGTTTTAGTCTGGAGAAAATATTCCTTCTTAATCTTTTGTTTTACTAAAAGTGAGGTTTTCAAATATGCTTCCAGAATCTACCTTTTTACTTCTATATTAATTCTAGGACCTGAATTTTGTACCTGCTAATCAGCAGTAAGACACATTGCTTTAGTTGATCTCAAATAGGGAGTTTTCTCTGGTTTGCAATGTAAATACCGCAAAATACTAGTTTAAAAGAACTATTTTAGATGTCAAAATGTCATTCTAAGTGATAGAGAAGGCTTAGGTCATTTCCTTAAGTTGCCCTTAACATATTGCTGATTAGCCAAGTGGCTTGAATAACTCCCACCTTCACCTTCTGGTCTACATACAAGCTACAGAATGAAGTAGAAAAACCACACAACTGTTCTGACTGCATCCACTAGAAATTTGTGTTCTGCTATCTCACCTGGGACTTCACTGCTTCTAGGTAATCCTACAATACCTCCTTTATCAAATCACTTTCCCACTCTGCACAGTGCCTCCTCCAAATCCTTTCACATCTCCCAAGGCTATTCTCTGAGCTCAGGTCCTTACCTCTGTTTTGCAGAGGAAACTGAGGCCATTCACACTGAATTCCCTCTTCTCACTTATTTCTCATTCCCTATCATTCAAATGCCTTTTGCCACTTTCTCTTTCTTCAGTTCTCATCTTTCCCTTATAATACTTATTAAGCTTCAATTCAATTTCCATTACATACATTAGCTATCTATGGAAGGAAGAGAGGAAGAAAGGCAGCATTTATTAAGTACCAGGCATGGTACTAAGCACTTTACAAATATCTTATTTGGTCCTCACTACAACCCTGGGAGGTCAGTTTTATTATTACACTAATTTCGTTATTATTCTCATTTAACAAATGAGGAAACTGAGGCAGCAGTTGCTTTACTGACTTACATAGAGTCACACAGCTAGCAAGTGTCTGAGGCTGGATTTGAGCATGTCTTCCTTATTTCAGACCCAGAGATCTATCCCCTGAGCCACCTGGGAATTAAAAGGGCACACAGAAAGGGATGTGTGTGTTTATCTCCTGCTTCAGAAGGTTGTGCTAAGCATACAGTGCATGTAGCATTGTTGCCTGTGACATTTGCCATTACAGTGTTCATTATTTTTACTCTGTCCCAGGATTTTGGCATGTTGGTGTCTCTATTGACAGCACGGGCATTGAAGAGAAAGGATGAGAGTGGAAGCCAATGTGTTCACTCTTCTTTCCTGATATAATTAGTATTTATAGTTTCTATTCAATCTCCCTGCCTCTATTTTGCTTTTCTACCTATAATCCAGGCTTCCATTTTGGTATGTGGGATAAAATGTCCAAAACAGAATGATTAAGAATTTGCTGCTGAAATGTAGATAAAATGCAGACTCTTCATTAGTGCTTATGTATTTCACCACAGAGTTTAAGGGAAGAAAGAGAAAGCTAGAGAAGCAACAGAAAGGATCCTTTAGATTTACAATCTGGTTCCCCATTATTTCTGGGTCAGAAGGGTACTAGAAAAGCACAGAACAGCTATGTGCTTGGTTTAGGAGGAGAGAGGAGGAATTCGTATGGAATTAAAGAGGAGGACACGAAGATTGTATTTGTTCTCCAACAGGGCTATACAAGAGACAAATTGTAGCTATAAACAATAGATTGTGGCATTGAAAAGGGAAGTAGCATATATAACCTATATTAAATTGCTTGTCTACTCAAAGAGGGAGGAAGGGAAGGAGAGAGAAAATTTGGAACTTAATTTTTTTGATTAATGTTAAAAATTATCTTTACATGTAATTAGAAAAATTGCAAAAGTATTAAGAAAAGAAGAAAGAAAAGCATGTCAACCTACTTATGTTACAGAATGGAAAGATAGCTGGTGTCTAGAAAATCAAGATACTTTCATGGTGAAAATGTCCAAAGACATATATACAAATAAGGAGTTGGGACCCCCATACCCTGGACCACATAAACTGAACTCCTTCCTTCCAGATTTAATCCAGTTTTGTTACTCAAAATTTTTTGACTCTTGTCCCTCTACCCCACCTAAGAATCTGCCTTGACTTTACCTGTTCAGATCTATGGATGTTCTAACATCCCAACTTCCTTTCTCACTATTCTGTTCTCAGGTTTTGAGAGGCTCTACCCCTATGCAATAAAAGAGATCTTTAGGATCTCAAAACTGAGAAAATCCCTATTGCCTGGCTTCTGGAGTTTGGGAGTGAGATGTTGCAGTACAGAGGAGATATGTTCCTGTCATAGCAACTAGAAACTGAGTTCCTTTTCCCCTAGAAATGCTGTTATGCAGTATAGTTAGGTCCTGTCAGTACCTTAGGTTAGATAAATTATGGGTTAAATGGGTTTTCATTGCTTGGCCTCTACTACCTCTACCACCAAGTTATTGCTTGATGAGAAGATTTGGTGCAGTGAAAGGAACAACGGATTTCCATTCAGAAAACCTATGCCAAGATGCGTATATGCTAGTATCTTTGCAAAGTCCTATGTGAATTTCAAATAATAACTAAACTAAAATTGGAACAAAACTTGTTTAAAAAAAAAATCACCAACTTCCTCTCCAGCATAACTTTGGCTGCTTCTAACTCATTTTACTTCCTACCTAATTTACTTTTTTCTATTCTCCAAGCACATAAGTTTCCTCTAGGTCTTTGATTCAACTAGTCTGAATGCAATAAGGAAGAAAACTCATGATAATTTTGTTTAAAAAAATTTGGCTTAAGCAAGTTAATAATATGTGATTTCCTTGTTAGAAAGTAACATGATGCTTGTAGAATTTTTTTAATAGCAAAAACTTTCAAATAGTGAACTCTAGATTTTATGTGATAACCCAAACAGTAAGAACAAGAATAAATAAAGAAATTACATGATGCCTCTAATTTACCTTAGCCACTGTGGCATAATGGATAGAGTGCCAAGCCTGGAGTCAGGAAGATCTGAGTGAAATATGACCTAAGATACTTGTTAACTATGTAACCCAGGGAAGGTTGTCCTACCCTGTTTGCCTCAATTACTCATCTGTAAAATGAGCTGGAGAAAGAAAGGTAAAAAACTCCAGTATATTTGCCAAGAAAACCAAAGGTGGTTAGAATGAGTCAGACATGACTGTACAGCAGCAATAAACCCCTTTTACCAATTTTCTATGGTTACGATTAAAATGTTATTGGAATACAAATTTCACTAACATTACATGTTTTTCCATGTCTTCACTCATTCTCTTTCTGTACAGCCTGAATCTTTCTCTCTACTTTTTCTGGTAGTGTGGTTTGGCCCATTATCCTGAAGTCAAGCAGCTTTTACCTCGGGTTGTTAAGGATGATACCGTGAGACTTGTTGTCTCTAATGTCATTATTTAAAACTCCCAGTGGTTGTGTTCTGACCAGTGACTAACCCTGAGTTCCACTTAAACACTGAACATCAATTAGCTTTTACAGAGATTATTGCTTCAAAGATATAACAAGAATGAAAATATAAATAACCCTCCCACAATATCTCAAGGGCATACTCTCCCCTATACCAGCTGTTTCTGAGTAAAGTGAGCTCAAGTTAACAGTTTCTAAATAGCATTGATCTTACCAACTTCATTTTCAAATGTGACATTCCAGTTGGGTAAATTCTTGCCCAGGCTACTGCTGGAGTAGGTCTAGAATTCCATTTCCAAAGATCATGCCTCAGGGCATCCGTAACTGGATGGTTGCAAAATCTGGTACAGCCTCAGACTCCTAACTTCCTACACATTCGCTCTGCTGCCTTTTCAAACCTCCTAAGTCTAGAACCTCCAATCCCTTTACCTAAAGTGGAAAAGACTCCAAGCTTGGTGTGTTCTATCCACTGCACTATCTAGCTGCCCTGAGTTCTAGTTCCAGAGCCTTTCCAAGAGATGGCCATTCACAATACGGTTAGCAGACTTCATGGAGCTGACTACTTCTATTACTTACACATTCCCATGACTCTCCTAGAAGCAGCTCCCCCAGCCTTTTTCCACATAGGGAATCTTAGCTGACTCCAGCAGTCCCTTTCTATACTCTTCAGTATTGCTCCAAGATTCTCCCAATACATGTCACCATGACTGTCCTAGAAGTGGGCTCCCCAACCTTTCCCATCTTGAAGCACACTTTCAGAGGCATTCTACATGACTATTTCCATTTCTCTGACATTGCTTCAGCATCCAAAGCTGTAAAGATGGATGCCCCTTTCCCTAGAGATATTTATTCTACATATAGAAAAATGAAAATTTGCTGAGGTGATAGAGGCCCCAGATAGCAAAATAGAGATACGGATCTTTATCATCTGACTCTGACCATCTCTCCAATATTCCAGAAAGGAAGATAGTTTCCTCATTATCATTATTCACAGGCTCACTTGTCTCATAAGAAACCTAACAGAGTCCTCTACCTCCTCCCATTTTGCAAATGAAAAAATCTCAGCCCCAGGGAGTTCAAGGACTTGTGCCAGCTGAATGTAGGAGCTTCAATGGCAGGTCTTTTGTTTCTGGAGTCAGTGTTGTTTTTTGCTGTGCCCCTTTACATCCCAGGCAGGCAATTCTAGGTTTTCTATGTTGTATGTTATTTTCCTAGGAATGAGACAAGAAACTATGAAAGGGTCATGATTTGCATAAATAAATTAAATGAGATTATTTTTCCTCCATAGAAATGGAAGATCACTTTCTCCAAAAATGTCTTTTTACAAATATGTTGCCTTAAGTCTTAATCTCAAAAATTTGTGTTGGTCATTCACTGCTTTCATGGTTTCTCTGAGGCAGTAACAGAAATGTTTGTATCTAAGGCTTTCTGGCTGGTAAATAGAACTTAGTTTTGTGGAATAATAATAGCTAGCAATTCTATAGCACTTACTGTGTTCCAGGCTGTGCTAAGTATTTTATAATTACAATCTCATTTGATTCTCATAATGACCTTGCAAGGTAGGTGCTATTATTAAACCCATTTTAACAGATGAGAAAACTAAGGCAAACAGGTGAAGTGACTTGCCCAGGACCACACAGCTGGTAATGTCTGAGACTAAATCTGAACTCAGGTCTCCCTGATTCCGGTCCTGGAGCTCCATCTACTACACCACCTACCAGGGAAAATTCTACATAAAATAATATGGGCTACCCAAATGTCTGCTTTACTGTAGAAGTCCTTGAGAAGCAAGCCCTATTATGTATAATGCTGTAGAAAATAAAGAAGTAGAGAGGAAAACCCCTGAGTAGCTATAGCAGATGCCATTCAATTCAATAAACACAGAATAAGTCGGTAGTACTGCATACAAGTCACTGTGAGAAGTGCTGAGCAAAACAAAGACAGGCCTTCTCCTTCATAGGATGCTGCCTTATACAAAGAAAAGAGCATTGACTCTGGAGTCACAGGACCAGGGTTCAAATCATAACCCTGATGTTTACATGTAGCCTTGGGCAAGGCACTTACCTCCTAATGCTCACTGTCCTCATCTGTAAAATGAAGGGGTTGGACTCTGAGGTCCATTTCATTATAGATCTCTGATTCATTCTATTCACTGCAGAAAGTGGCTTAGAGACCCTGAAATGAAAAAGCAACATGCTGCATCCTGATAGTAACAGAGCAAATGTAAGAAATCTAGAGAAAATTAGATGGAGCCATTTGGGGAAGGAACAAATAGCCTTACACATTTCCTTACTCCCTAAAGACATCTCTACATTAGAGGACAATGCAATAATATATTTTCCTAATGATTACCCAGAATCATCAAGAAAAGTTAAATTTCATTTAAATTCTATTTAACAAAACAGAGAAGTACATAATTGTTTTTGGAAAGATGTAGCAAAATTGAGATGGAAAGTCTGTCTCAACAGACATTGTTATCTGCTACTTAGAAATACAAAGTTTAAGGTGAACTAGTTTCAAAAGTCAAAAAAAATACAAACTTCCAATGAGGAAAAAGAGAATGAAGAGAAAGAAACCTTCAAGTAATATAGAAGTTAAAGGTATAGAGCTGAACACAGACCATGCAAATGTATCCACAGCTGACTACCTGAGACTGAAAGAAAAGAAAAGGAATAATATTGTAAATGTTATTGTGGAATTAATGAAGTAACTATCAAAAATGAGAATAGTTTTTTTTTCAGAGCAAAGTAAATACAATCTGATTTGAAATGAATAATTTTTCTAACAATAATATTTTTTTCAATTGGAAGTGGGAGAGATAGTCTACCTCTTCATATTTTATAAGTTCTTACCAACCATAACCCTTGAGGAATTCACTCTCATGAAGATGCTGTAGAGATGGGGTCTATAAATATACAGGTCAGATGGTTTTTCAGTCACTTTTTTTCTGCTAATACTATGTAATTTTTACCCTTCACTTTTTCAGGATTTTTCTATTTTTTAACATAGGGAAAATTGACCCTTAAATACCTCTAATATTATCTTGCCTCTGACATAAATTACTTCTCTATATATTTAGTCAGATCCAGTCTCTTTCCAGTCTCAGTTTTTGAGTGCCATTTCCATTTCCTTATGCAATATACTATATTATTAGTACATTAGAGATCAAAGGTGCCATATTCACTGTCATCATAGGCTGGTGTAAAATTGAAAAATCTCTCATTTCACTTCTACTTGTTCTCCTTCCACTTCACGTTCAAGATGATGTGGCTTAGATGGGTCTCATGGTAGACATTCTGTAATTACTGTTTTCCTCTCTGCTACTTTTTACTATTCTATGAGAAGTTGCTAAGGCAATGTTCCATTATCCTGCTCCAGGATATTTTGTGGATGATCTTGAAGTTGAAGCTTATATTTCAATTGACTGCATGTGTTTTGATGCAGAGTTTCATGGATTCTTTTGATCTTCTTTGTTGAAGCAATTGTTTTATACTTGTTAAATCACACTGCAAAATGGTGATAATCAGTCAATATCTTTTCTTTTTATTCAATTACAATTTTCCAGAGTCAATAATTTGTTTAATAGGTCAGGGAGGACATATTGCATATACAAGCCATGTCTTTTTCTCATCTTAATTCTTTCTTTTAATTTAGTACTCATTTTTATATTTGTCTTTCCCAGGTAAGTTCACTAGACAAACAACTAATTCTAAGGTAATTCCTACAACTATAAACAATTGTTTACTATATAACAATATATAGTCATGTTCACTGTAAAATTTATTTAATTTTTAGTTTATGAAATAAAATAAGATTTTTCATGATATAGTATAATAGAAAAGATAATTGTATATGAAACAGCAAATCTATTATGTCAAGTTCATTTTTTATGTTTTTCATTATGTGCTCATTGTCCCCAACATGTTTTGCATTTCTGTGGATATGAAGCTTCTGAGTGACACACAATTATCCTTTAACTTCTTTCATTTCTTAACCCAGAGTCATATTTTCCTGAATATTTTTCAGTGGTATTCCTCCATGTACAAGTTTACTTGAGGTCACTCCGTATCCAGGTAAATGCTGACTTGGTTTGGGGATTTTGTAAAAGTCTTAGAATTTTTCCTGATCATCTAAGACAGATGGTGTATAAACTGTGCCTCTGGTCTTTCTTGTCCCTTTACATATGCTTATCATGAAAATTGAAATATAAGCTGACCAAGGATCTTATTAAATATTTCTTTTTATCTCTGGGTGCATAAGGAAACTAATCCCCTTATTAACGTCTTTGAGGAAAACACAGAAACCATCTTTCCCTTTATGTATCCTGGTTCCATTATGTGTCATTATGAATGTGATTCAATCCTTCAAGCATATCAACTTTTTGTTACTGAATGAGGCTCTTACAATTATGTTCAATTTTAAATTAATTTCTGTAGTTAGTCATAAGATTATGTGATTCATAGCACCCTCAACCATTCTATCACTTTAAATCTGGGAGAGGGATGCACAAGATCTTAGAAAGACATTTAGAATTCTTATTGGGTCCTCATGGGCACAGAATTCATCACTATGTGACCAGCCTGTTGCTGCTGAACCTCTATATTTCTGTATATTGATCTATGACAGAAGTCATGGTCTATCTAAAGGATAGATGGACTGTATCTAAGGCCTTTTATTCTAATTTACATCCCGCAATCATAGTCTTAGAGAATGAATGCAGATCTATTTCCATACCACTATGAAGGAGATAAATACTTTTAAGAGGGGGATATTTATTCACTGTAATTATGTGTATGCATATTTATTTGCTTGTTGTAAGTATTCATTCACTAATTTGAAACATTATTTAACATACATACATATATATGTATGTATGTGTTAGAGAATGTAAGGAAAAATATCCACATTATGATTTTAGCCTTTTTTCAGTTTTTTTGATAGTATATTCAAAATACCAATTATTTTTATCAAAGTATGGAACTTCAGGTATAGAACTCTACAGACCTGTTTAAGTTGAAGTGACTTGGCCAAGGTCACATAAATAGTAAATTCCAGAAGTGGAATTAAAATCAAGGTCTTTTTGACTCCAAGTTACTCTATCCACTGTGAAACACTGGCTTTCAAATCAGACAAAATAACTATAGAATAATTATTGTGATAATAGAAAAAGGATAGAAAAGTAGAAATAATCTCTACTCACCTCAACATTATTTTGTATTTTGAATGCTTTTGCTGTTTCAATAATAAATTTGCTGATAGACATCAGTTATTCTGTATCTCTAAATTCAATAGAAAAATGAGACATAATGAATTACATGTCAAAATATTACTCAGAGAACTTAGAAAGCTACTATTTCCTAAAATAGCTAACAGTAACCTAAATTGTTACCTAAATAATGTAGCAATCCTTTGCTAACTACCACTTTACTAATTTACAAACTAAAAAATACTAAAGATGTCAGTAATTTATTAGCAGAAATATAAAGGAGAATAGGGAAATTTCACATTACAAAAGCACATTTCACAAATATGGAATAATGTATGTATCAGTGAGTGTATTAGTGAGGCATTATACTTGAACTTCAACTCTATTTGTCAAAACACATCAACATTTATTTCTGATATTTTATCAGTACTTTACAAAGTTGTAAGTCTAATCTCAAACACAGCTGACAACTCAGGAATAAGTAAAAAGAAAATAATAAAAATGAGACCCCTGAACTGACAAAATAGATTTCATCAAGTCCACATGGCAGAAGAAGCCTGCTATAGACCTTGACAGCATCAAGAAGTGAAATGTGACAGCCTGATAGCAGGAGAGAAAATCTTAAGCAGTGACTACTCTATAATAATTTCCATCCAAATAATCCTACCTCTAGTCAAACTGAATAAGATTTTATCATTCAGAATACTCAGAAAAAGAAAGAAAATCTTAAGTTTTCCTTCACTTTGATGAATTGCATACTTTAATTATTGGAGGATTTTTCTTCTTAATTTTACTAGTGCTCTTTAAGTTGAGTGTTTTCAAATTCACTTCAAAGCAAATAAATCATCTGTTCTTAAGATGTCCTTTCAGCTATCTTTGTGTACTAACTCTCAGATACAATTCTTTCTTCCCCTCTCCATTTGCAAGATATTAGTCTTTTGGCACAAAACAATATTACATTTATGGACAGATTTCAAATTTCATCATTTTTTCCTGATCTATGAATAAAGAGGTCAAAAAAAGAGGATGAGCTTATTACAAGATGAAAGAGGTTGATTTTGGATCCATAATTTTGTCCTAGCTAGCACTGCCATCCACATTTCTGAATTCACCAAGCTTATGTTGTAGCTTCTGCAGAGACCCCTCTAAGGATATAAACATTGGGATTTATTGACCTCATAGACCTGTCAGTCTAGGGGTGAAACAACTACTTTACAAATAACTATAATATAAACTTCTTATAAACGTATTCATAATATACGTATAAAAAGGTAAAGTAGCATTGAAGATGGTCTTTAATGAATAAATTCATTAGGTAGAAATGAGTAATGGCACAGCATAGACAAAAGCATTAAGGTGAAAAAGTATGGGGTATATATGTAGGCTATAGATATAACAAACACAGAGTAGGAATCTACATGATTTATTAACTGCTGCCAGATGCTGTATGAGGCACTGGGCAATATAAAGACAGAAAGTCAATAGTTCTTGCACTTCAAAAGATTCTACTCTATTATAAAAGGCAATATGTATATGTATAGAAGCATACATAATGAAAATGTAAGATATTGGGTTGGGGTATTTGTTTTTGTGAGGAAGACACCAGAAAGTCAAGGGATTATAATGTCTTTTGGACATTCTAAATTAGGAAGTTTAGAGGCTACACTCTCTAGGCCTAAAACAGAGAAAACCAAATTCAAAGGCCAAGGACTAAGGCCCATTTCTCAGAGCCACATGGTCTCAGAGGGAAGTAAGCCTAAAGGCCTGGATCATGGTCTTTCACTAGACACTATGACAAGAGAAATCATCAAGTGAACAGCATGGAACTTATGCTAAACTTTGAAGAAAAGTAAGGGTTCTAAGAGAGAAAATACAACGAAGTCCCTTTCTGGGTCTTCACTCAAGGCCTTTCCAGCTTTAGTGAGAGCCTTCATAACACCATGAATAATCAATGTAGGACTTTAATGAAGACTAGAATCACAATGAAATGAATATGCTTATTTCCAGTGTCCTCCCACCAAGTCCACAGTAAAATGTGACTCCCCACTAGGAAGGGAGCTCAGAGTTGATAACCCCTCCTCGCAGAGTCCTTTGGAGTTCCCACAACAGTGATAGTATCATTGTGTGGCTTAATGCTAGATATTCTTATTGAAGAGGTAAACCTTTAGCCCTATGCTGTATGGATCAATTCTCTGTTGCCCAAGAGATCTTCTCCTTCTGGAAGATGTATTGTCTAAATATTCAAATTCAGAATTTCCAGGTTACTCACCAAGGAACCACCAAGACTAGGTAAATTCCTCATCAAAATATCCTTTCTCAGGATATATGCAGTCACATATCTACTATTGTCCTAGGCATCTGTATTTCTCACAAATCACTGTTGAGAGGGCAGTAAGGTGGCACAATGGCTAGAGCAACTGGCTATGGAGTAGGAAGACTTGAGTTCAAAACCAGCCTCAGATACATACTAGCTATATGACCCTGTGCAAGTCACTTAATCCCAATTACCTCATAAAATAAATCACTATTGAGGATTCTGGGGGTGGAAGTGGTGTAGAAGAAGTAGGGTAGAATCTTTTCCCTATTTCAGCTTCAAGTCTCAGTTGTCAATCATTTTGGGACCAATTTCAATCACTAGAAACTAATTAGATGAATTCCTTGTGTCTACCCAAGAAGGTACCATATGCAACCACTTCCATGTGAGGTGGATCTATACTTTATAATTTCATCAAGATAATTGATGACAAAAATGTTTGCTCAACCTCTTTTTCTCTTAAATATTGGAATAAACATTTTCCTTAGAAAAACTTACCTTGGTGAACTGCTTATTAGACAGTAACTTGTACTGATTGAAGTGGAACTGGCATCAACCTAAAGTAAAAATGTATTCACAGGAATCAATGTCAGAGAATCAGAATCAAGACTTAGAATAATGAGTTATGTAAGTTATCAGCATTGTCAAGAACACCTCTCCCTCACACTCACACCCGCACCCACCCCCAGCCCCAAAGATTTTTGCCAAAGAAACCTGAAGAGGGGGAAAACTACACACACATACACACACATATGTGTGTTTGTATTTATATATATATATATATATATATATATATATATATACACATATATATTCACGTGTGTGTTTATATTCGTGTACATTTATATACATATATAATACATATGTTTTCATTTAGAATGTTTGAATAAGCAATTTAAATAAGGCTTAGATAAGAGAATATAAATAATTTTAATTATCTCTATATCATACAAAAATAAAGCAAAAGGGAGAGGATTCTGGGAAGATGACAGAGTAGGTGAGAAAATTTCAAGCTCTTCATATTTTCCTCCACAAAAGAGATAAAACAGCACCTTTGGGAAAACATAGAGCCATGAAGACAAATAAGAGTAGGGGCAGAACAGGGATCTCTTGGGACAATCAAGAAAGTACATAATGCATTTTGAAGGATTTTCTTTTGGTTCTCCCCTCCTCTCCCTCCCTTTTTCCCATGGGGAAAACTCATACTAAAGGCAATTACACTCATGTCACTGAATCATATAACCTAAATCTTACCTATCATCCTCAACTCATTGCCTCAGTGGCACAGATAAATGATGCACATAAGAATTAAATCCATGAGCTTTCATGACCTTGCTTTTATTAGCCTACCTCCTTCGCAGGTCACTGTAAGTAAAGTGCTATGTAAACTGCAAAATGCTGTACAAGTGTGACCAATCACTATGTTCACTATCAGCACCCTCCTCTAACCAGCTGAGCTTATCAGTCACATCCATCCATTCATTCAACAAACATTCATATATCATCTGCTACATGCAGGGGACTCTCCTAAACTCTTGTGATAGAAGAGATGGTAAAGATACAAAATATACGAGAATTCCTTCACTTAAGGACCTCAATGTCTGAAAAGAATATTAAGCATAAAGGCAAATGCTATTGCTTATATGACCTTGAATAAGTCCATTTTCAATGGGTCTTAGTTTTCTTCAATAGCTACTATTACTAAAACTATTAATATTAAAGTAGACTTATTGAGAAAGAAGTTTATGCAAGGAAACAACGGAAACTGTATGATATATTGAAGACCGCAAAATTGAGCCCCTACTAAACAAGTAATTAAATATATCTTCATGGCCAGAATTAGCAGTCAAAAGTTATCTTCCATAAACTAGCAGATGATGAATTCTCAATATTGGGATGCTCACTATATCATGGAAAATTTGCAGACCAAACTATTTTTCAGAAATTTTCAGTTGTAATGTTGGGGGAAAAATGATTTCATAGCTATCACCATACCAAATATCCATAATTTCTACATTAAGTAGAATAAATGCTTACAAAATACAGACATTGCTAGATCAAAAAGGGTTTTTTCAGTTTAATAACATCAGATGCATAATTCCAAATTACTTTCCAAAATGGTTGGGCCAATTCGTTGGTTTACCAAAAGTACACAGATGTTTCTATTTTTCTACAACATCTCTAACAATTCTCATTTTATTTTTTCTTTCTTTACTGGCTTTACCAAATGGATGAATGTGAGCTGGAACTTTAAAGTGGCTTTAATGTCAATTCCTTTCATAGTTAGTGATTCAGAGTTATTTTTTTCATATGATTATAGATAAAATGGGTTTCTTTTTTTGAGAAATGCCTATCCATGTCCTTAGACTATTTACCAACTGGGGAATGGCTCTTCTATTTATAAATTTGAATCAATACCTTATTGATTTGCAAATGAGAATCTTAATAGGGAAATTTGCTGTGAAAATTTCCCTTGGTTGACTATTTTTCTTCTAAATTTAGCTGTATTGGATATTGCACAAAAACTTTTAATTTTTATGTAATCAAAAAATTCCATTTTATATTCTGTGTTCTTCTTTATTCCTTGCTTAGTCATGAAATCTTCTCCTACTCATAAACCTAAGAAATAATTTTTTCTTTGTTCCTCTACTTTTTTGATGATAAAATTAATAATTCTGAATGACTGTGATCAATAAATAATCAATCATGATTCCAGATGACTGATAAAAAAAGAATACTATCCACCTAATGATGGATGAATACACATACTAAGATATGCATTTTGAATATGGCTATATTGGATTTATTCTGATTGACCTTGCTTTTGCATGTATTTTTCTTGCCTCCTTCCTTTTTTCCTTCCTTTCTCCCTTTCTTTCTTTCCTTCCTCCCAAACTTCCTTCCCTCATTCCTTCTGTTTGTCCTTTCTTTCTTAGTTCCCTCCCCTCTTTTTAGCCCAATTTTATTATCAGCTCAGCTCTGAGGAAGAACAGAGACTCACAAGAAGCAAAGTCAGATTCATGGTCATGCAGCAATTACGTTCTGAGGCAAGATATTCGAACCCATGGCTTTTTGACAAGTCTAGTTTTCTATCTACTACTCCATACAATTTCACTAAAAAATGAAACAAAGCAGTTGTACCAAATTACTTTTCTAATAATGTCTCCTCCAGGTAAGATATATTTTGAATCATTTAATCCTCACCAAAAAAAAAAAAAATGTGAGGTCAGTTCTGTTTTTATTCCTATTTTATAAATAAGGCAAATGAGACTGAGAGAGGGTCAGATGACTTGCTTAGCTTTATAAAACTAAATAACTGTCTAAGGAAGGATTTGAACTGTAGTCTTCCTGACACCAAGTGTAGTACTCAGTCGGTTCTGCACCTGCCAGTTCTTTTGAAACTTGATCAGCATTTCTCTGGGCATTTCTCCTTTCTGTCAGCAATGCATGTTCTATAAGTAAAACTGTGGACATACTGAAAAGTACAAGTAGGCTCAATAACAGCTACATCTACCACACAGAAATGTATATCAAACAATTTGTTTAAAAATAATAATAAGATAAAGTATAGATGTGTATATAGTGAATGTAGGACAGAATTAGGTTTAACCATATAGCTGGGATGGGATCATGCAACATTCACAGAGGTCTTTGTGAATCTTAAAGGGCCATATAAATGTCAATTACTGTCATTCTCTTAGTTCTGATCTTTGGTTTCATGGAGTTCAGGTATAAATCACTTGGAAATGTAGTCGATCCTCCTCTATTCCTTTGTTGATCAGCTAACTATGCTGCATGTGAATAAAATGATTTATTTTAATTAATAAATAAAAGTGATTGGATATAGATGCATTAAGTGCATATCTGAGACCATTCTAGTAACTGATGCACATTTCTTTTCATGTTCATATGCTTTTATTTCTTCCAGTAGGTCTCTACACCTTGAAAACTTTTCTTTCAATAGACTTTAGAGGACACTATGAGTTTGTGGGTCAATATTATGAGCAGAAAATTGTGGACAAAAGTTTTATATAACAATGTTTCACTTACAATGTGGTGTATTTCTGAATTAATGATTTGGGAGTGAGGGTGCTACATTTATTGTGGTAATGTTTGTGAGTTTATAAAAGATAGCCAATCTCAAAAAAATGTAATTCCAATCATTTGATTGTATAGGTATTATTGCCTCATTGAAGTCCATTTAGAAATTGCTCAGGATAAGTTGCTATCATGATATTACTCTTTTGTATTTAATATTCTGTGGATTGCTATGCAGGTGAATGAGGTAATGACCTTTTGCAATTGAATATGAGTATGGAGTTCTAGGTTCATCTTCATTAGATTGACTGAAAACAATTCTGGAAAAACTTTAGTACTAGACAGAATAACAAATTTGTCCTTCCTATTGCTTCAACATTTTTTTTTATTTCTTTGGCTAGTTCTTAGTATTTTGAAAATTCCTTATTCAATTCAGTTGAGAGATGATTCAATTTCGACACGATAACCTCAATTAATACTTTGTTACCTTTAAATTATCATGGCTCATTGTTATATATGGATAATTGTGGGCAATAGTCCTGTGAATAATGACACCATTCCAATATAATTTATTTTCTGAATTCTCAAAGATATGTTAAATATTTAGTGTGGCAATAATAATTTATTTTTCTGGTTTAGAATCTGGTGCATTTTCATGTGTTTCAATACTAGTCTAGTAGATTCTAATTTTAAAAATCTTTGGGGCTATGTTATACATTTTCTAAAACCTCTTAATTTGTATCAATCAATAGATCTAATACCCTTAGTGAAAATTTTTTTTCAATTTCCAGATGGCAGTGTTTTGATCATGAATCAGAAATATAGATTCCCATATTTTCTATAAACTTAATCTGGCTTAGCCATTTGTTTGATGCTTGTTTGTCAACATACTCTGACTTAAGTTTATTGAGTTATTTTCTAATCCCTGTTTTGGTTTTTACTATTTCTTGGGCTCCATCTGAAAATTAACCATTTTTGACAATAAATCCAGTAATATATAGATGCTTTGAGCCCTTGTTGTTACTTTGTATCTATATGTTTTTTAAAAAATATTTCCATAAGTATTGAATACCTATCAATATTTTTCCTTCTTTTCTGATAAGGAAATGTTAAGTTTTGTCTTGTCGTTAGTGATGAGTTCTGTGTGTCATCAATCCTATATAGCTTATATTTACTGTCACTTACCTTACTATTCCATACCAAAAGTATTGGGGCAGACGGGTATTTTCTAAGTGTTAACTGCTTTAAATATGTTCCTCTTATTAAGGTTTGATTTCAAGATGGCACCCATCTCCTAACATTCTCTGCATTGACCTCTGTGTCATGTGCCAAAAAGACTTGAGTATTAGATGTTTACTTTAATCCTACAACTACTCAACCCTCTCCAAAATAGAAATTATTTACCAAAGATAAATCAACTTTCATCTGCTTCACGGTTTAGTATATCCCAAATTCAAAAGAAGGCTAAAAATAAAGCATGAGCTGACTCCTACTTTGAGCTCAGTCAGAACCTCTTTTCCCACTTTCCTCACTACTGGCAACAAGACTTCATTAGCCAATCCAAAAATGCAACACATGAACTTTCAATAAAACTCCACTTCCGACCTCTGGTCCTCCTCTCTTATTCTTGTGCTGTGAAGATCTGAAAGTTTACCAAGGTTGCAAGAAACAAGGAGCAAGGAGCAAAGCTCATGGCTACAGAAATTTTTCTAGACTTCCAGAACTAGGGAAGGGCTTTAGGCTGCAGAAGATTGCTGTGGCCAAGACACACAACAGAGTGGTGGCAGCTGCAGCATTTTGTACTGCAAAAGATTACTTCAGGAGAAATGGGAAACAGAGGAAAGGGAGTAGGTCATATACCTGGATTTGAAAAAGAACTCAACTTCCCCCACTACCACTGTCATTCCCTCTTCCCAGAGCCTCGAAGACTGGAACTATAGATATCAACCCCATAGCACCAGCACTATAGCTCTCTGAACTGCAAGTTCTAGACCAGACAACTGATAAACAGAAAGAGCAAGGCAAGATAACAGAACAAGTCACTGTGTGGAGCAGTACTGTGTAGCACTCTGCTGAGCCTGAGGGAAAGAGCTCAACATCCAGCTGGGGCCAATTCTATTCCCCCAAAAGTTATTTGGGCAGAGATACAGGCTGATGAACCATGAATCACCCAGCTTGGGAGGAGGCTGAGATGCTTTAAGATCTAGCCCCAAGGGAAACTATCCTCAGAGGAAAGTGAGATAGAAGGTGAGCAACAGAGAAAAATAGGGAAGAAACTGAAACTATCAACTATGGCAAGAAGGAAACAAAGACCATGACCATAAGCAAATAAAACAAAAGGGAAGATAGGAGGAAATATAGCATATTTAGCAAATGAGTTCAGGCATCTATGAATGTATACGACAGAACAAATGACCACAATACAACAGCAGATAAGATGGAGATATTTTGAAATTTGAGGAGAATATGAACCCAAAACACATTGTTTTTAAGTGGTTTAAAAAAGAAATGAGAATTATAGGAGCAGAAGTTATGTCCTTCCTTCCCAGTGGAAAAAAAAAAAGTGAGGGAGGTAGCACAATAGAAAAACTTGAATCTGTGATGGCAAATCTCACCAAAAAAATAAAATGAATAATAGATTGGGAAAGTAAATTCATAGAAGTAAAGGATCATCTAGAACAAGCCTGTGCAAATTGCAGCCCTCCAAAGGGTTCTGGGAAGCTCAAAAAAGATGCAGAATAAATGTTGAGGAAATCCTTGGTGGGTCACAGGTTGTGGAGACCTGATCCAAAAGAAGAAAAGAAACACAAACTAAAAAATTAATAGAAAATGTTCACTATCTATGCAAAACATACTGATCTCAAAAACAAGGATCATATTTCTCCTCAAAGAACACAAGAAGGCAAAAATCCTTAATACCATAATGCAGAAAATAATATAAGAAAACTGTTCAGAGCTTCTGATCACAGAAAATGAAATATTTTTTTTGAAAATTCATAGATGGTCTCCAGAGGGAAAAAAAAAGACAGTAGATTCTGAGACACATGGTTAAATGTGTAACAATGAAACAATTCAATTCAGAAACAAATTCTGCAAGGAATCAGGTGAAAGATCTTCAGATTCAAATGAAAGGAAACTCAAACAATACAAGACTATTCTGGGCCCACAAGACAATACAGAAGGGGATGTAACAATGTGTTCTGAAGGGTAACAGAGCTTAGAATGTATCCCAGGATGATCCACCCTAAAAAGAAATCTAAGATTAACTATAAATGGTGAACAGATAATAGTTCAATAATAAAGAGGCACTTGAAACATTCTTACCAAAATTGTTAGACATGAAGAGATTATTTGCTTCTCAAAATCCCTAGACAATAGAAATGTAGGAAAAATAAATACATGTAGCAGCCAAGGAAAGTTACAGAATGAAAGCATAGAGACTTAAAAAAAGATTTCTTTCTAAATATACAAGATCAAAAAAAAAAAAAAAGGATGAAGCCAGATGGAGGTAACCTTGTGATACATGCCCACAATGAATGTCTTTTTTATAAGACTACATTACAAAATGGGAGGGTACATGCAAGGTAGGACAGGGATAGAAGGTACTGTGTGGTGTGTCCAGGTCAAATGGAGAATCAGGATTGAAGAGAGGCAAAAACTCTCAAGGACAGAAGAATATTCACGGGAATGAATAAGGAGGTGGAGCAAGGTTTAATCAAGGAGACCTCTGTTATTAAAAGAGGATTCCACCGATGAATGCTCTTATGAGTTAAGAGAGATGTTCTGGAAAAGGACATGAAGACCTTGTGCTTGGTGCAGTCTGGGATATTTATTTGGTGCTTGCAAAGACCACTTTCCCTACCTCTTGACTGAGGAGTCAGAACTACTTGGGGCAACTGGACCCATAGAAAAATAGAAGGTCCTAGGGAAGAGATTTTGGGACAAATGGGAAATGGGTGAAATCAGGTTAAGTGAAGACCCCTCAGCATGAATTCCCCCAAACTCCCACTCTTCCTGCTAAAGCTAAAATAACTAAGAATCCTTCTTAGGCAAATAAAATGCTCCAGGATGGAGAAGAACCGCCAAAGTTCTGGTCACACAACTTAGTGTACCCTTCCCCTTCACCACCCCCTTAATGCCACGTCAGCATTGTCCATATTTGGTAATAAAAACCCTCACTGGTGAGGGACGATCCTTTTCCTGTTCTTTGTCTCTGGGGTAGATTCCCGCGCTTAGACTGTACGCTTGGATTCCCAGCCAAGGGGAAGAAAGGCTAGTGGGCTTCTGCGTTAGGAACTATATGATGCTGTACTCCACTCTGCTCAGGTGCACTCCCTGGCTGACACAACCTGTCGCCTCATGGGAAGTGCCCCTTCTCATTTTCTTTTTGCCTTCTACCTTAAGAAGCCTCTGAGTTTAATTTGAGGAAGGGTTCCTGTATTCCCTACAGGGAATAAAGATAATTGGTGGAGGGTAAAGATCAGTGGTGAGCTGCATGATCAGGGATGTGGTGTATATAATGGGGTTCCTACCATGTGCCAATATCATCTCTGTCATTTGCATGAATTGGCATTATTCCGGGAGTGAAGCACCAAGGAGAAAAGGTAATCTGCAGAGCAAGCTTTCCAAAGCAATAGAAGGAACTGCCTAGAAGTACTTCCTGCCATGAAGGACACCTCAGATGTTTTGATTCTAAGAAGAATACAAAGGATAGATGGAGATTAGATAATTATTGAGGTCAAGAACCAGAGAATGAGGGTCTAGAGCAAATAGAGGGGATAAACAGTGATAAGAGTGAGGGAGAGACATCCTCCCTGAAAGGGGCACATGCGCAAAAATGGAATTAAATAAACCTAATGAACAGAACTGACTAGCTGAAGGAAAGGAGAGGAAGGGTGATTATGTTTGAATAACTCAAAGGGAATTAAATGAGTAGATAAAAGCAAGAAAGAAAAATGAACTTAAAATTGGGGATGAGGTGGAGACAACCAATAGGAACAGAAGCACAGAAGAAGAAAAAGGAGGAAGAGGAGGAGGAATAGAGGAGGAAGAAGAAGAAGAAGAAGAAAAGAAGAAGCAGAAGCTATAATGACTGAGGAAATATAGTACTATGTTTACTCCAGAAAAGGATGGAAAATCATAGCTTGGGGGAAAAAATCAAGTATTAGAGACAAATGGAGGAAAATACAAATCTTACTCTATAATTTTAAAAATGAACATACTAAGCAATCCAATTAAAGAAAAAATGAGTGACATACTGAATAAGAAAACATAAACCTAAAATCTGTTGCATGCAAGAAACACAGTTACAAAAGGAAATAAAACGGTTTTACTTCATTAATAATTAATAAATTAAAAATAATAATGTGAAATATATTTTTAAAACAAAATAAATTATTTTTAAAAACTTACTATCCATCAAGTGAATCTGAAACAATAGGAATTGCAATCATGCCATTTGACAAAGAAAAAAAATATCCCCCGAAAAAGAAAAAGAAAAACAGAAAAAGAAATTTTAAATAACCCTGAAAAAAATAATAGTCAACAAACCAACATCAGTAATAAACTTCAATGCTCCAAATACTTTAGTGGCTAAATTCATAAAGGAAACATTAACTGAGCTTAAGGAGATATAGATAGTAACACAATGGTGACAGGAAACTTCAATATTCCTAAATAAAAGCTAAATATGAAACTGAGCAAATTGTCGTAGAAACTACAGTTAATAGATTTATGGCATTTGCTAAATGAGACCACAAAGGAATACACATGTTTCAGCATCACTGGAACTTTTACAAAAATTGACCATGTATTGGTCATACATAGATTGACATAGATTGACATAGATTGACATAGATATTGTAAACAAACATATAATAAGCTGAAATAGTAAAGATATCATTTGCAGACCATAATGTAATAAAAATAGGGTTAGTTTAGAAACCACAAAGGACTCAGATCTAAATGGGGATTTAATAAATACTAGATGATGAGTGAGTCAACAAAAAAGTAATAGAAACAAAAATGATGTGAAAGAAATAGATAATAATGAAACAACACATCAAAATTCTAGGGCACAGCTAAAGTAGTCTTAATTAGAAAAATCACATCCCTATAAACATACATCACCAAAGGATAAAAAGACAAAATTAATAAACTGAATACACATGAAAAAATTTAAAAACTACAAAAAATACTATATTAAGCACAAAAGAAAAATATTAACAATTAGAGAAATAGATAAATTAGAAACCAAAAACCTTAGGAATAATAAAACTAAATGTTAATTCTTTGAAAAAACTAAAATGGATAACTATTTATGAAATTTTATTAAAAAGGAGAGGCAGAAAAATCAAATAAAAGAGCAAATAAGCAGGGTATTATAATCACAATAAAGCAAGAAGAAATGAAAAGAATATCAAAACATATTATACATAACTATGTGATTACAAAACTGAATATATGAAATAAGTAGAGAAATATCTTCAAAAACATAAAGTACCAAACTATCAGAAAATAAGATAAAGATCTTAAATGATCAAATCTCAGACAAGGAAATAAATCAAGCCATATGGAACTATAAAAAAAAATCCAAATCCTCATGGAATTATAGGAGAATTCTACTGAACTTTTAAAGAACAACTAGTACTTTTATTTCACAATTTATTTTCAAAAATTGAGAAAGAACCTGACCACGATACTTTTATGATAATTATTGTTCTAATATTTAAACCAGAGAAAGATAAAACACAGAAGGAAACCTATAGATAAATATCAATGATGAATATTGACTCAAAATTTTTAAACAAAATACTGTCAGACTACAGCAGTTATCCAAGCAATCATTTATAATGACAAAGTGTGATTTATACCAGAGACTCAAGAATGGTTCAACATTAAGAAAACAATCAACATATGCTAAAAGTCTCACAAAATCAAGTTACAGAGGGACCGTTTTTTTCTTTTACATGAAAAAAAATCTATTTAAAATCAAAAGCAAGCATCATATACAACGGAAATACACAAGAACCTTTTCTAGTACATACAGAACTTAAACCACTATATACTTGGGAGAAAGAAATTAAAGGCATAAAGATATGCAAAAATGAGACAAGGTTATCTGTATTTCTTGATGACATGATGTCATACTTGGAAAATCTTAGGTAATCAGCATAGATACTAATTGAGACAATAGCTTCTGCAAAATTGCACACTACAAAAGAAACCCTCAAAAAATCAATAGCATTTCTATATAATAATAACAAACTCAAGAAACAAAAAGAAAATCAGAAATTACTTTCCAAATAACTACAAAATGCATAAAGTATTTGGGAATCAATACATCAATATAAACAAAAAAAGTATAGATTTAATTACAGCACTCCTTGAAATAAAGAACAATTTTAGAAGCTAGAAGAATATTCAGTGTTCATGGCTAGACCATGTTAATATAATAAAAATGGCAAAACTACCAAAGTTAATTTACACTTTTAAAGCTATTCCAGTCAAATTACCAAAGGATCTTTATAGAATTTGATAAAATATGTTTTTAATTCTTTCAAAAAGGACAAAACATCTAGAATTTTAAGGGAAAGGATAGAAGAAAATAAGATGAAGCAAGCACTTCTAGACTTCAAACCATATTACTTGAAGTACCAGTCATCAAAACTATCTGGTATTACTTAAAAAATGGGGAGGTAGGGGAAGGTAGGTCAATAGAACTGACTAGACAATGGAGAATCAGAAATAATTTAAGTCAAGAAAGCAGAGTTTGTTTATTGGAAAATATAAATTACCTAGGGAAAAAGTCCCTTATCTGGAAAAAAAAAAAACTTCTGGGAAAACTGGAAAGCAATCTAACAAAAATTAGACTTAAACCTACACCAAATTTTATAATCCATTCTATATAGATACAAAACCTTAATCTTAAATATTACAATTTTTAAAAATCAGAAGAAAAACAGAACATATATCTTTTACAGCTATGTGCAGAAGATGTATTATTAGCCAAACAAAAGACAAAGGCAAACACAAAAGATTAAATAAAAATCTTTGATTATATGGAACAGAAAAGTTTTTGCACAGGCAAAATCAATGCACCTAGTATAAGAAAGGAAGTGGTTGAATGTGAAAACATTTTTGTATCAATTTCTCTGGTAATAATTTAGTAATATTTACATATTAATGCATGTGTATACATATACAAATGTGTGTATACATACATGCATGTGTGCATATGAATGTATTTGTGTATGTGCATATAACTAATAACCATTCCCTGGTAGAAAACTGGTCAAAAGATATAAACAGTTCTCAAGAAAAAGTTTCAAAGTATTTACAGCAAGGTAAAAAATGCTCCAAATCACTAAAATTAAGAAAAACACACATCAAAATTACCCTAGAGTTCACACCTTGCATAAAGGTGACCAAAAATGCCAATACCCAATGTTGGATGCATCGTGGACTGATATGCACACTAATACATTGTTGATAGAGTTGTAAAATGGTGTTACCATCTCAGGATGCAATTTGAATTCTTGCTGATACAGTGATTAAAACTTTCATGCCCTTTGATCCAGAGACTCATCGGTCTTAAACCCCAAGAAAGTTATCAATAAGAAGAAATTCCTCACATATATCAAAATATCTTAGCAGCACTTTTTGTGATAGCAAAGAACTGGAAGAAAATGATGCTCATCAACTGGGGAATGGCTAAACAAATTATGTTACATAAATGTAATGGAATATTATTGTGTTCTATGAAACTATGTATGTGATTAATGCAAATAAGCATGGAAAAAATCTACATAAACTCATGTAGACTGCAGTTAGTAGAGTCAAGAAAACAACATACCTAATAACTGTGATGGTGTAAATAGAAAGAACAATTATACATCTAAAAGATAAAAAAATGAAAGTAGCAAAATTACATAAAGATCAGGCAAAACTGAGATGAAGAAATATAAGAAGACAACCCCCAATCTATCCCTTAATGGAGGTAGAAGGTTCAGAAATGCCACATGTTGCATGAGTTCTTTGAGACTTTTTCAATATATCAATCAGTTGTGCTAATTTTTTAAATACTATTAATTATATGGAATGGCTAGTTAGGCGGTGAAGAGAGAAGGATACTGCATAATGTAAAAAAATGAGAGATATCAATAAAATCTTATTTAAATTAAAAAAAAAAACATTGCTCCAACTTTTTCTTTGAAAGACAAATCTTTCCTGGAAAAGTACAAGGCATTTGTCAAGATGCATCATCTTTATCCATTTGTTCAATTTGACCTCCATCTTCAGGTTAAAAGCCTTTAATCTATATTCTTTCTTTTTGTACATTAAGAACTGTACATTTATTGAGTCCAAATGATATTTTGATATTAGTGAGGAAGATGAAACAGATGTATAAAGTGTATCTCTGTGGAGCTATATAGCTTAATGTCATCCATGTATAAAGTGTCTAATATGATGATTTGATATAACTCCCTGTTTGACTTGAAAGTTTCACTCAGTTCCATTGAGAGGTGTTGAAAATGAATTTAAAGTTAAGCAAAAGTACAGCAGGCTGAAAATATCTTGTTAAAAAACGGCATATGACATTACTTGTTCTTGGCATTATTGTATTATTAGAACATTTTAAATATGAAAGTACTCAACGTTACTATTTCTATCATCTTTGCCATAGCAGGTTATTATCAAACATGTTTCGTAATCTAAACACTCTTGGTGCCCTGTGAATGAAAGTATTTCACAACCATATCATTAGGCTTTCATCCCCAATACTCAATTTGTGTGAATCAGTACATCTCTTATAGGGGCTGCTCATTTGGATTTGGATTCAGGGAAATGTGTAGTATCCATGTACTCCTAGGGCAGGTAGGCAGCCCAGGAGATAGGGTGCTGGGCCTGGAGTCAGAAAGATCCGAGTTCACATCCAGCCGCAGACACATAACAGCTGTGTGACCCCAGGTAAGTCAACCGTTATTGTTTACCTCAGTTTCCTCATCTGTAAAATGAGCTGGAGAAGGAAGGGTCCATATCTTTTCCAGGAAAACCCTCAATTAGGGTTACAAAGAATCGGATACAACTAAAATGACTGAACAACAAAGAGACGTACTTCAAAACAAATGAAAACCTCTCAGAAGGGAATATGTCTGTGAATGGGTAGGTAGTAGGTGGCACCTAGGTAGGTGCTCTGAACCAATCACACTAAAAGAGGTAGTTAACACTGATGAAGCTTCACATCAGACTGAGACCAAGTCAACTGTTGTTTGAGGAAATATCGGTGAGGAAACCTTTATTCATGCATATAAAACACAGGGGAAGAGTCATGCTTCTTACAGATGCCGCATACCGGTAGAAAATAAATTAAGTTGTCATTTTTCTTCTTTTGATAAGATCTTGAAACTCTATATCCCACCTTTGTTTACTAATGAAGCAAAAAAAAAAGATCATATATATGGAGGTGTATACCTGACATTTCCTTTTTATTTTGGTTCTTTCTATAATTAGTCATCAGAAGGACATGGCATGCAACATGAATAGTTGGTAGTTAACATTTACATAGCACTTACTACATGCAAAGCACTCTGTTAAATGCTTTACAATAACGATCTCCTTTGATCTTTACAACAACACTTACAGGGAGGCAGTTGGGGAAACTGAGGTCACAAAGGTTTGAACTTACCTAGAGTCACGCAGCTAGGAAATGTCTAAGACCAAATTTGAATTCAGATCCTCCTTATATGAAACCCAACTATCCATTCAACGATCAAGTTGCCCTGAAATTTCTGCTTTATGGATTTTGCCTACCAGAATAATTTACTACTGATTAAGACTGACAGCTTTCAGTCCTTTGTCACATACATATATGAGACAGGGATTAGAGATGTTGCCAAGGAAGAAGCAGTCTATATCCAAGTTTACAAAGGCATGTAGGTTCTATCAATAATTTATCAGATTTTTTTAAGAGTCGAGCTGCTTACTGCTAATATTAAAGGTGTGGCTGGGGGTAAAAACTAACCTTACATATGTCAAATCATTTCTAAAAAGCCATAGAATTATAGAGACAGCTAGATGACTCAGGGGATAGAACACTGGGCCTGGAGTCAAGAAGTCCAGAGTTCAAATATGGCCTCAGACATTCATTAACTGTGTGATCCTGGGCAAGGCACTTAATTTCTGTTTGCCTAATCCACTGGAGAAGGAAATGGTGAACCACACTGATATCTTTACTAAGAAAACCACATTATCAGGTCACAACCACTTGGGCATGACTCAGAAACTATAGAACTATATCATTTTGGTGACATAATTAAAGAGCTAAGGAGAACCATAGAAAGAGAGAGACAGAGAGAGAGAGACAGAGACAGAGACAGAGAGAGAGAGAGAGAGAGAGAAACAGAGAGATACTGAAAAGACAGAAAAAACCAGAAATTGAAAAGAGATAGAGAAAGAGGAAGAGATGCTGAAAGAGATCCAAAGACAGAAACAGACAGAGAGAAAGACAGAGAACAAAAAAATAGTATTAATAAGGTGAAGAGTTAAGATTTGAATGGGAAAGGTTGACTTTGAGGGAGCACAAAATTTATACTAGAGCAAATGCTAAAACTTCTGAGAGACCCTTATGGGAATCAGGATCCTTGTAATTTTCCATGTAGCAATGCCAATTTTATAGAATGATAAGTAGTCACTCACCATGTTATCCATCTATAATATCTGAATGAAAACCTTACTTTCTGAGGTCCTTATCATCTCTGCACAGTAAGGAAAGGACCTGGGTTAAATATATAAGTGGACCCCAAGCTTTAGATTTCAAGTGGGATGAGTGTTTCTGCAAACAGGTCCATGACATCATACTAGACATTTGCTGAAGCCACAGGAGGTGAAATGACCAATTCTGAATATACTAAAGAACCAACTCTTTGAACGCTTACCTGACTCTAATTGGAAATTCAAACCTTACAGGGTCATTTATTCTTACGTTCCATGCCATTACACTTCATCTGTTATTTATGATCCCGTTTGGATTTCAGGGGAAAATTCAATACTCTACTACATATCTTAATTTATGTTTTACTGTTAAGACCCAGTTACTCTTTGAGTCATGTGCACAACATATTAATCTAAGTAAGAGCTATGAATCTCTACCAAATGTGAATATGTTCTGATTACAAAGATAGAATATTTGGCAGAGTGATTGGTCATATGAGCAGTGATTTGAATAGTAATCTCTCCCTGGAATCCGTCCATGTCACCATTTCTTCAGCACTGATAGGTACAGAGAAAGGTTTGGCTATCTTAATAGCCACCCTGGAGAGAGCCCTTCATTAGCTCCAACAACTGGAGGGTAATGTAAACACTGCCAAAGGCAGTTTCTCACATGAGGTTTCAGCAACAGATCATTGTATGCTGTTAATCTGCTAATGAATGTAGAAAAGAAAAAACTGAATAACCCTCCTCACTCCACCTTACCCTGCCACCCCAAGGAGAGCAAAAGGCATAAGGTCAGATCCAGGTGTGAAGCATGAGGCAAATGTCAAGCAAGAATGAAGAAATTTAAAAGATATTTTACAAATGTTGGACACTGAAAAATCTAGAAATTGGAATTTTTCAAGGATCAAGTCACAAGACTACAAGGTAGACAATTCAGAGTCATAAAGGAATGCGTTTTACTTGATTATGTATACACATTACAAGGCTTTTGTTATTCTTTTTCTTTTCTAATAAGGGAGAGGAATGATGGGAGGGAAAGAAAATAAAATTGTTACTTGAAATAAAAAAACTGTCAATCTGAAGAGAAGCTGGAAGGCCTGGAATTTTTAAACTTGCTGTATTTTCTAACCAAAATAATTGTTCATTTTAATAAACACCTATAGGGTTGAAATGAAATTATATCTAATTATGTATGCTAATATTGACTTAGTTGGGAAAAGCTTTCACATGCTATGACATGCAGAAATAATTTTCAAAACAATTTTAATCTAAAAAAATGTACACCTACACCGATCCAATAAAGGAAGTCTACATTTCCTTATACTTTTACTGATTCTGATTATCCTAGGCTAAAATAATGATGCTTGCTTACAAAAATGTATATCAGAGTTTTATCCATTTCAGTCATAAAAAGATACATAATTCTTTAAAAACCAGTCAAAAGGGAGTTGAAAATTTCATTAAGGCCTATTAGATAACTTTTTTTTTTATTAGACAAGCAACAATTTTTCCTTTGAATGTCAGCCCAGTTCCTAGTATATCACTGATTCTGATAAGTTTAAAAATATGGGTTTGGACCTATGTGAAACAGTTAGTTTCATATCTACTATCTGCATCCATGACCCTAGTTCATTTTGTCCAAAATTTAAGCTGTTGGTGACAAAGAGCTTTAACTGATAGAATGCAAATGTATCACAGAAATTTACCATCATAGCTAGAAAGGCAATGGTATCATCTTGTATACAAGCCAAATAGCATGTCAATAAAAATTACTGTAGAACAAAAGAGATTTGTTCCTTATTTGCCTTCTTAAAGACCTACTGACTGAAAATAGCATTCAATAAAACCGAATCTCAATATAATAACAGAACTTGTATTTGATAACTCATTGCAAGGCATTGTGGTCTAAAGAAATGACAGCATGTTATCATTATTTCCACTAGAGAACAGCATCATTTGCTTCACGCTGGACTCTCAGTTGAGAGTTAAACTGGAACAAAGAGACCTACACTTTATTGATCATTTCTGGTACAGAACTGACAGCCTTATTGCCAACATAATTGGGGGAAAAAAATCAAAGATAAGAGGATACAGCAGAAAGGAACTTATTTTAAGGACTACAGAATGCAAAACAAAATGGAAATTTGGCCATCATCTCATTGATATTATCAATATGGATAGTTAGTCACATTAGAAAAGTCTGTCTCCAAAGAGAATCTATGTCTTTGATGGATCCTCATTAAAATGTTAAATGGAATTAGATGTTAAACTCATTTAATGTTATGGAGTTAAATATTAAAATTTTTTGATGGAGTCTCTATACAAATGGATTCCTCTGATTTTGTTTTCCACAGTTATGAAATTAGCCAGATGATTGCCATTTCCATTTTTTGGCTTAAGGGATGTAAAAGAATCATTGAATTGTAGAATATTAGATCTGGAAAAATCCCTAGAGTACTTGGAGCCTTCTCTTTTACTTTTTTTTAATTTATTTTTTAATCATAAGTTAGTGTGGCAATCCTAAATATTCAGCTAAACTAAACAAAACCATCTAACAGACTAACAGCAAGCCATTGCCTTGAGTACCATATGGTTCACATATTATATGATGACAGTCAACAGACAGATCCTCCTACCCCTCCTATATCTTGCCCAAATAAATTGATGATCTTGCTTCTAAGAGTACATAAAATTTAGGTTAATTTTAGACAGTTTTGCGAATATTGCTTTTGATGTTTATGTCTCTTGTCTTCACATCTTAGTGTGCTGTGACAAGGGAAAGAAGCTACAGATGAAAGGCAAGGTTTAGGTTATGTGAATCAGTGACATAATTTTAAATTTTGTTTTCAGCTCAAATGACTTTTAGCATGTCCATCTATGGCCAGGGAATAAAAGACCCAGGGAAGTTCATCAAATATTTTTTTTTCCATACTAAAATAATCTTACTGGTTTTAACCAATATAGACAAAGGAACACCTCACAAACATAATTCAACCCCAAAATGACAAGTAACATCATGATTATCTTAGATGGTTCTTTACGATTTGAAAAGCACTTTCCTTACAACACTAATATGTCATAGAACATGTAAGCATTATAAGTTAATAATTTCATAGTTAATAAAATTAAGGATAAGAGAAATAAAGTGATAACACAAAGTCACACAGCTACTTATATTTTTGACAATGTTAACATTCCTTCTTTTATATGTGCCATTTCTAGCACAATGATGCAAAGTATAGGGTGCTCAATTTCAGTCAATTCAGTCATGAATTTAGCTGTGTTACCTTGAGCAGGCTATTTACCTCTTTGGGCCTAAGTAAGTGTACATGAATCCCTTAAACTAGACCTGTGGGGTTCCTTCTGATCATAATTAAAGATGAAGATGATGATTCCAATAATGACAGAAATGATGACAGTATTTACGTGGAACTTTGAGGATTTGAAAATGTAGATATCTTGTTTTATCCTTATAACAACCCTATGAGGTGGATTCTATGGTTATCCTTATTTTATACATGAGGAACCAGAGAAAGATGGAAATTAAGTGACTTACCTAGGATCACACAAAGAATAAGGATCTCATGTCACATTTGAACTGAGGTCGTCTTAAATTCAAGTCCAGTACACTATCAACTATGCCACCCAGCTGCTCTAAACTTTTATGATTTATATTGTTTTCCTTAGAAAAATCTCACATTTGTTTTGCATGCTCTTTAACCCAGCAATATAACTTCTAGGGCTGTATCCCAAAGAGATCACAAAAATAGGAAAAGGTCTCATATGTACAAGAGTATTTATAGCAGCTCTCTTTGTGGTGGTGAAGAACTGGAGAACTGGAAATTAAGAGGATGCCCATCAATTGGGGAATGGCTGAACAAGTTGTTGTATACGAATGTCATGGAATGCTATTGTGCTATGAGAAATGATGAACAGGTAGACTTCAGAAAAACCTGGAAAGGCTTATATGAACCAATGCTGAGTGAAATGAGTAGAACCAGGAGAATGTTATAGCAGTCACAGTGTGTGAGGACTGTTTCTGATAGACTAAGCCCTTCACAGCAATGCAAGGAACTAAAACATTCCCAAAGGACTCTTGTGGCAAAATACCATCCACATTTAGAGAAAAAACAATGGAATTGGAATGCAGAATGAAGCAGACTATTTTTTCGTGTTATGTTTTGTTTTGTTTTGTTTTTTCTCAGGATTTCTCTCATTCATTTTAATTCTTCTATGCAACATGACTAATGTGAAAATGTGTTTAATGAGAATGTATGTGTAGAATCCATATAAGATTGCATGTCATCTCAGGGAGGAAAGGGAGAGAGAGAGGGAGAAAATTTAAGACTTATGGAAGTGATTGTTGAAAACTGAAAAAAATTAATTACATGAAAAAATACTTGTAAAAAATTAAAAAAAAGAAAAACATCATATTTGTGAATCTATATCTTTTCATCTATAAAACACTATATATTTGTGTGTATGTATGTATACATGTGTATGTGTATGTATATAATATATACTCCATGATACTTCATCATAGTTAGCAGTTTGGAGGTAGGAAAAGATAGATGTGGAAGCGTAGGGTTGCACAAAAGTATTTGATTGCAGAATAAACATTCAAAACCTTAGAAACAGTCTCCTTTTGTCCTAGACTGTAACTGGACAGTCTATTTTCTAGTATGATTCCTTTACAAGTTGGGTCAATGCCTTTGAGAGATGTTTTGCTTGTTTAGAATCCTTGAGTACTAATATTTGTGGTATTTGCAAATATATTATAAGTATGGAGGCTAATATGATCAGTATGGATATTTTATTCCTAGAACACCGATACCTGGCAATACTCAGAAGATCCCAAGTTTAAACAGGAGAGAGAGTATGAGGTGATACTACTACTTAGCATCAAAAGTCTACAACAAATTAAGGCAATAAAAAAGCAGCTGGAGACAAATTTATCATGACTGAAATTAAAGGGAAAGATATAGGAAGTGGCAGGATCAGCTACAGAAGTCAACAAGCCTCAGCACTCAGAAGTGTGCAGTATTACAATGAAATAGAGACCCAGACCAAGGTATAGACTTATTTCTGGGAATTACCTATGTCCCAGTAGGTAAGAAACATTAAATCACTGCAGAATTGGCAGGTATCTCAAGTGGGGGAGAGGAGAAGGAAAGAAGCAGACTGTTAGGAAGTCTTAAAGGAATAACTTTTAGAACTGTATAGAGTTACAAAGACCCAAAAATCTAAACTCATATGGTAAGTGTGCTTGCAGAAACTTGAAAAGTTATTTGAAACTTGTGGGTCACCATAAAAAATACATGCCAAGTTTTACTCTTTGATTTGCTCAGTGTAAAAGGGAAATGCCCTGTGAGTTTGTAGCTTCAATGGACAATCAACTACAGAAACTAACAGAGAAGTAATAAAATGTGAGGAAGGAATTATAATTAGTTTGGAGCAGACCAGAGCTGGAAAGAAAATTTGACTTTCAAACACAAGAATGAGAAGAAGCATGGAAAAGTAAACAGCAAAGGGAAGTCATAAGGACTTACCAAAGTTGAACTCTTTACATTCCTACCTGGAAAGATAATATTTGTAACTCTTCAAACTTTTCAGTGTCTGGGTAGTTGGTAGAATTACACACACACATACACACACAGACACATGCGCGCACACACATACACATATGCATGCACACACAGAGACAGAGAGCACAGAGTGAATTGAATAGGATGGGATCATATCTTAAAAGAAATCAAGGTAAACAGTGAGAGAGAAATGTAGTGGGAGGAGAGAG
>CM053771.1:241939633-241971668 GCA_028658325.1 Potorous gilbertii | reverse complement strand
GGCAATGGGAGGAGGGAGCAATTTGAAGTCAACACTTTGGGAGGAACAGGATCAAAAGAGAGAATAGCAACAATGGGGAGCAGGATAGGATGGAGGGAAATATAGTTAGTCTTACACAACATGACTATTATGGAAGTCATTTGCAAAACTACACAGATATGGCCTATATTGAATTGCCTACCTTCCCAAAGAGAATGGGTGGGGAGGGAGGGATGGGGAGAAGTTGGAACTCAAAGTTTTAGGAACAACTGTTGAGTATTGTTCTTGCTACTTGGAAATAAGAAATACAGGTGATGGGGAATAGAAAGTTATCTGGCCCTATAGGACAAAAGAGAAGATGAGGACAAGAAAAGGGAAGGATGATAGAAGAGAGGGCAGATTGGTGATAGGGAAAATTAGAATGCTGGGTGGGTGGAGGGGACAAATGGGGAGAAAATTTGGAACCCAAAATTTTGTGAAAATGAATGTAAAAAGTTAAATAAATAAATTTATATTAAAAAAATTAAATGGGATATCTTGAAAAAAAATTTTTTTAAAGACAATTTGTTCTATTTTCCTACACTAGTCAAATGCAATAAACATAAACATCTAATAAGAATCCACTATCTTCAAGATACTGTCTTAGACTCAAAGACATATGAAGATATATAAAGATAAATAAGGCATAGTATCTACTTCAAGGATTTTACATCCTAATCAGGTAAATATAACAAATATAAAATAATTTTGATACAAAATAGAATACAGTCTTATGTAACAGAGACATGAACAAGACACGCTGAGAATTCATAGAAAAAAGGTTAGTTCTGCCTGGGGATCAGGGAAGTTTTAATGGAAGCAATTATATGCATAAAGAATACTAAGGGTCCAGAAAGTTTCTGGTTCATTTGGTTTACTAGATGATCAAACTGAAAAGTTCTATGACAATAAATATTATATCTTTTGGCTTGTCATTTGACTCAATTAGCAACGGTATGTAGAGGACCACCATATGAAAGTTCTATATGATTGTCTCTCTATAATTTTATAATAAGAGTTGTTCTTCAGTAAGAAAAGGAACATGGTAAGTTTAAGACTTTTCTTGTGTTTCAGTATGTATTTATAAATGATTTAGGAAGAATTTGGGATTTCATTAAGGGGAAAAAACTCCCACTGTGGAGACTCCATCTACAAAAGTTAATGATTTGCGTACGTTCATACAGTTAGTAAATAAATAATAGAGGTTGGTATTTGGACTCAGGTCCACTTTTTTCCTTTAAAAATGTTTAATAAAGACCATAGACTTGTAAGGTTGTCAGTAAGTCTCTGATTTGCATAAGGACTTGGTACCTGGGTGATACAAACATTAACACAGTCAATCTTTCCAATCAATTTAATTCTACTTTTGAGCTCCAAAACAAATTTCCATCTGAAGCACAAAATTTCCTGGAAGAAAATAAATGTAGTCATAGACTTAAAAAAATATTTAAAAGAACATTTTTTTGTTTAGCAAGTTTAAAAGGTTACTGGTTTGTTGCAATATTGAAGAGGAAAATCTCCTTACAATGTTTTAGCTCATGGGTCTAAACATTCTTGTGACCAATACTCTTAAATGGCTTCTGTGACATCCTTGGATGGCCATTCTCAAATTTCCTTGGAATAAACTCTGGATTTTATTTACCCAACACAGAAATTAACAGGCTATTACTGCTGTAGAATTTTTCATTTGCTCTATATTATGAATTATAAATGAAATAAAGAAGTACTTCCAGTTGACAAATGAGTCCATGAGTAAAGTTGCTTCTATTACCTTAATTTTCTAATTCCTACACCAGTAAACTGCAGCAATGAAAAAGCAGTTAACAAAATACAACCAGAGACATTCATTTCCACCTGGACTAAAATCCCTACCTTCAGAAACAGAATGTTTATCTGAAGGAAAACAACTGGGAACCAGGTTTCAAGGAAACTCAATGGAAGTTTGGTCAACAGTTGCTTTTAACATATGACTGTGTGATCCCAGTCTCAGTGGAAAAGAAAAGTACAGAGTGGTCTCCTTCATATAGGCAGTGATGTGAATGGGCTGAATCAGCATCAAGACTTAAGAACAAGTTCCAAGAATCACCAGGATACACAACATGAAAATTGACATCTGGTAGCTATGAATGTTAATGTAGAAAAGACACTGGTAAGAAAAAGAAAACTGTTTACTCAGATTTACACAAATAATGAGACCTTCCAAAACATACTGTATCAGTAAGCACCCCAACATACACAGGGGACCTGTGACCACAGGTCCTTAGCTTTCAAGGGGTTAACAATCATTTTAATCAAACACAGGTATCACAGAAAATCAAAATTTCAGAGAAAATACAGAGAATTCAAAAGTCGACAGACATGCTTCTGAAATGTCCGACCATTACGTACATGCCGTTATCAGACAGAGAAGCATCAACTTCTGGGTTTTAGGTGGAGGGGAGGCAGGAGGGGTTAGTGGCTTCCCAGAGTCTCTTCTGGCCAAAGAAACTTCCAGTTAGCAAGCCTCAAAGTAAAACTTCACCCTCAAAATATTTATACACTCTTTAGAGTCAGAGGGTATAACCCTCTGACCCAGTGCCTCAATACAAAAAAGAAAAGGTACTTGGGACCCTCCTACAAAACAACTCCCCTAATCAAGCTTCCCTCAATGGGCAGGCCCATCAATGGGTGGGAAAGATCCTCCCCAATCATGTTATTCAATTAGAGGCGCTTTCAGTTAAAAATAGAAAAAGATCCTAATTTGATGGCTATTACATATACACAAATAAAACTAACTGAGAAGAAATAAAAGACATTTTGACAGAAATGAGAGACCTTTCATGTCTGACAGATGTTCAAGTAGGGATCCCTATCAAGTGGAAGGAAAACTGGACAATGGAGGAAGCTGGAGGGCAACAGAGGTGGTATTTTGTAAACCTAAAACTCCAAACCTAGAAATAGGTTATCAAAGATAGGTTCACCAAAAAGAAGAAGTCAGTGAGCACTGTGGACATGCAAAAACGTTCTAGAAAACGGTACAAGGCGTTCTTTCTTTGCAAGACTATCATCAGGATGTTTAGGAAGATTTTTGAAAGTATAATTAAGATGATCACGCAGCTGGGATCTGGAGGTAGGTGCCAAGAAAGGGACTAGAGATGAAAGGTGTGAGTATCCAGGGAAAGAGTGTTTTTTTTTTTCTTCAGTAAAATGTCAAGAGTTCCTGGCGGAACATGTAACACATGAAAGGGTGGTTGTTTGCTGCACCTCAGGAGAATGCATGAGCGTGGGAGCTTGGGCAAGGGAAAGTGGGGATGGCTGGGGCCCTCAGAGGAGAAGAAGAAGAAAGAAGGAAGGGCGCAGCAGGTGCCCACCCAACCACAGAATCCGCAGCCATCTTCTCCAGTAGGTCCACTTAGTGTAAGTGTGTCCCCAGAGAAGAAGTCCCCTGCATCCTTGGGATGTGGCAGGCTGGATTGAGGTGACCTCCCTTCTGGTCCCCCAGGTCCTTCTCATTCCAAACTCAACCTTCTATCAGCTTAATCATACAACTGCTACATGTACATATTGAAGTAACAACTACCTCAATTGCCCTCTGTGTATGTGTCTGCATTAATGAACAAATTACTTACTTTCTTTGAATTTCTGTCAGTTATGGCCAATTTCAATTTAGAAGGCATAAATAGACAAAAAAATTAAAAAGAAAAAAAGAATTTGACTCATCTGATTTGCCCACAATATATGTGGCCCTAAAAATAAAACAGACAAGTGGATAATTACAAAGTCAGTAAATATTAAAATGCCATTGAACATTTTTATGCACTTTCCTTGCCCCCTCTCATAGTATGGGATACAGAATTTCCTGAGTCACAGAGAAAGGAGTAACTTGGTCAAAATGCTTTTTTTACTTCCAAGGTAATCCAAACTTCAGAGGATTGTTGTAAAATACTCTGGGACAGCAGCTTGTGTAGCTTTCTTTTTCATGAAGCTCTATGTGGCCTCCTTAAGATGACCTTAATTCATAGAGGCATGAAAAAGTATTTTTAAAAATTTTACTTTAAAAATCTCATTTAAAAAAAGGATATCCACTCATTCATTAGGATGTAGAATCACATTTGCATCCTCAAAAAAAAAAAGCTATTGTCACTCTATAACAAAATATTCTTGAATCAATCCTTCATTCACCAATTCCCTCTACCCTGTAGAAATAGGTACATTCATTGCAACCTCTAGTTAATAAACTCATTAGAAACCTTCAAACATAATCAGTGTTAACTATTGCTAGCCACTGGAATGCTCTCTATCTCCACAATACATTGGATTCCTGTTTGTGAAATGTATTTTTATTCCTTCTAATTAGTCATCTCCACTATCACCTGCACTCCCAAAATCAATGTCAATGGCCATTCACACTCATGATTCCAATACTGTTGTGCAGGAGAGTTTCAATCTGCTCTTGTTTTAACCTGAAACTATTGTCTACCTAGAAGTTTGGTTAAAAAAGGCAAACAGGCTAAATACCTATTGTTTATTTCCTCAGAGCTAGAAGTTAATTGATCATGGAGTCAGAAAAGCTTCTTACTGACTAATACAAGAATGACCAGTCTTAAATCTGCTTTAGGACAATCCAAGGTGATCTTCATAAGTGATTAACTATACCACGAGAAAGGAATTTCTTAATTGTTTAGGTTCTAAATACAATTAAGATAAGAGAGCTGACAGTGTTGATTGAAATTACAACTCAGAACTTCTGTGTTTTCTCTGTCATTAACATGTCATAACACAGTATATGTTCACAAGATAATAAACAAGTCCCACTATTCAGGACAGTGCCACAGGTTCAGGGTCTCATAAGGAATGCTAAAGTCAGCCCCATCTGGCCTTGTTGACATAGGAAGAGGTTTTCTCTGAGTTTACTTCATAGAACAAAGAAACTGTTAAGTCCAGGCTCTTCTGAATTCAAACTCTGGCCCTTATTAAAGTCCAAAAATGATATTAAATATTATCACTGTTTACTCCTCTTTAATCATTGGTGCACACCCCACACACACACACATATATACACATATGTACACACATTCTCCAGGGTTTGCCATATTGGATTTAGTATAGGCACTTGATCAGAATATTGCAGCTCAGAACTTCTGAACTCAAGCAATCCACCAGTCACAGTGCCCTTATAGCAATTCACTCGCCTCAGTCTCCCCTATAGCAGGGATTACTGCATAGCACATAGCTTCCTGGGTTTTTCCTGACATGTCATTGAGGTAATCTAAAAAAAGGATAAATAAAAAAATGGGCAAATATTCCAAACTAGAGTAGACAGGAAGCACACTCTTAGAGTCAGGTCAAGATCTACTAAATATCTCTCCACTTATTCATCCATGGCAAGAATGAGATTAGATGCCACTACTGTATAGTCACAAGGTCTAGCTGCTATTAAATGCTAGCAGTACTGCCAGTTCACAACATAGGAAATGCCAGCAATTAACTAGAACTACAAAAACATATCATTAAGAGATGTGAAATATAAGTCCTCAAGAATTTGCCAAGGATATTTCTATATATATTCATAATATAATCATATATATATAATTTCATAATATATAATTTCAAGATTATAGCTTGAGATGAGAACATGTATGGTACAGTGGAGAGAAAGCCTCAGAGGTAAGAAGACCTAGGTTCAAATTTCAAAAGCTTAACTCTGCCATATACTGGCTATATAACACTGGGGCAAATCTCTTAGCCCCTAAATGCCTCCAGAAACTTTTGTCAACTTTCAGCAACCTTATGCGGAAGAGAAGGTGCTGATCTATGTTGGTATATGCTGATATGCTCCTGTATTCCCCATTGTGATTTCACAATGCCATTGAAAACACAGGTCTGGTCCAAAAAATCAAATCTGCTATTTAGTCATTTTTCAGTCATGTCACTCTTCCTGATCTGTTTTTTGGATTTTCATGGCAAAGATAGTAAAGTGTTTTGCCATTTCCTTTTCCAGTTCATTTTATAGATGAAGAAATTGAAGGTTAAGTGACTTGCCCAGGGTCATGTGGGTAGTAGTTGTCTAACGCTGAATTTGAACTCAAAAAGAGGACTCTTCCTGACTCCAGCCTGGCATTCTATCCACCACACCACCTAACTGCCTTCAAAAAAAAAAAAAGACTTAGCAAATAGCTCTCCAAAGATCAGGTTTTCCCAAAGCTGTCAGTATTTAAGAACTGGAGGTCCAGGTACATAAACATGAGAGTAGAAAGTTGACTTGAAATTCCATCAGAAGACTGAAAAAACACAGAAAACAGAGGTGAATAAAAGAAGAATCATTTTCTGCTGAAACATTTATTCTTTCTATCCTCCAGTGTTGGCTTTAAAGAGGAATGACCTAGAGCAATGACTGTCTATGACTATTAATGTCTTTTTTTTCCATTGTTCATTCTCCATATGGGAGTTCTTAGATTGCCCTTTTAATCCCAGTCTGCTGCCTCACTAATGTGTGCCATAGACAAGTCACCTAATCATGAAAGGGGAACGGATGTTTGCCTGTAAAGCTCTATACCTTTTCAGATAAAAAAAAATTCAAAGTGGATGCCCTGCCTTTGATGGGTCAGTGGGGTCACCATCATACACAGAACAAAGGACAACTCTTGATTACTCCTGGGGATGCTATACCAAAGAAGTAAGGATAGGACTTTATAGGAGGGGGGTGCTTACTTACGTCTAAAAAATACAGAAAAAGGAGAATTTGGAAGATTAGTATTACAAAGGGAAACTACCTAGTATTTTGCCCACAGATAGAATATGCCTGGAGGCTAAAATAGTAAAGCTAAAATGTGTACGCTAAACACTGTAGTTTCTGAATATGATCATTAAATAAGTCAGAAGAAGATAGATTTCTCAAAAAATATGCTTTTAAGAAAGTTAAACACCTGAATCAATATATCATCTTTGCTAAAAAAGCAAACAAATGCATTTTGGGAGTCCCTTTTAATTTATTAGTCAAATACTAATGTAAAAATTAAGATACTACAAAATGTCCTCTAAATAACTGATATTAATGTGACTCACCATTTATTCATATGTTTGTTTTTAAGCAGTTCTAACCTAATGCACAACTGGGGCTTGGAAGTGACTATGACATTGGAGTGCTAACTTTGGCAGATTCTCCAGTATTGACAAAAGGTTCAGATAAGGCCCTGTCAACAAACTAAGTCTGTTTTATGAAGACAAACTTAGTTAAGTACAGAATGACTTATCACTGGTAAGCTCACCACCGGGTGATGAATTTTTTAGCCATAAATGGCTAAAAAATGAAATTAAAAAATTAATGAAAATTAAAATTAAAAAAAAATTCCAACTAACTTCTAGTACTGGATCCTTGCTGCTGTAAGGGCAGTAGTCATAGTGTGAAAGGAGCAAAAAATAAAATAAAATAGCCACAAAGATATGAAAATGTAATGAATATGCTCTAGAGCCTTCTCCTAGAGCCAGGCAGGCATTTCTTCTTAGGGTTCACTTGTCTATTTTATACTCCTATTGGCTCGAGCCCTCACAGGTTATATCCCTTCCCCATTTTGATGCCTGTGACTTGCATCCCAATTCCATTTAGCAATTTAGCATTTATAAAGGGATATTTACTTCAAAGATATAGCAAGAACAAATGTGTAAACAGTTCCTTCCAAATGCTTTTGGGGAATTCTCTTTCCTACACTACCTCAAACTTACTCCAGTTCCTACATAATATTGATGCCACTAAGTTTATGTCCAAAGGTGACACCAATCCCAGATAAATCCTACTTTCAGCTTTCCCTTGAATGAGTCAGGGGCTACTGATTGTCATTCCTCTCTCCCTGGGGGCATCAATGGTGGCCTAGCTACAACACCCAACCTGACACCCTGGATGTGAAACTCTCGAACACTTCACGTCCTCAAGATAACCTTTTAAACTCATCAGATTGTTCTTTGCTCCAGCAATTATTTAGGATTAATTTATATAGGCTCTAGTTGATTTTTAATCCTTTTTTTTTCCAATAGCACTTTAGTATAATTTAGAATTAAAGGATGTTTGTGATATTTCTGCTTTTCTGAATTCATTTGTACGATTTTGATATCCAAAGACATGATACATTTACCATAAAGCTGCTATGCACAGCTAAGAAATATGAATGCGTCTACATCTATAGAATTGCCAGAAGCCTATCATGTCTAATTTTTCTAATATTCCATCCACCATTCAAGACTTTAACTTCTTTCTGACTTATTTTTTATTAGATTTACTCTAGAGCTGGTAGTATAAAATGAGGTCACCCACTCTTATAGCTTTATTGTCCATTTGTTCTCATAATTCAATTAGTATTTTAGTATTTAGAAGCTATGCCATCGAGTGTATATATATGTAAGTATTAAAATAGATTCATTATCTATATTACCTTTCAGCAAAAAGTGGTTTCTTCTTTTAATTATTTAATTAAACTTATTTTTGCTGTTGTCTGGCCTGAAACAATACATTTTGATACAAGCCCTTATATTAACTCTGTTGTAAGTCTTCCCATGTATTCCTCACATAATAAAGATATTATTGGATTTTGCTTTCTAATCCATTCTTCTAATTTCTTCACTTTTATGGACATCTTTATCACATTTCCATTCACAGTTACAAAGTTAATTGTTTATTTCCATCCATTCTTTTCTATTAGTTTTCTACCTCTATATTTCTTTGATTCATGCTTATTTCAAGTTATTAACCTTTCTTTCTTTCATTTCCTTTTAATCTTCTGTTCACTATGCTCTCTCCAAGCCAGGACTGGTTTCGCTTATGACTAATCCCATCCTGAATCTATCCTCCATTTTTATTTTCTCTTTTTTTATTCTTCTGTTCTTACCTGTATCCCTGCAGAGTTGAGGATCAACTAGATGACTCAGTGGCTAAGATGGCTATACCTGGAATCAAGGACCTGAGTTCAAATCCAGCCTCAGACACTTATTAGTATGTGACTCTGGGCAAATCACTTAATCTGTTTGCTTTAATCCACTGGAAAAAGGAAATAGTAAACTTCCAGTATTTTTGCCAAGAAAGTCCCATGTGTAGTATAGTACATGGGATCACAAAAAGTTGGAGAAGACTGAACAACAGAGTTGAATGATATAATACACTGAACTCTTCGTGTAGGAGTATATATTTGTTCTGTCTTCTTTTGACCAATTTAAATGAAATTGAACTCATTCATGATTGTAAACAAATGTTTACAAAAATAAAATCCCCTAAGTAGTCTTGTATATATTAGCTGCCAAAGCATAAGTCAAGACAATATCACAAAATGATTATACAACCAAAATAAATGTGCTTATTTAATGAAATATCAATCAAAATTACAACAATCAAAATAATCATGTGGAAGAAAAGAGGTCAAAAATATCAAGAGAAATTATTTTAAAAAGGGAAACAAAGAGGGGCTAGCAATGCCAGATCTCAAACTATATTGTAAAGTAATATTTATTGAAACATTTTAGTATTGGTTAAAAAATAAAGAAACCAATCAGTGGAACAGATTAGGTGAAAACACAGAGAAGCAAATGAATGCAATACTCATGTTTTTAATAAACACAAAGACTCTCACTCCTGGGATAGGGTCTTTTGCAAAAACATTTGCAAAAACAGCTGGGAAAATTGGACAGCAGTATGAAAGAAATTAGATTCTGGCCAACATCTCCCACTTTCTTCCAAAATAAGCTCCAAATTGGACCATCATCTAGATTTGAAAGGTCCCAAAAAGTAGAGGAGCATAAAAAAAGAGTTATCTATCAGAAAAATGGATAGAAGCAAACTTCATGACCAAGGAAGGGATAGAGAGGATTACAGAAGATAAAATGGATAAAATTGACTTCATAAAAGTTAAAAGTTTTACACAAAAAATCCAATAGTGCACAGATTAAATGGGAAACATTTAAATGAGTGTATGTAGGGAAATCCTTGCAGCAAAATTCTTTAATTACTATATCATATCCAAAATATATCAAGAATTTATTTAAATTGGTGCAAATAAGAGTCATTCCACAATTGAAAAATGATCTAATGATATGAATAGACTACTCATGAAATAATAAACCCAGCTACTTATAGATATATTAGAAAAAGTTTCAAATCACATCTAATTATAAAAATGCTAATTAAAGCAACTCTGAGATTCTACTTCATATTCATCAGAATGGCAAATATGATCCAAAAAAACAGGAAAATGTTAAATATTAGAGATGCTGTGGAAAAGCATCTACATTATTTCACTATTGGTGAACCTATGAATGGCTCCAAAGATTTGGGAGAGCAATTTGGATTTATATACAAAAAGTCGTTAAATAGTGCCAGTCCTGTGGTCCAACTATTCTTTGGCTAAGCCTATACCCATAAAAGAGCAAAGATAAAAAGTCCAAATCTTACAAAAATATTTAAAGTGACTCTTTTTACAGTGGCAAAAACCTGGAAACTGAGGAATGGGTGAATAAGTTGTTGTATATGAATGTGATGGAGTACTTTTATGCTGTCAGAAATGTCAAAATAGACTGATTTTCAAAAAGACATGAAAAGACTTAAAGGAATTGATACAGTATGAAATAAGCAGAACCAGAAGAATAATTTATACTATAACATTAGTATGATAAAACTGAGCAATATTGAAAACTTTTAACTGGTGAAGATGAAATAAGTGAACCAGGAGAGTAATTTATACATCAATTGTTATATAATAACACATTAAAAACAAACAAGTTCGAAAGCTATAATAATAAGGAGCAATGTAAAGACCATTCATGATTTCAGAGGAGCAATAATGAAACATGTTACCCATGACAGAGAAGTGATTGATTTAGAGTATGGAATTAGATATCTATTTTTGTATATAATCAGATGGACTTTGTTTTTTGTGACTATGTGTATTAGTTAAAAGGATATTTTTTTTCCTTTTTTTCTTACCAATAATGTTGGAAATTGGAGTGAGAAAAAAATTGATTTTTGTGAATTTTAAATAAAGAGCTGTAGAGGTGCTACAGATATGGAATGTTGTATACATTTTCATACTGGGTCACCATATTATTAATTTTAATTAATTGTTTTATTTATTTATAATAGATGTCTCATGGTATGGGGTAATTTGCAATGTTTGTAATTTAAAAACAAAACACATTAATAAAAATTTTAAGAGGAAAAATATAAAAACCTTGGTGTTTCACAAATAACACACAGGAAGCACTAGAATTTTCAATCCCCAGCCTCTAAGAGGTTCACTCTTGATCTGGTCAGACAGGTAGACAGCTTCAGAGGGCTTAATAATCAGTTTTCCTCTATTCTAATCTCCTCAAATGGTTACTGGGACAATCAGCTCCCATAATATTCCCTAATCACCCTTTTTGCAGGAACTGAAGTGAAAGGGGGGCAACTACTCCTGTGACTCAATGGGGTCAAATGAGACCCCACAAGCACTACTTGTGCACTCCCCTAAATCACCTCAAGCTCCAGTGGGGGCCAATTGAGACAGGTACATACATGCCTTTATGCATTACCTGTAGTTTCCTCTATGTGTTCCCCTATGGATTCTCTCATGGATTTTCTCCACTCACTGACCAGTGCCCACCTGCTTTATAGGGCAACAGACAAAGAAGGCATCTTACCAACATTAAGGTCACAGGCTAACTTTAGCAGTATCATCTTTCTGCATAAGTGTAGTAAATATTATATTGTGTCACCCCTTATCTCACAGCATAGCCTCAATAGGACTGTCTGTCACTATGAATTTGGGAACTACTATCTAGAATACTTGGGGCTTTCTGGCAGTTATTATTTAACACCTGGAAACTAGACATTCCCATGATCATGGATTCTGAGAAACTAACTCTAAGGTTAACAAAATCCTCCTTAGATACACTTGGAAAAACAACAAACTTCAATATTATTTTTAATAACCATGAACCTTTATATCTACTTTCATATTTTTTCAAAGTATAGAGTGAAATAAATCAAACATATATGGAGGAAATCCTTGATGAAGGTGTGAGGGGAAAACAAGGAATGCTTTTGAAAACAATCCTTATAGTTGAACACCTCTTTACAGTAATACTATTGATGAAAAGGTTGAGAAACTACAAGATCACATGGTATTAATTGTTGACAATTTTTCAAAAGATTATCTGCACAAAATGGCACCTTACAAGCCTATACTACGTCAAATTACTGCCCAGGCAAATGCCACAATCATACATAATTACTTGACAGATCTAACAGAGATAATTTTATCTAATGGCCTTTGGATTATTAATATAAATTAAGGAGTAAAAAACAAAGATCTATGCTCAATGGAAGTATTTACCACAAGGATGGAGTATGTCCAAAACAGAGACAATGTTGAAAAGGAATTCCTTATAAAACTGAAGTACTCCATATGCTTTGTTGTGAATAACATGCTAAGTGTATCATTCTCCAGAAACTTCATAGCTTCTTGACAGAGATCTACTGTAAGGGAATTGCCAACCCCCAGCCTCTTGGATGGCATTTACTGTTCATGACTCAGGTAAACTGAGGGGAGACTGGTAAGGCATGAACAAGATGGTGCTGGGAGGAAGGGTTCTGCCCCTGTTTTGCTCAAGGCTATTTTCCTGGGCCTTTTGGAGAATAAAGAAGGCCCAAAATGTTTTCTTTCTAGGGGCTAAGTGTCTGCCCTGGGCAGTCCTGGTCAAAGGTATATTAATTCCTTATAAGGGCAAACTAATTGCTGATAGGTTCATTTAGGGCTCTAGTGTCAGAAAAGGGATAAAAGCACTGCTCACTGCTTCAATAAATGGAGTTCTTACTATCTTGTCTCCCACCTCCATCATTGCTTACAGCTCACTCCACCAAGGCCTGCAGGCCTGTGCTGGTCCGATAAGGCCTGTGGGCCTGAGAGATCAGGCCCAGATTCCCAGGTCCCTAACAATCTATAATTATTGAAAATAATTTTATTTACTCCCTTAGGCAAAATCAAATCAAGGCAAAATCATTCAAACTATGATATGACTGTCAATGGACAAAAATTATTAATTAAAATATATTGCTTGGGCAGGCACTGAACATAAACAATGAGCTAGACTGGGCTAAATTTGAATTGCATTAGGAAGACAGGCTGGATTGCCTTTAGAAAATTTTAGAGACTGTAGTTGGAGCCTAATTGTCAGAGGACTGAGGGAAGCTGGTGTGCTACAGATGCAGATGTGTGATGGTAGATGCTGCATCTTGTCTAAAGGACCTGTACACTGGATACAATAGTGTTTTGTCTCAATTAATTTTATGCCTTCATGACAATAAAATTTTTGAAATGGAATTTTTACCAGTTGGAAAAGTGGGATCTGTATAGTAGCTGACCTTGATGCCATGTTGGTCCTCATTGAAACATTTGACAACATGGCTGAAAACATCATGCTAAAAACCATGAGAGCAAGCACACAGCCCTGTTTCACTCCATTGGTGACTGGAAAGGGCACGAGAGCATTGTCCACTATCCAGAACCTGGGCAAACATGCCATCACGAAATTGGCATCCAATGCTGATGAATTTCTCTGGACAACCAAATTTTGACATAATTTTCCATAAACCCTCATGACTAACAGTGTCAAAGGCCTTGGTCAGATCTATAAATGTTGTGTACAGACCTCTGTTCTGCTCCTGGCATTTCTCCTGGAATTGTTGGATAGCAAACACCATAACTACCAATAAATGAAATTAATTGGGTGCTGGGACCAAAAGTTAAGTATGCAAACTGTACACCTTTTCATAGTCTTTAGTACTACTATTTATTTGAAATCTTGAGATATGCTGCAATGTTTTAACAAGAATATCAAGAATTGTAACTGCATTTTCTCTTCCTAAATTAGTTTCATACTTTGTGAAAATACTTAAGTTACTTACTTTCAAGAAAATCTTGTCTTCCAAGAATAATCTGAATTAAAGTTTGGTACTCTAATAGAAAGCATATTGGCTATAACTAGGAAAGTTGCCTGGATTTTTTTGCATTGCAGTAAGCACAATCTTATTCTATAAATCATGCATTATGTTTATGAACAGATGACATGGTCATAAACAAATAGTTTCTGGAAAAATTATAAATGTCTAGAAAAATATTATTGAATACAGTATACTAAACCCTATGAGCCCCACGGTGACTTCTTCAGTCATCTTCATGGCCACTGGAACAAATTGTTCTCTTTTGCCCATTCTTCTGATAGAAGTCTTCATATGCTTGAGGAAGACATCCCCATAATTCACCAACAGGTATGAAGCATGTAAGTTACCTTCAACCTGTTTTAGCCCATCTGTTAAAATGGTTTACTGGGGTGTCAACACTCTACATGCTACAGTTTCTTGGAGCCTCACCTGTGAAAAAGGTCTTCTGTACTCTGGGGAGAACCGTTTCAAACCAAACTCTAAAGTGCTGGCAAATAGATCTTCATTTGCCTCTAAATCAAATCAGGTACAACAGAATAATACTAAATAAATTAATATATGTAACACATTTTGTAAACCTTAAATCACTATGTGTAGATTAGTTCTAAGCTATAATGGTCCTCCAGTTATTAATTAGTTACTAGCTCTACTAAAACTGCACACAAAAAGTGGGGAATTTTTTGTTGTAGAGTATACTAGCAAAAAAAGTGGATGCAAGGTGGGGGATCACTAAAAGAGATTGCATTTAGTATGTTATTTTGAAGTCACGGTTTTACAAACATTTCTGCATTTTAGCCTCAGAGCATACTGTGAGATAGATAGTATAGCTATTATATTGTTGTTTTCACTTTTCAGATGAGGAATCTGAAGTTGAGAGAGATTAATTGACTTGGACTGTTATATGATTAGTAGATAGCAAGTGGGAGACCAAAACTCAACCCGTCTTCTAATCTTAAACACAATAATCTATTCCCTGTATGTATGGTCCCTCTGGTACGCATTCGTTCCCTACCACACATTTGACTGCTAATCTTAGGGTCTGCACTCCATGAGCAGTCTCAGTTCATAGGTGGTATTTTTGAGGTCTCTGAAAAAATAAAGATGTTTTGAGATGACAGTTATACTTTATAGTGACATATTGCTTCTAGTCTCTAGATCAGAGAACAATAAACAAAACCTACTCTCTCTTAATTTCCATAAAGATAAAAAAACATTTTTCAAGAGTTGCAAGTATTAGCAACATGTTCTTAAGCCAGTAGGCTGTAACAAGATGATCAAAGGCTCTAAAAACAAAGATGTATGTGGCTCAGAGAGCTAAGTAACAACCTGCCATGCAAGAGCCCGAGTATTATTTCACACCGACAAGTATACTGTCATATCATATGCTTGACATCACAAATGGCTGCAGTCAAAGTGAAAGTATCCTTTGCCTTGTTAGCTGACTTTCTTCTTTTTAGCGGGTGCTCCCACCAGTGGGAGCAATAAGGAAAGAAACAGAGGAACATATGGCACCCATGAATTAAATTGTTACACAACACTAAGTTCTGTTTTAAAGAGCTTTTTTTAATCATTAAATTTACAAGATACAGTCCGAAACATATTGCATATGAACAATATTATGATTTCTCTTTCCCCAGTGAGGGTATTCTAAGGTTACCATGATCTGGTCTCAATATGCAAAAAATACTATTCTCCCCTCTCCTTGTCTGCCTTCTTCTATGTGTTGTCTCTCACTTTTGATTCTAAGTTCCTCGAGGACAAAGGCTATATTTCTTTTTATTAATTATTTTTATTTTGCTTATTTTATTAATTACTTAATTAACCTGGGACAGTGTCTGGCTCATAGTAGGTAGTAATTGTTTATTGGATTAGAAACCCCTATTCATCTATCAAGTTTCAGGGACTCTTACCTATCTTGTTTTTTGGGGGAGTTTGTGTGTGTATGTGTGTGTGTGTGTGTATTTCATTATCAGATACCAAGACAACTGAGTTACATCTCACTTTTCCAGGCTTATTACCCATTAATCTCTTTTGAACAAAAGGTACCATTCTGACCTTTGTGCTGTTTCTCATATCACATTCCATCTCCTATCTCTCCCCAGTCCTATCCACACTCCCATGGATGGAATGCACTCTCTCCTTCACCTTCACCTCAGAATATCTAAACTCTTTTGAATCTCAACTCAAGTGTCACTTACAACAAGAAACCTTTCCTCACCCTGATCCTCAAGCCATTAGGGCTTTCCCCACAAATTGTCTTGGATTTATTTTGTTTGTGCCTTGCCCCCATGTATATAAGTATGTTTTCCCTGAAATAATATATACTTTTTGAGCTAGGAATGCCTCACTTGTTTTTGCATCCCAAATGCCTAGTAGAGTGTCTGGCATATAATAGACACTTAAAAATGCTCATTGTTTGACTGACTGAAGATGATCAATGCTCCATTTTGTTTCTTCTTTTAAAAGGAAATAAGGGACCAAATTAACTTGCAGGAGCCGTAATGGCAGATTAAGTAGTATATTGCCATAATTCTCCCATACTCACCTCCCACAAAATCATGACTGAAAACAAATCCTGGAACAGCAGAACCAGCAAAAAGATGGGGTGAAATAATTTTTGAGCCCAAAAGATCACCAGGAAAGATCTGTTGCACTTGAATAAAAGGGAAGTGCAGTCTAGGACAAGAACTATCCCAGCAAGTCAATAGCAAGCCCCACCTCTGCAAACCAGCAGGAGATCCTGAGGCCCAGTATGGTGAAGTAGGGAAAATACCAGCACCAAGATATGAATCAGCATAAGCAGAGGAACCAGCAGATTCCAGCTCTGACAACCGCCATGTTGTGTAGCATAGCACTAGAGAAATAGTCAGCCACCAGTAGTCAAAACTCTGAGTGCTTCAGAGTTGACTGAGGGAAACAGACCCCAGTGGCCTCAGCACATGCCAGATCACCCAGCTATGTCCCTGGCTTAGCACCAAGCAAGCTGCTAGACTCCTACAACCTCCCACAGCACTAGCCACACACCACCCTAACCCCTCAGTGAAGTACTAGACATAAGGGTCTTCCATGGGTCTCGGGACATGTCAGTAGAACATCAGATAAATAGCCAGGGCCTGAAGCCCTTGACACAAGAAGCCAGAGATAATACCCTTTCCACCCCAGGAAAAGAGTTTAAATTTAAAGGAAGGAAAAAAGTCAAAGTAACAGCAACAAAGAATCTGACTATAGAAAGCTATTGTGGTGACAACAAAGGTCAAGACATAAACCCAGAAGAGGGCAACAATGTCAAAACACCTATGGGAAAAACCTTAAATATAAATGGGAAGTAGTCTCAAACCCAGGAAATACTCATGGAAGAGCTCAAAAAGGAGGTTAGAAATCATATGAGAGGTAGAAGAAAAATTGGGAAAAGAAATGAAAGTGATGAAAGAGAATTAGGAAAAAAAACTCAACAGTTTGGAAAAAGAAAAAAAAACTGCTTAAAAAGTAGATACAAAAATGAAGGAGATACAAAAATCCACAGAAGAAAACAACTCCTTAAAAAGTACAATTGGCCAAAAAAAAGAAAATAAAATGCAAAAGCTAATTGCAGAGAGTAACTCCTTTAAAATTAGATTTGACAAGCTAATGACTTTGAGACATGAAGAATCAAATTCAAAAGAATGAAAATAATAGAAGAAAATGTAAAATTTCTTTTGGGAAAAGCAACTGACCTAGAAAATAGTTCATGGAGATACAATATCAGAATCACTGGACTACCTGAAAGCCATATCAAAAGCAGGACCTGAACAGCATCTTTCAAGAAATTATCAAAGAAAACTGCTCTGACATTCTGCAACCAGAGGGCAAAATAGGCATTGAAAAGTCCACCGGTGAACTCAGGCAAGAGATTCTAAAATGAAAACTCCAAGGAATATCATAGCCAAATTCCAGGGTTCACAGGTCAAGGAAAAATTACTGCATATGACCAGAAAGAAACAACTTAAATATCAGAGAGTCATAATTAAGATTACACAGGAATTAGGAACTGCAACATTAAAATATTAGAGGTCAAGAAACATGATATTCCAGAAAGCAAAAAAGCTAGAGTTATAATGAAGAATCCATTAACCAGTAAAATAAATCATAATATATCACAATAACAATAAATCATAATAAATCATAATATATCCATGAAATAGAAAGATTTCAAACTTCCATAAGAAGACCAAAATTAAGCCAAAAATCTGATCTCCAATATCAAGATCCAAATGAAGCATAAACAGGTAAAAAGGATGAATTTTACCAAACATTTTAAGAACAATTAATTCCAATACTTTATAAATCTATTTGGAAAAACAGGCAAAAAAGGAGTCCTACCAAACATCTTTTATGACTCAAATATGCTTATACCTGAACGAGGAAGAGCTGAAACAGAGAGAAAATTATAAACCATTTTCCCAAATGAGTATTGATACAAAAATTTTGAACAAGTACTAGCAAGGCAATTATAGCAATACATCAAAAGGATTATAAACTATGAACAGGTAGGATTTATACCAGGGATGCAGGGTTGGTTTAATATTAGAAAAATTATCAACATAACTGACCAGATAAATAACAAAACCAGCAGAAATCATATGATTCTCAACAGATGCTTAAAAAGCTTTTGACAAAATACAGCACCCATTTCTATTTTTAAAAAGTAGAGCATAGGCATAAAGGGAGCATTCCTGAAAACGAAAAGCAATAAATGTCTAAAACTATCAACAAGTTTTATCTGTAATGGGGATAAGCTAGAAGCCTTCCCAATAAGATTAGGGGTGAAGCAAGAATGTTCATTACCACCATTCAATTAGTAGTAGAAATATTAGCTTGAACAATAGGAGAAGAAAAAGAAATTAAGGAATTAGAATAGGCAATGAGAAAAACTATCATTCTTTGCAAATGATATGATGGTATACTTGGAGTACCCTAGAGAATCAAATAAAAAATTGCTTGTAATAACTAACAACCTTCTAAAATTTTATTTATTTATTTTAAGTTTTCAACATTCAATTCCACAAAATTTTGAGTTCCAAATTTTCTCCTCATCTCTGCCCTCTTCCCACCCCAAAATGCCAAGCATTCTGATTGCCCTTTCCACCAATGTGCCCTCCCTTCTAATACCCCTCCCTTCCCTAATTCCCAACTTATTTCTTATCCTGTAGGGCAAGATAAATTTCTATTCTCCATTAACTATATTTCTTATTTCCCAGTTGTATGCAAAAACAATTCTTAAAATTTGTTCCTAAAACTTTAAGTTCCAACTTCTCTTCCTTCCTCCCTTCCCACCCATCCCCACTGAGAAGGCAAGCAAATCAATATAGGCTATATATGTGTAGTTTTGCAAATGATTTCCATAGTAGTCATGTTGTGTAAGACTAACTATATTTCTCTCCATCCTATCCCACTTCCATTTCTTCTGTTCTCTCTTTTGACCTCGCCCCTCCCCAAGAGTGTTTACTTCTAATTTCTTCCTCCTCCCATTTGCCCTCCCTTCCATAATCCCCCCCACCCTGCTTATTCCCCTTCTTCCCTACTTTCCTGTAGTGTAAGCTAGATTTTCATACCAAATTGAGTATGCATGTTATTCCATCCTTGAGGCAAAGGTGATGAGAGTATTCTTCACTTTTTCCCTCTCACCTTCTCCCTTTACCTCTCCACTGGAAGAGCTATTTCTTTCCTCTTCTATGAGAGATAATTTGTCCCAATTCATTTCTCCCTTTCTCCTCCCAATATATTCCTCTTTCACCCCTTAATTTTATTGTTTTTAGATATGATCCCTTCCTATTCAATTCACCCTATGCTCTCTGTCTCTCTCTCTTTCTGTGTGTGTGTGCATGTGTGTGTGTAATCCCTCCAACTACTCAGATACTGAGAAAAGTTTCAAGAGTTACAAGTAATATCTTTCTATGTAGGAATGTAAACAGTTCAACTTTAGTAAGTCCCTTGTGATTTCTCTTTCCTGTTTACCTTTCCATGCTTCTCTTGATTCTTGTGGTTTAAAATTAAATTTTCTTTTCAGTTCTGGTCTTTTCATCAAGAATGATTGAAAGTCCTCCATTTCATTGAATAACCATTTTTCCCCTTGAAGTATTATACTCAGTTTTGCTGGATAGGTGATTTGTGGTTTTAATTCTAGTTCCTTTGACTTCAGGAATATCATATTCTAAGCCCTTCAATCACTTAATGTAGAAACTGTTAGCTTTTGTGTTACCCTGATTGTATTTTCATGGCACTCTAAATGTTTCTTTACAGTTGCTTGCAGTATTTGCTCTTTGACCTGGAAACTCTAGAATTTGGCTACAATGTTCCTAGGAGTTTCTTTTTTTGGATCTCTTTCAGAAGGTGGTGGTGGATTCTTTCAATATTTATTTTACCCTCTGGTTCTAGAATATCAGGGCAGCTTTCCTTGATAATTTCTTGAAAGATGATGTCTAGGCTCTTTTTATGATCATGGCTTCCAGGTAGTCCCATAATTTTTAAATTGTTTCTTTTGGATCTATTTTCCAGGTCAATTATTTTTCCAATGAGATATTTCACATTAACTCCTATTTTTTTTTCATTCTTTTGGTTTTGTAATTTCTTTGTTTCTCATAGTCATTAGCTTCTATCTGTTCCATTCTAATTTTTAAAGAACTATTTTCTTCATTGAGCTTTTTTTTGAACCTCATTTTCCGTTTGGCTAATTCTGCTTTTTAAAACATTCTTCTTCTCATTGGCTTTTTGGACCTCTTTTGCCAATTGAGTTATCCTATTTTTAAAGATATTATTTTCTTCAGCATTTTTTTAGTCTCTTTTAGCAAGGTGTTGATTCGTTTTTCATGATTTTCTTGCATTACTTTCATTTCTCTTCCCAATTTTTCCTCCACCGGGGTAGGGGAAGACCCTGCTCCCTTGCCACAGAGGTGAATAAGTCCCCTCACTGACCTTTGAAACTGCCTTTGGTGCCTGTGGTTTGAGGGATCTGCAAACCTCCACTGCTTCTGGGGATTCTGCCCCTGAAGCATGCTCCTCCCTATGCCACATGGCCCAGACTGGGCTGTGCTCCACTCTGCATCTAGTGTGACAGGCATCTCCCACTGGCCTTTCAGGTCACCTTGGGCTTGAAATCTCCACTCCATCGTTTTGTGGCTTCTGCTGCTCTAGAATTTGTTGAGAGTCTTTCTTTACAGGTATTTTATGGGCTGTGGAGTCTAGAGTATGTGTGTCTTTCTGCTCCTCCATTTTGGCTCTTACCCCCAATAAATAACAACTTTAACAAAGTGGCATGATATAAGATAAACTGACATGTATCATCAGTATTTCTTTATCTGATAGCAGCAAGAAGTAGAAATAGAAATTTCACTTACAAGAACTATAAATAATATAAAATACTTGAAAGTCTTCCTGCCAAGACAAACTCAGGAACTATATGAACACAATTACAAAACACTTCACACAAATAATATCAGATCTAAACAAATGGGGAAAAAATCCATTGCTCATGGGTAGGCTGAGCCAATATAATAAAAATGACAATTCTGTCTGGAATTATTCAGTACTATACCAAACTACCAAAAATTATTTAACAGAACCAGAAAAAATAATAACAAGATTCATCTGGAAAAACAGAAGGACAAGAATATCAAGGGAACTAGGTGGTGACCTGGTAATACCAGTTCTCGATTATATTATAGAGCTGTAATCATCAAATCTATCCACCACTGGCTAAGAAATAGAGTTGTGAATCTGTGGGATAGATTAGGGATGCAAGACATGGTCAATGATCATAGTAGCTAAAAGTGTGATAAACCCAAAGACTCCAGGCTTTGGGATAAGAACTGACTAACAAAAACTGCTAGGAAAACTGGAAAACAATAGGACACAAACTAGGTATAGACTGACATCTCACACCATATACCAAGATAAGGACAGAGTGGGTGCATGTTTTAGACATAAATGTTAACACCATATGCAAATTAGAAGAGCAAGGAATAATTTACCTGTCAGATCTATGGAGAGGGAATAATTTAAAACCAAAAGAGAGAGAGAGAGCATAATATAGATTGTTGATTATATTAAATTTAAAAAGTTTTGCACAAACAAAACCAGTGTGACCAAGATTAAAAGGAAAACAGAAAAATGGGGGGAAAATCTTTATAGCAACTTCTATGAGAAATGCCACATTTCTCAGATATATAGAGAACCAAGTCAAACTTTTAAGGATTCAAGCCATTGCTCAACTGATAAATGATCAAGGGATATGAGCAGGCAGTTTTCAGATGAAGAAATCAAAGCTATTTGATGTAAGAACACGATGAACTCCTCTAAAACACTTTTGATTAGAGAAATGCAAATTAAGACAACTCTGAGGTACTACCTCACACTAATCATTTTGGCTAATATGACAAAAAAAGGAAAATGACAAATGTTGGAGATGTGGGAAAATTGGGACATTCATGTACTGTTGGTGGAGTTGTGAACTGATCCAACCATTCTGGAGAACAATTTGGAACTATGTCCAAAAGGTAATCAAACTGTGCATACCTTTTGATCTAGTAATACCCCCACTAAGTCTGCATCCAAAAGAGAGCATAAAAAGGGAAAACCCCCCAAAATACAACAATAGTTTTAGCAGGCCTTCTCATGGTAACAAAGTATAGGAAATTGAGAGGATGCCCATCAACTAAGAAATGGCTAAACAAGCTGTGGCATATGAGGTCAATGGAGTTCTGTTGTGTAATAAGAAGTGATGAATAGGAAGATTTCAGAATAACCTGGAAAGACTCGTACAAACTAATCATAGTGAAATGAACAGAACAGGAAAACATTTGTACAAAGTATTAGCAACATTAAGTGACGTTCAACTATGAATGACTCAGCTCTTCTCAACAACCCAATGACCCAAGACAAGGACAAAATACAAAGGAAAATGCTAAACATACATCCAGTTAAAGAACATATAGACTCTGAATGCAGATCAAAGCTTATTTTATCATTTATTATATTCTTTTTTGTGTCTTTTCTTTTGATCTGTTTATTCTTTCAAAACTGTGACTAAAATAGATATATGTTTTACCTGATGGCACACGTAAAACCTATATCAAATTGCCCACCTTTTCTGAAAAGGGGAGGGGAGAAAGGGAAGGAGAACAATTTGGAACTCAAAATCTTGTAAAAAGGATGCTAAAATTGCTTTGAAATGTTATTGGGGGAAGAATAAAATACTACTAAAAAATAAGACATAGTGAAAAGACAGCTGGGCATGGAGTCTTGAGGACCTGGGTTAAAACTCTTCATCAGTGATTGCAAGTTTTATGACTATAGGCAAGTCACTTAACCTTTGGAGCCTCTGTTAATCATCTATATCATAGAAACACTAATACCTGTCTTGCATCATAGGGTTGAAGTAAGGCTTATATAAAATAAATTATGCAACGTACCCAAAAAAGCATGATAAAAATGCCAATTATTATTTGTCTTTCATTTTAGCTACTTGGCAAATTTATTAAGTAGAACAAGCAATTCAAAAGAATTCAAGAAATTTAAAAGTCAGTTTCAGTGATACGGTAATTATTAATTATTATTTTTAATTAGTAAACATTTCACAGTGGGATTTTTTGAGGGGACTAAGAAATAAAACACTTCCTTTAAATGTTAAAAGTGGTATCTGTTGGGCTGGCATTTTCTCTCCTGATACAAAATTAGAAACCTTTTGCCCTGTTTAATGAATACAAGCATCCAGGTGCAATAGATAATATTTAATAGCCCATAACAAGACAGTCTGCTTGTTATTTTCACTAGAAAGATAAATCTTCAGTGGAATGGCTGACAAAGTTACCATTAAAATGATAATACTAATTATTACACACTAGGTTCACACTTCCTGGAATGGTATAATTTATTTATTGTACACTTTCTCTGTGGTTAAGAGGAAATGTATTTGTTCCTCTGAGGAGTGTGATGATCACTTCTTAGAACCCTTTTTTAAATAACCAGCTTGTATGAATGAGCCTACATCATCTTTTATTTAAGGACTTCCTGAAAGAACATAACAACTACTGAAAAAATCTGTTTTCTGTTCGTTATGCAGATTTCCTTCTTGGGAAATGAACATTATTCTCTCAGTGAACCCTTCAGCTACAACCATGCCATTCATGCACAAAAGGGCACCAGTGGGGAGCCCCAGTATATCCTGCCACTGGTGATTTGAGTCAGTGGTCAAAATCCCTATGTAACCTGTTCACTGAGGTAAGGAGACCAATTTAATTAAAAATACTGTTTGGTTTAGCTGAAGGCTACTTGGATGAGTAACAGAGTATGGTTGTCTTCATCAGGTGCCAAGGTCATAGCAGTTGGACCAGTCAGATTGGTAAACAAAATGAAAATAGTGACTAAGGCTCTTATGAAATAGCTATAAAGTATTTGTTAACATCTGGAAGTAAGATTCAAATATGCAAATAAAAGAAATGTGAAAATGAAAAGTTATAGGCCTCAGTGGTCCCATCTAAAGGCTAGGATGCTAGATTCACCAAAATTGGGATAAACTTTAAAGGTCAATCCAATTCTACCTTCTCCACTTAATTCATTTCCAGTCACCTAGCTTTTCTGTCTAGATACTTCAAATGGCAGGGATCTCACTACCAATTATAGTTCTTAATTATACTGAGTGAATTCCATTTCCCCATAACTTTCACATATTACTGTAATTCTGCTACTAGGAAGTTATTCAGAATAAGTCAGACCTCCTTTCCACATAAAACACTTTCAAATATTTGAAAATGATTATCATGTCCTGGTCCATCCTTCTCTCTTCCAGAATAACTATCTCCAGTTCTTTCAACTATTTCTCAGAGTTCATGGCTCCCAAATCATTCAACATCCTGGCAGTCCTATTTGGAATCTGCAAAACTTGTTAAGTTTTTATGAAAATGGGACTCAGAACTGAACAAAAATCCAAGACATGATCCAATCAGTACAGCAGTACAGTCTCTTTGTCTGGTTACTGTATATCTATTAATGCAGTCTCAGATTACATTAACTGTCTTAGCAGTCATGTGACACAATTGAATTACATGGCAATTACAACCAAATAAAAATTCTAAGTATTATTTTTCATATGAAATGCAACCAAATCAAATTCTTAACATAATATATACATATATATATATATATATATATATATATATATATATATATGCAGTTGAGTTTTTAAAAATCTACATATACTCTTTACTTTTATCCCCATTAAATTTCTTTTTTGAATTAGTTTGGGTCTACCATCTTAGGTGTCCTGGGGAAAAGCTTCTCTGTGATGAAAAGAACATTGGAATAAATGAAATTAAAGAAACCTGGGTTTGAATCCTGACACTTATATAGCTACCATCAAGTACAATCAACTCAGTTTACAGACAAGTAGGCCTTGGTACCAAGAGGGTGAGTTCTCACGCTATAGCTAAAATCTTTGGGTTTATTGAACAATCATCTGTTTCTGAAATTTTGTATACTTAATGTGTTCCACTAGTCAACTGTAAAATGGGAACAATAATAGCAACTACTCCCCAGCATTGTTAAAAGGATATACAAATGACCATGAAGATGTGTGTGCTAGATGTGAATAGCCTCTAACATCTTTCAACCTAGGAAAGAGAATCAGTGAAAGTGATTTCATAAAGAAATACATGACTGAAAAAGATTATGGCCTGATCATGCAGTGAGAATGAGTGATAAGAAACAGATATATGGCTCCATGTTATCCTCTTGAAAGGCTCTTAACCCATTAGATGGACTACCTGTGGCAAAGAACATGGGCAAGAATTTCATAGGATGTACAAGCATGGATGGGGTATGATTTGCATCACTGGAGGGAATACCTGCCTTGATAAGTTCATAGGTCCAGTTGAGATATCAGAGTATATGAATATGCAAACAATGGAAACATAATAAAATTCAGAATTTAATTTTTAAATGAGAATGTTCTAGACCAAAGAAAAATTCCCTTAGCACATTCTAAAAGAATCACTGTAAACCTCATTTAAAATTCAAAGTGAATTCTTATGCTCAGTCTTTGTGCTGATGTTGAGAAAATTGCAAGGCAAATTTGCATTTGGAATCTATATCACCCATCTTGAACATGATAAAAATAGAGATCTGGGTAATTTTATAAATGTGCAGAAAACTGATTTCTGGCAACTTAATCTTATAATTCAAATGAATTCTAAATTAAATGATTGTTAGAAATAATCTTAATTGAATTAGTCAGAATGACTCTAGGTAGCCTAGAGTAGTCTTTATTTAATGATGCATTTTCCTTTGGTCCAGACTCTTAAACATGCATATCACTTCTATACACACACATACACACACACACAAACACACATACACACACACACACACACTCATGCAAGCACACACACATATTCAAATTAGCTGTAACTCTACAATCTTCAGAGACATTGAGGAGACAGATTTTCCCACTCTATTTGTCACCATACTGATTTATTTTAAACCCTGAAATTGACAGTTACTTCCCAACTGTGCATATTTTCTACAATGCAACTGCTATACTACTGTGACATTTACTACCTCTTAATTGGTTCAAGGCTGTAAGATTAGATTCATTCATTCCCTTTAAACACTTTCCCTGCCATTCAGGTAGCAGTCATCAGGTGAACAGTAAGTGGTGCAATAAATTATATTAGCATTGGCCTACAGGATATCTCAAGTTAAATATCAGAGCACAAAATTCCTGCAAGTATGCTTTTTCCACTATAAGAGAGGATTATTATTAATAATATTAATTCGTCAATAATCTAGTTTGAGATAATAGAGAATATTGAAATAAATGCAAAGTTTTCAAGGTAAGATTTCCAAATTATAAATGACTATATGAAGTGCGGCTCCAGAACACTAAGGGTAAGATAAATGCAAATTAAAGTAACTCTGAGGGTTTATCTTAGTCCATGCAAATTGGTAAACTACAAAATGAGGGAAAATTCAGTGCTGAAAAGAGTTACGGGAAGATAGGCACATTAATGTACTCTCAGTGGAGCTGTTCAATAGTCTTAATCTTCAGTATTTCAGTGCAGAATTATTCAAGAAATGTGACTACAGTGTAGATGTCCTTTGACCCAGCAGTCTCACGACTAGGTACCTACCTCAAAAAGTTATAAACCGAAGAAAAAATATCCCACACATACCCAGATTTCATATCTCTATGCCATAGCCAATAACTGGAAGCCAAATGGATACCCATTGACAGGGGAATAGCAAAAAAAAAAAAAAAATTAAGAAAAAATCTATGGTCTATAAATAGATTACTATTATGCTTAAAAAATGGCAAATATGAAAAATTCAGAAAATGTGAGAAGATTTAAATGAATTGACAGGAACAAAACAAGGAGGACCATAAGAACAATGGGCATAAAGAACAAAACAATGTTTTTCACAAAGCAAAAAGTCATTAAAATGAAATTGAACTCTAAGCAATTGAAATATCAGTGCAATTCCTAAAGATAGGGTTCAGGTTTGCTCAAGAATGTCAATAATCCCTGCTATTGGATAGGCAGGACGTGAGTGGATATTTTAAACTTAATAATATCATAATTACTATTGCTTGGCTGTGGTAAGGTTAAAAACTATCAGGTATCCACGCCAAGTCTGCCTTCAGTATGGTAAGCCTCTGAGAGCGGATGGCAGCCAAGCTACTTAAAGAGAAGGAAAATCTGGCCTGTATGGGAAATGGAGCCGGTCAAAGCTTTTTGGCCAATCAGCCATGGGTTTGGACCTGTGTACATCTACTGTCTATCTCACCTGTGCAAGAAACATTGTCCAAAAAGGAAAAGATAATAAATATGCTTCCTAAGGTCAAAGGGACTGCATGAGGCAGCTACAGTAGATGGAGTGCTAGGCCTAGGGCCAAGACAACTTGTGTTCAAATTAACTTAAACACTTAATACCTGTGTGACTCTTTACAAGTCATTTAACCTCTGCCTTCGTTTCCTCAACTGTAAAAGGGGCAAATAATAGTACCTTCCTCCCAGGGTTGTTCTGAGGATCAAATGAAATAGTTTTGTAAATCATTTAGTACAGTTCTTGGCATGTGATAAACAAAGGTTTATTTTTCCTAGTAGACCAGAGTAGTCTGTACATTCTCAGTACAGTCACTGTATCAGATATTCTTGGACACTGCAGAGGGTTTGATCTGGGTAGGAGAAGAGTTTGAAAAATGACTACAAGTAAAGATAACTGCAAAAACAAAAACACAAGCATCTAACAAGGTCATATGGCAGGAATTTGGTAATGCTGGAGTCTTATAGGGTCTAATAACAAATGGGATGACTTTCCATTGGGTCTTGGGCCATCCTCACATAAACCTCAAGTGCTCTAGCACTTTTACGCACAGACATTCAGGTAGACTTCAATCTAAATGAATACTTCCTTCATACATTCCTAATTTTACTCCATAGGTTTAAGACTTAAAGAAGGAAATTAATAAGAAAATATTTTCTATTTTTAAATGATCTCCAAAGCTAATCAGGTTAACTAAACCCTTTTACTTTACACAAATATGCAGTGATGAAAGGCAAATCTTACATAGGACCTGACAACAGATTTTGTAAAGATGTTTATAAATTAATGCTGATTGCTTTTAAAAAAAAACACACAATAGACTTTCAATTTATGTAACTGAATTGAAATAAAATGCTAATTATTTTAGATTTGCTGTGAGAAACCATGAGCAAAGTTACTATGCACTGTTCTTAAGCAATAAACTCACCTTTTTTTGCTTTCTGAAAAAAAAAAAACAAAAACAAAACAACTTAGACTTTAGACTCCGACCAACACAATCATAAAACCTGAGTCAGGAGGAATAAAGATGAAATGTGCCATCCATCCTCTACCAGAAGTGTAATGAACTTAAAATGAAGAATGAGGCATATGTTTTGGACAAACCTATGTCATGGAACCTGTTAATGTCACAGCATTTATTTTAACCTTTGGATTAAATGTGTGAGTACAACAGAGAGCATCAGGTAATATGAACCTCCCCTCTGCATCTGTATTATCAACCTGTATCATTTTCCCAATTCTTTGCCCTAACAACATCCCCTGATTTGTTTTCCTTCCCACTGGGCGTATTTTCACAAAGTAGACCCAAAGCAATAAGATTAAATGACAGCTTCAGAGTTGCTGATGGTTGAACATATAGCTGCTTCCCCTCCCATGTCAGCTCTCCTAAGACCCATCCATGTTACCACCACTATCAAAAGTCATTTCTTTGCCAACAAATACCAATGGTGAGTCATCTGCATTTGGATTCCCTGCATAGTGGATTTCTAAGAAAATTGGCGGTTCATCAAACCCTATTGCAGTGCTTAGGAAGGCTCCCATTCATTGACCCTCTATTCAAGATTTGTTCCTTACATGAACCATTGTGATCTTACTCACACTTTTGAGCGGAGTGATTTCTGCAAATTTGGTTGGAGTCATTTTGTTTGGTGCCGGTGCTTCCATTAAGAGTCGAGCTAAGTCCTGCCCATTAGCACACACAACTCTTTTCTGCCAATCTTCATCATCACCACCCCCATAGAGCTGAGCAGAAACTATAGTCTTTTTTTGCTTTAGCTCATCAAATTCATAGAGAACAAGAACAGCTCTTTCAGCAGAAGCTTGAGCATCTCCACAAGGATCCACTTCCACAGAAGTAATTTCCAGGTCCTGAATTTGCTTGCATGTAGCTGCAAAAGCAACTGGGATATTTTCTTTGCCTTCATTCCAGTTTCCCAGTTCATCTGTTTTAGATATCTTTTTACCCAGGCCAGTTCCAACAACACTGGGGAAGTTCTGATGAAGACCATAAAATATATGTGTTTTTGCCTGCCTTCAGTGGAAGCCCAGATAGGGCCGAAAGTTCTCTAAGTTTCATAGATACAAATCTGTCTCCTGCACTTGCAAACTGAAAGGTATCATCATCCTTTTCTTTGGCATAGATACCTAAAGCAAGCCCCTTGGTCATGGCTCTGCTTTGGCTGAGGGGTGACAATGTAGAAAAGCCACGACCCGAGAGGACCCCAGGCTCCAGACATCAGGTTGCCTCAGTGCTGGAAGAGGGAGTGAGAGCAGCATTCTGTTGGGGGGGAGGAGAGAGGAGTCACCTTCAGGAGGGAGAGTGGAGCAGGAGTGGGAAGACTATCTGCCAAACCCTGCCAGGCAGGTGGGAGGCAACCTAAGTTTTATTTTTTTTACTTTTTAATGTTGTGTATTGTTTCTATATAAATTACTTTAGTACTTCCAATCACCTCATTCTGCATCAATCTATTCAGGTTTTCCTAGTTTTCACTCTAGAATTGTCCTTTTCATCATTTCTTGTGATACAATAATATTTCATTATATTCATGTAACATAATTTGTTTACCCATTCCTCAAGTATGTAGGCATTAATTCATTTCCAATTTTGGACTAATACTACAAGAACTACTATAAATATTTTTTGTACATATTGGTCTTTTTCCTTTGTTGTGTCTTTGGAGTATAGGTCTAGAAGTAGTATCTGTGGGTCAAAAGGCATGCATAATTTGGTGATGGGGAGCATTGTTCCGAAAATGCTCTTCAGAATATCTAGACCACTTCACAGCTACATCAGTAATTCATTTAGCATCACCTCTTCAACATTTGTCATGGACCCTCCAGGCTCAGAGTGAATGTCTATAGTAACTGTTTCTCTTTTCACCAGCAACCCTGAGGATCTTCTCCCAGTTTAATTTTTTTTAATTAAACAGGCCATCCCTTGACTCACTTTTTAAAGAGGCATATTCGCTGAATGGGCCTTACTTCACTCAAAATGAAAACCTGAAAGACCTTAGCCTAAAAGGGTCAGGGTCTCTGTTTCATAGATAACACACAGGAGGCACTGGAAGTCTCTGACTCCAGCCCTAACAGGTTCACTCCTGATCTGGTCAGACAGGCAGACAGCTTTGGAGGGGTTGATCCTCCTTACATCCTGGGCCATCTCCAGTTGTCCTCATGTATACCTGGCCTCTGAACCCAGATGGCTCTGGGGACAAAGTTAGCCCTCCCTCACTCAAACCAAAGACAAGTGAAAGTCATGTCATTATTTCCCTGATGTCATGCTCCTCTTTTAAAATGAAGGACAAACAGAAAATCAACAAGCATTTATTAAGTGCCTAATATATGATCAATACCATTCTAGGCACTTGGATATAAAAATCAAATAATAGTTTCTGCCCTAAAAGGTTATGTTTTCCTACAAGGAGAAACATGCACAGATGAGTAAACCAAAATATCTAATTTTAATTCCCAGAAATTTCTAGCTCATACTATTAAAGTGAAGGTTTACAAACATTTCAAAAGAGAAATAGTAACTCTTAGAATGCAAGATGACTTCATTTAGAATACATCATAGTAAACTAATATTATGTCTCTCTCTTTTTTTAATGTTTTTGACAGTATTATTATTTGTTAACTCCAAATTATTCTTTGTGGCATAGAAGTGACCCTAAATTCTTGTAGGCTTTGCTAGTAGAAAATAACCTCTGAGTGGTCCTATCAAGCTTTAAAGCCTTCAAATATAGATCATAAAAATAAATTTTGTGTATTGTGTAAGGATCAACATGGTCAAGGTTTGAGAGGCTCATTCACTAGCTTGGCATTTTTTTTTAGCCACAGCAACTCATGTAGACAGGCATTAAGTAAGGTTGATATCTGAGTCAGCAGAAAAATATGCCACTCTGAAAAACCATGTCTCTCTAAAGTGTTGAACTACCAATGTGTATCCTTGACTGGGAGATGAAGGGGATATTGCAGGCAGAGAATATGCAAATTTAAGCAAACTATTTGACAAAAGTCTCTAATGGCATCCATAAAAGAAAAGAAAACTTTGGGAAATATCTCACCCTTAGTTGTAGGTGAGGGAGAATCAAACCTCTGTGGTGAGGAGGAGATTTTAAGCAATAACCACATTTTTCATGTAGGAGTGGTTCATATATATGTACTTTTTTCTTTTTTTTTTTTTTTTTTTAAATAAATTTATTTAACTTTTTACATTCATTTTCA
>CM053771.1:241900215-241939133 GCA_028658325.1 Potorous gilbertii | reverse complement strand
TTCTTCTCCTCATTGGCTTTTTGAACCTCTTTTGCCAACTGAGTTAGTCTATTTTTCAAGGTGTTATTTTCTTCAGCATTTTTTGGGTCTCCTTTAGCAAGGTATTTACCCATTTTTCATGCTTTTCTTGCATCTCTCTCATTTCTCTTCCCAGTTTTTCCTCCACCTGTCTAATTTGATTTTCAAAATCCTTTTTGAGCTCTTCCATGGCCTGAGCCCATTGCATATTTATTTCAGATGCTTGGAATACAGAGGCCTTGACTTCTATGTCTTTCCCTGATGGTAAACGTTGTTCTTCCTCATCCAAAAGGAAAGGAGGAAATATTTGTTCACCAAGAAAGTAACCTTCTATGGTCTTATTTTTTTTCCCCTTTTTCTCGGCATTTTCCCAGGAGGTTACTTGACTTCTGAGATTCCTCTCCACCCCCACCTCACCTTCAGATCCAGCTAGTGCTTGGGGTCTGAGATTCAATTGCTGCTTCCCAGCTTCAGAGCTTCAGCGGGGTGGGGGTGGGGCTGCTATTCAGTGTGAAATTAAGTTCAGGTGCTCAGGTAGGGGCAGGGCCACCACATGGGGCTTAGATCCCTCAGGGGGTTTATGTGGAGACCTTCAACAATGGATCTGAGCTCCTGCCTGCTTTGGTAGTTCCTGTCCTCTACTGCCTCTGTTGCTGCCTCCCGAGGGGGCCTGAGTTATGGAAACACCCTGCTCCCCTCTCGGGCAGCCCAGAAATCTATCTCACTGACCTGTAGCACCTGTGGGTTGAGGGACCTTCATGGCCACTGGAGATTCCATCCCTGAAGCCTGCTCAGATCTGCTACTCTCGGGGCCTCGCGGCCAGGGCAGGGCTGTTCTGTGCTCTGGATCCGGTGCGCGACAGACCTTTGATATTGGTTTTTCAGGTCTCTCTGGAACAGAAATCTCCTCTACTCCGTTGTTGTGTGGCTTCCACTGCTCCAGAATTTGTTGGGAGTTCCTCTTTACAGGTAATTTATGGGCTGTGGGTTCAGAGCTAGCATATGTGAATCTTTCTACTCCACCATCTTGGTTCCTCCCCCTAAGTCTCTTTTCTTTAAAAGTTTTTTATCCCATGTATTGGAGATCATGGAGATTGTGGATGTTTGAGATGGCAACAAATATTAAAATGTTGATCTTAAGTTTTTAAGAAAAGTGTCACATCTGGGCAATTGAGGGCAATAGTCTGGTTTATAGTTTGAATTTTCCAGAATATTTTGTTTTCTGTATTTGTAGTTTGTGGATTTGTCGTCTGTCAGTTCATGAAAGATTGTGGACTTCTAATGTATAATTTTAATCACCAGGTCATGTTTTGCTAAGTATTCAGTTGGTGCTAAATTTTTACTGCTAGCAATGACATGCTGTACTCACTCTACCATTTCTCTGCATACTCAAAGTTGATACAGGGTCTTCAATTATTAACCTTCTGCAGTCCCAGATTGCATTGACTTAGTACTGAACTACTATCATAAATCCTCTGTTTCTTTAAACAAATTGGTGGAATTTGATGCATCTTTATTGATATTAGCTAAGTTCATGTATATATTACCTATAGAGGACCTTTTCAGTTTGTCCTGGATAGTATTAGTTTCATAGTTTCTACCTAAAGATAAACCATTTTTTTAGTTACATTTATCAAGTCAATAGAATATATCTGTTTTCAGGTGTTACTGTTGCTCATTTGATACCTGTTTATTTGAAATGTATTTTTGCAGGGTTTTTATCTTTGTCATGTGTTCTAAGGCTTAAGGTCTTCCTCTTTTGTGGCATGAAAGTATTGATCTTTTTATAGCTACCTTAAGATCTTGTATTTTGTTAAAATTATATGGTGGTTTGAGGGATTATTTTCCAAATGTATTACAATTTTGTAAGTATATATTAAGACTGGTATCACATTGGCATTAATTGATTTAAGCCTGGTCTTTTTTTTGTTTCAGGATGCTAGTAAATTCCCTAACTTGTTTATTTATCTAAATCCTTCTTAATATCTTTATGATTTGTTCGTTGTTATCACTTTTATTCATTATGTGAATTCTAGATTTGAACTCAAAGCTTTCAGTCTGTTTTGCCTTATTGTACATTAAGAATCTCAAACTTAACCAAATCCAAATGATATTTTTATATCATTGGAGAAGTACTCTATGAGATAAGAGAACTATTTTATATTTGAGAGAGTCATATAGCTCAATGTTATCCATTAACTTTAAATAGTTAGTATTAAATGACTAGTATACCCCAATGAATGCAGAATTCCAGAGAATTGGAAGGAGAGAAAAGGTTTTCTTAAGTGAGCAATGGGAAGAAATAGAAGAGATTAACAGAATGGAAAAGATGAGACTTGTCTTCAAGAAAATTAGAGATAACAAGGGAATGTTTCACGCAAAAATGGGTACTGGTAGAAGACAAAAATTAAGGTAGGGATTTAACAGAAGCAGAAGATATTAAGAAGAGGTGTTAAAAATACACAAAAGAACTATGCAAGAAATAGCTAAACATTACCAGTAACTTTGATGATGGTTACTGATCTACAGTCAAACATCCTGGAGAATAAAGTCAAGAGACCCTTAGGAACCATTGCTAATGATAAGGCCTAGTGCATGTGATGCAATTCCAGCCAAGTTTTTTGAAATCCTAAAAGATTTGTTAAAGTGCTGCAGTCAATATGCCACCAGACTTGGAAAAATCAACAGTGGCCTCTGGATTGGAAAGATAAGTTTATGTCCCAGTCCTAAAGAACAGCAATCCCAAGGAATGATCAGATTGCCAAGCAATTGTGTTCATTTCACATGACGGCAAAAAATTGTGTTTAAGATTCTGCAAGCTAGGCTTCAGCAATCTATTAATGGAGAAGTACCAGAACAGGCTGGTTTTCAAAGAGAGAGCAACTAGAGACCAAGTTGCCGACATTTGCTGGATTATGGAGAAAGAAAGGACGTCCCAGAAAAACACCTATTTCTGCTTTGCTGATTACACTAAAATCTTTGACTCTGTGGTTTGCAACAAAATATGGTAGGTCCCCAAAGAGAAAGAAGTACCAGATCATCATACTTGTCCTCTGAAGGACGTATATGAAGGCTAAGAAGCAGCATTTAGAACATTGTCACCCTATTTATTTAAGTTAAATGTAGAGCACAACATGTAATGGGATGAGAGAGAGAGAGACAGGGTTATGAATATCAAATTAGATGAGAACTGTAGAGCCCGGTGTGCTGTGGTCTATGGAGTCACAGAGAGTTGAACAAGACTGAAAAACAACAAATTAATATTTTGGTTTAATTTCTTTAACATGGAAATCATTCTTAGTTCTCTTCAGTAGAGATGGTAATAAATTTAAAGCAAGGCAGAAACTAATAGACTTAAATTTTTTCCCTAAAAATGCAGTGTTTTATATTAATTTCTAGTGAAATTGTTAAATTATTGGAATGTCTCATGTGGACATCAAATACTCTATCATTCTCCCTATATTTTTCTCTTCTTTCATATTATAGATATGTGAATAAGTGGGCAACTAGATGGTACAGTGGATAGAGCACCAGTGCAGGAGTCAGGAGGACCTGAGTTCAAATCTCACCTCAGATACTTGACATTCACTAGCTGTGTGACCTTGGTCAAGTCATGTAACCCCAACTGCCTCATTCTGGGTCATCTCCAGTCATCCTGTTGAATATCAGGTCACTGGATTCAGATAGCTCTGGAGGAGAAGTGAGGTTGGTGACCTGCACAGGCCTCCCTCCTTCAACACAAAGTCAAGTGCAAGTCATGTCATCATTTCTCCGATGGCATGGTCTTCTTTGGCAATGAAGGATGAACACACACATGTGAATAAGTCCTAATGGCAGAAGTAAATCCATGGCTTTACAATAATCAAAAGAAGGCAGTGTGTGTGTTAGAACTCTTTTTGGCAGCTTTTTCAATGGTTACTAAATTGATAATGAATTGCTCTTAATATCCTCTGGCAATTTTTGACACATTGATTTCTGATAACTGCTTGTAGATTTTACATATACATGATCCAAACTGTGAATTCTTTGCACAAATTACATAAACCTATAACAGGCCTATTTTTAAAGCACTCACTGATCTTCTTAACCTTTAATAATTGATAGTGACACCTGGTAAGAAAGGTAAGATTGGGTTTACATCTGAGGGAAGCTAATGAAGTGCTTTGCCAGTAATATTCATGCACGTTAGTGAAGTGTTTGAGTCAATATTTGATCGTATCTGGCCCTGCTACTTTTCATGTTTTCAGAGAGGCCAGGTCTCATGATATAACTCTCCCATCATTCATTTAAAATTCTATTCAACTCATACTTTTGTTGTGTTGGATTTCTTTTGACTTGTATATGGTATATAAACCATAAATTTTCTTCATCTTCCTTCTTTGAGAGTTCTGTTGTGCTCTATTTTTTTTTATTTTTCAAGTCTCCTTTGTAGAGTTTTGACTAATGTTGAATTATTTCCTTTATTCTTCTTGTTGATTTGATGCCTTATATCAACTTTTTCACTTTTGCTTTCAACTGAATGTAGACATTTCTTGTAACCTTCTGTTTTCTAGATTCTTTTCCACATGTTTCTGTTTTGTTGGCTTTGTAATTTATCAATATGGCATTTAATTTTTCTACTTCATGTAACAGCTAGATATTGATTCCATCTTCTAAGAGGGCTTTTTGCAGATCTTTGATTCCTTTTAGTTTACTTCTGCCAAGATGAGGCTTGAAAGTTGTTTTTTAGGAGTATTCTTTTAGGGTGCTAACTTTTTTTTCAACATATAATTGATTTATTTTTCAGTATTCAATATTCACTTCCACAAGAATTTGAATTCCAAATTTTCTCCCCATCTCTCCCCATTCCCACCCCAGAACAATGTGTATCCCATCCACCCCTTCCCCCAGTTTGTCCTCCCTTCTATCACCCCCTCCTTCTTCCATCCCTCCCCTCCACTTTCCTGTAGGGCTAAATCTATTTCTATACCCCATTGCTTATACATCTTATTTCCTAGTTGCATGAAAAAGCAATTTTTAACATTCATTTTTAAAACTTTGAGTTCTATATTCTCTCCTTTCCTCCCTCCCCACTCACCCTCATTGAGAAAGCAAGCAATTCCATATAGATCATATGTATGTAGCCATGCACAAAACACTTCCATAATAGTCATGTTGTGAAAGACTAACCACATTTCCCTCTGTCCTACCCTGCCCTCCATTTATTCTATTCTCTCCCATGTCCTGTCCTCCTGCAATAGTGTTTGCTTCTGATAATCTCTTTCCCTAATTTGCTGTCCCTCCTATTATCTTCCCTCTGCTATCCCCTTCTCTGTTGCCTTCCTGCAGGGTAAAATAGGTTTCCATACCCAATGTTTGCTCTCTTACCTTTTTAAGCCAAATCTCAGGAGAATAAGGCTCACTTATTCCCTTTCATCTTCCCCCTCTTCCCCTCCTTTGTAAAAGGTCTTTCTTGATTTACTACATTCTACCTCTCCCTTTCTCTTTCTTCTAGTATATTCCACTCAGCAGTAAATTTTATTTTTTGAGTGTTCTCCCTTCATATTCAGCTCACTCTGTGCTCTGTGTCTATGTGTGTGGGTATATACATATATATACCCATACAATGTATATATGTGTATAGATATGCACACATATATTATATGCATGCACACCCACATATATGTGTATGTGTGTATAGATATAGATATAGACATAGATAGATAGATAGATAGATAGATACACACTGCCCAAATACTGAAAAAAGGTCTCATGGGTTACAAATATTATCTTTCCATGTTTGAATGTAAACAGTTCAACTTTAATGAGTTTCTTATGGCATTTCTTTCCTGTTTACCTTTTCATGTTTATCTTGATTCTTATATTTGGAAGTCAAATTTTCTATTTAACTCTGGTCTTTTCAACAAGAATGCTTGGAAGTCCTCTATTTCCTTGAAATTCCATTGTTTTTCCTTTAATTATTATGCTCAGTGTTGCTGGGTAGGTGATTCTTAGCTTTAATCCTCCCTCCTTTGACTTCTGGAATATCATATTCCATGTCCTTTGGCCCTTTAGTGTAGAAGCTGATTAATCTTGTGTTATCCTGATTGTATTTCTACAATATTTGAATTGTTTTTTTCTCGCTGCTTGTATTATTTTTTCCTTGACCTAGGAACTCTGGAATTTGACTTAAACATTCCTAGGAGTTTTCCTTTGGGGGGTCTCTTTCAGGAGGTGATCAGTGAATTCTTTCTATTTCTATTTTACCCTCTGGTTCTAGAATGTCAGGGCAGTTTTCCCTTGATAATTTTTTGAAATAGGATGTCTAGGCTCTTTTTTATCATGATTTTCAGGTAGTCCAATAATTTTTAAATTATCTCTCCTGGATCTATTTTCTAGGTCAGTTGTTTTTCCAATGAAATATTTCACAGTCTTCTATTTTTTCATTTTTTTTGGTTTTGTTTTATAATTTCTTGATTTCTCATAAGTCTTTAGCTTCCATCTGTGCCATTCTAATTTTTAAAGAACTATTTTCTTTAGTAAGCTTTTGGACCTTCTTTTCCACTTGGCCCATTCTGCTTTTTAAGGCATTCTTCTCCTCATTGACTTTTTGGCCCTCTTTTGCTGTTTGGGTTAATCTATATTTAAAGGTGCTATTTTCTTCATCATTTTTTAGGGTCACCTTTATCAAGCTGTTGACTTGTTTTTCATGATTTTTTTGCATTGCTCTCATATCTCTTCCCAGTTTTCCCTCCACCTCTCTTATTTGATTTTCAAAATCCTTTCTGAGCTCTTCTATGGTCTGAGATCATTTCATATATTTTTGGAGGCTTTACCTGTAGTAGCTTTGACTTTCCTGTCTTTCTCTGGTTATATGCTTTGGTCTTCCTCTGGTTGTAAATTTTGAGCTTTCTCACCTGAAAGGATAGAAAAAAATACCTTTCCACCAAGAAAGTACCCTTACTTTTTTTCTTTTTTTGGCAGCATTTTCCTAGCCAGTTACTTGACTTTTGAGCCCTTTGTCAAATGGAGAATATATTACCTTAGGTTTCAGCTGTTTTCTGAGATATCTCTAGAGACCTGTAAGTTTTCAGTTCCTCCAACATGGCACAGTCAAGGGAGAGGTGTTTGCTCCTCTCTTACCCTGTACTCTGGTCTGTGAGCAACCACAAGCACTCTTTTCTGCCCTGGACCTGTGAGTAGTATTACCTCTCCATAGCTGACACAAATTCTGCCTTGCCAGTGCTCCTCCTCACCCCAGTTCCACCACTTAGGACTGAGACCCAGATAAACCACTTGATTCCCCTACCGTCTGTAGGTTGAGACCTTTAGAAGTGGCTACTGCTGTGGCAGTAGCTACTGCTGCTGCCCTGGAACTGGGGTTGGGTCTGGGGCCCAGACCATGTTCCCCTCACACTCAGGTGAGAGAGTTTTGTCCTTGACCTTTGAAGCTATCTTTGCCGTTTATGGTTTGAGAAATCTGGAAACCACAGCTGTCTGTGATTTAGCACCCTGGCACTGTTCCTGTTCCATCTGTGCCAGCACCGCCCACACTGGGCTGAGTTTTACTCTGAGCCAGGTGCAATGGACACTTCCTGTCAGCCCTCTAGGTTGTCTTGGACTGGAAATCTGTTTGTCTTTGTCATTTTGTGGCTTCTGCTGCTCTAGAATTTGTTTAGTCATTTTTTATAGGTATGTTAAGGACTTTGTGGGGAGAGCTCAGCCTTCCAAATCTCTGTGCACAGGTTTTACTCTGTGACCGGTCCTTTCCAGCTTTAAATCTGTAATTATATTGTTCTATCATCCTTTGTAAAATGCATTGTTCTCAGGTAATGATGGATGAACTATTCTTTTACTAAGTTATCACTGAAATGCTTTCCAATATAGATAACATCTATTACAGTCTAACCGTAGTCTTATACAATCTAATAGTATCTACAGGCTAGTTAGTTAACTATTCCAACCTACTTATTTTAGGTTTTGTGCAGCTATTCTCTGAGATATCTCTAGGGACCTGTAAGTTTTTATTTTCTGATGTCCCAGGAAATTTTAGGTCATGACTAGATTTATCTCTGTAGTTGCATTTATCAGTGAATCTTTATAATTTTTATAGTTTTAATGTGTGCACAAGAAATCTTTTTGAAGGAGAGTCATTACACACTACACTTTGCTCTAATGAGTAAAGTGTCTTTTTTCCTTGTGATCAGCAAATGAATACAGTGAGATATTTAATCAATTATGGGACTAAAGATGTGGCCCAGTATAAAAGACTGACTTATGAAAGACTGTATGTTCCCTTTTCATATTTCCTTTGAGAATATCCTGTTAGTTTAGGTCATTTTAATAAGAATTTTGAAAAGATGAGAAACTAGACCTATGGCCCAGTAGTTATTGATATTTTCTCATTTGCATTTCTGTTGGTAATTTTCCCCCTTTTCTTCATATCTGCTCTAAGAGATGACTCTAGCAATGTCTCAAGGCCTTCTAGCGAATGTGGTCTCTAGCACAGATTTCTTCCATGTGTTCTTTCTCTGGTGCAGGTGCTCTTCTCAGCTTAATCTTTCTAAATCCAATATCACTTCTTATTTAACACATTAAAGTCCAGATGTAACGTTTACTTTGTCACTAATGGCAAAAATATATTCTTATAAAACAGTTGACAAATTTATTCTAGTTTACATCTCTTAACTTGTCTCCATGTGAATTTCATCTATGAATTTTTTTTTAATGTGTTGTTTTGGGTCTCACACCACACGTTCTGTTGATTTGTCTCTCTCACTATTTTTTTTTCTATTCTGTAAATTGATATGGCTTATAATATTCTGTCATCCTTCTCCATAACATTTTAGAAATGAAATTTTATTCTGAATTTTTATTGCCCTTGTTACCATCTCTCCCAAGATGAATCAAGTGTTTGCTGGTTTCTGGTTTCTTTTGACTTCTTCAGTGTTAATATTTTACATGGATTAAACTTTGACAGGATATATGGTGATAATTGTGGTCAATGTATTTACTTTTTTCATTTTCCAAGTTTTATCATAAGTAATGTAGCTTGTTTGAATAGGCTTAAGCTGTTATAATTTTCTATAATTCTTATCTTGCTCCTTTCTTCTAATTTGGTGTTGACTTTTACTTTTTACTAATTAATTTGTGGTCTGATGGCACACAGGCATCTGATTTTCATATGACTGTTAGTTCAGTAACTTGTTTCCTGTGTGTTAGGAAATAGTTTTATTTTTGTGATGGTGTATAGTTCTTACCACATCCTGTATCTTTTGGCTCTCTTAAACGAGAAAATATTTATTATATGTGGGCAAGAAGCATTTGAATAGCATATAAACTCTTGGTCTTTTTATTTTCTCAAACATGAACTCTATTTTCCAAAATGTTTTAACCATTCTCCCCTGTACTTACTTTTACACTGAAGTCTTCGAACATCATAGCAACTAACTGTTGCCTGAATTTGGAGTATCTTCCATATAATTTCTTTATCTTTTTATACTCTGCAACATCTGTTGCCTTGCTAGCTGCATTTTTCATTATGGTGGTCTTTTTACCTTGGCTCATAATGAGCCTAGCAAGAAGTACACAAAATTTCCTATGAAAAATTTGGACTGGCTCCAGCTTTTTTAGTAATATCATAATTATTAAATATTGGTTTATAACTCTGTCCTAAACTATACTTTTTAAAAAATTGTCATAGTTAATTCCTAACACACTGTAGCTGTGAATGAGGGCATTGATGAATCTACCTTGCCTTCACCTAGCTCTAGCCAAAGCATTTTTTCCATAAATGGGGAACATTGAGATTGTATCTTCCTATTGTCAATATGAGTGCAAATTCTTCCTTGATCCAGAAAGTAGTCCATAAACAGTTATGTGAACTGAACTGAAGGAGGCACTTCTTTCATCTTGGATTATTAGATATCTGACTGGTTATTCTTATGGTGACTCATAGATGTAATTTTCTCATTGTGGGCTCCCTGAACTCTGCTCTCTGTCACAGGAGTGAGACAGTTGAATCAGTTTAAGACTTTAAACAAGATCATAGAAAGTCTTGAATGTTATAGAGGCTGGATTTTATTCTATAGGCAGTAGGGAGCTGTTGAACATTTTCAGTATAGTATAGTGTAAAGAATACAGGTCTTAAGAGTCAGGATACAGACTAGATATGAGTCCTGATTCTGGTACTTAATTAGCAGTAGCCTCACTCCACACTGATTTCTTTGTTCAGTTGTAAAGTTGGGATGATAATCCTACTGGGTTAAACCAGTAGAATGTAAGCTCCTTGAGGAAAGACATTATTTCCCTTTTGTCTTTGTAGATCCAGCACTTAGCAGTTTCATGTACTACTAGACACTTTATAAATGCTTTTGAATTGAATTGAATGAAACCTTAAAGGGATATATAAAGGTGTAGATGAAATAATCAGATCTGAGCCTTGAGACAATTTCTTTAGAAATAAGTATTTAGAGGAAGAGGGAGGTTAAGGTGGAAAAACTGGAGATAAGAAGTCTACAAGAGGCTCATTCAATCAAGAGGTACAGACAAGTCTAGGTAAGAAGTAATAGGGGCTAGAATTTGAATGGTGGAAGTAAGAATGGATATAGAGGTGAGACCACTTTCAAAAGAGTTTTGTCTGAAACTTTGTTCAGGTTTGTTTCTATAGCAACAAAACTCCATTGTCTGAGAGCCAAGACTGATTTGCTTTGTACTAAACTGTTTTCTAGAGTTTCTAGTGAGGTTCTGTAATGGTAATTTAAATGGAAAATCTGTCATATTCATTAATAGGCTCATGTGGCCTGCCTGCGTCACAGGGAAGCCTGAGTAGCCTGTGGTGGGAGGAGCTTGCTGAATGGGTGCAACAGGAAGAGATGGAGATAGAGCAGAGCTAGAGGAAGTTAGTCATGACAGCCATCAGAGCTATGGAAGGGTGCGGGTGAGCAGGCAGCTGGCTAATGTGAGTGAAAGAGGTTGTTAGTGATTGATTAAGGAAGGTGTTTTGTGGGAAGTCTAGCAGGGAAGGCATGGGGATGGCGTTGTCCTCTGCATTCTTATTGTGTTTAGTTGATGATGGGTTTGGCTTTCTGGTGTCTAAATAAATGTTTTGGCTCTGCCTTCCATATGGAGAGTCTGGTATTTCGCGATTCAGAATTTCTCCAGGATATTCCTGGCCATGGTAGGCACTGTGGATATCGCACTGGCATGACAAGTTCCAGTCTATAAAACAATCCCATGGTCTTCAATATTTCTCTGATGGTTCATAAAGAGATGTAAAACCTTAGATTCCCTGTTCAAAAAATGGCTAAATGCAGAAAATTGATTTGAACAATTCAGGTATTAGGAAGGAAAACTAAACTTATTTAGTAGTGATTACTTCAGTTAATTCTCCAAACCTGCTTGAAAAGAAAAAGCTATTCTAAAGGACTGATTGGGACCAGCTCAATGGTACAGTGTGTAAGACACTGGGCTTGGAATTAGGAAGACTCCTCTTCCTAAATTCAAATATAGACTTAGACACTTTACCAGCTGTGTGACCCTATACAAGTCACCTAACCCTGTTGCCTTGGCTCCTTATCTGTAAAATGATCTGGAGAAAGAAATGATAAACCATTAGAGTATGTGTACCAAGAACACCCTAAAGGGGGTCACGATGATTCAGACACAAATGAAATCACTAAATAGAATTCCCAAGTACTTGAGAGAGCTGATTTCCATATTGTTAAATCATAGTAAAATATAGGGTGTTTATATATGGGTAATATTTTTACTAGTGCATCCTACATATACACACATCCATCCACCCACTCACTGACACAGTCCGGAAAGATGACAGATTTGGAATACATCATTACATTCTTAAATATGGTTTATAATGGTTACAATTATGATAATTTATTTTGAAATGTTTGCAGAAAAAAGGAATTGAGGCAATATCAATAACTGGTAAGCTCAAAGGGCTGACATGACTATCCACTGACTCACTCATAAGAGGAAGTCAGGCCAGTTCATATTTCAAATTCTATATCATGTAAGACACAAACAACTGGATTCATCTCCAATAGTTTTTGAAATTCTATACTGTCATGCAACCAGTTGCAAGCTCTTCATCCTTGTATTAAAGAATTAGGCCCAACTTCCTGATTACTCAAGAATCAGAATAACAGATGGATATTTCCTTTGGAAGTCTTTTCAAGGAATGTCATGATGCATCTCACCCCTACTATCTTCTCTGCCAGACAGTTCTAGATCTATAACTCCTACAACATGTTATAAGAGCACAGAAGTATTATTCACAATCTTTTGCCCTTTTGAACCTTATATTAGTGTTAAAATTTAACATTCTTCCTAGAATGAAACAAAATGATTGCCAACCAGGGATATTGCTTGCAGCTTGTTGACGTATAAATTCTCATGTTTTTTGAAACATTAATGCAAATTTTATATTTCTTATGGAAATAGAAATAGAAATCTGAATATACATATAAATTTGATTTATATACTATAATTATATATAATTAGTCTATATATTATACATGTATAATAGAGTTTACATATTTTATATATAATAACACACACCTCCACACATAGACATAATATAATAACATTCTTGGTCCCTAGGTGAGTTGCTTCCAAACAGTTCACATTAAAGTGTATTGCACTATTTATAAAAAGTCATCTGGTATGTGCCTTTTTTGGTGTACCTACTTCCACTGGTATCAGCAGGTTGATGTCCTTAAACTTGTATTTTATCCTGACTATTTGTATAGGGGGACTGGCTAAAGCAAGTACATCAGTCTCCACCTTCTGCCAATCTGAAGGCTAAGTGAGATTGCTTCTGGGCATGCACAGTGGAGGGTCTGCCCCCCAACAGATCTCCTATGATGTATACAATATAAGTAAGCAAAATCAGTAACTTAGAGTTTGATAACCCATGACACTCTTGCTATTATGATATTTCTACAGAAGTTTCTAGGTAAACTTGGAAGCAGACTGACAAAAATCAGGTTGGGACCAATCTTCACACTGCATACCAGCATAAGCTCCAAATTCATATGTGATTTAGACATGAAAGATAAATATCATAAACAAATTAGAAGAATAAGGAAGAGTGTTTGGAATAGCAATGCTTCTATACCAGTACCCAGGGCTACCACCTTGGGAAACAACCATTTTGGAAATAATAGTCGTGTTCCTGCAAGAGTTACAGCCATAGTTACTAAAAACTAGGAAAAAAATATTATTGCCCCCAAAGTCTTTGGTACTGTCAAATGATTCAATATTGAAAATTGAGATGATTTTATCAGTGGAAAGGATATTAAAGAAGAGGCATTAAATCAGTTTTGCCATTGCGACCTACAAGACTCTTCCATCTGACTTTCAGCTGAAACCTTCTCTAGGTGTCATATACTTTATTAGAATGTGAGTTCTTTGAGACCATGTGTTGTGTTATTTTTCTAGTTTTTTCCCTAGTACTTGGCACAGTATGTCACATATAGTTAAGTGATTAAATACTTTATTTATTTTTTCATGGAAAAAATCATGTTTTAGGTCCAGAGGAAGGGAACCAGAACTGAAGGACAGAAAAGACCACATAAAATTAAAATGAATAATTTTGTTTTCATTAAATTAAAAAAGTGCACAAAGCCAATATAGTCAAAATTTGAGGGGAAACACATGATTAGAGGAAATAAGTCTTTGCAGCAAATTTCTCTGATAAAGGTCTCACATTTAAGACATGCAATAAAGTTATTTAAATATATGAGCATAATTCATTTCCCAGAATTTAAACGATCAAAGGATATGGAAATGCAGTTTCCAGTGGGAGACATTTAGACAATCAACATATATATGGACAAGAAAAAAAATCTCCAAATCACATTTGAGAAATGAAAATAGAAGTGTGGAAGTTTAGGGGTGCTAGGATCCTGAAATAGTGACATGTGGGTTATCCCTGAATGAATTTGATCCAAGCTGCCTTTCAGACAAAGAAAAGCAATGTTTATTAAAGATCTACCATATTGGTCAGACTTAAGGAATCTGAACATTTGTATGACTAATGCAAGTGGATCAGACTGAATTTGAGTACTTTAATGGAAACTGGAGATGGATCTTATATACAGAAAGACTGTGGGAAGGATTTAGGAGTGGAGGAGAGTCTAGAGAGGATCTTGATGGGAATGGAAAATAGACTGGGATTACTGGAATAACAGAGAAGGGCCTAAAGTCAGGGACCTGGACCATGTGACCAAGGGAGAATGAAGTCTAGATAGGACCAAGGGTGTAAAGTAGCTGGAGGCAATCTGGAGGTAACAGATAATGAAGGAGTGGGCTAGGTTATGACTAACAAAATTTGTCATTGGATGTAGCAATAATGGAAGAACAGTTGAGAAGATTTTTGCCTCTGATGCCTGCCAGATATGATGGGCCAGTTGACTGGGATGGGTGGATACTTCAGGGAAATGTCAGAGACTTGACCATATGGTAAGGATCAAGGAGGAGAGTTCAGAGCCTGTAATCCTTCAGAAGCGGCTTTGACTTTCTATCTCACACCAATTAGATTGGGAAAGATGACCCAAAAAATGACGAAATTTGGAAAATCTGTGAGAAAAGCAACATACTAACACAGTATTGGTGGAACTGTGAATTGGTCCAACCATTTTGAAAAGTGACTTGGAATCATTTCCCAAAACTCACTAATATTCACCAATCTGAATAGTCTTCCTCCCAGAATTATTGGGTCTGTAGCCTGGATAAATCAAAGAAAGAGGGAAAAGTCCATAATTAACAACAACAACGAAAAGTATTTATACCAACTCTTCTTCTTTTTTTTTTTTTTGTAGTGGCAAAAGGAACTGGAAACTAAGGGAGTGCTGATCTTTTGGGGAACAGTTAAAGAGGTTATGATGTATGAAGGTAAAAATTTTGTTTTGACATAAGGAATTATAAAACAGAAGCTTTCAGAGAAAATGGGAATGACCCATATGAAATGATGGAGTGAGAACAAGTCAAATAATTTACATAATTACATTGTAAAGAAAACCAACCACAATTCCAGGACCAATCATGAATAGTACTCATCTCTTGACATAGAATATGGACTTAAGGTGTAAAATGAAATAAAATTCTTTTAGACACAACCAGTGTGTGTGTGTGTGTGTGTGTGTGTGTGTGTGTGTGCGTGTGTGTGTGTGTGTGTTTACCATTTGTTACAATGCCTACTTTATTTTTCTTTTCTTTGGCTAGGGTGATGATGAGCTCAGTTTGGAAATTAGAAATAGGGCAGAAAAAAAGTATTAGTACAAATGTTTAATTTTCCATTTTACTTGGATCAAAATGAAAATAAAATTTAATTAAAACAAAGGAAATATTTTGCTATTCTCATCATCTTCCTCCCACTACCATTGGAACCTGGTCTCTGTCCTTAGTACCTGGAATCTGATAGATGATCTTTCAGATGACCTGGAACCATACCTCTGCATTATTTTCTTTCAATTTCTAACCCCTGATGTTTCACTCTACATTCTTTGAATTCCCTTTTATATGTAGTTTTTCTCTATTAGAATTTAAGCTCCTTGAAAACAAAGAATATATTGATTGTCTACTTTAGCTCTAGTTTTAGGGAGTGCTTAATAAATGTTTTATCATTCACTGATTTATTCATTCTTTCTTGAATGATTTGTTACAGAATTGGAAGAGATGCTTTGTTGTGGAAGGAAATGAAGTTTTACAATAAGCATAATGAGATCTTATATTCTTTCCAGATTTGAGCCAACTGTGAAATGATAAATATGTGGTTCATTGTTGCCACATTTGGGTACACTTTACCTTAACTCCAACGTAGTGATGTCATTTTGGTACTCTTTGAGAATGAAAGACAGCAACCAATCTCTTGACAAAGCCTTGTTCCTTTTTAGTTATAGATACCTTTAATTTATGTATATATAACTCATAAAGATTTTGTGTAGGTGAGAGAGTAGACAGTTAGGAATTGTTAATTTTTTTTGGTTTCTACATTTGGTGGTAACAAAGTCTGAAATTTTTTTTCTGTGCCTTAAGTGTTTTTCCTTCCTTCAGTTCTGTGAAAGCATTTTCACTATTATTCCTTTTCCATCTTGAATTTTCTCTATAATTTAAATCTGATTACTTTTCCAGGTTTCATTCATTTTGTACCATTTTTGTATCTCCGTAAGCATATCCATGACTGTTATGTTGAGTCCAAATGCAATTGTCTTATTATTCTTGATATTTAAAAGAATTTACTGTAGTGATCTTTAGAAATTTTTCTATTTTTTCTACTTGTCTTTTTGGAGTATGTGGGGTCTTACAGAAAGACTAGCACGTACGGGGTGAGGGATTGCCAAGTCCTTTCTGGGGCTGATCATCCACTTTTGTTGTCCACCTTTGTTGTCCAACTCTCTCCTGTGGCTCCAAGAAGCTATAGCATCCATAACAGGCATACCCTAGCAAACCATCTTGGCAGACAGTCTAAACAGGGTTGAGGGTAACTTACAGGCCTCAGGTCTATTGGTGAGTTAATAGGGTGTTTTCCCCAAGCATGTGAAGACTTCTTCTAGTGGAATGGGTGAATGAAAACAGTTGATCATAGTGGTTATGAAGCACATACTATGGAGTGCTTAGAGCTTAAACTTAGTCCAATATCAAAGAGGCCAAGATGCATCCAAGACCATTGCTAATCATCTTGATTTTTGTCCAATAACTCTGGAAGAGAGAATGAGACTGATGACTTTGTGCCACTCTGCCTCACTAAAATCCAATTCACCCATGAGTCAAGATGCCACCTGTAAGGTCATTGGTACTCTTTGAAAACAAAGGTCAAGTAACAACATATTTTCCCATTTTCATTCTTAAATTACCTTAGCTTGATTTTACTTAGTTGTATCTGTTGCCAACCTTTCTTTTAACTGGTTGACCATTGACTGCTTCTTTCTCCTTTATAAGATGATACTACTTATAAGCATGATTTATCCTTTTTTATAAGATTTTACAAATGAATTTATACACCAAATCAAAGTTTCTTTTGGCTGCCTTTTCTCTTTTCTTGCTGTTAGTCACATATCTTTTAAGGTGCATTCTAGATTCTTTTGATCTTCTTGTGCAATAGATTTGTACTAGTTAAAGGCCTGTCATGGTGATGCAGTATAATATAGAGATGATTCTGAAATTTCAAGGGCTATGCCAGCAGACCAAAAGCTCTGTCAGGTTCTGTAGTGTTAGAAAAGTTTTGAGTATGTCCCTTGCAACAAAATGATCCTACTTTCCAAGTATCAGCCCAAATAGGTACAGAAAGACCCATTACTACAAGAATGGGCTGTTTGAAGAATACTGTTTTGGCCATGCCAACCAATGAAATAAAAAAAATACTAAATAGAACACTGTCTTCCCTGCTTCTGAATTAATGATGACAGATTAGTGTGAGAGAGGGAGAAAATGGAAATCATATAGTCTAAAAACTTTAATTTGACTCTTGTTTCTCTAAGTCAGAGTTCCTTGTAAAATGACTCACAAGTAGATATATCAGTCTTGATATTCTTGCTCTAAATAAAATCAGAAGAATGAAAGAAATTGCAGCTAAGTTGATTGATGTCTTAGATATATTCCTGGGAGTTTATTTTATCATACATTCAAAAGAAAAAGGGAAAAAAAAACATAAAATCAATTTAGGCTTCCTGTCAGAGGAAAAAAAAACCACCTTCTATTAAACCAGTCTCAAAGAGAAAAGATCTATTTTGAAAAGTATGAATTTTCCCTACTTGGAGACTGGATGACCATGTGTTAGGGCATTTTATATAATGGGAATTCCTTTTGTCTGAGGCTTGCGCATGAGATTCATTGAGGTCTTTTTCTTCTCCAAAATTCTATGAGTCTATGACTTATATTCAACATTACTTATATTTGTGAAAGTAAAGAGAAAAAGGTTCCATATCTTCCCTCTCTTGATAGGAGTGACTCCATATTTAAACTAGCCTTCATGTTAGTGTAAATGAACTAATCCTATCCACTTCATCATATTTGAGTTCTACCTTAGTTGTAAGTTTTTCTGCAAGTCTGACTGAAGAGAAAAATAAATTTGGCATGTACTTTAGAGGATAATGCTATATTATTGCTGCATGCCTCTTTTCTCTTCCTGAAAGAAACAAGCTGTCCTTTCCAAATTCCAAGGTCAACTACAAGCAATTTATGATTCATTTTAACTGTCTTTGATTATTTTTTCTTCATTGTATTATGTTGAATTAAGAAATTGGTGGTGTCTAGAACTCATTCATTGACAGAGAAAAGAAAGTGTCAGAAGAAATGGTTGGTCAAGTAGTGCCTCTTCCTGCTAAGGCTTATGATAACAATAAAGCTTCTTCCTGACATTTACCCTAAATTGTATCTTGAATTGTGGCCTTTTTTTTCTTCTGCCAATGACAATATAATATATGGTAAAGTGTGAAAGTGTGAAAACATTATGCAAAAATGGTTTATAAAAGTTCATAGGATTGAAGACATGCCTTTATATTTATATTTCCTAAGAAGGAGAATTGCTATATATTTTCAAACAATAAGAGATTTCTAGTTATATTTTCCTATATCTAAAATTGATTAGAAAAATAAACTACTAAGTGAATGATGAAGATAATAAAGGTAATATTAACTAACCTTTGTATAGTGTTTCCTAGGTGCCAGGCACTGTGTTAAATACCTTATAATTATTTTATCTCATTTGATCCCCATAAAAACATTGGGATCCCTATTTTTTAGGTGAAGAAACTTAGGCAAATAAAGAATAAGGAACTTGAGCAGCTAGCAAATTGTGAGACTATATTTGAACTCAGGTCTTCCTGACTCCAGACCTACTCTCTCCAAAAAATGATGAGATGGACATTTTCAGGGGAAACTGAAAAAAAAACTTCTAGGAACGGATGAAGAATGAAGTAAACAGAAGAGAGCAGATTGTTCAGAAAGACTTCAGAACTCTGATCAAAGCAATGACAAGCCATGACTACAGAGGACCTATGTTGAAGTCTGATGAGATCCAAAAGAGAGAGAGAGAATGAGAAAGAGAGAAAAAACAATATTATAGGGGAGAGAAGGGAAGTTGACTCTTAGAAGACTCTTGTATAGTAACCACTTGTCAAGTGGGAACGTGTCTCTGACTCTGAAGGATTTTGATAGCCATTGAATTTCGGGTCTCCTTTTATCTGCCTCCTCCAAAGTCCTTCAACTGTCTCTGCAGAAATCTCTTCTCCTCTCCTGTAGGATCACAGGTTCTTTGATTGATAGTCTCTCAGTCAATCAGGGAGATACATTTTCCACTTAGAAGTAGGTCATAGTACAATCCCTCTAGAAAATCACTTCAAGCATGAGTAAAAATTCTGTTACAAATATATTCATATTATTTTTGAATGTTGACAATTGTGGGAATGTAGACAAGCCTATCAAAAGAAAGTGTCTTGCTCACGAGCTCCATATTGTTCTGATACACACTTAATATTGAAATATGATAATCTGCTTTCAAAATTTGTTCTTTAATGATAATTCCATCTATTTTGCTTGAGTCCAAAGTTTGTGTACATTCATGTAATGTGCACATGCCTGCATGCACACCTGTAGATGAGGTAGTAATGGAGGGGCTTTTATCACTATTCAATATAGATGAAAATAATGCAGATTAAAAACTAAAACAAGCCTATCTAAAAATATTTATCATTGAAATGCAAATTGCCTACTGATATACAGAAAATTCTGTGAATCCTTTCCTTATGTATTCCTCAAAGCTAAATTTTCTATAAGCCTTATGAAATTTCATTATGGAACACTTATTATAGATAGAAAATGAGTTTACAACTCTTGAAAATGAAACAAAAACAGATATTCATTCTCAAGGAGAACGAAGAATAAGAAAAGGCCATTGGATTTGGCAATTAAGAGACCATTAGTAACTTAGGAGAGAGTAGTTTCAAACAAAAGATGAGGCAAATTTTAAAATCATAAGATTGAGATCTGGAAGAACCCTGAGATATCATTAATTACCACACCATTTTACATAAGGAAAGGGAAACTAAAAGATTCTAAGATACTTATCCTAAGTTATACAGGCCATAAGTAACTGACCTAGGATTTGAAAATACATCTCTTCTGACCACACTGCCTCACTAAAATCCAGTTCATCTGCAAGTCAAGACATCACCTTTATAACATCTCTAGTTATCCTTTGTGTAATCTTGAGTTAAATTATCTAACCTCTCTAGACTTCAGTTTCTTCAACTATAAAATAGAAGTTTGGGATAGATGATGTTAAAGGCTCTTTCCATATTTAAAGCTACAGTTCTAATCCTTAAAGTATTATATAAGTTGGTGTTGTCAAGATATGATTATTAATAGCATAGTTGCTCAGTAACTAATATATAAAACTAAGATTTGCAAAACACTTTATGTATGTTTGTGTGAGTAGAAATATAGTTCCATTTTAAGATTATAATCAAGTAAGTCACTTGATCCAACTAACTTGCATATTTATTATGTACTGTAGTGTAGCACCAACACAATGTTCAAAGCACCTATGGCAACCACGCATATCCAAGCACAATTCTGAATTGTGAGATACAACAGACTGTTCATATGGAAGACAGAACCAAAATATTTATTCAAACACCAGAAAGCCAAATCCATCATTGTAACAAAACATCTACATGCAGTAACAATGCAGAGGGCAACACCATCCCCAAACCTTCTCCTGCTAGGCTTCCCACAAACCAGATCCCTTAACACAAATCACAAACAAACTCTCTCACTCATGCTAGCCACCTGCCTATTTGTCTGCATCCTTCCTAGCTCTGACTGCTCTCATGACTAACTTCCTCTCAGCTCTGCTCTAGCTCCACCTTTTCTTGTTCTACCCCTTCAGCAACCTCCTCCCATCATAGATAGACTCCATGTGACTCAGATTTCCATGTAGTCCAGGCAGGTCGCATACACCTATTAATGAATGGGAAAGATCTTCTCATTTAAATTACCATTACAAGTAACTATCTCATAATACTTTTGAAAGATATCATAAGGTGACTGTTAAATAAGTACTTGGTAATTGCTAAGAAATTGATGTGAATTGCGTTATTTATTGTTTCACTTCTTGGTGCTATGTTGATTGTATACTCCATTCATTAGTTTCCTAAAGGACATGCAAAGATTTTTTGTTTTTCCTGACTTCTCATTCTTCACATACTACATGTGTGACTTGAGGCTTCTCTTTTTACATGTTTAAGCCTCAGTTTCATCAGTACACAGGATTTTACTATTTGGCTATGACATATTAATGTTACAGCAGAACAGTTTTGGTTGGGGAAATTCTGTGTGAAGGTATGCCTGCCTATTAAATTTAATTGCATTTTAGATATGAATTTTATCACAGTCTTAGTGACTCCGCCATGTCAAGCTCAAGCACACAAATCCCAAAACCTTAGAATAATTAATGATGGCACTTTTCCTATATTTCCTTACTGATGTACAATATTGCTTCTGATGTCTCATTAAGATAAATGACTTAGCCGGTAGCAAATGAAACTGTTTTATATCAGAAGCAGATTTTTACAGTGGAGAACAAACTCAACTTGACTTTATGAATGATAGAGATACTTTCCCCTAAATGTACAATGGTGTATGATACAGTTAGTATTGATCTTTATCCATTCAAGGATAAAGATGTCTGTAGATCAATCATTTTAGTCATATTTGTTATTGCAGAATAAAAATTATCTACTCATTGCCTAAACTACTTTTAATATAGCATTATGACTTAAATTTTAAACTTACAAAAATTATGTTTTAATTTTCATTTAGTTGTTTGTTTTTAAGAAAGAGCAGGGTATAAAAAACATCATTGAACATAGTTTATTGAAATCAGCTAGCATCTTTGGGACAATATACAGAAAACAATTCAACTCACAATTTAAGGCCTCTTCTGGAGCACATGAAACTTTTGGAATGAAACAGTTTGTGTTTTAATTTTTTTGATCCAGATGATTTGAAGCTAATTAAAATGAACTAACCAAACATCTAAATGAGGAATCGGATTTATGTATTTGCAAAGAAATGAGTAGAATTTCATATAGTATTAACATTTATATCTCTAAAGGACCAAGTATGCACAGGTACAGAAATGTTTCATATTAGTTTTTGTCTAAACTTCCTTCATACTCAAGAACTTTCTTTGAAACTATTCATGGCAATCTTAAGGATTTCTCAAAGTTAGAATTATATGAACTTCTGTCAAAAACCTTTAACGAATTTCATTTAAGGGCAATCTGTTTTCTTATTATTTATTTTTGATTTTAAGTGGCTTGTTACAGTAGAAAGAGCACAAATTTGGAATCAGATGATTCAGGTTCATATCCCAGTTATATATGACTTTGGGCTGCTCATCTGATCTCTCAAGACTTCACTTTTCCTTATTTGTAAAAAGAGAGGATTTACTAGATGGGCTTTAATGTCCCTCTAAATTCTGCCGTTAATAATAATCTTAAGGTAGCTTTAATTTTATAGTAAAATCAAAGGCATACTTTCAATGGATCTGTGACATCCTTGATGTGGGTAATTCTTCCATCCAACATATTACCATCCATATTCTCCTCTTTATCCTGCATAATACTTATAGCTAGCGTTTATACAGAGCTTCCAATTTTTCTAAGCATTTTACATGTGTTACCTCATTTGATTCTCACAGCCCTAAAGTTAGGTACTATTACTATCCCCATTTTCAGATAAATAAGGTGAAGGTAGCTTGCCCAGGGTCGCAGAGCTACGTGTCAGAGACAGGATTCAGTCTCAGGCCCTTCTGACTATAGATCCAAATTCTATCCACTGCAACACCTACCTGTCCTGAATGAATCTGTGTGTGTGTGTGTGTGTGTGTGTGTGTGTGTGTGTGTGTGTGTGTGTGTATGTATGTGTGTCCTCCTGGACATCCTCTTATAAGGGTTGACTTATAGAGATTCTGGGAATCTTCCTCTTGATCTCGTAGCATTTCATGGATAACAGTGGAGTACATGGTCCATTTAGTGGTTATTCCTACCTCTCAATACATGACCAGCCCACATCTTTTGGCAATCATAAATCTCTCTGATGACATCTTTTGCATTAGTGGTATCAAACTCAAATAGATACACGGGACACTAATTTATATTTAAGGATCCATGCAGGCCACATATTGACAGTTTTAAAATGTAATATCTGTGTTTTACTGTATTTTTATTTAGTTTGTTAAATACTTCCTAATTAGATTTTAACCTGGGAGTGCTGGGAGCTGCATGTGGCCTCCAGGCTGTGTTTTTGCTACCTCTGCTTTACATTGCTTCTCTCAAAATAATTGATACTATGTTGGAGCCTAGTTATACCCTCTCTGCACCATTCCATTAACTCTTCAAAAAGACAATGATAACTGACATTTAGTAATGTAGTGCTTTAAAGCTTGCCAAGTGCTCTACATATATTATCTCATTTGAAATTTCCAATGACTCTGTGAGAGAGCTTCCATAGAAGATACATACACAATTTATAGGAGGAAGTTGAGATTTCTAGAAGTAAAAGAACTTGTCCTTGGTTATACAACCAGTGCTAGAGGTGAGATTGAACCTTGTATCTCCCTGACTCTAAGTTCAGACTTAGAAATAGCAAGTACATTGATTACAAATATAGTTTAATAGATTATAAAAATAATTTAAATAAGGAGGTAAAGCATAGCTTTTGTGTGGAACGACCCATGCAATTTAGTTTAGTTTTCTTTAATCCTATCAGAAATCTCATGTAATAATTGAGAGTCAAGTCCATTTCAAAGGCTACTGAGCAATGTTTTGGTTAAGTCCAGATCCCAGTTATGAATTCTAGCCCTGGCTAAAAAAATATTGTGATCACTGCTGAGTAGCTGTAATGGTAATTGAAATGGGAAAATCTTCCCATGTGACCTACTTAAATCACATGGAAGCCTAAGTCACATGTGATAAGAGGAGCTTGCTGAATGGGTGGAACTGGAAGGGTGGAGCAGAACTGGGAGGAAGTGAGTGAGAGCAGTCAGAGCTAGGAAGGGTGCAGGTTAGCAGCAGTGAAAGAACTTGTTTTAACTTTGCTTAAGGTAGGCTGCTTGTGATTTGTTTAATGGATCTGGTTTGTGGGAAGCCTAGCAGGGGAAAGGCTTGGGGATGGTGTTGTTCTTTGCATTATTATGATGTATAGATTTTTGTTGCTGGGAGGGATTTGGCTTTCCCTGAACAAATGTTTTGGTTCTGACTTCCATGTAGAGAATCTGTTGTATTTTGTGATTCAAAATTGCACCAGGATATTCATGACCACTGCAAGCATTGTGAATATCGCATTGGAGCTACAGTAGTTTGTGCATATGTTTAATTCCCTGTTATCTCTACTACTGGCTCTGAAATCAGGGCAATCCTCAAGTAGGTGAGATGCTGACTTTAGCATTTTCTGTAGGCCTGGCCTAACCATCATTCCTGACTTTGGATCTAAGCTACTTATCACCTATTTGATGTTAAACAAGTTTTCTGATATGTAAAATGATATCTAAAGGAAACTTTTCGCTTGAGAAATCTTATTTTGTAATTTATCCTGAAACATTTATTTGACTTGAATAAATGAATGGAAAATAATGTATTAAATGATTACTATGTGCTTGCCACTGTGCTAAGCAGCACTGAGGTATACAAATAAAAAACAAACAATACAATTTCCTGTCCAAAACGAGCCTGCATTCTAATGGGAGATGATAAAATTTTAATGGGAGTCAGAATAAGATAGTACTCACAAGTTGAATGGTTTATAAATGTCCTCAGGGTGATGTGGAGGCCTCTTTCCAGACAAAATGAAGCAAGAGCTCACTGATCAGAAGCTATTCTTTTTTTTCTAATTAAATTTATTTTCAATTTGCAACATTCACTTTCACAAAATTTTGCTCAAAATTTCTCCTCATCTTACCCCTCCCTCCAGCCCAGGACAGACTGTATTCTGATTATCCTTTCCTCCAATTTTTCCTGCTTTCCATCCCCTCCATGCACTCTTATCCCATTCCCTTCTATTTTCCTGTAGACAGATAAATTTCTATACCTCATTGCCTATATATCTTATTAACTAGTTGCATGTTAAAACAATTTTTAACATTCATTTTAAAGCTTTGAGTTCTACATTCTCTCCCTTCCTCCCTTGCACTCTCCCCACCCACCCTCATTGAGAGGGCAAGCAATTTGATATAGGCTATACATGTGTAGCCATGCAAAATACTTCTATAACAGTCATGTTGTGAAAGACTAACTATATTACCCTCTGTCCTGTCCTGTGGTCCATTTATTCTATTCTGTCCTTTGATCTGTCCCTCTTCAGAAGTCTACACTTCCACATACCCCTTCCCCCAATCTGTCATTCTTTTTTATCTGCCCTCTCTTATTCCCTTCTCTCCCTACTTTCCTATAGGAGAAGATTAACTTCCATATCCAATTGAGCATGTATGTCATCCCCTCCTGAAGCTAAACCCAATGAGAGTAAGGCTCATTTATTGACTCTCACCTTCTCTCCTTCCCCTCTATTGTAGAAAGCTCTTTCTTGCCTCTTTCATGTGAGATGATGTACTACACTCTACTTCTCCCTTTCTCTTTCTCCTAGTACATTCCTCTCAACATTTAATTTTATTTTTTAGATATCATCCCTTCATATTCAGCTTACCCTGTGCTCTCAGTCTCTCTTTCCCTCTCTCCATACATGTACACACACATATATGCATACATATATGTATATACACATGTATACATACACATATACACATACACAGGCACACATATACATACACACATACATACACACACAGACACACACATATATATATTCCCTCCAACCACACTAATACTAGAAAAAAAAATTTGTGTCATGAAACACAAATATCATCTTCCTATGTAAGAAGGTAAACAGTTCAACTTTAATAAATACCTTATGATTTCTCTTTCCTGTTTACCTTTTGATACTTCTCTTGATTCTTGTGTTTGAAAGTCAAATTTTCTATTCAGCTCTGGCCTTTTCAATAAGGATGCTTGGAAGTCCTCTATTTCTCTGAAATTCCATTTCTCCCATGAAGTATTATACTCAGTTTTTCTGGGTAGGTGATTCTTGGTTTAATCCTACCTCCTTTGACCTCTGGAATATCATACTCAAAACAATTCAATTCCTTAATGTAGAAGGTGCTAAATCTTGTGTTATCCTGATTGTATTTCCACAATACTTGAATTGTTTCTTTCTGGCTGCTTGTAATAATTTCTTCTTAACCTGGGAATTCTATAATTTGGTTACAGTATTTCTAGGAGTTTTACTTTTGGGATCTCTTTCCAGAGATAATTGGTTCATTATTTTCATTTCTATTACACCCTCTACTTCTAGAATATCTGGGCAGTTTTCCTTATAATTCCTTGAAAGATGATGTCTACGTTCTTTTTTTGATCATGACTTTCAGGTAGACCAATAATTTAAAAATTATCACTCCTGGATCCATTTTCCAGGTCAATTGTTTTCCCAAAGAGATAAACTTCACATTGTCTTCTTTTTTTTTAATTCTTTTGGTTTTGTTTTATAATTTCTTGATTTCTCCTAAAATCAATAGCTTCCATTTGCTCCATTCTAATTTTGAAGAAATAATTTTCTTCAGTGAGCTTGTTTTGCATTTGGCCCATTCTTCTTTTCAAGGCATTCTTTTCCTCACTGGATTTTTGAACCTCTATTGCCATTTGGGTTAGTCTATTTTTAAAGGTGTTAGTTTCTTCAGCATTTTTAAAGTTTCATTTAGCAAGTAGTTGACTTGTTTTTCATGATTTTCTTGCATCACTCATATTTCTCTTCCCAATTTTTCCTCTACTTCTCTTAATTGATTTCCAAAATCCTTTTGAGCTTTTCCATTGCCTGCAATCAATTCATATTTTTTCTTGCTGGTTTTGGTTGTAGGAGCTTTGAGTTTTTTGTTTTCTTCTGGTTGTGTTTTGATCTTCATCATCAATGATGTAAGAAAATACCTTTTAACTGCAGAAGTAAAAATCCCCTGTTCGTTTGTTTTCCCAGCCATTTACTTGACTTTTGATCTGTTTGTTAAGAGGAGGGCTCCAGAAGTATCTGCTGCTTCAGCAGTGGCAGCCACTGCCCTGGGGCTGAGTATGCATCTGAGACTGGACCATGCTCCCCTTTCAGTCAGGTGAGAGTCCATTCCTACTGAACTTCAAAACTCTCTTTTGCATTTATGGGTTGAGAAGTCTGGAAACTGTCACCAGCAGTTCAGTCCCCTAAGATCTGTTCCAACTTCATCCATGCTCTGCAAACTGTACTCGGCTCCCAGTTTGTCATTATAGACTCTTCCTGTCGACCTTCCAGATTGTTTTGGGCTGGAAATTTGCTTTAGTATGTCATTTTGTGACTTCTGTTGCTCTAGTATTTGTTTAGAGTCATTTTTACAGATTTTTTTGAGTGATTGGGCAGAAAGCTCAAGGAGGTCCCTGCTTCTACTCTGTTATCTTTGCTCTACCCTGCAAATACTAGTCTTAAGGGACAGAGCAAAGCTTCTTTTTGGAGTAGACTAGTGGGAGAAGAGAGATGATCCAAGTGCAGCAAGTATGGTTTGAAAATGGCTGAGTGAATAGAAGATCAAAGAAAAAGGGATTTGGGTCTAAAATAACATTTAGAAATCAGCTACTTCAGGTCTCTTCAGTTTGTGAATAAGAAAACTAAGGCCCAGAGAAGTGGCAGAATGATTGGTTAAATTATAGTGTTATTTGTGCCCAATCTCTCTGGCTAGATTGTAAGGTTAGATCATACATATTATACTTTTGTGTATCCATCATTATGGATTTTTGTGTTTACAGTTGCTAGCACAGTGCCTTGAAGACAATAAAATGCGCAGTAAAAACTTGTTGATAATTGTGAAAAAAGCAGTTGCTTTCAAAAGATCAATTCATTTATTGTGAGAGCTTAGGAAGAAAAAAGGAAGGAATAAGTTAAATGTTGAAAGTCACTCTAGATACCTCATCATGGTCTATCCTGATTTAATAGCAGAGAACTAGAATAGAAGTTTTAGAAGAGAACTAGCAATTCAAATGAGATATTTAGAAAACACTTAGCATAGTGTCTGGAACATAATAGGTGCTATATAAATACATAATTGCCTTCCATTCTTCTCTGCAGCTGCTCCATGCTGCTCCTTCCTTGGTATGACCTTTAAGAATAAATACTCAGCATCAACCCAAAGACTTCCCAATACCAGACCTTATCACAGAGCAGTTTTGGAGTCACAGAATCTCAGGATTGGAAGGGAGCTCAGAAGCCATTTGATCCCACTGCTGCCTGAAAAAAATGTCTCTTCCTTCAAACATTTTCAGGCAGTGGTCATCCAGCTTTTGTTTGGAGGCTTCCTTTGAGGGGGAAGTAGCTATACTGTGAAGTAGTATAGATAGATAGATTACTGGACTTGGAGTTGGGTAAACCTGGATTCAAATCCCACCTGGGTTACTTACTTTATGTAGAGTCCTGGGAAATTTGCTTGATCAATGAATCAGTAAACATCTAAGCATCTTACTATGTACTAACATTTGACAATGCATTGGGAATTCGCATACATAGAATAAAACAGGCCTTGCCTACTTTAGAGGAGTTTAGATTTAACCTCACAAATCTACTGATTCCTATTTGTAAAATGAAGTTAATAATTGAGCCTGCCTCGTAAGACTGCTGTAAGGATCAAAGGGGACTCGCCCTTATCCAAACTTCACTATTGCTCTTGTCCTTTTGGCTTCATAATCTTAATTTTATTCTTAATTTCTAACTTTTGTTCATCCCACATATCCAGTCATTTTTCAAATCTTGTTTTTCTATATCCATAACATCTCTTTTATTCCACCTTACTCTTTGTTTACACATCTGCCATCTTATTTCAAGTCCTCATGTCTTCTTGCTGAGATTGTTGGCATCCTAATAATACTGTGAATTGAATATTAAATGTGAAGTACTATACAATTTTTCTTAGCCATACTGAGAAAGTCAGAATAGAAAAAGTCCTATAATTCTGGGCCTGTGTCCATATTATATAACTAATGGACTAAAATGGAACTCAGTTGTTCTGATCATTTCTATCATCTTCACAATTGTTGTCTATTGCTATGGTCAAATGGATTAATCAATGATTTAAGTCAGTTATTAATAGTTATTAAGATAGCTAAGAGAATATTGGTAAAGTTTTTTGCTGTTGTCATTCTTGTTTAAGAATGTTAAACCGTTTTTCATTTGTAAGAGTTTTCATGGTGTGAAAACAATGTATTAATTTGAATTATCTTAGTCCCACAAATAAGTAAGCACACAACAAAAAAAAATTGTAGTAGAACTTATAAATCAACAGATATTAAAACAGCAATATAACATGAATGGAACTTTTTAAAGGAGGATGGCTTAATCTATACCTAATGGTCGAATCCACAATTATGTAGAGGCAAAATAAAATGGGACTGAATTCCTTAACAATGTTGTTAGACTTGGTAGAATAGTTACTATCCCTGGTAGCCACAATTTAGTTTCATAAATTATAACAAATACTCCAGAAAATTTGAGTTTAGGATGTTTTTCTTTAAGAAGACACAACTGTTGAGAAAAACAAATAGTCTTGATGGAAAGATTGAACCCCACCCAACACCATATCTCTGGCAGTAACCCTTGAGTGACCCCAGTGAAGTAACTATCTCTTCTTGTTTTAGGAACAAGTTGACCCTGTAGAATTTCTCTTGTACATAGAGGACACTGACTGGCAACCAGCAGGACAATTGATTGGACTGTTTGGGGTCCAAATTATGCCTTGGGAAAGCATTACACTTAGCCATTTGAGCTCCTGTTCGGGAGGCTCTTCCTAATACCTGCCATCTTTGTAAACCCAGAATAGCATTTGGTTACCCAATCAGGAATGCCTTAAAAGAATATACTAATAGGTATCTTCTGAAGCCTCTAGGGGATGAAAGGGAAGGTTATGCTCCTGTACAATCAAGAGATTAGGTGTATTGAAGTTCTGGGAAACCAAGAAAGGGGAACACCTAGGTGTCCGTTGGAAAGGACCCCATCAGGTTATAGTCCCCACCCCAATGGTAATAAGACTTGAGAATCTCTCCAGTTACACTCATAACTCTAGGATTAAACTGGTGCTACCTCTTGTTTCCCCCTCAGAGACTCCGGAATATTCATGTGAACTCATAGAGACCTTAAACTACTGTTCTGAAAGGCTTTGGAACTCTCTGGTGGACAGGTATATGGAAAGAAGTGAAGTTATATGCATCCTTCCCCTCATATGTCTTAGCTTTGCCATGGTCACTTTTCATTTTCCCCAGAACAGTTGTTTTCCCTCTCCCACTTAGAATCATTTCCTCTGTGCTAACAATAACATTAGTTGTTTTCCTTCCTTTCCCTGGTGCCTACAATTCAGTTGGTCCCTGCAAGTGGGAGAATAACTCCTTAATTAAATTGGGAACTTGGTAGGATAGGGCGGAGGGAGCCCAGGATCGTTGGATATGCTACTACACCCACCAGGTAACTATCATCTCCGACCTGATGCAATTTTTGCAAAAGCACCTCTCCCTAATGTGATATCCTCAGAGCTCATTGTCACACCTTTTGTGCTGGCCACAATTTTGTGGGCAGATCTTTCTGTCTTGACACCCTGCTTCTTTACTAGGATTATTGCCTCATTTGGGAGGTAAGCTCCACAGCTGCTGGACAGGTTAAGACCCATGTTGGCCTTTTGACTTGTATTATCTGTGCAGATACTACTGGTGACAAAAGTTCCCAGAACTCCTCAGTCAGCTGTATCAATTGGAATCCTTCCTATTTGCACCTATGACCACATTCCACCTACCACCCTCCTTGTAATCTCTCCTTTTTTAAACTTTATTTGTAAGTTAAATCATAATGCCACAGCCCCCTACAGCTGCAACACTCTTAATGATGTTTTGAAAGTATCCCTCTTACCTGGAATCTTAATGTGCAATCACTCTGATCCTTGGGCATCTATTCACAGAGCTTTTTTTGAACTTGCACCATGTGCAACTGCAAAAGCTATATGTTCTTTTGTGGGATGAATGGACCAATGGGCAAGATTCCTGGTGAAGATGTGAAATGAAATTCCACTATTTGGCAGGACCCTAGAACCATTGTTCTGACCACCCAATGTTTAACACCTTATGAAGACTGATGTGTGCACCCTTGGATTTTTAGTATCCTCTCATTCCATTTTCAATGTCACAAAACTTGGGATCTCCACTTTAAAAAGGGTAAAATATGAATTCTGGGAAAATGCTCTTTGGTTCCTTAAGAAGGGTCCATACTCATGCCTTAGTAAGGATGTCCACAACATGCGGTCATTCTCTGTAACCTAACAGAGACTGTTTATCATTTGGCAAATGAGACAGTTTTCGGGCTCTGGAATCTAGCAATCTTTGTAATCCCTGGCAAATGTGGTCCTAGATAACCAAATAGCTCTAAACTACCTGCTTGCCTCTAGTGGAGGCATTTTGCACTGACCAAAACCTCTTGCTATATGTACATAAACAACTCTCAGAAAGTAGAACTCCATGCTGAATGTATTTTGGAAGAGGATAATTAGATGCAAGAAAATCATGATAGCTTCAATTCCCCAAAACCATCCTCTTCATGGGTATCTTGGCTTCTTTTTCTACTGACTCTTATTCTCATCCCATTGTCAGTCATATTCCTTCTACTCTTTTTTGGTTCTTGTTTGCTTAATCTTGTCAGATTTGTCTCTTCTAGGCTCTGGGACACTTACTCCTACATGATTCTAAGACTGTGTACCAACCTTTGTCTAAAACCACAACCCATCTTCCCTCAGATTTAGTGTTAGGTTTCAAACACTACCTAAAGATCCTGCCCCTTGCAGGAACAGTTCTATGTTGTCTAATCTCAGCAGAAAGCAGCTTCAGGAGTGAAGACCTTTGCCCAATAACCCAAAAAGATTTTGGGTCCCAATTTTTTGAGAGGGGAATGATGGTTTGGATCCCAGCCCAAGACCATATCTCTGGCAGCAACTCAGAGTGGGCCTCAGTGAAGCAAATAATTTCTCCCTGTTACAGAAGCAAGTTGATCTTGTAGAATTTCTCTTATATAAACAGGACAGTGACTGGTAACAAGTAGGATGCCCATGACCATCAGTTGATTATTAATGTAACAGATCTAAAAATATACCATTTAGAATTCTCCCCATGGGTTTCCTGTAGTGAGTAGGAAATTGAACATTCCTTTAAGAACTTAACATTCTTTAATCCTACCCCAGACCACCAAGTTAGCATACTTGGCATACCATGCACTGGCCTTTCTCCAAAAAATGTTTAGCTTAATCCTCACTAAACTGCAAATTCCCTAAGGAAACTTAGTTTTTTTTATAATATCACAATAAATCTTTGCCACTTGATTTGAAGATGGTTTGAGTTTGTGAATTCTTTCCAGGTGACATCACAACAGCCTGATCATTTTGGGGGTCCCTCCACCTTATCAGTTTCAACTTTCAACATTTCTTGTAAATGTCAATAATTCCATTATCTTTGCAAGCCATGTGTTCATGTCTGTGTTATATATATATATAAAAACATGTTTTGATGATTAGAGAGTTGTCCTCAGATTCAGGAAGACTTGCGTTCAACTTGACACATGGATTGGATGAGTATTGATCAATCATTTAGATTCTGAGTACCCTAAGACAACTTTCTTTTCCTAAAAAAAAAAAATGCTTAAAATTAATAAACATTTCTTTTCCTCTCATCTTCCTCACCCTTAATTGAGTAAAAAAAAGAAAAAAAATACTTGCAGCAAATATACATAACTGAGCAAATCAAATTCCCACACAGGCCATGAAAAAAATTATGTTTCACTTTTAATTTAAAGGCCATCACTTTCCTGTCATGAAGTAGTTAGCGTACTTCATTTTTAGTCCTTTGGAGTTGTAATTTGTCCTGTTGATTAGAGTTTTTAAGTCTTGAAAAGCTGAATAATGTTACTGTTAATGTCCTCCTAATTCACATTTCACTCTGTATTAGTTCATACAGATCTTCAAATTTTCCCTGAAAATATCTATTTATCATTTCTTTTGGCAAATTAGCATTTATTACATTCATATATATTGATCTGTTTAGCTGTTTCAAAATAGATGGGCAATGCCTCTTACTTTCCAGGTTTTTTTAATTAAAAAAGGAATGTCGAAATATTTTGTACATATGTTTTCCCCTTTTCTTTGATCTTGTCAGTCTCTAGTAGTAGTATTACAGGTTTAAGAGATATAAACAGTTTAGTGATTTTATGGGCATAATTTGAAATTATTTTCCAAACAGGTAATTGTGATTCGTAGCTTCACAAACAATATATCAATATGCCTTACAGTTCCACAAACCTCTGTCATTTTCTGCAATCTCTTAAATGTGAAGTGGAAACCCAGTTGCTTAAATTTTCATTTTTCTTATTTAATAATTTCGACTAATTTTTTTTTGCATTTGTTGATGATTTAGATTTCTTTTTTCAAAGACTTACCTGATTATATCCATTTACCATTTATAAATGGATCTTTTTCTTAAAGTCTAAAAATTAGATCTTTATCAGAGAATGTTGCTTCAAACAACTCCTTCCCCATCCTCATTTACTTCTAATTTTAACTACATTACCTTTGAATAAAAGATGTTTAATTTTACATAATCAGAATTGTCCATTTTATCTTCTGTTAACTTTTGTTACCTTCTCCCTCCCACCTTTTTTCTTTTTGGTCATGACTTCTGATTGAAAGATAATTTCTCCCATTCTCCTCTAATTTGCTTATGCTGTCACCTTCTTTGTCTGTTAAAACATCCACTTGGAGCTTATCAGTATGTAGTATGACATGATTGTCCCTACCTAATTTCTCTTAGCCTGTTAACCAAATTTCCCAGTATTTTTTTAAGTTAATGAATACTTATACAACAACTAATCCAGTTTGATCCCTCTATTTTAAAAATAGTATCATATTGTTTTGATGATCATTGCTTTACAGTTTGAAATTTGGTGTTATTCCTAATTCCTTCTCTCTCTTTTTCATTATTTCCCTTGGTTTGTTACTTTTTTGTTCCTCCAGATGAATCTTGGTATTTTTTCTAGCTAAGAAGTAGCAAATAAAGAGATAGGAATAGAACATATTGAGAGCAGTGTTAGGAAAGTTTGAAGAGTATACCCAGAAAAAACTGGTGGCTAATAGGATTGACTTCTGCAACAGTAGCAAATGTCAAGTTAATAGGATAAGTTCAGCATGGTGAGCACTGTAAAAAAAAATGCCTCTAAATTAAATAATTTCAAGGTAATTGGAGGCCTTGGAGAAGAGACTGAGGTTATGTGTCATAGAGTACTCTTTCCCAAGTTGAGCAACCAAAGAAAGGAGACAGGACACTCCTGGTTCAAGAGCAACCTAAGAAAGGAGACAGGACAATCCTGGTTCAAGAAAGGACACTCCTTTAAAACAAAAGATGTGTGTGTGTGTGTGTTTGTGTGTGTGTGTGTGTGTGTGTTTGATCTTAACTATGGTTATTGCAAGAAGTCAGTAGGAAGGCAACTAGAATATATGCAGGAAAGGAGTTTGGAGGGAGGGAGAAATTGAAGACAAGAGGGAGAAGAAATGCTTGATGCAGAAAGCTCTGGAATGGCTATGGGAAGGGGTACATTAAAGACCAGGGGATGTCATCAGCAAGAAAGCAAATCACTTTATCGTTAGAGCTAAGAGGAAAGAAAGAAATGATGAGTGAAAACATAGAGATGTCTTGAAGTGGAGGAGGTAAGAGAGTTAATGATGAATAACCTTGATTTTGTTTTCAGGAAATTGGACATTGTTTCTGAGGCAGCATGGAGTGGTAGATAGGATTTTTGGTTTCCTGTCTGGGACCTGTGGATTCAAATCAGTTAACATCTCTGACCTTCAGGCAGCAATCTGAAACCATGTTATAGATTGTTTATGAAGTAATCTGTGTATCTAGTCTGTTAAATAGGTTATATGAACTCATATATGTACCCATTATATATTTCTGTTTAGTCTTTAATTACTTGAAGAACAAGGGCTCTGGTTTCTGTGTTTGTATTCCCTAGTGGCTAGTATAGTGCTTCATACAGTCAATGTTTAATAAGTATTTGTTGACTTGAATTTAAATTGTATTTTGGATGGCATTTTTTTTGAGGATTCTGACAACATCTGGGTTAGATGTCAGTGCATTACTTGTTCTCATTTATTTTTCTTTTTTCCTAGACCAGTTCCTATTTTTGAATTGTCCTATCAAAATACATTTTGTCTAGTCCATGTTTGTTTTTAAATGATTAAATGCTAATCTACAATTTTTAAAGGCATGATAATAGAATAGCAGAGCGAATAAGAAGATATTTTAGGTCAATGTAAGTCATGTTACTTATTTTTCTATTACTTATTTTTTAGGACTTTATTACTTTTTATTTGAAGTTGGTTTGGGGTGATGCTCTTCATTTCTCAAGTGCAATAACAGACTCACCTTAGTGATCTTCAGATAATAGCCAGCTCAGTACTTCTGACAATAATCAGATGCTTTAAGGGTAGTTTAGGTTCACAAGGAGTAAACAATGAAGAGAATTCTAGCTAGTTGTCAACAAGTTAAATTTCAGTGTTTACAGTTGTGTTAGCAGTTCATTCCTTAGATCACTTTCAAAGTTAGCACTGTGAAAAAGATAATTTTCAGGTTCCAAAATAATTATTACATGATCCTCCACAGTGTAAATGACATGATACAACTAACACATTCATTTGGCAAGAGACAGAAATGACAAGAAAAAACTACTGCATAATAAGGACATTCCTCTTTGGGCAGGTAATTGCTTTTTGTGTTGAAATCAGTACCTTGGAAACAATGAACCCTGACATGAAGGAACAAACACTAACATACATATACACACACACATAACAAAAAAAGATGAAATGAATGAGGTAATATTTCATTCTCTGTTCCTTAATACTTTATTCAGTGCTTTCAGTGTGAAAGCACGAAAGAAAAACAAACAGGAATACCACATATTTTGACAGCCTGAAATCTTTTGATCAATGTGTAAATGTAGCTAGATGGCATACTAACTCAGTGGAAGTAAAAAATTCATATGCAATTTTTGCTGGAAAAATTATTCCAAATGCCCAATGACTCTTTCTAAATGTCAATATTTGGTACATTATTAATTCACTAAATCATTTTTGTAATATTGTTTCACCTACCAAAGTCAAAACAAGTTGCAAGCACCAAAGTGTCTCAGATTAATAAATATTGGCCTATATGTAAACAACCTAAATCAATATTTTTAAATTACTCAAGCTAAATTATTTGGACAATAGATTAGAAATTTTAGTCTTCAGCTAAAATGTTATATATTCCAGGTTGAAACAAGGCAAATCCGTGGATCAGTAATAAACTGCATTTGAAGAGTTTATAATAGAAATGCTTAACCACAGCAATTCAAAAGACAACAGAGTAATTTAAATTTCAATCTGTAAGATATAAAAATTACCCTCCATAGTGCTGTCGCACATTTCTCTTTAAGTGATCACCACGTTCTTCCATGTCATAGAGTATGTGACATTAAAATTTCAAGCTGTAACTGTGTCAAGGAATGATGGAAATCAAGAGAAGCAACTAAGAAAAAAAGAAACTTCAAGTTTCATGCCTGTAACTCATACTTTATTCTTTTCTATGATTAAGATTAGAATGCTCTCCTTCAATTTCAGCTTTCCAAAATGGATTCTCAATGCATTGTCTTCAAAGTTGGAGCACCTGGAGCACCCCTTTGAGTACAAGCAGAGAAACCATAGGGACTATAAGAGGTGAGACTAGTTCTTCCCAGTAATGAGCCTTTTGTAGGCCCACCACTCTCTTCTTCCACTAGTTTATGCCCCTATCTCTACTACTCAGGCCACTATAGCACTGCAATACTACAACCATTAACCCTTCTCACCTTTACCCTTCTCACCCTTCAAAAGCTAAAGTCTCCTTCCCTCATGACTATCTCTGAGGCTATTCTCTTCACTTCCATCTCATCTTCCCAATTTGTACTTCTTTCTGCTAGGCTCAGCTCATTTCTTTTGCTCTCCTATAAATGTTCTCTTTCTGTTTCTCCACTGAAGTCCCCATTTAATATTATCTTAGAATTTTGAGGTTACTATAGAATCTCAGTTTGAAAAGACCTTACAACATATAGTTAAGCAGCCTTAGAGTGAACATATTTCATAGAGGGAGAACTCCATATTTCCCAGTATAATGGTGATAGGATCGGTGTCTACCAGCTTTTCTCACTCCCATTCATGGAGGTAAGACTAATACTTTCCCCAAAAGATCAGGGGTTATGTCCTCAGGACTTTATTGTCCCAGGAGGCTAGGGATAATTCTAGTTGGTTGCTACTGAAGAAAATTCCAGATACACTCAGACCCTGGTTTCCATGTATTTTTGTGCATCATAAACTCTCTTTGTAGTTTGGTGAAGTCTATGGTACTCTTCTCAGAATTATGTTTTCAAATACATAGTCTATGGTATACACAACAGAAATAATTGGCAAAATATAAAAACTTGAATCCATGGTGACAAGCCTCACCAAAGAAACAGAAAACAAACAGTACAAATACACAGAAATAAAGGACAATCTTGAAGAAGAGAAACTAAAATCAACATTGAAAGAAAATGTGGGGGTGGAGCCAAGACAGCGGAGTAGAAAGATTCACATATGCTAGCTCCGAACCCACAGTCCATGGATTTCCTGTAAAAAGAACTCCCAACAAATTCTGAACAGTGGAAGCCATGCAGCATCAGGGTGAAGGAGATTTCCATTCCAGAGAGCCCTGAAAAACCAATCCCAAAGGTCCATTGCTCAACGGACAGGAGAGGAGTCCAGCCCTGCCCTGGCTGGGCGGCACGGAAAGGAACAGATCGGGGCAGGTTTCAGGGACAGAATCTCCAGCAGCCGCAAAGGTCCCTCCACCCACAGACGCACAGATCAGTGAGAAAGATGTCTGGATGGGCTGAGAGGGGAGCAGGGTGTCTCCATGACTTGGCCCCCTTGGGAGGCAGCAGCAGAGGCAGTGGGTGGCCAGAGGTTCCCGGAGCAGGCAGGAGCTTGGCAGGAGCTCCATTATTGAAGGTCTCTGCATAAACCCCCTGAGGGAACTGAGCCTGGGAGGTGGCCCTGTCCCCACTTGAGCACCAGAACTTAAGCTCACATTGAATAGCAGCAAGGCCTGCCACCAAAAGCCAACATTTGAATCTCAGACCCCAGCATTAGCTGGGCAGTTTAGGCGGGGGTGGAGAGGGATCTCAGACGTCAAGTAACTGGCTGGGAAAATGCCCAGAATAGGGAAAAATAATAAGACCATAGAAGGTTACTTTCTTGGTAAACAGATGATTCTGCCCTTTTTCCATCAGGTAAAGATATAGGAGTCAAGGCCTCTGTATCCCAAACATCTGAAATAAATATCCAATGGGCCCAGGCCATGAAAGAGCTCAAAAAGGATTTTGAAAATCAAGTTAGACAGGTGGAGGAAAAACTGGGAAGAGCAATGAGAGAAATTCAAGAAAAGCATGAAAAACAGGTCAATACCTTGCTAAAGGAGACCCAAAAAAATGCTGAAGAAAATAACACCTTGAAAAATAGGCTAACTCAATTGGCAAAAGAGGTTCAAAAAGCCAATGAGGAGAAGAATGCTTTCAAAATCAGAATTAGTCAAGTGGAAAAAGAGGTTCAAAAGCTCACTGAAGAAAATAGTTCTCTCAAAATTAGAATGGAACAGATGGAGTCTAATGACTTTCTGAGAAACCAAGAAATCACAAAACAAAACCAAAAG
>CM053771.1:241725230-241899715 GCA_028658325.1 Potorous gilbertii | reverse complement strand
GAGTTTCTCTTTTTTGGATCTCTTTCAGGAGGTGATTGGTGGATTCTTTCAATATTTATTTTGCCCCCTGGTTCTAGAATATCAGGGCAGTTTTCCTTGATAATTTCATGAAAGATGATGTCTAGGCTCTTTTTTTGATCATGGCTTTCAGGGAATCCCATAATTTTTAAATTGTCTCTCCTGGATCTATTTTCCAGGTCAGTTGTTTTTCCAATGAGATATTTCACATTCTCTTCCATTTTGTCATTCTATTGGTTTTGTTTTGTTATTTCTTGGTTTCTCCTAAAGTCGTTAGCCTCCATCTGTTCCATTCTAATTTTTAAAGAACTGTTTTCTTCAGTGAGCTTTTGAACCTCCTTTTCCATTGACTAATTCTGCTTTTTTAAAGCATTCTTCTCTTACTGGCTTTTTGACCCTCTTTTGCCAATTGAGCTAGCCTATTTTTAAAGGCTGGGCTGGGCTCTGCTCCATGTCCAGGGTGACAGACATTTCTCGTTGGCCTTTCAGGTTACCCTGGGGTGGAGACCTCCTCCACTCTGTTGTTCTCCACTTCTGCTGCTCTAGAATTTGTTGGGAGTCTTTCTTTAAAGGTATTTTATGGACTGTGAGGGGAGAGCTAGCATATGTGTGTCTTTCTACTCTGCCATTTTGGCTTTGCCCCTGAAGTTACTCATTTCTAAAAGAGGGAAGATACAAGTTCTTTCTTGTTCTTCATAGGAACTTAAAGGTTATATGATCCATAAAATCCCCTCATTTTACAGATGAGAAAATTCGGACTTAGAAAGGTGAAGTATCTTGCCCACGTCCTCACAACTATTAAGACTCTGAAGTGGTATTTGCAAACCTGAACCCCTAATCTGTTGATTCCAACTCCAGCATTTAACACACTCCACTATAATAACAATACCAGCGTTAATAACGTCTAGTGTTTATATAGTTCTTCAAGGCTTACAGAGTGCTCCACAGATGAGAACTCATTTATTTTCCCCACAATCCCATGAACCAGGTGTAATTATTGTCCCCATTTGACAAATAAGAAGACTTTGGTACAGAGAAGTGATTTACTTAGGGGTCACAGAGGGTCTAAAGCAGGATTCAAATTCCTTTTTTCCTGATTCTTCTTTTATACTATATGTATCATTTATGCAGTTGAAAGCACTTGTCTCAGTGGTAATCTATTAATTTTGTTTCTTTGAAGGCCAGCAATTCAAAGCAGCTTGCTTATTTAAGAATTACTCCCTACTCCCAAACTATTAAAAAGCCAACTCTGCCCTCCTAACAGGGAATAGGCAAGGTAAGGAGAGAACAATCTGATTCTTCTATTTTCCATTTCAATTTTTCCTGACACAAACATGTATACATCTGACATTTTGGCAAACTGACATTAAAGCATTCTAACAGCTATCTTTTATTTTTTCTTCTACTCCAGACCACCCTGCCTTCCTGATCACCATCACAGAACATCACAGTAAGGAAGTTGGTTTTTACTTGGAAAAATGGGGAGCAGGAGTTTAGGGTTGAGTTTCTATATGAATACTACTACCAATTCTCAGAAAATCCACTAACTTTTATGAGCACTGATCCATTCATCTGCAAAAAGTGTTCTATAGTCTCAAAAGAAAACAAGAGAAGGTTTGTGTTCTGCTGACAACGAAAGACCAAACTGGAGATAAAATAATAGTGTGGGAAATCTCTCTTTTTATGACCTGAAAAAAAAATCCACATCCCCCTCATAACAATATGTCTTTTGAGGGCAGGGACTTTTTCATTTCTGTCTTTGTGTCCCTAGCGTAGCATGTGGTAGACACTTAATAAACGCTTGCTGATTTATTTACAGCCTGACTTCCTAGAGGTCCCACATTCAAGGGAAAATTGGCTGCTAACCCAGGGTCTTTTTTTCAATCTGGTTAGACCTTCTCAAGCACAGTCCCACCTGTCCCATCAGAGATGAATCATTCCTCTCCTTTATAATTCCACTCCTTAAACAGTATTCTTCACAGTTAGGCTGCTGACACGTACCCAGGGAAGGTTTCCCTCAGCTCTTCCCACTATGTTACATGTCGATCCTCTTCGATTCTAATCAATGCCAAGTGCATCAGACACTTACCAACTGCACGATCTTGGACAAGTCATTTAATTTCTATCTCAGTTTCCTTAACTGCAAACTGGGATCACTATAATGATGGAATTCTAATAAAGCTGCTCCCAGTCTCAATATTCTAACTTCTTGATGGGCCTCCCACCTAACATGCCTTGATTTAATCACACATCTGGCTTTAAACACATCACAAGTCCCCAGGCTCAATATAGCCATAATCACCCACCCCACCCCAACTCAATATCCTAATTTCTTTATATATGCCTCACTACTCACTAGAACAGATGTGTTCACAAACTCATATTTCTCAGAGAAATAGCAGGCGTGTCCACATGATGAGATCCTGGTCACTGCCTCTAGCTAGGCGCTGCCCCAGACCCATTCTTCATATTTCCCAGACAAACATCAGGTGTATGCATGCGCTCAAACACAACCCCATCCATCTAGTCTCAGACAGGACCACAAAACTCAGCCAATCAGAAAGCAGCACCATCAGGATGCCCAAGCAAGATGTGGACCTCAAAACAATAGAAGGAACTTTCCTTAAGTAAGATCTGTGCAGTAATAGCAAAAGCTGTCCTTTAGATGAAGTTATGATGTAGAGAGGTTTATTATAATCTCATTACCATATATACATACCTTCCCAGTGTTTTTTTCTGTATGCATCATGGGTAATCACATGTCCAGTTCCACGGTGACTGGGACTCCTCCCCTATTACTAATCCCTTAATAAACCCCTCCTGCAGCTCAGATGCAATCCAGCTCAGACTCTGCCTAGCTGAGATTCTATCTAGCTCGCTTGTGAATACAAGCATTACAAATGCTTAGGCTCCTTAAGAGGCAACCCAATTTGGCAAATCTTTAATAAACTTTGTCTTCTTTGGCTTTAAGAAGGCTTGAATCAAATTCATTCGAGCACGACCTGGACTGTCGGTATTTTGGGGTCCCTCATCACCCCTGAACCTCATTATTCATGGTTCCCTGATCCGAAAAAGCTGCTAATCTCAAGTTCTTATGCTTCAACTGGAAGGTATGTAAGCCTCCCCCTCTCCCTATCCCCTGCTAGCTCTCCAAGAACCTTGGAAGTGGATTTTCAGACCTGGCTTTAGGTCCCAGTATCAGGCAAAGTCTCTGAACTTCCTGGGTGCTAGAGAGTTAGAGACTCAGGTTGTTTTTCCAGTGGCCGGTTTTCAGGCCATGGACCTGGGCATACCCTCCAAAGCACAATTCTCTGAACTTTCTAGGTGCTAGAAGCTTAGAGAAACGTCAGTTAAGTGGGTGCCCAATTCTCTGGATTTCCTGGACACAAGGAAATCACGGAAAACTTGGTTATTTTTGTCCTCCTGTGTTTCTTTTTTTTCTCAAGGCTTACTTCCATGTCCTCCTTTAAGGAGGAGGGGGACTTCCAGCCTCACAAAAAAAAAAAAATGGATCAAAATTCATCAATTCCAAGGAATTTGCCTTTGGGCTGTCTTTTACAAAATTGGAAAAAATTTGGCTTCTCTAAAGAACTTAAAAAGAAAAAGTTGATATTCTTTTGCAACACACTTTGGCCTCGGTATCACCTGGAAGACAACGAAGTGTGGCCCATATAGGGGACCTTACAATGTAATACCCTTTTATAATTACAAGTATATTGCCTCAAAAAGAGAAAGTGGATCGAAATACCTTACATAAGGGCCTTTGTCGAATTTTCTCAGGACCCCATTCTCAGAACAAATTGTAAGATGCTTGTAGCTAAAGCCATCCCACAAAAGGGAAATGGGGGTGAATTGGATGTTTTGGATGACCCCCTGTTCATGGCTCATAGGGTCTCGGCCTCACTTCCTCCCCTCTCTCCGTTCCCAACCCCTGCTCAGTTCCCAGCCATAAGCTTGCTGAGGTGCCTCCCTCTGCAGCCCCCTCTCACTGGGGCAACATTCACTCAGCCCTCAGGCCCCACCCCCATGTCAGTCTCTGCAGTATCAGTGCCCATATCCCACCCCTCCTTGGGGACTTTACCTCAGGCCCCCAGCTACAGGCCTTGTTGGGGTGCCTCCCTTTGCAGCCCCTCTCACTGGGGCAATATTCACTCAGGCCTTAGGCCCCGCTCTCGTGGCATTCTCTGGGACATCTCCCCCTTTGATCCCTACTCTTCCTCAGGTACCAGCGGATCTTTCCTCTCGCCTGCCAGATCCCCTGGCCCTGCAGCCTAATCCAGTTCAGCAGGCATTCCCCAGCCCCTCCCTCACAAGAAGTGGGACTTCCTATCTTCCTCCACAAGCCCCTGTCCCCACTGGGCCATCAGGGCTGTTTCCCTTGAGAGAAGTACCTAACTTACCCAGTGGGACAACCAGGATGCGTGTTCCACTCTCTCTTTCAGATCTCACCCAGATTAAAGAGAAACTGGGGAGATACTCGGTCAAGACCCCACTACGTTTACTGAGGGTTTTAGGGACATATCCCTACAATTTGAACTTTCTTGGAAGGATCTGCATGTTCTTTTCTCTGTCTGTTGTATCGTTGAGGAGAAGGGGAGAATTTGGGAACATGCCCAAAAGTTTCGGGATCATATGGTTAGCAATAGTCCCATAAAATACCCCCCAGGGACAGCTGCTGTTCCCCCTAGTGACCCCAGATGGGACTATCAAAAGAGTGAAGACAGGGGAAAGAGAGACTTTATGGTAATTTGCCTGTTAGAAGGCCTAAAAACTACATTTCAGAAGCAAGTAAATTTTCAAAAAAATAGGGAAATTTCTCCTCAGGGAGAAAAGGAAAACCCTGCCCTTTTTCAAAACCAACCAGTAGAAGCTATTAAAAAGCATACAAATTTGGATCCTGACTCCACAGAAGGAGCAGCAATCCTTAGTATGTATTTTATTAATCAGTCTGCCCCATATATTAGGAGGAAACTGTAGAAATTGGCAATGGGACCCCAAACACCTCAGGCCCAGTTACTGAAGACAGCCTTTGGAATCTTTAACAACAGAGATCTTGTTGCAGCAGAGGAAAGAGAACGAAGCAGAAGGGCCAGGGCCAGGGAGTGTGCTCAATTCTTGGCTGATGCCTTGGCCAGGAAAAGACCCACGGAGCACCCCTCCAGGGCACCCCTTTGGAGGGACGCTGGCTACTTCAGCAGTGGGGAAACATGCTTTCATTGCCACAAGGAGGGTCACTGGTCCAAGGAGTGCCCCTCTAGGGCTCCCCCCCAGAGGCAGCCCCAGAAACCAACGCCTGTGGAACCATGCCCATGTGACCAGGAGGGACATTGGAGGAAAAATTGTCCCTCAGGACAGAAAAGTGGTGGAGCCGTCCCCCAGTACCCTGTCCTCCAGTCTTCTCAAGACTAGGAACAACGGGAAAGCCTGGGTGGCATCAGTGCTCCCACTTTCTCCACCTCTCTCACCAAGCCCTGGGCAAAAAACGAAGGCTGAAGGTAAAGTTACCCAGTTTAACATGGCTAAATTCTCTGCTTTGACCAGTCACTCTGGCCCTACCCATCCCTTGACCCCTCGGGTCATAGTCATTGAAGGGGAAACTAAGGAATGTCTCCAGACATACCCCTTCCCCAGCCTACTTGAGAATCTGTTGTTTAAACACTCCTTCCTTATGCCCTCCTCTGCCCCTGCCCCCTCGTTGGGAAGGGACCTGATGGTGAAATTGGGGAGCCAATTTTCTCTAGTTAAAGCTCCCATCTCCCTTTTGCCTCTGTTCACTATGTCTTCCCCGGTTTGCATGAGAGTGTGGGAGACAGTCAGGCCAAATATTTGGGAGACTGGAATGCCAGAGAGAGCTACTTCTGCCACTCCAGACACTGTTAGTCTCCCAGACCCTAAAGTGCTCCCTCATGTCAGCCAGTATCTGATTAAGCCTGAGACCTGGAAAGGACTGCAACCTTTAATTGAAAAATTCCTTAAGTATAAAATCTTTGTATGTTTTTATTTACTCAAAATATGCTTTCCTTGTCCTACATACCCATGGAGCAATCTGGAAAGAAAGGGGATATCTGACAGAAAAAAACTCCCCTATAAAACATGCCCTTCTATGTTTTGGCCTTGCCACAGTCATCTTTAATTCTCTTCAGAGAAATTATCTTTTATGCCAGGGAAATTGTCTTGTCTTTATACTCCTTTTGTACCTGCTTGGTGTGTGTTTGCCTAACCTCCTTGCCAGGTTTGTCTTTTCTAGAGTGCAAGCCATCAACTTCCAGATGACAGCCCATACTGCATGCCAACCTCCGTCTGAATCCAAGGTCTGCAGCCCACTGGACCTGGCACCATCCAGATTCTGAACCCTTGAACAGGACCCATCAAGGGAGGGACAGCTCTACGCCCCTTGCCAGCAGGAGGAAGTTTCAGAGGCTGAGACCTTTGCCCTTTAACCCAAAAGAATTTGGGTTCAATCTGTTTCACGGGGAATGATGGGGTTCAGACTCTGGGAGCCTCCTTGAGCTCCCCTTGAATCTTCCCACTTAATCTGGCCTTTCTTACTCAAATCTAATCTTCCCATTTGTTACTGCAGTCTCCGGAAGCCCTCGGACTTTTCATTATCATTTCAGGTCTCTTGCACTCCCCACCCTTGATCCCATCAAAACCCCATTTCCCCAGGCTGCCGACCACTCCCATCAAGATCTGTATCCATCTCCATACTGCCCCAATCAAGATCTCTGGATTGCCCCACCTGCTTCCCACCTAGAAGCCCCTAGTCTGCCCCCTAGTTTGTCTCGTGATAGCCTCCAGGTGTTTCCAGCCTTTGACCCTCCTTGGACTTCTCCTCAAGGCCCTTCCTAAACCCCTCCTCCCATCACCCTGGACTACCAGACCACCCCCCAAACCTCTCCTATACTCTTTTCTGTATTTAAGTTCCATCTTGCCTCCTTGAAGGCACTCAGATTCCATCCAGCTGGGGTTCTATCTGGCCTGCTTGTGAATATAAGTGTTACAAATGCTTAGGCTCCTTAAGAGGCAACCCAATTTGGCAAATCTTTAATAAACTTTCTTCTCTTTGGGCTTTAAAAAAATAAATAGATAAAAAAATAAACCCCTCCTGCTTTTTTAATTTTCATGATTTTTGTTATGTAATTACATCTTTACCCTGTATAAATCCATCTTGCTTTCTCTGAAGTTGCTGGTTCCTCTTGAAACATAACCCACTTCATGAGAGGAGTCAGTCTCAATAAATGCCTGTACTTGGATGGATTAGAAGTGGTCTGAATCTGAAATCTTTGAGACAGTTCCTCCACAACATAAAATGAAACGACAACAATAGCACCTACCTCCCAGAGTTGTAAGTATAAAATGCAGTAATATTTTTAAAGTGTGCAAAGTGCTTTGCACACGTTAAAGTGCTATGCAAACACTAGGTATTATTATTTTATTAGCATGTATATTATAGGGGTACAGCTGGAAAACCTGAGGAACTGAAATCTAAACCATGAAGTTTCCTACAAAAGTGGTTCGTCTTTTAAATGACAAAACTGAGTCAGACAATGAGGAGAGAATAGAGGAACTGGCCACAAGCTTCCAATCTTATTAGTGTAAGACATTCTAGGAAGAGGACACAGACATAGAGATGGGAAAGAATAAAGCCTGTTTTTAGGGGAATGGCAAAGTATTCCAACTTAGCTGGAGCACAGTGGAAATGTAAATCCTTGCAAATGAGGCTTTCTGTGTGATAGGAAAGGACTAGTTACATTTTGAGGGATTTCTCACTTTTTTGGCCTTGGAGTTCCCAACTAATACAATTTCAGAACTTCACTACAGGATGCCACTCACTGTGCTGTTACTAACTTCCCCTATTAACACCTGGTTCACAAAACTCAAAGAATATCTAGGTTTATGTAGTGGTCAAACTACTTGAAACAGCGTTCATGAGAAACTTACAGAACATAATGACACACATCCATGAAGAAACTTCCTTTAGAAGCTGTACAGCCTTAATCATTTAGATTCAGCAGCCTGGGTAGGGGAGACCTCACACAAATACTGTTTTTAGTGTAGGTCCTCAATATATATCCAACTAAAGTTCTCTGAACTTCTCACTGAAGACTATGGCCTCCCTCCATGGCCACCTCTGATCCCAGAATTGTTTACAGAGAAGTTGATAAATAATTACAGCTAGTAGCCAGGACTAGAACCTTTGGTCGATACTCTTTCTACCCAGATATACTGATATTTAGCATGGGAGGTATTAAATTCCCATTATGTGGTCAGTAAAGGGTCTACATTCTATCTTAACTTCTGACTAAAATTTCACATCCTTAAAGTTCAACTCAGGGATGTTAGGAGACTCAAATGGTACAACAGATACAAAGCACCATTCATACCTTAAAGTGCTATATAAAGTCAATTTTTATTAATAGTCATCAGGCACCAGGCTACCAGTCTAGTAATAACTTTATCATCTAAGTTTTCAACTACCCTCCTGCTGAGCTGACATGGAAATATAGGAATGTGCTGCTAAATATCTAATTACCCAGCTGGGGGAAGGAAAGGAATGTATGCACACACTTTCAAGTTGAACCTGTATTATTTGTAATACCTCCTTAGGGCCAGATTTTAAACAATCAAAGCAACAAATTAAGTTCTGGTTTGTAGTAACTGCTGGTTTTTAAGGTATAAACTATCAGACTCTCTTAAGGAGTTAGAGTTGGGTCCAGTATACCCATGATTCTAATACTCAGGGCAAGTCACCCTGAGGGAGACCTGAACTCAGTGAAATTGTGAAACAGAAAGCTGACGGGATAACAAGGGGAAGTATTTTGCTTGAGTTTTGGCACAGATAGAAGGCGTAGCGTCATGGTTCATATGCAGAATCAGGCAAGAGAGGAGGAACTTAAGGCAGAAAAAAATCCCCTCAAAGGGTGGAGTCACAAGGAATTTGAGGCATAAATTCCTCCTGAACTTCAGCATTGACTAGAAGCAGATCCACTCTTCAATCTTGTTTCGTGAAGCTACTGGAACACACCAGGAGCCTGATCAGGTGAGAATTATCTTACAACATGTAGCTATAACACATACACACACACAAAGTGAGAATTCTCATATTCATACAGATACTAGATGAAAATTTGTATTTCTTTCCCTGGAATTGTGTAGCATATATGTTGTAGCCTACCCTTTGTTCTCAGAACATAATGTTGCTTAAAATGTGGAATCAAATATAAAAGCCTCAAAACGAATCACCTACATACTAGAAGTAGTTTTAACTGAGAATTCTGCAGCCATTGAAAAACTCCAATGAATTTTTAAAAAGAATTAACACTGGAAATACCCTGAATTCAGTACTTTTAAAACGTTAGTTATTTCGTGAGTCCATACATAGATATATACAGTTAAGTAGCTTCTAAGTTAAGACAGCAAAGTGAAACACATTTAAAAGGAGCTTTATACTTTCAGTTTGGTTTGTTTTAAATGGGTTAAAGAAGTGAAATTTCATAAGCATGGGACAAAATACCTTTTCATTTTCAGAAACAGTTGCCTCTTTTTCTAAGTGTTCAAGATAAGGTTTTTGAACTGCTATTTGTGCCTACAGTTATCTAGTGACATTAGGTCATACCAACAGTATCAGTCTCACTGTGATTGTATTATCTTAGTTTGGAGCTAAAATGTCCAGTGGATGTAGCTGTGAGTTGCCCAGCAGTGACAAGAAGCTAATGCAAGTACTGTTTTACTGAAAATTGTTATCCGCTTAATATTTTTACTGACCAACACTTTGAATGATATTCTAACAAATTATTTTAATGACTTTTCATACACCACTATTATAATGTGCTTCAGTTGTTTGGTTTGAACATTTCTAACCTTTGAACTCTCCGACTAGATGTTATCTGCTCCTCTGACGTGTTATTCTCAGCATTGTGTAAACATTAACTGTTGTGTTATGATAGTCTAGTAAAGACTACTTTAACCTAAGGATCCTCAGTAAATGAAATAGGAGAAAATATAACAAATGTTTACTTAGTATTATTGCACTGACTCTTTAAATAAGGTTTTGGTGGGGAAAGAACTTATAAAGTCCCATCACAGAACCACATTGGATGAATTTGTGTCTATGTATGTGGACGTCTACATCATCTATTTGTGTGTGCATACACACATTTTTTTCCTTAACAGTTTAAGTCTGTTTGGGGAGTTTGGAGAGCTGGGACTTAGTGTGCACGCATCATGCATTTACTAGCACTGCCATTTGCAATGGATAGAGCACCAGTGCAGCTGTCAGGAGGACCTGAGTTCAAATATCACGTCAGACCTGATACTCACTAGCTGTGTGACCTTGGGCAAGTCACTTAACCCCAATTGCCTCATCCTGAGTCATCTCCAGTCATCCTGATGAATATCTGATCGCTGAATTCAGATGGCTCTGGAGAAGTAAGGCTGGTGACCTGCACAGCCCTCCCTCACTCAAAAACAAAGTCAAGTGCAAGTCATGTTATCATTTCTCTGATGGCATGGTCTTCTTCGTTGCATGGGCAACGGACGAACAGTAATTCTTCTTCTGTAAGGCTCAGCTTCATCATCTATAAAATTGGAATAATAATAAGTCATGCCTTGCCTTCCTTACTGGAAGTATCAAATGACAGATTTTATATGAAAAATTATATATGAAAATTTATTATGGTTATATATGAAAAATGTGTTTTGCAAACTATAAAATGCTATCTATACAAGTGCTTTACTATTATCAGAAAACAGTAAACTAAAAAGACTGCAAAAAACCCTTTGTAGCTCTTAAACCTGAGTTTATTACTCTCTCTCTTGACTCCCAAACCCAGCAACACACTTATGTATACAGTGAAAGGTACTACATTTATTTAGAAGCAACATTAAGATTCTAATTTGAGAGTTAAAGATGAAAATTCAGGATGTTTAATGCCATATTCTTCATTTTATACATATATAATTAAATAATTTCAAATTTCAACTATTAAACAGTTTTTTTAAAAATATTTGATATTTTAAAATTTGACCTGCATGTCAAAGGAAGAAAGATTCAACATTTATGCCTGAATCAGAATCTCAGAGAAGATTTAGATAGAGAAGGGGCTTTATGATATTACCCAGGCCAATCTTTTCATCAATGTAAATTAGGAAATTGAGTCTCATCCTCCTAAGGTCCCACAAATAGTAAAGATGGTTCAGATTTGAAGAAAAATCCGACTCCACATTCTGTGTTTTTTCCATTAGTCAATAAATCCACATGAGAAGCAGTCAGACAGTTTATTCTGAAAGATATATGGGGTCCAGGAAGTCAATATTTTATTCTACTTTTGGATTAATTATTACTTTTGGTCACTCCTGTGAATACATCAGTGGAGGGAACTCCCAGTGCGGGAATCACTTCCACTGATGTAGATCCATAACTCTCCTATTAAGTTAGAGGTCTGAGGAAACTGACTTCAGTGTTGGAAGTTTAAGTGAATTGCTCATGGTTGTGTAGGCTACACACACACACACACACACACACACACACACATACATGTCAGAAACAGTGCTCAAACTCAGATTTTTCTGATTCTCTGGCCTCAAGTAACACATTTAATCCTTCCACAGAACAACCTTTTAAATAACTGATACTGTGAACACTATAAGCCCATTCTTCTCCAACTCATACTTCTCCACTGTCTTGAAATAGTCCTTGAAAGGGATGGTTTTGAATCCTTTCCCATTCTGTTAGCCATTCTATGAGCACACTTCAGCTTGTCAACCTTCTTCCTAAAATGTGGTTCCTGGAATATAATGTTCCATATATGGCATGGAACTATATATAGTGCATATCACACACACACACACACACACACACACACACACACACACACACACACACGTAAGCATTGGTCCTATCAAGTTCACATAAAAATGTAGCATCATTGCTGGTCCAACTACCACTCAGTTGGATCCCAAAGGCTACTCCTTATTCTCCAAAACATTGATGCTGAGCTGTTGCAGACCCTAGCAGAGACTCAGAATATAACGTTTATATGTAGCATAAAAAGCCCATATTACAGTGCAACTCATGTCCTAGATCTCTTGATTAAGATTATGTTAGCTTTTATGATAGCCGTGTCAAATATTGACTCGTCAAACTTGCAGTCTACTCATATCCCTAAATATTCACATGAACTGTTTCCTACCCATATTGTCCCTATTCAGTACTTGTTTGATTGACTTTTTTAATTTGGAAGGGACTTTATATTTATATTATTAGTTCTTTCACCTAATTAGATATTTTTCAAACCATTCATCTTGACTCAGCTAATAGTCAGTCTAGCCTGTTGTGATATTTTTGTGTATTCATTCTGTCATTCCATATACTTCCTATTACCTGCAGTTTCTTGTCATTCCTAAATTTTATTTCATAAAAGCTACAAATAGAAATGTTAAATAATAACAAAAAAAAGACCCAAAACAGAATTTGGTGCCATTCCATTGGCACTACTATAGTCCGACACCAGTTCATTAATTATCATTCTTTGATATGGTTATTCAAACACAAACCCAATTAATTGTACTATCATCTACCTTTTATCTCTCCAATCTGTCAACAAATATATCACAGAACATTCATTGTCAAATATCTTGCTAAAATCCAGGTATGTTCTGTCTATAGAACTTTATTGAAAGGCCAGTTTAATAACCTTGCAAAATAAGGAAATGATGCTAATCTGGCAAAATGGGTTCTTTATGAAGCTATGATTTCCAAGATCACTATTTTCTTTTCTAAATGCCTAATTCTTTCATATGTGAAAATTTTAGTGGGTTATAAAAACAACTTCATTATATGAAAACCCTACATTCTTCAAAGGAAAATACAAACATGTATTTTAAACACAGGTAATCTTCCCCTTTCTTATGAAATATAAATTTTATACAGGGATATGGTTTTTCAGAAACAGCTTTCCTCTAGAGTTTTATGAAACATTGATTATACTACAGAGGTAGAGAAGGATTAAGAAACTGATGTTCAAAACTAGGAGTAAAAACAGAACCAGAATTTTGGAACTGGAAGGGGCTTTTAACACCTGGTGTGAACATGTTGTTTTATAAATGAGAAAACTAAAACCCTCAGAGGTCCACAGAATCATAAGATTTAAGATGAACTTAAAAGGTAATAAGAGAAAGAGATGAATTAAAGTTCTGTGGATTAAATCCCATGATCCCCTGTATAGAAGACAGAATCTCCAAAAGGGGTTTGAAAGATGGTCACAATTTGCACATCAGGAGACTATCTTCTTTTAGATTCAATCAAAAGGGTTTGTTACCCCTGCTCTAAACTGTTCATAAGATGCTTCTTTAGTGATGTCATAGACATTAGCATAATACTTTCAAATTAATTAAAGACATTCACCATTTGTTGTAGGGTTGCTGGAAAATTCCTTAGCACCTACTTTATACTTTCTAATTACATTCTTCATCTTCTGTGAAGACATTAATATGATGCAGGAGGGAAATTCCTTCCTTTAATCATACATTATCAGATATGATGAATCTTTTTCTTGACTTTGCTAGTACTTATTCCTTTCTCTTTATTTTTTGTTGCAAAAGGTTTAATGGAGTGGATAGGAAAGAGAGCTCTATTAGGAAGTGAATATAACATTGAAAAAAGACATCAATAACAAAGATAACATTTCTTACCTTAGTTTTTTTTTTCCTAAAATGAATTATTTGGATAATAAAGCTAAATAAAAACTACCATTGCATGATATTGTTGCTTTACTTTCTTCACATAAATTACATTTATATCCAACATTAATCTAGTTCTTGTGTCTAATACAGCTTGATTATTTTGACCTGGATAATCTCATGATCCACTCCCAGGGCATTGTCTACACAAGCCAGATTCAGATCAAAACTGCTTTTCTAAGTAGTCTTTGACATATATTGCTAATTGCTTATGTAATGGGGGTTTGGAAAGTAGACCATCTGAGATAGCATCACCCATGTGGAAGATGCTAATGGATTGCTTTTGGGAGACTGGTAGATTGGAGCATACACAGATATTTTGCCTTGGCCTACCACATGGTTGGGAGCAGACTTTTTCCACTGGCTGGAGAAGTGGAATTGTGAGCATCTTTCAAAGGCCTAAGCTACATCCTTCAGTCTCCTGAAATCAGTCTCCTAGTGTTTTCATGTAGTTAATGCCATATTGAGTAGTGCAGGAATGAATTAAGCCCTTATTACTCTTAGTTTCTCTATTTTTAATACCTATGCCTAGAAGTTTCCTGAACTATACCTTTTCTCCCCAAAATTCTCTCTCTTGCTATTTTTTAATTCAAGTCTTTTCCTGTAATTCTTGATTGCCCTGGCATACTTTTTACTGCCCTCATCACAAGCAATTCTCTCTTTCATGCTTCTTTCCAATAATCTCCCAGTTTATGGATATTGATATGCTTAACATCAATGACTGGAACATCATTAGAGCTCACTCTATAGTTCCATCTATCAGGAATCACTTATGACCTAAAATATGCGTATGACATAGTATTGGAGAAATATATTTGTTAAATGGAAATGTGGATACTCAAAGCCAATGTGTAATTGATAGGGCAGAAATTTGTGTATAAGAAACAATAACTGGCGGGGGGGAGCAGATATACTGCTAAAAGGAAAATAAAAGTTCGTGTCTCTTACACGAATTTCTAATCTCCTACACACTGACATAAAGATCTCTATTGCTATTTTTGGAAATATGGTAAAATTAAGAAGTAGACTTTGGGAATTATTTTCTACAACAAATATATTTTTATTGTTATTCAAATGACTGAAATGTAAAGATACCCCAATGTTCATTACTGGTTGATTATTTTTTAAAGGAGTGGCCTTGGTGGAGTAAAATATATCCTTAAAGGCTCTTTTCCAACAAGGTGTCTCTCATGCATATATTAAAATGATACATGATTTCTTCATAGATAAAATTACAGAGATAGTTAAAATCCTCCGAGTGGTATTATCTAGTCAGACAAAATAAAAATTCCCACTTAAAAAGCTTTTGGGGAGGGGGTGGGGAATATGTGGCCCTCTAGGTCCTTAAGTGTGACCCTTTGACTAATGCCAAACTTCACAGAACAAATCCCTGTAATAAAAAGGATTTGTTTTGTAAAACTTGGATTCAGTTAAAAGGCCACACTCAAGGACCTAGAAGGTCACAAGTGGCCTCCAGGCCTCAGCTTCCCAATCCTCTTTTGGACTTCCTCTTGCTTCTAGGATAAATACAAACTCCCCTGTTTGGCATTTTTTAAATGCCTTTCAAAGTCAGGTTCTAACTTGTCTTTTCATAACTGTTTCATATTTCTCTTTACACCATTAGAATTTTTGCTAAACTGATCTATTCAATATCCCCTATATATTAAATCCCATCAACCACCTATGTACCTTAGCACAGGTTGGCCCTCTTGCCAGGTATGCCCATTCTGACTTTTGTCTCTTAGAAGTCCTAGGTGCATTCATTCAAGGTTTGGCCTAAATGCCACCTCTGACAAGAGACTTTTTCTGATTTCCTCCAATAGTTTTTGTTTCCCTCATTCAAAATTAGGATTACAGAATTATAGAGTTAGAGCTGGAATGAAAATCTAATTTATCCCTTCATTTTACAAAGAAACCAAAGTCCAAAGAAAATAAATAATGTCATGTTTACTCTGCATTCATTATGGATTTACTTATCCTTTCCTTCTCTCAAGTTTACTATAAACTCCTTAAGATTAGGGACTGTGTTCATTTTTGTCCTTCTATCGCCAGTGCCTAATACAATGCCTTGGACATACTATATAATTAGTAAACACTTCTTGAATTGATGGTAACTGTGATGGAAGAATGAAACTTCTGAACAAAAAAAGAGCATCTTTACTGGAATCTACAACTTCTCAAAAGAATATAGCCAGACCAATTCACATTGGAAATGGTCAGCAGGGTGAAGAATTCCCTCTTGTCCATATTAAACTCATTGACTTGGTTCATTAATACTAATAACACTGTTAAGTAATAACAGTAGCTAACAGTTATGTATTGCCTTAAAAGTTTGCAAAGCCCTTTTCAAATATCATCCTACTTAGTTCTCACAGAATAGGGTAGGTTCTGTTATTATACCCAGATTGCAGATGAGGAAACTGAGGCAGAGAGCAGTTAAGTGAGTTGCCCAGGGTCACAAATGTAGTGTCTGAGACAGTAATTTAACTCAGGTCTTGCTGTCTTCAAGTGCTGCACTCCTTTCAATCAAGTGCCTAGAATCTATACTTACATAAATACATACATATATACACACACAATACCTATCTGTATATAACAGAACAGCAGTGTGGATGGTCAACATCCGCAGAAACAAATAGGAAGAAGAAAGAAGGTTGATTTGTGTTTGCAAAATTGTGTTGCGTTTTTGTGCTTTCAACTGTAAATTGTTCTCTGAAATAAAAACAAAAACAAAGCCTTACTTTTCAAGACCTCTAATGAGGAGGAAATCTTCTCATCCTGGGTCAGCCCACTGGACCACTCTCAGTGATAAGATCTTGACAATAGCAATTATCAGTTTATACCTAGAGGGCAAACTGGATAGCACAATGCACAGAACACTATGCCTGGAGTCAAGTGGATTGAGTTTAAATGGAGCTTCAGACACTTGTGTGATCTATCACTGTACCCCTGTTTGCCTCAGTTTCCTCACCTACAAAATGGGAATAATAGCACCTACCTCCCAGGCTTGTTGAGAAGATCAAGTGAGTTATTTTTGGTAAAGTGCCTGGCACGTAGTAAGGGGTATATAAATCTTCACTATTATGATTAAGTCTGGTGCTTTAAGTTTAGAGTTTAGAAATTAATGAATTAGCCTCCCAAGTTTTAGTTTCGAAATTAATTAGAAAGCTGCAAAGCTTTAATTTAGAAATTAATGAATTACAAAGACTCAAAGCTAATGGTAAAGGTTCCCTATGTACCTTTTAAAGAGGGAGGAGAAATTTCCAGGCGGTTGACGGGAATAACTATGATGATGATTAATCACAATGAAGCCCATTTCTTGGGCACTTACTACGTGCCAGGCACTGTACTAAGTGCTTTATAACCATATCTCTTTCCATCCCAACCCTGGCTGGACCTCAGGCCCCACAAAGCTCAGGCCAGGGCAGCAGGGTGGCATGGTGAGAAAGCCCGACTTCAGACCCTTGATGGCGAGTCACGGAAACCTGTTTGCCTCAGTTTCCTCGTCTGTGCAGTGAGATGGAGAAGGGAATCCTAAGTCACTCCAGTATCTCTGCAAAGAAAAGCCTAAATAGGGCGCGACTGCACACAACGAACTCCTCAGTTATTGGGGAGCACAGGGCCTGGGATCCGAGGCCAGCCAGAGGAGCCCAGGGCACGCCTGCATACTAGCTCTGCGTCGTCACCGTGTTTAGTCAGGGGCGCCCCCCCCCCAAATTCCCCTCCCCGTTCCGTTTCCAAGAAATGAGACAAGTGGGGCCCTGGTTGCTCCGCACTAGGTCACCGCTTCCTGCCTCCCTGTCATTTCTGGACCGTCTGGGGAGTGCCCTTGCACACCTGGCCAGTGCCTTCCGTGCGGTTAATGAGAGCTCCCCTTCAAAAAGAGAAAGTAAAAGGGGAGGAAAGTTTGCCCAGTCAGGGGCGTCTTGGGAACAGGCTGTTTGAATGATAACCGGGATGCGTGTGTTGAGAGAGATGGGAGAGCTGCTTCAAAATGGGACGCATTCACTTAGACCCTCTCTAGCCATGGGGAGCTTCATTGAGATTTACCCAGGAGCTGATGATATAGGCAGTGATATAGGAAACGGGTCAAACTTTTACAGGAGGATTTTAAGGTGGGGCTTGCAGATGAGGGTGTGTAAGGCACTGGGTGAGTGAGGACTGTGAATGTTACAAGATAAGGAAATCCCATTCCCAGGATGAGGGCTGGGGACAGGGAATTTTATGGTCCAGGATATGGGGCAGTTTTGTGGTAAGGGGAGACTTTAGGGCGCCAAGGGCTTCTTCACAAAGTCAATATTATTTTAACTCTTCGGGCACTATTTTTATCCACATTATTTCTGCTCAACTACTATTTGTGATTTGAGCCCCTGTTACACACTGTTTATCTCTGCCTTCCTGGAGCCACAAGCTCAGAGCAATGAAACACCAATGGGTTATTGGGAAGATGAGTCTTCAGTGCCCCTGGAAGACTAATGAAGACAATGTGGTCCTCAATTCTACATTAATTCTCCCATAGATGAGTTTTACTCATGATTGTTAAGTTATATAGTAAAATTTAGTTTAAGAAACTGAGAATCCTATCCCAGTTCAATTGTAAATATCAAGGAATATTTTATTAATGACATATACATTTTTCTAATTCTACAAAGAAAAATGGTCCAAGGATTCTTGTACCAAATATTTTCACTACATATCCAATTTCTCAGCTGTGAAGTCTGATTCCTCAGGGGCAAAGGAGCATATCTGAAAGGTAGCTGTAGAAAGATTGGCCTCCAGAATTACAAGAAGATTTGGCAACAATGGTTACTAGTAGCTCTATTGAGTACTCAAGAGAGTAAAGCAATCAGGAGCCTTCAGATAGACTAATATAGAGTTAGCAAACTTGTAGGACCCTTAGAATAAAACACTTCTGAGTAAGCTAGATAACAATGCTCACAGCGGGTGGTAGAATTCCTTTGGTTTCAGGGCTGGATCCATGAACTCATCAGTCATTCTGTTTTTGCTTACCTGTCTCCTTCCTCCATGGGGAGGACTAGACTATATCATCCAATTTTTATGGACTATCCTGGGAACCTTACCACCACACATGTCGTTTCTATGAAAAAAAAAAAGTTCTGCATTCCAAACAGCCAACTTACATTGACATTTTTCTATACAAACCTTCTGGTAAATTTGAGTTAACCTGTTTCACGGTTTGAAAAAGGAAAATAAAAATGAGAAAAAGTGAGAAATAAGCTTGAGAGGAACAAGAGCTATGTCTATTTAAATTGTTCTGCATGATGTATCATTACCCAAATATGCAGCTACTTAGTGCTTATTATGCTTGTCATTCAAGATTCTAAGGAAGAAGTCTAAAACAGTAAGCCACCAAATAGTATACAGAGTCAGAACATTCAATTTATTTAATGTTATAACTGCATAAATTCAATTTTTTCTTATAAGTTATTGCTTGAATAAATGTATAACTGAGTCTCAGATGACATCACTATGCAGAGAGCCCTTTATCAATATATTAATAATATATATGTGTGAATGTTTGTTTGTATATGCGTTTACTTTCATACTAACAAATGGTTAGACTACAGAGGGTCACTTCTAGATTAATTTAAAACAGATAAATCTAGCATAAGTATAGCTTTAGTTTAAAACATGTGGAATCTTCCATGAGTTCATCTTTTATTTTCTTTCACACCATCATTTTGGTAATACTTGTTGAGTGCAATTATTTTCTATTGTCATTGATATAGGTAATGGTGACATAATAACTATAAAGATGGTTTAAAAGTCAGGTCTTCCTGGCTGATCTATAATTGCTGAATGACACTGTACAATTTACATGATTCACGACTTTAAATTGCAATGAAGATGCTAAATTACATTAGTAGAAGGAATTTCCTTGTTCAAGAGTTCCCTGTGTCAATGAGATAACAAATTCAGTAACTATTCCTTTCATTCATAGGTTTCACCATATGCTAGAACCTGATGTTTGCTTTGCTGTATCTCCCCATTGGTCATCATGGAAACAGAATTACTGTTTTTCATAATGTTTTTTCAAGAGACAGTATGGTGGAATAAATAGAAAGCTGTCTGAAATTAGAAGAATTGGTTTGTCATACTTCAGAAATATGTTAACTGTGGGACTGCAGGCATGTCATTCAGCTGTTATAGATAAAAAATACTGATCTGTATAGGTAGAAATAGTTTTCAGACTTGGAGCTACCTATATGGTTGAAATCACGAGTCTGGACAAAACAGTTTTCTTGAAATAACTCTCATATATTAACTCTTAAACACTCGTTTATATTTAGGTCTTCATAGTCCTGCAGTTATTTATTCCTTTATTTGCCTTTAATTATAATTATTTTTGGTTGAATGAATCTGTTAACATATTAATAGTTACTCAAATTTCAACATTAGTAATGCTGTTTTATACTACTGCTTTGACTCAATCACTTCTATACTTCCACTCTTTCCACATAATTCATTATTGTGTCATGTGGTACCCAATACCAGCATGAACTAGTATAAGAGGTATCATGGGAAGGATTTTTCTTGTGTTTATCCTGAGTTCATCTTCACTTAGCACTTGCTGAGTATTATATTCAAAGCAATTTGTATTCATGCGAAGATGAGTAAGATGCAGTTTCAGCTCACAAAGATGCTATAGTCACAAGAGAGATAAGAAATGTACCAAAAATTTACAAAAAAAATCCTAGCATCATTTTTTTGTAACTTTTAAAATTCATTTCAAACATTTTTTGCAAATTTTTTAAAATTTTACATTTAAATACAAAATGAGAAAAGAAAAAATAAGCATTACCATGTACACAATGGACCATAAGAGAGAATTCAGTATTAAACAATAAATTTCCATTTCAAGAAAACCTATATAATGAATCCAATACACTGTTTTCAAAGCTCCCCAGCTTTTCTTTACTTCTTGCTGGTTTTCTTTTGTTCTCAGCTGTGTACTTTTTACTTTTATTTTTTTTCCCTTCCTTGCCCTCCACCCTAAAAAATACAATTAAGAATATATACATATGTGTGTGTGTAATACAAAATACACACACATATATACAAATACATAGCTATCTATAAACATACATATATGTACTCATACACATGTATGTAACACTGTTACTATGTTTATTCCCTCAAATCATCTGTTTTTCTAAGGGTGGATAGAATCTTTCTTCATAAGACTTTCCATTATTCATAGAATTCTTTCCTAACCATTACTTATTTATTTATTTTCCCATAGGAGCATTGAGGTTAATTTGGGTATTTATATAATAGTCAGAGTTACTTGACTGCTCAAAGTTGTTCTTAAAACAACACTGCTGTTGCTTTTTACATTATTCTCTTGATTCTGCTGACTTCACTCCTCATTATTTCATGAACATCCCGCCATGCTTTTCTAAAATCAATGAGCTCATCATTTCCCTCATAAATATATACCACACTCTGTTTATCCTTTCCCCAATGGAGGGGTATCCTTGTAATTCCAATTCTTTGACACCATAAAAAGATAAATAAATATTTTAGAACATAGAGGTTATTTTCCTTCTTCCTGATCATCTTGGGAAACAGACCTAATACTGATATTGCTAGGTTAAAGGGTATTTAGGCAGTTTAATAACTCTTTGGACATACTTCCAAATCTCTCCAAAATGGTCCATCAGCTCACAGACCCACCAACAATGAATCAAGGTCTCAATGTTTTCCATTTCTCCTCCAGCATCGGACACTTTTATTTACCCTTCTATCCTTTTAGCCCATCTGATAGGTATAAAATGATATCTCAAGGTTGTCTTAATTTGCATTTTCCTAATCAATAATGGTTTAGAGCATTTTTTCATGTGAATATAAATTGTTTTGATTTCTTTATGGGAAAACTTTATATCCTTTGACCCTTTGTTAATTGGAGAATGACTCACATTCTTATAGATTTGACAGATTTCTTTATTTATTTGAGAGGTGAGACATTTATCTGAAGAACTATCTATGAAAAAATTTCCCCCAGTTTTCTATTTTCTTTCTAATCTTGCCTACATTTTTTTTATTTGTACAAAAACTTTTAAAATTAGATGGAATCAAAATAAATCTATTTTATATCTCACAACACTTTCTCTCTTGTTTGTTCAAAATTGTTTACCTATCCCTAAGTCTGATAGGTACTATGTTCCATGTGCTTCAAATTTTCTTGTAATATTTCACTTAGTATCTAGGTCATGTATCCATTTTGACCTTATCTTGGTAAAAAATGGTGTAGGATATTGATCTATGCCCAATTCCTGCCAGACTACTTTCCAACTTTCCCAACATTTTTTTTTTTATCAAATAATGAATTCTGATCCCAAAACTTCGGTGTTTACGCTTGTCAAATAATGGATAACTATATTCATTTGCTTTTGTAGACTGCATGTCTACTCTGTTTCACTGAGCTATCTTTCTATTTCTTAGCCAGTACCATATAGTTGTGACAGTTACTGCTTTATAATATAGTTTAAGACATAGTACTCCTAACCTCCTTCCTTTACATTTTTTTTTCCATTAGTTCCTTTGATATTCTTGACCTGTGGTTCTTCCAAATGAATTTTGTCATCCTTTTTTTCTAGTTCTGTAAATTAATTTTTTGCTAATTTGATTGGGATGGCATTGAATATATAGATAAATTTTGGCAATTGTCATGTTTATTATGTTGGCCTTGCTTACCCATGAACAATTAATATTTTTCCATTTATTTAAATCTGAGTTTATTTGTGTACCAAGTTTTTTATGGCTTTGTTCATATAGAACCTAGGTTTGTTTTGGTAGATGTATTCCCAGGTATTTTATTCTATCTAAAGTTATTTTAAATGGGATATCTCTAGCTATCTCTTTCTGCAGGATCCTGTTGGTAATATATAGGAATACCAATGCTTTATCTGGGTTTACTTCGTATCCTGCTACTTGGCTGAAATTATTAATCATTTCAATTAATTTTTTAGTTGATTCTTTAGAATTTTCCAAGTATATTATCATATCATTGGCAAAAAGAGATAGTTTTATCACCTCATGTCCTATTCTGATTCCTTCGATTTCTTTTTCTTCTCTTATTGCTGATTTCCGATATTAAGTAATACTGATGACAGTAGGCATCCTTGTTTCACACCTAGTCTTTTGGGAAGGCTATCTTATCCCTATTACAAATAATGCTTGCTAATGGTTTTAGATAAATGCTTCTTAAGAATTTAAGGAAAAGTCCATTTATACCTATACTTTCAACTGTTTTTTTTTTTTAATAGAAATGAGTGTTGTACATTATCAAATGTTTTTCTACATCTATTGATATTTTACGATTTTTGTTACTTTTCTTATTGGTATACTCAATTAGGTTAATAGTTTTCCTTATGTTAAACCATCCCTGCACTCCTGGTATGAATCCCTCTTGGTCATAATGTATAATATTTGTCATATATTGTTGTAATCTTTTATCTAGTATTTAGGATTTTTGCATCTATATTCATTAATGAAATTGATCTATAATTTTCTGGTTTTACTTTTCCTGCCTTAGGTATCAGTATCATATTTGTTTCATGAAAGTTTAGTAGGACTCCCTTTTTGCCTATTATTCCAAATATTTATTGAATATTAGAATCAGTTGGCCTTTAAATTTTTGATAAAATTCAATTGTAAATCGGTCTGGTCTTGGTGCTTTTTTCTTAGGAAGCTTATTTATAGCCTGCTCAATTTCTTTTTCTGAAATAGGGTTATTTAGATATTCCATTTCCTCTTCTGCTAATCTGGGCAATTTGTGGTTTTGTAAATATTCTTCCATTTTACTTAAATTTTTAAATTTGTTGGCATATAATTGGACAAAGTAATTCCTTATAATTGTTTTGATTTCTTCTTCTTTAGTGTATATTCAGCCTTTTCATTTTTGATACTAATAATTCAGTTTTCTTCTCTTTTTTGTTTAATCAAATAGTTTATCTATTTTATTGATTTTTTTCTCAATGTCAACTCCTAGTTTTATTAATTCAAAGATTTTTCTTATACTCAGTTTTATTAATTTCATTTTAATTTTGAGGATTTCCAATTTAGTGTTTAATTGGGGAGTTTTAATTTGTTCTTTTTAATTGCATACTCAGTTCATTAGTCTGCTTTTTTTTATTGTTATAAGTACTTAGAAATATAAATTTTCATAGAATATTGCTTTTGCTATATCCCATAGGTTTTAATATGTTGCTTCATTATTGACATTTTCTTTAATGAAATTGTTGATCTTTTCTATTTTTTGTTCTATATCCCATCCATCTTTAAGATTGGGTTGTTTAGTCTTCAATTAGTTTTTTCCTAAGTTTCCATAATTCCTTATTAAATATAATTTTTATTGCATTATAGTCTGTAAAGAGAGCATTTAATATTTCTGCTTTTAGCTATAAATTTTTTCTGCCACAATATATAGTCAGTCTTTGTAAAGGTACACATTTACCATTGAGCAAAAGGTGTATTCCTTTCTATATTTCCTTTTACTTCTCTCCAGTTGTCTATCATATCTAGCTTATCTAAAATTCTGTTTACTTCCTTAACTTCTTATTTTTTGGTTAGTCTAGTTCTGAGATGGGAAAATTAAAGTCCCCACTATTATGTTAATAGTATCAATTTCCACTCATAGTTCATTCAACTTTTCTTTTAAAAATTTAGATACTATGGTATTTCTGCATATTAGTTTAGTATTGATATTGCTTCATTATCCATGGTACCTTTTATCATAATGCAGTTTTCCTTTTTATCTCTTTTAATTAAATCTGTTTTAGTTTTGACTTTGACATTATGTTTGCTACCCTGCTTTTCTTTCCCCATTGGCTGAGGGATACTGCCTTCTACTCTAGCCCTTTATTTTAACTCTGTAAGTAGCTGTCATTTTTAAATGTGTTTCTTATAAGCAACATATTGTCAGATTTTAATTTTAAATTCATTATGCTGTCTGTTTCTGTTTTATGGGTGAATTTATCCCATTCAGATTCACAGTTATAATTATCATTTGTATATTTCCCTCCATCCTATTTTTCCTCACTATTGTCCTTCTTAGTTTCTTTTTACCCTATTCCTTCTCCAATTTATTTCTAATCACTGAGTCCCTATTCCAATTATTCCTTCCTATTCCTATTAAAGAATTTCTCTCTCTTATCCTCTCTCCTTACTCTCCTTTTCCTTGTTCTACCCACCCTACTAAGGAAGTCTTCCTTTCCTTCTTCCCTCCTCTCCTGTCTGTGTCCCCATCCCCTCCCTTCTCCTCTTCAAAGCAAGGTAAATTTGGATGGCCAGAGGATGCTCAGTTAACTTGGTGTTTACTGACTAGACCCTTCACTTCCCTTCCCTTCCCTTCCCTTCCTGATGAACACAAATCTAAATCTACACAGCTTTCTATATCCTACCCCTTATTCAATTCCCTCACCCTTTTGTTTCTTTAGAAATTTAGAAGACTTATACACTCTAAATGTATATGTCCATCCCTCTTCATCTCAGATCTGATGAGTATAGGTTTTCAGCACTACCAGCTCTCTACTGCTGCTTGATTGTTCTGTATCATTTCTTCCTCTTGTGCCTCATTTGTATGAGATAATTTCTCTTTTTTACCTTTTCCTACTACATTTTCCTTTTTAGAATCACCATATCATACTCAACTCTTCTCTGATCTTTCTTTCAAACTACCTAGTTACTAATGACAATCTTAACCATACATTCTACATTTCCACTAATAAAAAGTAAACATTTTGTCCTTAATGAATCCCTTGAAATTGATCTTTTATGTTTACCTTATATTTATGCCAGATCTTATATGTCAAATTTTCTATTAAATTCTGGTCTTTATGCAACAAAATCCTGAAAGTCTCTCAATTCATTGAATGCCCTGTCTTTTTTTCATTAAGAATTCTATTTAACTTTGCTGGCTAAGTTATTTTTGACTAAAACCCCAAATCTTTTGCTCTCCTATCTGTGGAATTCCAAGACCTGCAGTCTTTTTATGTAGCAGCTGCTAGGTCTTGTGTAATTCTAATTGTGACTCCAGAGTAGTTGAATTGTTTTTTTTCTTGTTGCTCATGTATTTTCTTCTTAACCTAGGGGTTTTGGAATTTGGCTATGACATTCCTGTAGGTTTTCATCCTGGGATCTTTTTCAGATAGTAATGGGTGTTTTGTTTTGGTTTTTTTGTTTGTTTTTTCCTTTCTTGTTTAAAACTTCAGGGCAATTTTCTTTAATTATTTCTTGTATTACTGCATGGAGATTTTTTTTTTTTGATTGTAACTTTCAGGTAGTACAGTCATTCTTATGTTTTCTTTTCTTGGTCAGTTCTCCAAGTCAGTTGTTTTTCTTATGAAATGATTCACATCCCTTATATTTTTTCTTTCTTTTTGTTTATTTTATTTCTTTACATCTTATAATATCATATCTTTCCTCTTGCCCAACTCTATTTTTCAAGGAGTTGTCTTCTTCCTTAAGATACTGGATCTCCTTTTCCAGTTAGTTGACTCTTTTCATGATTTTCTAGTATTGTCCTTATGGGATTTTTTTTCTAGTTTTTCCTCCATCTCTCTTTTTTGATTTGTAAAATCCCTATTAAGTTTTTCCACAAATTCTTTTTGGGCAGGTGACTATTTGACATTGCTTTTTGGGGTAGGAGAGATTTTTTTGCTTCAGTATCCTCTGAAAATGAACCCTAGTCCTCTATATTCCCATAGTAACTGCATACCATTGGGTTCTTTCTCTTTTGCTTGTATATTTGCTTGTATAATCACCTCTAGTCCCAGGATGTGGGTGATGGCACCTCTGGCCTCAGGTCCTTCTTACTGTTACTTTTTAAACTTTGTGCAAGGCCCAACCTCAACACCCCTTTCCCCCTCCAAGCCACAGATAGGGCTCCCAGGCACAATCTGCTAGAAATGTTCTTGTTCTCTGAGGACCCTCCATTGGCTGGTGACCTTCAGTTCTCTACTCTGGCTTGAAACTGAAACCAAGAACTCAGCTCTTCCGTGAATGCCACAACTTGTAGCACCCCTAGTTAACTACTGCTGCACTCACCTGTGTGTACTGGTTTCTTTTCACCTTCAGCTGTAGCCTGGCACTATCTCAGTAGCACAACTGGATCTGGTGTGACTGAACATCTTCCCCTGCTCAGATATCTGACTCCCTACTCTGTCTGTGAGGTGAGAATTCCCATGTCTGAGATTTGAGGCTGCCTCCCAACCCAGCTGTCCTAACTGCTTGTTGTTTGTTGGTTCAACAGAAATCAGGTCTTCTCCAGTTGTCCCAGAAGGACCACTGCTCTGCCCCAACTCTTGTTTGTTTTTGCCACTCAACATTGGCCCTGAGGCACCATTTTATCTTACTTGTGGAGGAAATCTAGAGTTTAGCATCTTCTGACCTGTTCTCCTTTCTTCCCAGAATGGCTTCTCTTTATTCATTTTAAAGAGAAAGAAAAAAATAACATTTCCCTGTATACAGCAGAACATGAGAGGATTCAATGTACAATAACAAATTTCCATTTCAAGAAAACCTATATAATAAATACTACACATTGTTTCAAAGTTATCCAGATTTTCTTTGCTTCCTTGTAGGTTTTTTGTTCCCTTCTGTGGTTTTTTGTTCTCTTTTGTGCACTTTTTACTTTATTTTTTTCTGTCTCTCCTCTTCCCATTCTCCAACCCTCCTACCCTAAAGAAGGAAAATTAAATACAGATATATTTGTGTATATGTGTCTACATGTGCATTTATGTGTATACATATACGTAGATATCTATAAACATCCACATATACTATAGATTACTATATTATATATATTTCCACTTTTTTTCCTCTTTCTTTGAAGGGTGGATAGCATCTTCTTCATAGGTCCAAGTCTTTCCTTATTTTTCTAAATTAATTACCTTACTTCTTACACCACAGTTGTATTCTAACATAATCATGTCCTATCTGAAAGATTGCTGAATTTCCTTCCTTTACATCTCTTTCCCTGGTTTCTTTGAAATTCCTGTCCTTTGGTTCTTCCAAATTTTATTACTTTTTTTTTTCCAGCTCAGTGACATATATATGTATGTATACGTATATATATATACATATATATATGTATATATATACATATATATGTATATATATATACGTATACATACATATATATACGTATATATATACGTATATATATGTATATATACATATATATACATATATACATATATTTAATTGGGATGGAATTGAGTAAATAGATTAGTTACGTAAAATTGCCAAGCACAAATTAAGAATACAGTAAGTGTATATAGCAACTTCGAAAATAAGTACCATAAGATAGATTTCAACATGTGCCCTACAAAAGTCTGAAGTTTGAGGAAGAAGTACCTTAGAGAAAGTCCTCAGACTGAGACTAAAACTAAGGTTTATGTCTTCTCTTTAATAAGCTAATTATGAAAATTTTTCTAACCAAAGAAGTGAAGAAAAAAATTCTTTGGCATTTATGCCCTTTTGAGTGGTGTTTTTTTGTTTGTTTGTTTTTTGTTTTTTCTCTCAAGGTAACAAATTGAGAAAAGGTATATGAATCTAAACTCAAGCTAAAATCTAGTTTCAAGGAGAGTAGCATGTACCTAATTCTTCTGGCTTCTCTATGCCTGAAATAATATTGGAGGATTTGAAACAAGTTACTTATATTTGTGAAAGGTGAGAAGTTTTCTAGCTTTTACTTGATTAAAGAAGAAATAGTAGAGAAAAAAGGCTCTGAAGTTGGAGTCAGAACAAACTTGGTATTGAAAACTTGCTAACATTTTAACCTTGGGCAAGTAATTTAAGCTTTACCTCATTTACCTGTAAAGTGGAGATAATGAAAGAATCTCTGTTACAAAGTTAGTGTGAAAATCCAATGTAGGTAAATTGCTTTGTAAACTTTAAAATACTATATAAACATCATTATTTCTATCATTGATTTAGCTCTTCTTGTAATAGTCCATAAGGAAATGTTGTCTCTTAGTTTGTCACTGTACCTTAAAAAAAGACAATGAAGTAGCACATTTCAAAGAATGCATTCGTATCATCAAAATAAATGATTCATGTAGCAAATATTTATTAAAGACCTAATGAATGTAATCCTCTGTGCTAGTGGCTAAGGACACAGATAACATGCTGGAAGGTAATAGAATTTAAATTGGAGAGACCTTGCTCAAAAGGTCTGATAGGGAAAAGATATGCAAAAGTGATTCTGAATTAAAGGAAAATGATAAAAGTGCAAGATAGGAGTTGCTCCACTGGCCTTCTAGAAACTGATTGCTTGCAGACATGGTCCGTATGATCAACTGCATCATTGCCATGTCCCAGAACATGGGCATAGGGAAGAATGGGGACCAGCCCTGTCCCCAGCTCAGGAATGAATTCAGATACTTCCAGAGAATTACTACACTCTTTCAGTAGAAGGTAAACAGAATCTCTTGATAATTTGGAAGACCTGGTTCTTCCTTCATGAGAAGAGTCGACCCTTAAAAAACAGGATTAATTTAGTTCTCAGCAGAGAACTAAAGGAACCTTCTTCTGGAGCTCATTATCTTGCCAAAAGTCTGGATGATGCCTTAGACCTTCTCAGACTTTCAGAACTAGCAAGTAAGGTAAACATGATTTGGGGAACTGGAAGAAGCTGTTTATAAAGTAAGGATACTGACCCTCAAAGAGTATCAGCAGCAGCATTTAGAACACAAGGTTGCCCTGAGTCTCACATTTATCCTACTCTATCATTCTGACTTTGACTAAACTTCTACCTGGATAGACCATGGGCATCTCAAACTTGGAATATCCCAAACAGAACTCATCTTATATACCCTAAAACCCATATAATACTACCATCCTTCCAGTAAGTCATCCAGGGTTAGAAATCTAAAATTATTATTGAGTATTCCTCGACTCTGCCTAATAGACACCCTCCCTTCAGAGAACATCCTTGAGTCTTTCATCCTACGTAACCATTCAGTTAGATCTCTACAACATCACTCACATCCAATCTTTTCTCTTAAGCCAGCCTCTATCTAGGCCCTTATCACCTGTCACCTAGACTACTGAAAGAGATCCTAATTAGTCTGCTTACTCCTAGATTCTCCCCTCTCTAATCTGTCATCCACCTATTGAACTGATGCTCCCAAAGCTGATTTAACCACATTACCATCTATACTCAAAAATCTTCAAGTGGACCCCAATCATCTATGGAATCTAATATAAAATTTTCAACCCACTATTTAAATCCCTTCACAGTCTGACTCCCACCTGTATTTCCAAACTTATTTCATCTTACTCCCTTTCCCAAAGTCTATTTCAGTCAAACTTTTCAGCTTACTAGTCCCTGGACATGATTTCACACCTCCTACTTCCATACCTTTTCCCTAGGATTTCTCTATCTCTAAAATGCCCTCTTTTCTTATCATCTCTGCTTAATGGACACCCTGGCTTCCTTCAGAGAACAGTTCAGGTACCATAACCTAACCAAGGCTATTTTTAATTTTTTTCCCCTCCTACCATTATTAGCACCCTCATTTTTTAAAATTACTTAGAATATACTCTGTTTTAACTCATGTCTATACTGTATCCCATTCAATAAAATGTACATTCCTTATATATAAGAATCTTCCATTTTTGTTTTTGTAATGGTAACACAGTACCTTGTACAGATAACAATTTAATAAATGTTTGTGGAATTAAATACCAAAATAAAATGTGCGAGAGGTCCAACCAAAGAAATGTAGAAAGGGAGAGGTAACGTTCGCTTAGAGGGTCCAGGGAAAATTTCCTTGGAGTTGCTGCTGAACTGGGACTTTATGAAATGGGGACTTATAGGGGTATATATTCCATGTAGAGGAGATTGCACAAAAGCATAGAGATGGGAGACTGAAGCATACTAAGAGAGGATGGAAAGATAACTCATTTGCAACATAAGAGCCTGTGAAGTTGTAGCAGTAGGAATTAAGTACGGGAAGGTGGAAAGGGTTCAAATTACAGTATTTTCAATGCATCATTTATACTTTGAGAAGTAATGTGGAACCCCTGAAGGTTTTTGAGGAAAGGAGTAACATAACCAGATTGTTACATTAGGAAAATTAGGAATAAGTGTGAAGGATGGAATAGAGAGGGGCTAAATCAGAGGCAGGACCTAGAGACAGGAAGACTGGTAGAGGCTATTAAAATAGCCTGGGTGAGAAGAAATGAGAAGAAATAACCTGAACCTGAGTGGGATCAATGGAAATTGAGAGGAGAAGTTAGAGATATTGCCCAGATAGAAACAGTATGAGTTGGTAAATATTTGGATTCATGGAATGAAGGATCATTGATATCATCAGTGAATGGTTACTATATTTAAAGACTTCTAGAAGAATGTAAAACAATATTTTGCTTGGTTTGATTCTCTTGTCTAAAATCTAAGATGAATTCATTCTTGGATGAGGATGAAAGTTGTTTTTGTGATTATACATGCTAATGAAGAGTGGCATTTTATTTTCTGGTCCCTATTTATAGGTGGTATTGACATCAAAATGGACTCTACTTCTCATGAGTTACCAGTGAGGACTCTGGAGCGCATTGCCTCCCAACTTGGATGCAGTCTGACCGATGAGAAGCTTGCTTTGTACCTGGATGAACAGGATGAACTAAAACACTTCCAAGAATGTTTCCATATTCCAAAAATGAAGGATCTACCTTTAAGTGAGAAATATAATCAATGGGGAAGTTGTTATCTTCTGCATATGCTTATTTTAATGCATAAACATGGGAAAGATTTGTGATTTCTTAAGCATAGAGAGCTCTCAGTATGGGAACACCTTCCACCAATGCAGATTATGGTTCTGTGTGACTCAGGAGAGATGAATTCTAGGGGAGTTGCCTGAGGAACACAGATTATATGATTTGCACAGGACTATATTGTTTGTAAGTGTGGCAATTTAACCCAGGTCTTCCTGACTCAGAATCCAGCTCTCCTTTTAGTGTGCCACACTACCTTAGGGTTTAACGTAGAACTTTGGAAAATATGAAAACATTGCATAAGAGATCCATTGCAGCCAGATCTGAGAGCTGGCAGCAGATCTTTAGTGCTACTAAATAAATCAACCTATCAGTCTATCTCAGCCCCAAATGCTTTATGTTCAAATTCCTCTTTTGAGTAATATTCTAAAGCATAGTACTTACAAAGTGCTTATCCTGTCACTTATCTTTGAACAATATAGTGACTGATTGAAAATTACAGGCAGATGCATTTCCTTTTAATGGAATGTGATGTCTTTAAGTACTTATAGCTCAAAGCAATTACTTTCAATATAATATATTTTAGCATCTTCTATTTGGTTTACTCAGTTGATGGTAGTATTATATTTTAAGTGAATTTTATTCTGGTACCTGCAGATTTTGTTGAGATAGGGGATACTTCATGTGTTGAGGGTGAAGGAAGTACAGATATACTGGAGAATAAAGAAAAGATGATATCTTGGAAATGATGTCTGGAAAAAAAAAATCCACATTTTCTAAGAGACTAGCAGTGACATTGGTTATGGGAACATCTCCTTAAAAACAAAATATAGGAAACATAAGGAGTTGTTTTTTCATACTTGACCTTATTCAACTTCAAATCAATGAAAATAACTACATAGATTTAATTGAATTCTCTGGCCAGAAGTGCTGATTTCAATAGATTTCATAGTGGGCATTTCCCACTTTTTCAAGATTGACACAGACACAAATTTGTAGGCCCTCACTGTTTTTAGATAAGTGGATATTATTTAACCTGATAAGGCGATGAAGTTAAGTGAAATGAAAGCCTGTCAGGAACTATTAATCCATAAAGGATATTATTCTGCTACTTTTAACATTGCTATCCTTGGTGAGCTAAAATAAACCTTAGTGTTTAGGAGTTGTATGCCATTTAGAAGTGGAATTTTTGTTTGTTTGGTAAGCAGATACATTGGTTTGATGATTTCTAAGATTCTTCTAGTTCTAAAATTCTGAATTCTATGACTAAACTTCTTATTGAACTAATTCACGTTGTTTATCATTTAGTGAATGTAAAGCACTTAGCACAATGCATGGCACATAGTAAGCACTCCATAAATGGTAATTACTACTACTACTACTACTACTACCACCACCACCACCACTACTACTACTACTGCTGCTGCTACTACTACTATTACTACATGTTTAGGAAATTCTGTTCAAAATAACTGAACGTCTAAACTAGTAAGAGCTGGAAGGAAAGGAACTTAGAAATCATGAAGGAAAATCAGACAAATTTTAGGTGGCAAGCGTTTTATTGAATTTGATCTTTCCTTGTTCCTCTCTCCTTCCAACTTTTTCCTTTGGAACCTTTTTGGAAAATGAAGACTATCGGCCTTTCTTTAATACTATAGAACAGAGGTATCAAACTCATTGTTGGCCACAGACCAGCCTCTGAAACTTCCCTGAGGCCAGAACCAGATTAAAATGTAATTGGGAAATGTTTTTTAAAATAAAAATAAATAAGTAAATAAAATAAAAATATAATACAATATGGTTAATTTGTGGTCTTCTAAGTTAATATGTGGCCCACTGGGGTCCTTTCTGTAAGAGTGTGACACTGATACTTGAGAAGGCACTAAAGAAAGTAAAGTAACTTTGTTTTATTGTGTGATTTTATTTGTTCTTAAGTTTTTGCCATTTTTTGAAAAATGTCAAAGCAAGACATGGGGCAGCCAGGTGGCCTACTGGATAGAACACCAGCCTTGGGATCAAGAGGACTTGATTTCAAATGTAGCCTCAGACACTTATTAGCAGTTTGACCCTGGGCAGGTCACTTAACCCTAATTGCCTACACACGCGCACACACACACACACACACACACACACACACACACACACACACACAGTTCCTAAATTTTAGCCCTTTGCCCTTAAAACAAAAATTATAAATAATTCACTTATTAAATCCAAAAGTTCTATTTGAATAATCTATATTTTAAATTCATTTCACCTAATGTAATTTTATGATTAAATCAGATTATGCATAATGTATCATTTTTTTACTAAACTGACAAAATTCATTTGGAAACATAAAAAAAATCTAAAAAGTATTGCATATATTTTAATTTTCCTCAAAATATATTGTGGGTTTTTTTGAAGGGAGAGGTAGAAAGGAAACACAAGCAATTTAAAGCGTTATTTTCCAGAAACTTATCATCTGTATTTACACATTTGTTTTCTCACAGACTGCTTTGTTGATTGCAATCTGAACATACTATCCAGGAAATAGCTACACAGAAAGGAGTTTTAAGAGCATTATTTCATTCTATCTCTGATTAAGTCACTAGAAAAATCTTTTTTCATATAAAAATATATGCTTAGCTTATACTACTGATCCTGTCTGAGGAAGGTGTAAGTCAGGCAAATGATAAGTTTAAAGAGATAAGCCAGAATGGATCTGAGAGATGCTAGACATCCCCATTTCCTATTTCTCTAACCCTGACCTCTTTTCTAAGAAGGCATCTACCAAGATTTCCAATTCTACCTCCAATTCAATACAGGCAAGACTAAGGTTGTATCTATTCCTCTAAAACTGCATCCTCTTCTAACTTAAATCACTATCTTGTTTGGACATAAACTATTCCCTTATCCATACATCTGTCAGGTACATTTTCCATACTCACATAATTTACTGATGATATCACTTTTTCTCCTGGCTTCTTTCAAGACTCAGCTCAGAAGCAGCCTTCTATAGGAGGTTTTTCCTAGTCTTTCCCTAATTCTTCTTGAATTTGAAATTTAGTCACTTTTTAAAAAAGAATTTAAAAACTTTGATTAATTCAAAGCTTCACCAACAGTATATTAATGCATCAGAATACAAAAACTTAGCTACTATTGACAATTCACATTTTTTGTTAGCTTTTCTAATTTGTTAAGCATGATGCAAACCACTAGAGGTGCTTTGATTTACATTTCTCTTACAATTTGAAACACTTTTTAAATTTTATAATAGTTTGACATTCTCCCTTTTCAGAACAATGTATTCATATCCTCTTACCTGTTAACCACTTGAAAATGATTCTTAGCCTTACATTATCTTTTCCACTTTATTTAATTTTTCAATTAACTAAGATTTATTTTCTTTCTCCCCATCTACTCTCTTATTAAAAACAAAAGCAAAACAAATTACAACACTGTTCATATTCAAAAACTTGTTTTATTTTTCATCTTGAATCCACCATGTCCTTTAGGATGAGGTAGCATAAAAAAGTCTATCTTCTGGAATACAGGTGTCAAATTGCCAGTCTCTGGATGTCTGAGAAAACTCCCCAGAGGTCAGAACCATATTGGGAAAAGTTTAACAAAATAAATAAAAATACTGTACGGAATAGATAATGTTAATTTGTGGTTTTCTAAGGCATGATATGACCTGTGGTAATCTACTTTTTTCTGAGTTATACTTCACCACTTTAAGATCATGCTTGGTATTTGCATTTATCAGAGATCTTGTCTTTCAGAGTTCTTTGTCATTAGACTGTTGTTCTTATATATGTTGTTCTGCTTCTGCTCACTTCATTCTGTATCAGCTCACACAATTATTCACACGTTTCTTCCAACCCATCCCTTATGTATCATTTAATTTTTTATCTATTTTGATATTTTGCTTGCTAATGGGGAAAAAAGAGGATAGTACAAGCATGCACTAAGAAACACAATGTCATAAGGAATCATAGAGAGAGTCAAATAGGAGGAGGGCCTGAGAGTGATTTTTGATAAGTTCTGATGATCTTAAAATAAGAAAAGGATGAGGGAAAGGACACATTGGTGGGAATAAAGGGAGGCATAGTAGTGGAGCTTATAAGCAAATGTACAAGTAGAATTTCTGTATAAACAAGAAAGAGGTGAGGGGAGTGGGCATCACTTAACCATCACTTTCATCTGAAGTTTATTGTAAAAATACATTCAACTTGAGGGTGGAGACAAGATGTCACAGTAAAGTCAAGGATTCTCCTGAACACTCCCCCAAACCCTTTCAAATATCTTTAAAAATGATTCTAAACATTTTGTAGAGCAACAGATTCCACGATGGAGTGAAACAAATTTCCAGCCCAAGACAACTTGGAAAATTGTGTGGAAAGGTCTGTTGCACTATATTGAGTGAGGAGCACCATCCAGCACAGATTGTGCCAACACAAACCAGGTCCCAGAAAACCTCAAGTAGGCCTTGAGGCATCTGAATCACTGGCAACAGTGGCAGTTTATAGATTTCTCAGCCCACAGATGCCAAAGACAAGAAGGTCGGCAGGAAAGTTTTGTCCCACCTGAGTGAGAGTGGAGTCCTGTCCAGGGAAGACCTGACCCCAGAAAACCAGAAGCAAACCTTAGGAGTGACTAAATCAGTAACAGAGGTAGCAGTAGCAGTGACTGCTTCAGGATTTCTCAGCCCAAAGATGACTCTTCAGAAGGAGATTATAGATGTCTTTTTGCTAGCACTGAAACAGGACTCTGTTGCTTTGCCCTTACTTGGATCCTGATCATAGTTCTGAGTAGCAGTCCCAGGGTGAGGAAGAACACTAGCATAGCAGAGCTTGTGGTCTCATTGGAGTAGGGGACCCTCTTCACAATCCCAGGATAGAAAATGCTACTTGTGGTCACTCACAGACTAGAGGAGGAGGACAAAATACCTCTCTTCAGACTGAAGAACTGAAAACTTAGAGATACTTCTGCAAACAGCTGCACAAAACCCCTGAACCTTGGGACAGTGTGCCTTCCACCCTTGAAGTAGAGTCCTACTATGAGTGAAAAATCAAGTAATAGACTGAGAAAAGGAGAAAACAACAGAAAAATTCTGACTATAGAAAGTTACTATGGTCTCAAGGAAGATAAAAGCATGCACTTAGTAGAAGACAATAAATTCAAACCTCCTACGTCCAGATTCTCTAAGAAAAACATAAATTGGTCTCAGGCCATGGAAGACCTCAAAAAGGATTTTGAAAATCAAGAAAAGAGGTAGATGAAAAATTGCAAAGACAAATGAGAATGATGCAAGAAAATCATGAAAAATGAATCAACAGATTGGTAAAGCAGATACAAAAAATAGTGAAGAAAATAGCACCTTAAAAACAGATTAGACCAAATGGCAAAAAAGGTCCAAAAAGTCAATTAAGGGAAGAATGCCTTAAAAAAGTAGAATTGGACAAATGGAAAAGGAGCTCCAAAATCTCACTGAAGAAAATAATTCCTTAAAAATTAAAATGGAGCAAATGGAAGCTAATGACTTTATGAGAAATCAAGAATTTATAAAACAGAACCAAAAGAATGAGAAAATAGAAGACAGTAGGAAATATTTCATTGAAAAAACAATTGACCTGGAAAATAGATCCAGGACAGATAATTTAAAAATTATTGGACCACTTGAAAACCATGATTAAAAAAAGAGCCTAGACATCATCTTTCAAGAAATTATCAAGGAATACTGCCCAGATATTCTACAACCAGAGAAATTGAAAGAATCCACTGATCACTTCCTGAAAGAAATCCCAAAATCTGCCTGGAATATTATAGTCAAATTGCAGAGTTCCCAGGTCAAGGAGAAAATATTGCAAGCATCCAAAAAGAAATAATTCAAGTATGATGGAGACACAGCTGAGAAAACATAAAATTTAGTGGCTTCTACATTAATGGATCAGAGGGTTTCAAATATGATACTCTGGAGGGCAAAGGAGCTAGGATCACAACCAAGAATCAACTGCCCAGGAAAACTGAGTATAATCTTTCAGGGGTAAAAATGAAAATTCAATGAGATAGAAAACTTTCAAGCATTCGTGACAAAAAGACCAGCTCTGAATAGAAAATGACTTTCAAATACAAGACTGAAGAGAAGAATGGAAAGGCAAACAGGAAAAGGAAATCATAAGGGGCTTAATAAGGTTAAATTGTTGGTATTCCTACATGAGAAGATGATATTTGTAACTCGTAAGACCTTTCGCACTATTAGAATAGTTAGAAGTATATACAGATAGTGGGCACAGGAGTGAGTTGAATATAAAGGGATATCTAAAAAGTAAAGTGAAAGAGGAATGTACTAGGAGAAAGAGAAAAGGAGAAGTAAACTGGGATAAATTATCTCACATAAAAGAGACAAGCAAAAACTATTACAGTGGAGAGGAAGAGGAGGAAAGTGAGGGGGAATGAGTGAACCTTACTCTCATTTGAATTGGCTCAAAGACGGAATAGAGAAGTAAACTGGGATAAATTATCTCACATAAAAGAGGCAAGCAAAAGCTATTAGTGGAGAGGGAGAGGAGGAAAGTGAGGGGGAATGAGTATACCTTACTCTCATTTGAATTGGCTCAAAGACGGAATAACATACATACTCAATTGGGAATAGAAATCTATCTTACCCTACAGGAAAGTACAAGGGGAAGAGGATAAGATAAAGGGTGGTGGTGAAAGAAGGGAGGACAGATTAGGGGAGTGAGTAGTCAGAAACAAAACACTTCTTGAGAAGGGACAGGGTAAAAGGAGAGATAATAGAATAAACTGGGTAGGAGGTAGGATGAAGGGAAATATAACTAGCAATAGTAATTGTGAGAAAAATTTCAAAATGGATTTTTCTAATAAAGACCTCATTTCTCAAAGATATAGAGAGCTGAGTTAAATTTATACAAGTAAAAGTCATTCCTCAATTGACAAAACATCATTTTGACAAATGATCAAAATATATGTTTTCAGATGAAGTATTCAAAGATGTTTATAGCCATATAAATATATTCTAACTCAACTGAAAAAAATGCAAATTTAAAAGTTCTTCCTGTATACCTATTAGAATGGCTAATAGGACAGAAAAGGTAAATGACAAATGTTCGAGGGGATGTGGCAAAAATGAGACGTTAATACACTGTTGGTAGAGTTGTGAACTGATTCATCCATTCTGTAGAACAATTTGGATATGCCCAAAGGCACTATAAGACCATGCATACCCTTTGACCTAGCAACACCACTTCTAGGTCTGTATCTCAAAAGACATAAAAAATACAAAAAGGAAAAGGTCCTATGTGCACAAAAATATTTATAGCAACTCTTCTGGAAGGCAAAGAAAAACCTGGAAAGACTTTTATGGGATGATGTGAAGTGAATGCACTTTGTACAAAGTAACTGCCAATGACTTAATCATTTTCAGCAATGCAATGAACCAGGAGTACTCTGAGAGACTTACGATGAAAAATGCTATCGCTCCATCCCCAGAAAAAGAACTGATAGTGACTGAATACAGACTGAAGCATACTTTTGTATACATATATGTATATGTATATATATATAATATTATACATTATATTATCTATCTATCTACATATAAATAGATAGATATAGGTATAGATATATTAATAAGAAAATATAGGAACCCAGGAGAGGGAAAAGGAGGTAAATAACAGGTGAGGCAAATACAGGGAGGGATTAGTCCTAAGGAAAATGAATTCTAATTTCAGGAGGGGAAGTGACAAGTATCGTGAAAAGGTCTAGAAAAGAAAAGAAAAAGAATTTGTCAGAATCTGAGAGAGAAAGAAAGAAGACAAGTAGGGGGTAGACACCATTTGCATTAAGCAAAGAGTATTAGTGCAACTAAGAGGGAAGAGAGAGCAAAGAGGGACAGAATCAATGAGAACAATGAAAAGAAATGCATAATTAATTGTAAATGTAAATGGTATGGTCATCCATAAAAAGAAGTTACAAAATGAATTACAAAGTAGAATCATGATATTTTGGTTATAAGAAACTTGAATATACAAATTTATATAGAGATAAAATAAGAAATTAAAACAGATGATTTTTTTGGAGGGGAGGTTGGGGAGGAGGCAACCAGGTTTAATTAACTCACTCAGAGTCACACATCTAGAAGGTGTCTGAGGCCAGATTTAAACTCAGATCCTCCTGACTCCAGGACTGGTGCTCTATCCACTGTGCCAGCTAGCTGCCCCTCCAGATGATTTCTTTTTAATTGTGCAGCAGCCATGATCTCAGAGAAAGCAATAGCAAAAATAGGCATAAAAGAAGTTAAATAGAAAAATTACATTCTGCTGAAAGATACCATACGTAGATAATTAATCTCAATACTACCATACATATATGTATAGATATACATATATACACATGTGTGTGATGTTTCTACACATACATACATACATATACATCCATATAAAATATTTAATATTTACATGTATATATTGAATGGCATAACATTTAAATACCTATAGGGAAAGCTAAATGAGTCACTGGCAGAAAGGATTAAGAATGAACTGAATGCTAAATAATTTAACAATACTAAAATAGGGCATTCCAGAAAGTAAATGACAGATACTGTAATTTCCTGAAAATAATGAAAACAATGAGACAGCGTGCTAAAATTTTGGATATATAACCAAAGCAAACTATATTTTTAAAGATATAATTTATTTTCAGTTTTCCATATTCACTTCCCCAAGAATTTGAATTCAAAATTTTCTCCCCATCTCTCCCCAACTCCCCACCCCAGGACAGCATGCCTCCCATCCACCCCTTCCTTCTGTCTGTCTTCCTTTTTATTAGCCACTCTTCTTCCATTTCCTTTCCCCTCTCTTTTCCTGTAGGGAAGAACAGATTTCTATTCTCCTTTGCTGCCTGTATAGCTTAATTTCCAGTTGCATGCTGAAACAATTTTTAATATTCATTCTTAAAGCTTTGAGTTCCATATTCTCCACTCACCCTCATTGAGAAAAAAAGAAATTCAATGTAAGTCATGCATGTGTAACAATGCAAAACACTTCATAATAGTCATGCTGTAAAAGACTAACCACATTTCCCTCTGTCCTATCCTGCTCTTAATCTATTCCATTCTCTCCCCGCAAGATCTATTCTCCCATAATGGTGCTTGCTTCTGATTATCCCTTTCCCAAATATGCTGTTATTTGTATTATCTTCTCTTTCCTATCCCTTTCCACCCTGCCTTCCTGCAGGTTAAAATAGATTTCTATATCCAATTGAGTGTGCATTATTCTTCCTTAAGCCAAATCCCATGAGAGTAAAGCTCATTCATTTCCTTTCATCTACCCCCTCTTCCTCTCCATTGTAGAAGCTCTTTCTTCCCTCTTGTATGTGACATGTATGCTACATTCTACCTCTCCCTTTCTCTTACTCCTAATATATTCCATCAACAGTAAACTTTATTTTTTTTAGGTATTCTCATTTCATATTCAGTTCACCCTGTATATATACATGTACACATGCACCCATGTACATATACATAACTACACACTATATAATATACGTACACATCCATACTATATATATATATTCTTTCTAACTATCCTAATACTGAAAAAGGTCTCATGAGTTACAAATAACATCTTCCATGTAGGAATGTAAACGGTTCAACTTTAGTGAGTTCCTTAAAGTTTCTGTTTCCTGTTTACTTTTTCATAATTCTCTTGATTCTTGTATTTGAAAGTCAGATTTTCTATTCAACTCTGGTCTTTTCAACAAGAATGCTTGGAAATCATCTATTTCATTGACATTCCATTTTTCCCCAGAAGCATTATATTCAGTTTTGCTGGGTAGGTGATTCTTGGTTTTAATCCTATCTACTTTGACTTTTGGAGTATCAAGTTCCAAGTCCTTCAATCACTTAGTATAGAAGCTGCTAAATTCTATGTTATTCTGAATCTGTTTCCACAATACTTGAATTGTTTCTGTCTGACTGATTGCAATGTTTTCTCCTTGACCTGGGAACTCTGGAATTTGGCTACAATACTCCTAGGAATTTTCCTCTTGGGATATCTTTCAGGAGGTGATACGTGAATTCCTTTCATTTCTGTTTTACCCAATGGTTCTAGAATATCAAGGCAGTTTTCCTTGATAATTTCTTGGAAGATGATGTTTAGGCTTTCTTTTTTAATCATGGTTTTCAGGCAGACCAATAATTTTTAAATTACCTCTCCTGGATCTATTTTCCAGGTCAATTGTCTTTCCAGTGTGGTATTTTACATTGTCTTCTATTTTTTTCTTTTGTTTGGTAATTTCTTGGTTTTCATAATGTCATTTAGCTTCCATCTGTTTCATTCTAATTCTTAAAGAACTATTTTCTTCAGTGAGCTTTTGAACCTCCTTTTCCATTTAGCTCATTCAGCTTTTTAAAGTATTCTTCTCATTGGCTTTTTTGGACATCTTTTGCCATTTGGGTTAGTCTATTTTTAAAGGTGTTGTTTTCTTCAGCATTTTTTTGGATCTTCTTTAGTAAAATGTTGACTCACTTTTCATGATTTTATTGCAACACTCTCATTTTTCTTCCAGATTTTTCCTCCACCTCTCTTATTTGATTTTCAAAATTCTTTTTGAGCTCTTCCATGGTCTGGGACCATTGCATATTTTTTTTGGATGTAGAAGCCTTGACTTTTATATCTTCCTCTAATGGTATGCTTTGTTGTTCCTCATCACAGAGAATGGAAGAAAATACCTGTTCGCCAAGAAAGTAACCTTCTATAGTCTTATTTTTTCCCCTTTTGGGGGGGTATTTTCCCAGCCAGTTGCTTGATTTTTGAGTTTTTTGTCAAGTGGAGGGTATACTTTAGGGACCTGTAAGTTCTCACTTCCTCCAAGGTGGCACAATCAAGGAAGAGGAGTTTACTCCTCTCCTGACCTGTGCTCTGGTCTGTGAGTAACCATGAACAGTCTTTTCTGCCCTGAATCTACAAGTAGGATTCCCTCTCCTCAACCTCCCCCAGATCCACCATGCCAGCTCTCTTCCTCACTCCAGGAAGCCACTCAGGAATGAGACCCAGATCACTTGCTTAATTCCACCAGGGTCTTTAGACCAAGTACTCAAAAAGTGGATGCTGATGCTGCAATGACTACTGCTACCCCAGGATCAGGGCTGGGACCAGATGGGGTTCCCTTCTTATCCAGATGAAAAAACTTTCTTACTCACCTTCGAAGCTGTCTTTGGTGTTTGTGCATTGAGAAATCTGGGAACCACAGCTGCTACCTGTGATTCCATGCCCTGAGCCCTCCTCCAGTCCTGTCTTTGCTTTGCACCAAGGCAAGGCTGCACTCCACTGTGAGTCCCGTGCCATACATATTTCCCGTTGGCCTTCAGGCTGTCTTGAGCTGGAAATCTCCTTCACTCTGTCACTTCGTGGCTTCTGCCCTAGAATTTGTTTAAAGTCATTTTTTACAGGTATTTTACCCCTTCGTATGTCCTTTGTAGTTAATTTGGGTGTAATGATGATTTTATTTACCTGAGATAGTCAATGTTTGTAGTGTGAGTTGAGGAGGTGATGTACTTGATTACCTTTAAATCTGATGGTATATCTTTCATTTTATCAAGCTATTCTGGCCTCTCCAGTGTCCATACAAATGTTTTTTAAATTTGCATATTAATTTGTGCAAATTTCTAATTTCCCTATCTTCTTCTGCAGATAGAAATCACTGTAAGTAAAATGTTGGGCCTTAGAGTCAGAAGATCTGATTTCAGATTTGACTTCAGACTTTTACTAGTTGTGTGACTCTGGACAAATCCTTTAACCTATTTGCCTCAGGCTCCTTAACTGTAAAATGTGAGTGATGATAATATCATTTACCTTGCAGGGTTATTGGGATGGTCAAATGAGGTAATTTTAAGTGATTTGTATTGTGTTTGGCACATAATAGGTGCTTAATAAGTCATTCTAGGGCAGCTAGGTGACTCAGTGGATAGAGTACTCAGCCTGGAATTAGGAGGATTATCTTTCCAAATTCATATCTGTCTTAAGACACTAGCTCTGCAACTCTGGGCGGGTCACTTAACCCTATTTGCCTCCGTTTCCTAGTTTCTTCCTCTGTAAAATGAGCTGAAGAAGGGAATGACAAAGTACTCCAGTGTCCTTGACGAGAAAAAACTTAATGAGTCACAAAGAGTTGAACATGGTTGAAACAACTGAACAACAATGAATTCTTCCTTTCACACCTAGAACCTTCTCTTATCTTTCTCTTTCTTAACATATATATACATTAGATTTTAAGCTTTTCTCTGGGAAAGGGCTTTTTTATCTTTTCAACTAAGGACCTTACACTAATAGTCAATAAGCATTTACTAATTGTCCTCTATTTACCAAACACTAAACAAAATACCTAAAATACAAACAAAGATCTTAGCTTAAAAAGGCCCAGGTATTCCACTGCATCTTGGGTCATCTCCAATCACCCTGACCTGCCTTGCTGCTGGATTCAGATGACCCTGGAGGACAGAGTGAAGCTAATGACTTTGCATAGCCTAGTCTCACTTAAATCTAGTTTACTTGCAAGTAAAGAAGTCACCTTCCTGATGTCATTGGTACTCTTTTAGAACTAAGGACAAACAACTACCTGTGAGTAGTAATAGCAGCCCCACTGGTCAGTTCCACTTGGCAACACAGCTAGCTCTCTCTTTCCTTTCCTCCTCCCTTTACTTCTTCCTTCATTCCCTCCTTTCTTCCTTCCTTCCTTCCCTCCTTCCATCCCTCTTTTCCCTCTGTCCACATGGGGAATCATACCTTTAATGTGGTTGCTCTGCCTAAAGGAATATAAATTTTGTAAGGTATCTTGGAGTTTGGGGGATAGTTTGTTTTTTCTCTTCCCTACTTATTTATTTTATCATTAAAAAAACAAACTGGAACAATTAACTCTTTTTTCCCATGTAGTTTCATTTATGATTTCTTGAAATAAAGCTCTGGAAAACCAGAGTTTGATAAAAACCCTTTGGGATTCAAAGGGAGCTACTAGACCAAGTCTTAAACCCACATCACTCTGGCTCTCATTGATGGATCAATAGCCCAAGCTTCACTTGTTATTGTTTGAATTTTGATGACTCAGAATTAGTGCAAATAGTAATTGTTTCTGTTTTGGCCAGAAACCCTGGTGGTTTTCCCCTCCCAGTTGGATTATATTTCTTTCTTTCTTTTCTTTTGAATAAGCAAACTAGGCCATCTTCTGCTTTATTTCTTACTTATCCTTAAATCATTGAATGGTTGTTGCCTCAGACAAACTGAGACCTGGGAAAGACATTAGCTTAAAAATGCCAAGGTCTCCCACTGCATCTGGGATCATCTCTAGTCTTCCTGGCCTCTGTCTTGCCACTGGACTCAAATGACCCTGGAGGAGAGAGTGAGGCTGATGACTTTACACAGCCCTGCCTTAACTAAATCTAATTCACTTGTAAGTCGAGACATCACCCTTCTGGTGTCATTGGTCCTTTTACAAAACAAAGGACAAACAACACCACCAGAAAGAAATTACTGCCGTCAAATAGTTTATAATCTAATGAGAGGAAACAATACAAAAAGGAAACTAAAAGGGGGCAGAAAAAGGGGAGGAACTGTAGCAGGTACTGTGGCGTGATGGAAAAGTTCAAAGGATTTCAGCTTGATGGGAAATTAAGAGATGGCTGGCCTGGACATCTTACATAAATGGAGGTTTAGGAAGTAGCTTTCAATTCCACACTACAATGAGAGGGGTCTTTAGGGACAGAAGATGCTGATGAAGTGTGAGTACCAAGGTTGATGTGATCTTGCATGATGATAAGGTTCATGGTGGCATGATGAAGAAATCCAGAGTGCAAGGAATACTAAAAATGTCATGCATAAGGCATTCTAAATATCTGATGTATGAAATTGAATATAATGTACCTAAGGAAGTAGCTTTTATTGTAGCTTGGCTTCAATCTACTTGATGACCGTTTTGGGTGATAGTTTAGATAGAATTAATGCTTTGAATAAGGGTGGCTGTAGTTGATCTCTATCATCTTTTCTAACCAGCAATTCTATACTTCTACTGTCTGATTAAGCACACTTGCCTTTTCTTGGACATTTCCATTGCCTCTATGTGCCATACATTAGACTATTCCCTGAGGATGTAAAGATAAAAATGAAATAGTCCTTGTCCTCAAAAAGTTTAATTTTTTTTTGAGTGGTGAGGGAAGTAAGAAAAATAGATCCAGTGTCTTTGACTCTATTTTAATCAAGAGATAGATACTTCTATGTATAAATACGTGTATTATATGCACATAATACATATATAAATAACCTAACAGATACTCTATTACCTTTTTACCTATTTTAATAATAGTAGGAGAAGTTAAATAGTACTAACAATAATAGACTGAGAGGTTAAATAGAATGGCTTCTTCTTAGTAATAACTGACATGAAATAACCCATTTGAGATTTTCAAAGTATTTTACACTCATTATCTCATATGATTCTCATAACAATCCTCAAGTAGGTACTGATATTATCCCCATTTAACAAATGAGGAAACTGAGGCTCAGAGGCATTAAATGACTTGCCTGAGGTCACAGCAAGTGCTTCAGGCAGGATTAAAACTCAGGACTCATTGACTTGATGACCAGTTCTTGTAGTCAGTCCAAAGTAACTGATACCAAAATTTAATAGGTTTAGGATAAAAAGATGATGATGTGTTTGTGAAAGTTGCATTTCAAAATTTCTTCTACTGCTTAAGGTTTCTTTGTGCTTAAAATTATTCTAAGACCTCTTCTCACCAAATACTATACAAAGCAAAGGTTCCTCAATGTTTATATATTGTTTAAAAATAGAAATATAGTTTTGTATGATGAAGTAACTCGGTGGGGGGCAATAATAAGGTATTTCCTTTTTTCTCTGCTCATATGATTGTATTTGTATTATATTAGCCAAAATACCAAATGGAAAATTTTTTTACCCTCTGTTTTCTTCAAGTAAGCAGTTTTCATTTCTCTTTCAGTTGATCTGTCCTTAGTAAATAAAGATGAAAAGTCCATCTACTTATTGGGGAATTCCCTTGGTCTTCAGCCAAGAAAGGTTAAAGCATATCTGGAAGAAGAAATGGAAAAATGGGCCAAAATGTGAGTAATTTTTTAAAAGCTACAATTCAGTTTCATAAAAGATTTTGAAGCTAAGAATCAAAGTGTTTATGTAATCTTATTAGATGATATTTAGAGAAACAAAGAATCTTATATCTAGAGTATTTAATCTGTTTCTTTAATTGTAGTGACAATGTGAGTTTCAAGAGTTCAGCAGAAAGAAGCTAAAAATAAAATTTAACTCAAGTTTCTGAAGTAAGAATTTCAAAGCAGTCTTTGTAAATAAATGTCTGTTTTGCTTTGTTTTTAATCACCAGTGGTGGGGATACCATAGCATCCCTTAGGAATCAGTTCTACACTTATACTCAGAATACTAAACTTATGTTTAAAATACTATAATATTAATACTTAGAATACCATAATACTCTAATATACAGTTCTTATGTTTTAGAGTTACAAATTTGAGGAAAAGATAAACTTATTTAATTATATCTAAGAGAATTTGCATTTAACTTCCTGATTTAGCCTGATTACCTTTCCTTGATTCCTTTCTGCTTTTTCTGCTGCTGTTTGACCTTATCTTTTCCCCTTTACTTATCTGTGTCCTTTAAGTACAACTCAAGCATCTACTCTTTCAGGAAGCCTAATTCAGCTACTCTATCTCAAACTGATTTTTCCCTTTCTCCATCGTAGGATCACAAGATCATTGCTCTAGAGTAGAGAGTTCCAAACCTATTTGACCTACCACCCTCTTTTAAAAAATTACTCATTACCCTCCTAGAAAAGTACTTTCTTTAACCTTTTTCTTAATATTTGCATCATTTCACAAAGAAATATAAAATATATTCTTCAAAAAGACATCTTAAATTTTATAATTTATTGAACATGTGTGTTTTTTTCTGCATTGAAGTTTTAGTGATGCAGTATTGCATCATGTATAGTGTAATAAACAAGTTATTACATGCACAGGATCCTGCCAAGGTATGCTGGACTTCATGACAATGCACAACATGCTTGTCTACCAATGCTTGCTAAGATCCGTGGGTGGACTTAACCACTAATCAGCTGTAACTTGGATTTTTTGTGTTTATTTGGAAAATAATGTAATCACTATGACTTTAACTCTGATACACAGCAGCTGAAACGTGTATGAGTTGTTCTTCAACATTTTCTTATTTTTCTTTCCCTATGCTTCCCCTGCCCCATTATATTTATTCAATGACCCCCCAATTACACCCGAAGCTACTATTGCCCTCCCCTGAATCATTCCAGCACCCCGTCAAGCCATTATTGCCAACTTTAGGAACCTCTCCTAGAGCTAGAAAGGACTTTAGAGGTCCTTGAGCTCAGAGATGTCAAAATAGGACCTACCAAACTCCGCAGTGCAACCCTACCAGATTAAATGTAAATAGAAAATGTCTAATAAAATCAATGCAAATACAATACAAAATAGATAATGTTAATTTTTGGTTTTCTAACTGAGTAAGTCAATAACAACCTGAGAGTTCTATTCCATTTTGAGAATGACACCACTGATCTAATCCAACCCTCTCATTCTACAAAGGAAGAAGCTGAAGACCAAAGAGATTGAAATGATGTATTCAAAGTCACACAGTCAACAGGATAGGATCTGAATTTAAGTGCTTGGGACTCTAACATCCCAGCCTTCATATCAAGCACTTTAGTTAGCAAAAGAGGAAAAGGCGGAAAGACAAAAGTCACAAGCATGAAACTTCTGTATAGCGTTGGCTCTTTTCCGAATTTATCTTTTGTTGAACCAGAAATGCTGTAAGTTTCCTGATTCATTTTTCCTTTCCTTTACTCTCTACATTACTCCCTATACCACTCTATCTTCCATGCTGGAAAATCTTTTTCTGTTGATAATCCAGAATTTAAAGCTGACAGCCTAAAGCTTGAGCTGACTATAGTAATAAGAAGGTGTAGTAACAGATCTAATTATTCCCAGTTTGGCTGTAATGCAACTAAACTGAGCCTTTGTGGTTCACACCTAAGTACTTAAGATAGAGGGGGGAGAAGTTTGACTAATTTGTGAAACCCAAGATAGTTTTGTCATTTGTAAGACTGTGATGCCTTTTTCACACTATAAATGTATTGTTACCTTGAAAAGCATTTGCAAGCATCTTACTTTATTATTTAAAGTGTGAGAGTCAGTTAATAAAAATAGTTAATACTCTTTTCTGATTTGATTTTTTTGAAGGAGCAGGGAATGAGTTTGAATGAATTTGAACTTCAGAAAATACCCTTGCCTCTTGGTTATTTATTCATTCTGCCCAGCACTGGATTCCCCCCAACCCCCAGTCATTTAAAAAAATTACAACTTTATTTATTTCCTTGTGGTTATCCTACTTTATCAATTAAATGGTTGACTTCTTTTAGGAGGTTAAAATTAGATCATGTTCCATGTTGTTTCAATGATGCAAAGGGAAAGCACCTAACAATCAAAGAACTTTCTCTTATAGAGGGTCACCTTCTACTTTTACTTTTCTCTCTGTGACAATGGAGAATTTCTTCTCCCTCTTCTCTCTTCAACTCTTAGGAAAATTAATTATCAAGTAAATAGATGTACTTTTAACGTTTTCTAATGACAACTATTTAAGGAGTACTTTTTTATAAGAAAAATAGGTAAATATAATTGCAAACTCTATTCACTGTTAAATAATACTTAAGAAAACAGATATTGAAGCTGTGATTATAGTCATCCATGGTCTATAAAAAAGAATAAGGCCATCGTTAAATGGCCCATCAAGTTCACTATTGTAATTTCTTTCCAGTTGCCCAGGACCGTTGTAGGCACTTAGAGCACTAGGACCATTCACAGGACAAATCACTTTTCAAAAAAATCATGCTACAAACCAGTTGTCATCTAAAACAGCTTATATCTACATGTGCAAAGTGAGATAAAGACAATGCAATTGTATAAATTTTGCAAGCCAAAAAAATGAAACTGTCATAAAAAAACCTCAAGGTAGCTATGGCAAAGGTTTGATAGGAGGACTTCTTGAGAAACAAAAATAAATGAGGGATTATTGTTGTTGTTTCTGAGTTTCAATTTCAACATTTATTATTGGCATTTTAATTTTTCAAATTTATGTCACAAAATAAATACCAAATCTTGATATTTGGAAATGGAAAACTTTATATTCTTATGATTCTCTTCCCATGTGATAACAGTCTTGGGAAAGTGGTATTGTCTAACACTAAAAGAAAATATTTTTGCAACAAGGGTTTGCTGGAAGTGATAAACAATGAACCTACAGAGATTTTTAGAAGGTACTATATGGGCATACATTCAGTTAGAGGAGAGAGGTTGTAGGAGAAAGATACTTACAGAACACAGCAAAAGATAGTTCTATACTTGTTAAGTTGGGACCTCATTAGCTAGATAACAGACAGATAAATACTTACAAAGACATCTCTAAACTGCAAAAATAATATTGTAAGGATTTAAATGTAGAAAAATAATTAACAGTATGCATGGATATTTTAGACTGAGTGGACATGAAACAAGATGTGTGTTGGTACATGACACAATGAGAATTTCTATTTCCTATGTAATTGTCAGTGTCACATCCAACCTTAGTGTTTCTGTCATGTAAAAACACCAATGAATATGAAAAAAGCATAAGAATCCTTATTGATTATGAGGACATTTTCCCCAACAGTTTTTTTTTTTGCTAATTGGAAGTGGATTATTATAAGATATTATAAAATATTGTAAGACCTTTCAAAATAGGATGGATTTTTCTCTTTCTGGGATAGTTTTAGCATGATCCAAGCTATGAGCGAAGAGACTAAATAGATTTGAGAAATTCTCCAGGTTCTTTGAGGACCATAATTGTGTTTGCTTTCTAATTTGATTTCATAGCCATATCATTGACTGAGACAAACATTGCCCCTCAGACAGCTCTGAAAACACAGAGCTGAAGAGATTTAATTTCCCTTGTATGCGCTGTTATAATGAGTTAGCTGTCTTTCATGCTGTCTTTTCCTTCAGAGTATTTGTAAAGAGAGAGTTCTGATGCTGAAACTGTTTAGATATTTTCTGAATGATACTAGTACACTCTTTCCCAAGTCTAATGCATACGCTTCTAACTGCAGTTTAATCTACATCAACTTTTCCTAATGATGGACCATGTCATGTAGTGGTTTATTTGTGTAACTCTAAATTCATTTTACTACTGCAGGCTACCAGGCTGACAAAATGAGGCAGTAGACTTCTGTGTATGATATGGGAGGTATGGGGTGTAGAATGCCAAGAGCACTGAATTCAGCAATGTATCCTTAAAGATTATGACTACCAACGTCTAACAGAGTTAGGAGTAAGGTAGCATAGCATTCAGAGTTATAAATTCTCTGAGGCAGAGCATAGAATTTTACTACCTAAATGTAATAAGATATATTGTGCTATCAGCAAAGGCTATAGAGTTCCATGTGATTAAAATAAAAAAGATCCAAGTATCTGCCTTTAACTACCATTTGACGATAATGACTTTGGTCTTTAGCATTTATATTGGAAGTCGAGGAACAGGCCACCTGCAGGCAATCTAATAACGTGAATAATAATAAGGAACTACCCTTCTCTTCCTCTTGTTCTGAGTATTGTTTGGTCCTTACAAAAGTTCATTTTTATCTTACTTAAATCAGCTTTCCTATTAATTTGCATTTTTATGTACTTTGACACATTGATATATAATTTGATTGTTACTTTTAAAATGTATTATATATCACATATTGATGAAGAGAGATTTCAGCATTCAATTCATTCTAAGAAAGTATTGAAGTTTAAAAATGGGGAACTGAGAAATAAGAGAACTATTTCTATAAAATTCTGAACTCTTTTGCAAACATTGACTTTGAGCATCTTAATGAGGGAAGGGAGATTAAGACTAGACAGATCTATACAAAATATGTTATTAAATTGTACCATTGTACCTTACTATTTGTACTATTTGGCCACCTTTCCCCTGGGAAGTTAATTGGGAAACTTTTGGAGAACTCCTCCTATCCCCAACCTTAATTGCTAGAAGCAAACATTTTGAACTAAATTAGGGGTGTGGGGTGAAAGTACTCATGCACGTGGTTCCCAAGTTAAAAAGTACTGTCTTTTCTAATGTGGTACACTGCTTGTTGGAAAAGGATGTACCCCTAACTTAGACTGCTTTCATTTTCTTCAGAGCCTGTCATTGAACTCAGAGCTCTCACTTTAGGACTACAATTAAAGGCATGCATAGTTTCTGGCACACAACAGGCACTTAAGAGCTTGTTGATTTATATTCTGTGAGTTAGGATGAAGATAGTCACAGATATATCTAGTGTTTTTTTTTTTCAATTTAGATTTGGAAAATGTTCATGGAGAATTTTTTCACTGATTGCGGTTGATTAACCATTATTGACTGTTCCCACATAGTTGTATCCTCTGAAAATTAAAAGTATTTCTTACTCTCTATATTTTAGAAAATTTAGCATTTAGCAATTAGTCATAGCCTACTATAGACTACCTGATATTGTTAAGTTATCATTTTATAAGTATATGTTATATCTCCTTCAATATCCATTGCTCTTTAATCTTAGGGACTATATCTTTATGTATTTGTATTCTCTAGCAGTTATTATCATATCTAGAATATAACAGGAACTCAATAGATGTTGACTGATGGCTTGATCAGTAATTTCCTGGTTCTGACAGCAAGGCTAAGTTTGGAAGAATATTATAATGTAAATCCACCCAGTGTTCATTAAAATAGGGGAATAATTTATAAAGAAATCTGAAGATGAAGTGTTGACTGTCATAGTCTCCCAAAGAAATCAACACAATTCATGGAAACATAGATTTAGATCCAAAAAGCTCTCTTAGAGATAATGAAGGCCATCTTTTCATTTTGAAGAAGGACATTGGAGGTCTAGAGAGATAAAATGATTTAGCTAAAATCATACAGATCAATAAATGGCAAAACTGACGTTTGAACCCAGTTCCTTTCATTCCAAATCCAGTATGGTTTCCATTCCATTGCATTGTACTACATCCCAAGAAGGCAAATACACAAATACAATACTCCTTAAGAATACTGCCTTCAAAGGGAGCAGTCTTTGGTTACAGTATGTACTCATCACTTGTTAGCTTCAATGAAGTCAATTAACTTCCCTGACTTAGTTATACCATATGTTGAATGGAAAGAGTTCCATACCTTCCTCAATATAAGGACTAGATAATATATTCTTTTGAGATTCTTTTATTTCTGATCTCTATGATTTTATGAGCAATATTTTTGTTAGTAATATATAAAATTGTGTATTTATTTGGCTATGTGGACATTGCCATTAGACTATGGATACTTGATCCTGGATTCATCCTGAGAAAGATAATGGCATGGTAAAATAAAACTCCAATAAGAAAAACTAATCAGAGAGTGGTGTGGAGAGCTTAGAGGGCAATTACTAAAGAGTAAATGAAGAAGGACTTATTAAATCTTCTACTTTGCATTTGTAAAACACTAAAATATATTCCAGCCTGTACATATAAAATGAACTAAATTTGCAAGATTGCATGCTCTTTGAGTACAAGGCAACACTCATTGTATTCCTTATAACATCTAGTGCAGTCACTCTTAAGTACTCAATAAATATTTGCTCATTTGAATTGAACTAGTCACTGTTTAATATTTAAATAAATGTTGAAACATGGTAACCAAAATAGTGTGGATTGATAGGTATATCTTCATTGTCTTGTGAAAAGAAAATGAATTGTTTTTAATCAGATGTTTGCCAGCCTCCTTGGCCAATCTTTTCAGTACTAGTTGCACCTTTACGCATTCTCCTCAGTTTACTGGTGGAGAGAGGGGCGTTAGAATACGGCTTACTCTTCATTGCTACTCCCACATTCTCCCCCATCTTCATCACTCACTCACTTTTCTTTCTTTGAGGTTCATGCTAGTTCTACCACCCAATCAAAATCCTAACAATTGCTGTTTATGGACTCCTTGGTCACTTCCCTTCCTTCCTCAGCAAATTCCTTGTATGGCTCTCTATTCCATATTAACTGTCCCTCAAATATCCAAACCACTCAATTCCCCAACCAACTCACTTCCTATGAGCTACTTTTCCATCCACTTTAGTCAAACCCAAAGATCTTGACTGTGCCATACCTAAAAATATTCCATCTCCAAGAATTCCAAAATCTTCATCTCTGATCATAACCTATTGTCTTTTCATTTCTTTCTCTCTGTATTCCCCCACAAAACCACACTCTTCAGCAGCACCATAACAAACCATCCCTTGACCCCTCATTTCGCTCCCAGGCCAGATACTCTCTACTCTTGTTTCCATCTTGATTCCTTGGTGAACCAATTCAACTGTACACTGTTCTCTCTTGAATCCCTAGTGCTCTTATATTGCCAATTACATATTGCCAAGTCTGAGCCTTAGATCACTCCCACCATTTGCTACCTTGACTCATATACAGATACTGCCACAAAAATCTGCAACCGTTGCGACTGGGTCCACTAGAAATTTATGTTATGCAATCACAACTAGGTTCTCACTACTGCTAGTCAGTTCTATATGTGTCTTATTAACTCACTAACCCATTTTCCATAATGGCTCTTTTCAAAATTTTTGCATCCCTCTTTTCATTTTCCATGGCTCCCCTTTTCCTCACCTTCTCAGGTGAGATCCTTGCCTCATTTTTTTGCAGAAAAAATTGAGACCATTTCCTTTGAACTCCCTTCTTCATTTGTTGTCACGCAGATCCTTCTATCACTAACTCCTCCTTCACCTGTCTCACGTGATGAAGTAGTTTTGCATCTTACCAAAGCTAACCCCATTCTACTTGTTCCAGACATCTCATTCCATCCCATCTCCTCCAATAGAGTTCCTCTTCTGTCATTCCTACCCTATCATTTATTCTCTCTCCTTGATGCCTTACTGTGTACAAATATACCCATCTCTCCTCATCCTAAAATAAACAAACTCATTTGTTTCTTCCATTTTCACTATCATCCTCTATCTCTTCTGACCTTTGTAGTCAAACTTCTTGGGAAGGCTTCTACTTTAGCAGTCTCTTCTTATTCTCCTTTCAATCTGGCTTCTAACCTTGTCGTTCCACCCAAACTCCACATCGCATTGTCCTTGACCTTTCTGTAACCTTTGACATTTGATCACAATCTCTATCTTGATATTCTCTTCTCTCTAGCTTTTTGAGACACTACCCTCTTCTGGTTCTCTTCTGACCTATCTGACTGCTCCTTCTCAATCTCCTTTGCTAGCTTCTCATCTAGAGCATGCCATCTAGCCATAGATTTCCTTTAGGCTTCAGTCTTAAGTCCTCTTCTTACTCTACATTACTTTACTTGGTGATTTCATCAGTTCCTAAGGATTTAATTATAATTTCTATGTAGAAAATTCTTAGATCTACCTATTCTGCCCCAGCTTCTCTGCTGACCTCCCATCTTATGCTTTCAGTTGCTTTTTAGACATTTTAAACTAAGCATGTCCTAAACTGAACTCATTATCTTTCTCCCTAAAGTCTCTCCCTTTTCAAATATTTCCATTACTGTGTAAGGCATCACCATCTTCCCTCAGCCTCATAATCTATGTGTTATTCATACCTGAACTATTCGTAATAGTCTTCTGGATGTCAGCTTGTCTCCTTAAGTTTTTCCTTACTCCAATTCATCCACCAAAGTGATTTTCGTTCAAGTGCAGTTCTGACTATGTCATCCCCTATACTCAGTAAATTCCAGTGGTTTTCCATCGTCTCCAGGATCAAATACGATATCCTCTGTTTGGAGTTCAAAGTCTTTCTTAACTTGGCTCCCCACTTGTCCAGTCTCTTACACCTTATTCCCCACCACATACTCTTCGATCCAGTGACCCTGTATTTCTGACTACTCCATAAGCAAGACACTCTAGTTTTCAGCTTCAGACATTTTCTCTGAATGTCCCCAATCCCTGGAATTCTCTTTTCTCAACTCCACCTACTAACATTCTTTGAATTCTTTCAAATCTCAACTTAAAGAATGGTCTGGAGATGACTCTGGAGAAAAGAGTGAAGCTAATGACTTTGCACAGTCCTCCTTCACTAAAATCCAATTCATTTGCCAGTCATAACATCACCTTCCTGAAGTCATGGTTCTCTTAAAGAACGAAGGACAAACTACAACCTGTAAGTAGTAGGAGCTGCCCTATTGGGGACACAACTGACTAGTTCCAATTGGGCAACATAGCTCATTCCTTCCTCATTCCCTTCCCCCCCCCCCCCCACTTCCTCTTCCTCTGTCCACATAGGGTATTAGAACCTTACCTGAGGGTACTATGCCCAAAGGAATGTAAATTTTGATCACTGAAGTCTAGCAAGACATCTTGGGTTTTACTGCCAGATTCTTTCTTAAGGACCAGGCCTAAAACCCAAATAACTCTGGCTCTCATTGACTGGCCAACAGTAGGTCTCAGCCCAAGCCTAGTTTGGTCATTGTCTGGCTCTTGATGACTCAAAGGCAGTGTAAATAGCAATTGTTTCTGGTTTGACTAGAAATCCTTTCCAGATTGATTTTTTTAACCAGGTAAAAGAGGCCCTTCTTTACTTCATTTCTTACCCAGCCTTAATCACTGAATAGGCATTGCCTCAGTCATACTGAGCCCTGTTAAAGACATTATCTTAAAAGGACTAAAGTCTCCCACTACATCTTGTTTGATCTCCAGTCATCATGATGGATATCTTGCCGCTGGATGCAGATATCTTGAAAGAGTGAGGCTGCTGACTTTGCACAGCCCTCTCTCACTTAAATCCAATTCATGTGCAAGACATAGCATTCCTCTCTGATGTCATGGTCATCTTCAAAGAATGAAGAACAAACAAGTCCCAACTAAAATTCCACCTTTCACAGAGAATTCTTCTCAAACCCTCTGATTCTAGTACTTTCTATTATTTCCTTTTATCCTGTGTATAGTTTACTTTGTATACTTTTGCTTGCCTGATATTTCCCCCATTAGATTGTAAGCTACTTGAGGACAAGGAATGTCTTTTGTAATGTTGTGTATCCCCAAAATTTGACACAGTTCTTGACACAAAAATAAGTGCTTAATAAATTCTCATTGATTAATTATTAGTTGAGGCATATGCACCAAACTTAACAGAGTACCGGATTTAGAGTCAGAATGTCTGGTTACAATTGTCTTTTTGCCATAATTAGCAGGTATATTACTCTGATCCTCAATTTCCACATTTCCTTAATGGATGTTGTTGAAGAATCAAACTGGATGATGTACATGTATCTTGTGCTATTTGTTTATACTTTATACTGTTGGAGAGGAGTCATACCTCTACCACTAACTTGCTGTGTATTCTTGAATAAGTCATTTATCCTCTCTTGGTTTCAGTTTTCTAATCAGTAAAATTAAGGGTAGTAAAATTTCTAATCAATAAAATTAAGATTAAGTTATCATAGGATCATAGATTTAGGACAGTAAGGGACCTTACAGGGTTTTGAAACCCCTGATTTTACAGTTAAGGAAACTGAGACTCAGAGAGCTTAACTAATTTGATCAGAGTCTCATTAGTTCATTTCAGCTATAAAATTTTATGAGATACTGTCCTTTTTAATGTTTCATATACCTTTTTATATATTTTTCTAACCACTAACTTGCCATTTTTATTAAGAGATTTATTTCTTTTGTATCTCTGGATAATACTTAATATGCTACACTGTAGAAAATGAATAAACTGCCAATTAATATTAGATTGCAAACTTCATGAAGACCAAAATGTTTCATTCAGATTGAATGGACTACTAGCTATTCCCTGAATGCAGCATTGCATTTTCTCCCTTCATTCATTAAAACCATCACCTATCCCTAATATGCGTTTCATCTCTACGCCTTAGATCTCTTATCTTCCTTTGAGTCTCAACTCTTGTGTCACTTCCTCTGTGAAGCCTTTCCTAATCTTTTGAGTGATAATATTCTGTCCTAGAGCATTTTTAACAATATTTCTCACAATTCATCTTATCCTATCTTGCTTAATACATAACAGTTCATGTGTTGTATCTTCTGCCCCAGGGTTCTTTAAGGATGAGAAATTTACCCATTTAAATCTTTGTGCCTAGAATATTTTAGGAGCTTAATAAATGTTTATTGTATTCCCTAGCATTTAGTCCATTGTCTTGCACGTAATAAACATGCAAGTCAATTTATTGAATTAAATAAAATTTCTAGAAAATTATAATGAGAAAAAAGATAGAACTACTGGAAAATCAGTTAGAGAATAGTGTTGAATTGGGTATTTTAGTCAATTTTTTGCAAGTGTTAATTGTTAAAAGGAATCATATAGATGATGATATTCTGCAGAATTATTCAATTTGACAAAATTTTTAACTCTATTTTGACCTATTACTCCTTGTCTTCCTGGTCTTAAGGACAGTAGAAATCAAGGGGATTACACAGTTGATTTAGTACTTGATGATCCTATTGTAAATGAAAGAAATCAATTAAAATACAGATAAAATAGAAAGTAAATCAGACTGTAAATATTGAAAAAAATGTAAATAAATGTTATTTTCCCAATGGAAAAATAACCAGAAAACTTGAAAATAGGTAAGTTGAAAGAGTTTTGCAATGTTTAAGAATATTTATCATAATTATAAATAAGTTATGAAGACTGGTTTAGAAATCTGTCAATTTCTGATGCTTGAAATATTTCCCAAAACAAAAACTTCAGGTATTTCTGTGTCCCTTTTCCATTTCAGGGGAAGTTATGGTCATGAAATAGGAAAACGTCCTTGGATTACAGGAGATGAGTGCATTGCACACCTTATGAATAACATTGTAGGTAAGTGTAAATAACAATAAATCTTTTCCTTAAAAAGAATATAAATGGCTTATTCTGTAGCTTAAATATCAATTGTAAAATGGTACATTTTATTGGAGTACAAATGATAAGTTTCTGCTACAGGTAGTATTATATTACTAATGTTAGGCAAAGATTTTTGTTGCATATATAAACTGCCCTAAACTAACTAATCTGACTGATATAAAGCAAACAAATAGTACACTATATGCTTAAAGATTTCCTCCTTAAATAAATTTCTGTGTTCTCTCCCCACCCTCCACTCCCCACTAAAAAGAAAAGGAAACCCTAATGAATGGAAGAACTAGCATTATCCTTTGTGTTTTCATAGTTCATAGCCATAGCATAATATCTTAGAGTTTTTAAAATTATTTGCATCACTGCTTGATGTGATGAGAGCATAGATCCACTGAAAAACAGCACTATCTATTTCACACTTGCTGTTTTCCTTTCTACATGATCAGTCAGATCCTTTCCTCAGTCATACATGTATTCAGCCTTCTGCTCAGCAATTTGTGGTTCTATTAGATCCAATTAATGCAGTATAATATAACTATTGTCTTTTATCCTTGCAACATGTGCATAATAGGTGCTTAGTATATATGGATTGGTTGATTGATTGCCTGTGATTCTTTTTCTAAATCTATTATTCTATGAACCTATGACATTTAGAGAAGGGCAGTAAAAATTTGAGAAGTAAACACCTCCCTCTCTCAACATGGGTTAGTGTTTTCTATTATCATTACTTTCTCCTTTCTGTTTACTCAGTTCATTAGTTTAGTTTCAACCAGTTAGATTCAGCTAGTGTGAGTTATTGCACATTTTTATCTCTAGCTTTTACTTCTAATTCCATATTGCCAATCTCATTTCCAATGAGAAATTCTATTGTTATCTCAAATTCAACAAATCTGAAGCTGGATTTAACATCTTCCTGTACAGGCTTTTTACCTGCCAATCAAATCCTCCAAAAACATTTCTTCTCTTTGTCAATAGCATAACCATTCTTTCCTGTGGGGATCCAGACCACCTACCCCCACTCCAGTCAGTGTGGTATGTGTATGTGATATGGTGTAATAGATAGAGAGATTCCATGGATATAAGAAGCTCTGAATTGGTATTAAGTCCTTCCACTAATGCATACTAACTGTGAGATCACAGATTAATCACTTAACCTCCCAGTCGGCAGTTCAGAGACTACACTCTTCATACTGTAAAGTTGTAGATGGGTTGCTAATCTGCAAACATGGAGGGAATTTCTTTACAGATAAAATCATAGTTCCAGATCTCATTGCACTCTATCTCAAAACAAAAATAAAATACTTGCTTTTGAATCATATTCTTGTATATGAAAGCTAATGATGAAAATCAAGAAATAATGAAACATGGTTTACTTGTTGCATTATGAAATAGTAGTCTTGGGTGGCAACATAGAAATCCATAGCTAATATGATTTGAACACACACTGCATATATTTTTGGATATATATGATATGATATATATGTACATGATATATATCATGTACATATATACATATATACGCACAAACACATACATATATTTGTGCTGTCTTTCTTACCCACTTGAATTTACCTTGAACCTTCCTTAGTGTTGCTTATAGTATCTCTCTTTTCATTCTCCACTGCAACCACTCTGTAGAACAACCATATCACAGTATGACTTACTTGTTTCTTTTTGTTTTATTTGCATCATTCATTGCCTGATATATATGCTCCTATAAACTTTTCCTTGTAACAAATAAAAACAAGTAAAATTGATAGAACAATCATGCCTGGTGGTCTTAATAGTTAATAGAATATTATGCACCTGTAGTCCCTCACCTTTTATCAAGAAGAGCGATCTATTTTCAACAAGTATTCTGTAGGACCATGCATACTTTGTTACAGTACTATTCTAACTAGTTTCTCTATATCCAGTGTTTCTGCACACCTCTCTGTGTTGCACCCCACCACCAGAGTAGACCATCAAAAACAATTCCTTTTATAATATTACTGTCCTGCTCAGACATCTTCATTATATCCCCACTCCTATAACATAAAATCCACTCAGTCTGGCATTCAGGACTTTCTATTATCTAATCTTGACCTACTTTTCTAAAACTGAATACTCAGGGATATCTCAAACTCAACATGTTCTATTATGGACTCTCTCATAATAATTGTCCTCTTATTTATATTTATTCATGCTTCCCTCTGCCAAAACTCCAGTCAAGCCACATTTTCATTGTGATATCTATAGAGCCAACACCAGCCTATAGAGTTCTGACCCTTTCATTGAACTCCTATAACATATATCATTGTGTTATAAGCCTATTTTCCTGTATCACTGTCTTATATTTCCTTGCATTTCTAGTACTTAGCATGATAATTGGCAAGAATATTATGTGTTTAACCAATAATTCTTGAATGAACTTTAGAAGCTTTTGAGCTTTTGATTTCAAAATTCATATGTAATCAAATTAGTACTTGAACAAGAATCACTTCTACAAAGGCAAAGTGGTAATACCGTATTTTCAGGAAGACCTCCACTGAAAGGAATCATACTGTTTTCCCAAGGCAACATGTTAAATTCTGGAATAAAAATAATTATTATGAAATATTTGCTTATTTCATTCCAAAGTTTGCCTTTTTTGTAGCTCTCACCAAGTTCCTTTTAGTTTTCCTCTCTGAGAATAGGCAGAAACAATCTAGTTCCTCTTCCAAATCACAGCCCTTTAAATAGTTATGTCCTTAGTGAAATTTTCTCTGGCTAAACATATCTAATTAACCCCATCCTGATAGGGGATGAGCTATTTACCATCCTGATTATGTTTCTCCATGTACTTTCTAGTTTGTCTGTGATATTTGTCTTTTCCAAAGAAGTTTGTTTCTAAAAATGAAAAAGATTCACCTCTCAGAAATGAACACAGGATTCCAGATATGATCTGACCTGAGTAGAGTATTCTTGGACACAATGCCTCTCTTAGTGTTGTCAAGGTTTGCATTAGCTTTCTTGGCCACCGTATCACACTGTTGACTCATGTTGATTCATGTTGTCACGTTGAATTTGCAGTCATCAAACTACTAATCTACTAAGTCCACTATTTTTTTTCAGGTAAAGTAAAATATAGCCAAACCTTCCGTTCCATGTGCTTATGAAATTAGTTTCTTAAAACTCAAGGGTAAGACTATATATTTATCCCTGTTGAATTTCATCATCTTAAATTCTGCCCAATGTTTTAGAGGGTCTCATTTAGAAACCTGAATCATTCATTGTATTACTTATTCTTTTCAATTTTGTGTCTGCTGCAAATGTGATGAGCATGACATCTATACCTTTATACAAACTAGTGGTAATCTTGTTGCACCTCACAGGACCAAGAAAAATTCTTAGGCTCCTTCAATGGAGATAAGCTAACATCTAACCACTAATGATTAGTCTTTGGTTTTGACCACTCAACCAATTCTAAATGAATAAACATACTTATTTAGTAACTCTCTTCTATCTTGTATAAAATTTTATTCAGTAAACACTTTCTCCACAAGACTTATTAAACAGTTATAGAGAGTTATATAATAGGTTTAAAATGTGAGCTATACTAGTACTCAGTTTTATCATGGAGGAACAGTTTTTTCATGTGTGTCAGAATTATTTAGACAATTTTTTTCTTTGATGGAGACAATTAGCATCATAATTATCCTGATATGCGTTTGTATTAAATATGGGTTTGGTACTGCTGTCTTGATATTGACTGATCATTTAGGAGTCATTTTCGGTTTAGGCAATTATGAAAAAATAGAAAAAATTTGAAAACATTTATGAAATATTCTTACCTAAGATTATGTATTTTATTTGAAATCACTGCAATAGCTAAAGACAGGAAAAAGAACTGTTTCCTGTATTTTTATGTTTAACATCAAATCATAGACTAAATTTTAATACTATTACTTTGGGCTTATTGTTGATCATTCTGTGGAGAAAGGAAAATGTTTGTAACTATGTCCAAAAAAAAGTAAATGAGTATTGTGCTGTAAGATTTACATAAAATACTAAAACTTATAGCAGATTTCCCCTTTTTCCCTTTAAAGTTTATAACTCTATAGCAGCTTACTTATTATAAAGGTAACCATTTTGTTGTTAAAATGTTGCAGTATTAAATATATATTATACATGGAGTTAAGGGCAGTAAAAACAAGAGTTTCTTTATACTAACATAAATGAAAAACTGGATTTGATTGTCTAGCATTGTAGGGTTCAGATGGAATGACAAGCTGGTATACTTACCACTTCGTACTACTTCTAGCATATTCCTATTAAATCAAGATATTAGAAGAAATTGATGTTGCTTTTGTCTATGTATATAAGCTCAAAAATGCCAGCAATTCAGACATTAGTATGAAGAAGAGGTGGCCAGGTGGAATCAACAGAAGAGTCAGGTAATCTTCTTAAGCCTTTTTCATCATTTATAAAATGGGAATAGTAATAACTAAAGTAGTTACTTTACAAGGCTTTTATGAATCCTATGTGAGATAACATCTATGGAATTCTTTGCAGATTTTAGATAAATAAAATAGACAACTTTGTCTTATGATCTTATTCATGTAAAGGATTGCCAGTCAGTGGAAAGTTGCCAGAGATACTGATCATCTACTGATCTGTAACATAGTCTTTGAAAGTTGCTCAGGACACTGAGAGGTTAAATGATGACATAGACGGTATGTCTCAAAGGCAGAACTTGAACCTTAGTCTTCCTGACTTCAAGATTGACCCTCTATCCACTATGCCAAAATGACTCTGAAAGTACTGTATGAATATCAGTTATTAGTATTTTATTGTCAAGAGAATCAGGGAAGCAGTATTAATAAACTCTTCTCGGTATCATCAGAATTCATCAGATGTTATAGTAATATGGGAAAAAAGTTGCAGTCTGCCTAGTAAAATGATAGTTGTTTTGAAAATATAGGTGGGCTTGTTGTGCTTGTAAATCTTATACAAGAAATATAAATTCAAGTATAGGATTTGGAAGTTTTGTCCTTCTCAGTGACATGGCCCAAAGTTGTAATATGAAGATAGATTTCATTTTAGCTTTTGGATTATAGTCTTTGGATATGGTTACAGGTTAATTAAATTGGATAAAATTAATTTCTGCAATACAATTTGGCCTACAAATGGCAAAAATTGTCTTTTGAAATGGGCCAAAATTGTTTTGCAAACATAAAACTTGATAAATGAAAGATTTATAAGCAACTTTCAAAAGTCATGAGCTTTAAATGACAAATGTGGGGTCATGTTTATTTTGGAATATTGTCAAGTAAGGAAGGTGATCTTTAGATTAAAAGGTTATTTTATTAAAAACTTCTTTTGCTTTGCACAACAAATCATATCCATTGATATATTTCTTCCACTTTTGATGATCGGATCATCGATTTAAAGCTGGAAGGAATGTTGGAAGTCATTTGACCCAACCTCTTTATTTTATGGATGACAAAGCTGAAACTCAGAGAAGTTAAATGAGTTAGTTATCCAGTGTCCCACAAGAACTCTTCAGATTGAGTGCATTTTGCTTTAAACCATACTGTTCTGTTGGAGTTAAAAGCACACTAGCTCTAGGGTTTAGTAAACAAAGATGTGAAATTTTCCACAAATTTCTACCTGAAGTTTTAATATCTCTCATTTTCAAAACTTGAAAATTGTTGGTATGAGTCAGGGAAAATTCCCTTCAAAATAAAAAGAAGCAAATGAGTTATTTGTTGTTTTTTTTAAATTGTGGGAAATTTTCTTTATATATCATTATTTCTGATTCCTCAAAAGATTCAATTGGCCCCATTCATGGTAGATTTTCTTCATGAGTCCAAGAAAAATAGACAAGTAAATACAAATCCTGCTACCTGTATGTCAAATGGCAAGTCGTTTTATGATATTATTGTTGAAGGGTACTATTGAGATGGTCTCTTTTAAGGGGTGAGGAAACTGTGACCTTGAAGTCATGTGTGACTTTGAGTCCAAACTTGGAGGGCTTAGAGGGCCATATGCGGCTTTGAGGTAGTACGTTCCCCAACTGTGGAACTCTAGTTCAGTCATTTTATGTTTTAAATTATCTACAGATTTTAAGTGACTTTCCTTAAATCACAGAGCTAGTAGGTAGTAGTAATTTGGTACTCTGTCAACTTCTGTCATTAAGTGGAGGTCTCTTTGGATGGACACATCCAGTTATTTCCTTCTTTTATTAATGCATTGGAGAAATATTTATTTAGCATCTATTTGCAAGGAACTATGTTATGTACCATAGGAGATGCATAATTGTAATGTTTCCTGCCCCCAAAGGGAGTATGATCTAGGAGGGAAGGTAACATTTAGAGAGAAATAGCTGTAACTTATATGGTTTATGGATGAATCTATGGCATATTCATGATTACATGAACTTAATATTGCTGTAAAAACAGAATCTCAAGAACAAGTATTAAAATTCCTGAAGATTAATTTCAAAGCAAAATGGGAAGATGCAAAAATGACATAGTTACTGATGAATATGTCATCTGTTAAAGTGGCAAAAAAGGGCATTGAGATTGCTCAGGATAAGAGTTCTTGGTAAACAATATTTAACAATTATTAATATTTAGACAAAAGTTACACACTAAAAGTGCTAAAAATCTACTGTTTATATATTCTCTTTGTAAATGAAATGAAAAGACATAAAGAAGACATAGCTTGTTGGAAGGATGGTTTCTGTGGTCTCCTTAGAGATGTGATTAAAGGACTTGGTGAAATTGATTTCATTGTCCATAGAAAGGGAATTAGTAACATAATAGACCCTTGGCAGTATAGTGGAATGAGTGCTGGCTATGGAAGGAGAAGACCTGTGGTCAGATTTTAACTGTGCCATTTAATCAACTGTGTGACCTTGATCAAATTACTCATTGTCTCTAGGACTACATTTCTTCATCTGTAGAATAAGGGAAGGTTGGCTAGATGAACTTTAAGACATTTTCCTGCTCTAAATATATAATCCTATAGTTTTCTTTTTTAGTACTCACAGCATGAGCAGATAAAGCACTGTTAAAATACTTGCAACTTAATCATCATTGTGTCAATTGGCATAATATATAAGTAGACAAGTGTTGTATTCCTTTTTTAATAGGTTCACTTATTTTGCTAGTTGCTACATCTCTTCCACCTTTCTCTTAAAACAGTATTCAAATCTTGCATTCTTCTGATAAAATATTGATCATTTAAGTACACCAAGTTATTTACCTTTTAATATCAATTACTTAAATATAGCTTTATTCACATGATAGTATGCTGTAATGAAACAGAAAATATGTTTATTTCATGTCTGCACTCATTTTACTATTTGTGAATGTTATATAACTCTTTTTAAAAATGTTTAATTATGTAAACATTTGACCATTTTAATGACCAATTTCTATACATTGTAGTCAGATAAAAATGTAGAAAATAGCATGGTATAGTAGAGAGTTTCGTACCTGGAAATATTGTATCAGGAAGACCTAGTTTCAAATTCCACCTCTTAGACTACCTTGTTAACCATGAGCAAGTCTCTTAACTTCTATGAGCTTCTGTTTCATCATCTGTAAAATGAAGATAGTAACTGCCTAATTGGGTCATTATGAGGCTGAAATGAGTTAATATATGTGAAGCACCTCAGAACATTAGAATGCTCTATAAATGTGATTTGTTATTGTGTTATAATTGTTATCCCTATCAATAATTAAAATTAAAGGAACTACAGAATATCAAACAATACAGAGACTGCATATTTTTTTCCTCTAGGTTTCTATTTCTCAAATTTTTATTTATTTCTCAAATGGCCCTATAACTTTTTTGAAGAGGTCAAAGACCTTGTAAAATGTACATTGAAATTGCATCTACTGGTCACTACAAAATTATTTTTTTATTAATTTTATTTATTTTCAGTGTTCTACAATCACTACCCTATAACTTGGACTTTTTTCCCTCCCTCACCCCTCCTTCCTTCCTCCCTGAGATGGCATACAATTTTATATAGGTTCTACACATTCATTCCTCTTAAATATATTTTCACTACAGTCATGCTGTGTAGAAAAAATGAATGGGAGAAATCATACAACAAACCAAAATATAATACAAACACAAACAAAAAAAAATGCTCTGCTCCATTCTGAAATTGAATTCCATAGTTCTTTTCTCTAGATGTGGAAGGCATTTTGCCTTAAAAGACCATTGGGAATTTTTTTAAGTCCTTGCATCGCAATGAAGTTCCAAGTCCACCAGAAAAAAATCTCGCACACTGTGGTCATTGCTGTGCACGAAGTTCTCCTGGTTCTGTTCCTTTTGCTCAGAATCAGATCATATAAATCTTTCCAGGCCTCTCTGAAGTCTTCCTGTTCATCATTTCTTATAGAGCAAAAGTATTCCATTACATTCATAAACCATTATTTATTCAGCCATTTCCCAATTGATGGGCATCTCCTTGACTTCCAGTTTTTGGCCACCACAAAGAGTGCTGCTATAAATATTTTTGTACATGAGGGACCCTTTCCCACTTTTATGATCTCTTGGGGATACAGTCCTAGAAGAGGTATTGCTGGGTCAAAGGGTATGCATATTTTTGTAGCCCTTTGGGAATAGTTCCAAACCACTTTGCAGAATGGTTGAATGAGCTCACAGCTCCACCAACAATGAATTAGTGTTCAAACCCTCCCACATCCTCTCCAACGTTTATCATCTTCCTGTTTTGTCATGTTAGCCAATCTGATAGGTGTGATGTGGTACCTCAGAGTTGTTTTGATTTGCAGCTCTCTAATCAATAGTGATTTAGAGCATTTTTTCATATGACTATAGATATCTTTAATTTTTTCTTCTGAAAACTACCTCTTCATATCCTTTGACCATTTATCAAATTGGGGATCACTACAAAATTATCAAACAACTAACATACAGAAAGCAAAAACTCAAAATCATTGATTTAGAGATAGAAGTAATCTTTGAGTCCATATAGGTCAATCCCCTTCTTTTATAGTTAAGGAAACTAAAGCCCATAGAAGTAAAATTACTTGCTTAAGGTCATACAGATGGCAGGCTGAAGAGCCAAGGTTTGGAAACAGGTTATCTGATTACAAACCACCACCCCTTTTACTATATCATGTAACTTCCCAAAGGATGTGATGAAACAACAGTATCAATGCCTAGTAACATCTATTCAGATCAGAAATAAAAATAAAGATGTGGTAATAGTGTTTAGGAAAGGTTGTATATTGTAAAGGTAGAGGAAAGGTTGACAAATAGTGAAAACATAAATAAAAAAAGAAGAAAAGACAATCAGTAAAACTTTTTTTTAAATACTTAGAAGAAACCACAAGGAAGTTCAGAAGAATATATAGAAAACCAGGGCATTTTTATGTATGTTATTTTGTTGACTGAGTTGTAATCTTAAGTTGCTTATTTAAAGTATTTTCAGTAAGTTATCAGGCCAGCACGCATTTATTAAATACTTACTATGTCCCATGCAGTGTTTTAAGCTCTGGGATACAAAAAATAGTCCCTGTTCTCAAGGCATTCACAGTTTAATGGGAGAGACAACAGGCAAAGAACCATGTACAAACAAGATAAAGACAGATAGATAGATAGATATAGATATAGATAGATATATATGATAGATGGGGGATCGTCTCAGAGGAACGTTACTAAGATTAAGGATGACTAGGAAAGGCTTCTTGGAGAAGGTGAGACTTTAATTGAGACTTAAAGGAAGCAAGGAGGTAAAGATGAGGAGGAAGACAGCCAACAGGAGATGGAGAGTTGGGTGTGAGGAATGGCAAGGCGACCAATATTATTGAATTGTAAAGTACACAAAGGGGAATTAGATGTAAGGAGACTGGACAGGTGGTCAATGAACATTTATTAAGTGCCCACTGTACAAAGCATTGGGATACAAAAACAAGCAGAAACAGTTCCTGCTCTCAAGGAGTTTATGTTCTAATGGGGAAGACAATATAAAATAGAGAGCTGTAAAGGAAGGCAGGGTAAAGAGGGTATGTGAGGATGAGGGGAGAAAAGGAGTACCTAATGGGGGTTATTATAGAAAAAGTTTGGAGAGTCAGTCGTAGAGCCTGGAAAATTAAAAAAGACCTGTGGTTAGTCTGACCCTCCTCTTTAAAATGGAGGTATTGGGAGAAACCAGACAATCAGAGGAAGCAATAGCAGGGCAGATGTTGCTTCCAGTGTGAGAAGTCTAGGAGTAAAAAGTTTCTGTAGAATGGCAGAGAAATCCTACAGAGTTAGAAGTGAAGCCTGGAAAAGAATGAATGAAAAAGGTTTGAAGGGTAGGAAGGGGCATTTAGGAAGGGCTTTAAAATTCAAGGAAAGGATTTTGTATTTGATTCTGGAGATAATAGAGGGTCATTGGAGTTTACTGTATAGGAGGGGGTGGGAAAACACCTATGGGCAGACTTGCATTTTTGGATTACTTAATAGAGAATGGGCAGCAGTGGGGAGATACCTGAGGCAGGGAAACCAATCAGCAGGCTGTTGCAGTAGTCAAAATATGAAGTTCTGGAGACTTTTACCAGGGTGGTGGCAGTATAAGAAAGGAGAAGATAATGTATAAGAGAAAATTTCCAAAGGTGGATAAGATTTGGCAACTGATTGGTTATGGAAGATGAGAGAATAAGGAGTCAAGGATGACTCCCAAGTTGTGAGTCTGGGTAACTGAGAGGATGGTGGAGTCCTAGATAGTAATAAAGAAGCTAGGAGGAGAACAGGGCTTTGGGGAAAGATAACTGGTTCAGTTCCAGACATGTTAAGTTTATGTTGCCATGAGTCATCCAGTTTGAGATTTTCAATAGAGAGTTGGAGATGTGAGAGTGGAGGTTAGGAGACAAGAAAATCTTTACAACATGTGTAAACCAGCAAAGGTTATAGTATTTTTTTTATTGTCTATATTTCAAAGACTTCCTGGTACCATGGAAGGTTCTGTAAATATCTGTCTCAAAAATTTTATAGATTGAGCCATTGATGCTCTTGCTTAAAATATCTGGACAAAATCACAATTAATATTGGGAATGGTGAAATGAGACCATCACATTTCCCTTAGAATTTTTTACCTTAGTTGTGAGGATAAATCTCACAATATCCTAGTACTTACCAACATATTTCATCCTTCATCTATCTTTTGCATAAACTAAGAAAATATCAAATCATGTTGTATATATGTCTTCTATGATAAGATGTAGATCTATATACTAATTTAGTTGAAAAATCCAATCAAATATGGATGTATTCTTACTTTATTCCCATGAAATGACCCTACCCAGATTCCATAGGTCATGGGAATATTATTCTCTGTGTTTAAACTCATAAAATTTATACTTATGGTACTAATATGTGTATATATATGTATCAGTAATAGATTTATAGAATGTTGGAGCGAGAAGGTACGTCAAACATCATCAAATCCAATCTAATTTTTTGGATGAGAAAATTATATTCCTTCAAAGGCGTGTTTTCCAAGAAAAGTGTTTGTCAATTTTTTGTTTGTAATTTTTTTAAAATAAAAAGCACAACATTACTCATACTAAGGTAGTTAATTGATGTTTTCAATTATGATGAAAATTTGTAGCTTAAAAAGGAATAATGTATTTTCAAAAAGGGACACTAAGGGCCCCAAAGCAAAGAAGCTATTGATGATGTTTTTTTGTTTGAATTCTTAGGTGTCCTATTTCCTCCTGTCCATGAATCTTCTTTTATTTCCTCTATTTTCCTTTGGCATGAAAATATTGATTAATAAGAATTAGAGATGGCAGATATTAAGAGTCTTGTGGAGATATCAATCATACTTTTTTTTTTATTGGATGATATACATCTATATTAATTATTTTATATCTCTGTGTGAATGCATAAAACCAAAACTACTTAGTCTTTTGTGTCCTAGCTACTTATCTTGTGAACTGTTATGTACTTCAGTATAATAATGGAGAATTAATAATGTTGGGCAAAAAAGCCTTCTTTTATTAAAGATGCATTGCAGGGAGACATTACAACCACTAGTATAAAAATGTGATTAGCTGTAATATCTTTTTAGTCATATTTTAGAGACATATTTGGCACAAAAATGTACTGTTTGGGAATTTGGCTAAGAACCTAATGATGTGAATAAATCAGTTGTTAGTTTACAGGAATGAGAGTACTTTATTATCTTATTTTTTATTTGCTGCGTCAAAACTGAAAACTAAGTTCATGTCTCTGTGTATATGTGTGTCTGGATGGCACAGTAAGGCAGCTGAGTAAACTTCTATTTCACTGTGGTGACCCCTCAAATATGTGCATGCCTTCAGGGCTATTAAGAGGAAGTGACTGAATTTTAGGTGCTCTTTTTTTTCCACCTGCCTCTAGTAGAGCTTAGGAAGGATCAAAAGAAAAATCTGCCCTAGTGTTTGTTTACTTTATAGGAGCTCATAAGGATGAAATAGCCCTAATGAATGCCCTGACAGTCAATTTGCATCTCCTACTGGTAAGTTTGCTTTCCCAACAATCTTTAAATACATTTTTGGTTCCTGAATCTGATGTTTCTTTATCTTTAATTCATGAACTTGTGGTGGTGTATTTATTTTTAATAAGTTGCAAGATTATTTTCAATCTTACCAGAAAATGCTAGATCATAATATAATGCTTTTTTCATAATCATAAGCTTTTAAGGGCCTTGAGATCAAGATCAATTTTTGTTCAGAGCATAAGGAATAAGAGCTATGGAAGAAGCAAAAGGAAACTGCTTTCAAAGAATACACAAAACCAATTTTTTTTAAATTATAGGAGATAACAGACCTATTGCAGAAAATGGTCTTTAAATATTGCTGCCTATGAATATCAGCACAAACTCAGTAGGATCATGGATCAGTGTTTTGGAGTTATTTTTAGGTGTAAAGGGAAAGAAATGAATGAAAAATTAACAAAGAAAATGTGGTACTTTAACATCCAAAATATTCATGTGTATTTTTGATTTGGGATCTTGTCAGTAACTTAACATTTTGAAAGTTTGTACCATCCATTCTAGGTATTTTTGTGTGCACTTATACGTACATTTGACACACTTTTTAAAATTAGCAGATTTATTACTGATTTTTTTTCTCTTTTTCTAAGTAACCTTTACCTGGGACTTTTAAACTTCAGAATCATTTCCCAATATACTATCACAATGATTTTTTTCTTTGTAGCTATATACGTATGTAAACATTTTTATATGCAAAATTTAACAAATAAAGCAACTGAATTGCCAGTGTATGCATCATTCCACTTCCGTAGGTGCCCCACCTCTCTTCCTTGAGGGAAGACAAGTGTTTCTTCTTCTGGGACCACATTTTGTCATTGCAATGATAGGAGTTTAATAACATTTTAGTATTATTTTTATGTTATTGTTTTCAGGGACAAAATGGTGAAATAAAATGTTAGAGTCACTGAGGAAAAATAACTGTAACATACATACACTCTGGTCCTCCACAAGGTTGCTCCTTCAGAAATGAAGGATACACTTTGAAAATTAAAATTAATTATGATTCATAGGACAGTAAATGACAGTTACTTTATGGTAGGTCTAAGGGAACTTCAAAGAAGCCTGAAAATTAGCTGAAGTCTTAGAAACAAAAACCAAAACCAACCAACAAACCAATTAAACAAACAAACAAATGGAAATGAAATTGGCAAACAAAATAAAAAATATATTTAAAGTTACTCTTATGGAACATGATGTTAAAGAGTCCTTGACAATTTAGTGCAGATGAAGGACTCTGCCAATTAAATTCAGTAAAAATTACATTTTCTTTATTTTCATATTTATTAATATTTAATGTATAAGCATTTATATTTAATAAATATAAAATATTTAATTTACATTCAATACATGTTAAGTATTTATTTACATGCAATAACTATGCAAATAAATACTTGTTTCTATTTTAATTACAATATTACTTCTTCCCATGCTTCTATTTCCTTGGTGACATTAAAGTTCTCATCGTTTTTAATTCTTAAGTTTAATTAATTTGTGTTTGTAAAATGTTTGGAGATTATAAGATGATATAATTTACAAGCCTTATTAATATCTTGTCCAATAAATCCATTTCATTTCAGTTATCATTTTTTAAGCCTACACCAACACGATTTAAAATTCTTCTAGAAGCAAAAGCTTTTCCTTCTGACCATGTAAGTAATTTTTAAAAATATATATGTATATTTGTATTATTTTCCTCTTTTTTTTGATAACATCAATTGTCTGACTTGAATGTTTATTCCCTAGTCTTTTTCAAGTAACCTTACAAAAAAAAAAAGATCTGTCAAGTGCTTTTGATTTAGGCATTTTTTATAGATTGTAGCTGTATTCCTTTTGTTCAAGTAAAACATGTGTTAAGGGAGGAAAGACTGAGTAGAGGCATTGATTTATTAGTCTTTTTAAAGACATTGAGCAAACCACTGGCCTAAATCAACTGAAGTTATAAATGTTTTATTAATTTTTGTTGTTTTGTTTTATCAAATCAATACAAACCTCTTTGCTTTAACCCTTTAGCCTCCCACAACACACGTAGGTGTCTTTTCACATAACTAGCTAGAAATAATGTTTCATGCAATATTTTATGATGAAAGTCAATTTTTTAAATTTAATTTTCTGGTATATGGTTCACTGATATATTCCTGCTATTGCCACTAATTTATTCAACTCTTAGAAGTTAAGGTATTTAAACTTTAGAGATAAAGTAGACACAGAGTTTTTTTCAATCCAGATACTAAGTAAATTTTAGTTTTATTATTTAATATGCTGTATTTCTACTTTTATATAGTTAAAGTTGTAACTCTGGTTGAACTGTTTGGTGTATCTGTGGAAAAGTTGGGAAATACACACTGCCTCTTACTTAGTAGCTATTTAAGTAAGGATAGGCAAGTCACTTAATCTTGTAGCCTCAATTTCAGTCAATCAACAAACATTTGCTATGTGACTGCTGTAGCATAAGCATCACGTTGTTCTTATAAGGCTGAATGATTATCACATATGATACTCTCATTTATGTGTAATTTCAAGTCTTGGAAAGTTCATTCTTCACAACAGTTCCTTGACTTCAGAAGTACAAGTATTTTCTCTTACTTTACAAATGAGAAAATGCATTCTGCATCATTAAGTGATTTGGCCATGGTTTGCAAAACCAGTCAGTGTGTGAGGCAGGATTTCAATACCTTTCTACCTACTCCATGGCTTATACTTGATCCATCATGTCATGTTACCGCTAAGGTAAGGCACATAAAACACTTTGTAAACCTTACAGTTATCAATGAATTTTCTACTACAATTATTGTTATTTCCCAATTCATAACCACACTCTTAAGGGTGGTGACTTTAGTTCTCAGGCTGTAAACTTTGGGAGACTTCCAGTTTCTAGAAGGGTTAGCCTCAACCATTTCCAGTCAGGACGTACACGGAACCTTGGCCTTAGTCTGTTTATCCATCAACCACCTTCTTTTCTCTCATATCATAGTAACCATTACCTTTTATTTTAAAGTTTTCAAATAGTGAAGAAACACAAGGGATCATAGCAAGAATATCTTGACACACTAAGTGATTCTAACAAAATAGTTGAGACATAATTGTACCTTTGTATACTAATTTCACAGGATTATTGTGAGGCTGAAATTAAATGTAAGTAAAAAGCTTTGCAATCACAAATGTCAATTACTAATGTTATTAAGATAATTATATGCAAATCATGACATCAAAGGAATCAATTATTTGTCATCATCCTTTGGTTATTTCTAATGAATAACTTACTTATTGAATAAATTTTATTTCAGATGGCTTTTTTCTTTAATAATATTGTCACCCTGTTAAAGATTGTTCTTGTATCAATTATTCCAACAGTAACCTTTTTGAAAATGCTTCTTATGTGTTGGGCATTGTGCTAGATTCTAGGGATGCAAACATACGAACATTTCTTGCATTAGGGAGATAATATTCTGATGGACAGATACATCATATACAGAGCTAAGTAAACAAAATATATACAAAATAAAGAAGTGGAATAGGAAAGGAAATAGCATTCATACAGAACCCTCTATATGCTTGGTACTATGCTAAATGCTTTTTTCAAATAAGGGGAAGAGGAAGAAGAAAAAGAAAAAGGAGGAGGAGAAATGAGAGAAAGTTGAAAAAGTAGGTGATTATAGACTACTTTTCTCAGTAATTTGACTGTTAGATGGAATGTGGGCAAGTTGGTAGATAGCAGAGAGGGAATTTTGGATAAGGAAAGGTTAAAAATTAGGATAAGAGAGAAAATTATTGAGTGGATGAATTCTCAGAGGAAATAAGATGCTCTAAGACCAAGGAGAATACAAGTAGAAGGATTAGTATTGGTAGTAACCATCTTAGTCTCCAAGACTGTCATAAATAAGAAAAAATGGGGCATGATATTAAATAAGGGATTGGAGAGAAGAGGAAGCTGGTCATAGAGGGCTTGAGTTTTTTTTCCTGTAAAATATGATGCAAAGTCCTCTGACCAAAGAGAGAGGCTGAATTTTTTTTTTAAATAGAGCTACCAAGGACTTTTGTTTTGAGATAATCCAGAGTCTAGACCCAAGACTAACTTCTTCATTTGTAAAAAAATAGAGATGAAGTCATTTGCCAGCCTTACATAGATAGTTGTGGGCAAAGCCAAGATCGAAGCTGGGGTTTGGTTCTCAATCTCTATCAGTCAGTGCTCTTTGTACTATGTATTTCTCACAAGTCTAGAATTCTTTCTTTGCCATGGTACAGAGACTCAGTCAGAGTTCTTTCTGTGATACCATAGGTCTCTCTGGTTCATGTTATTCACTGTGGTCAAACTGAAATCTTTCTTGACATTGACAATAGCTGACATCTATATTATTTTACAGTATATTAAGTAATCTGTTACATTATTAATTTGAGCTTCACAATAATGATATAAAGTAGATAGTGTCGGTAATATTATCCTCATTTTACAGTTAAGGGAAATGAGGCTTAGAAATGTTAAGCTATTTCTTGACATCTAGTAAGTACCATATGTGGGGCGTACTCCAAGTATAACATTTTTTTCCATTACACCCATCTAGCTTTAGAGTTTTGCCATTCAGTGTGAGCTACATAGCTCTAGATTGGTATGGATTTGATTGGTAATCTACTCTTCAAAATCATTGTTACCTTTCCTTCCCTCATAATGGCTCCAATTTTAATTGGCCATCATTCTTTTCCCCTCCAGTTTGCAATTGAATCACAACTACAACTTCATGGGCTAGATGTGGAGAAAAGCATGCTGATGATTAAACCAAGACAGGTGTGTAAGAAAGAAAGGAGTGTTTATGTTTCTGTTTAGAATTTATTATCACTATTTTTGTGCTTTAACTGATTCTTCATTACCCTTCTATTTATTTTATATTAATAGAACTTAAAAAGAAAATCATCCTGTAATATCGTTATATTTGAGAATTTTTCTTTAAGTTGGAACTAATGACTTAAACTTTCTTTCCAAGGGCATTAAGTAATAACAGCTTAAATACTGATTTGTTAATATCACTAGAATATTTAGCATCCTTGTAAAAGATGGGAAATATACAAGTCTTAGAAGTCAAAATATTGTTCATGGTGTATCCTATTGAAAGGGGGAAGAATAATTAGCGTTTATGAGGAGTTTGCTTTGTGCCAGGCACTGTGTTAAGCATTTTATAAATTTCTCATTTGATCTTCACAGTATCCCTGCAAAGTAGGGGCTACTATTAGCCCTACTTTATAGCTGAAGAAATTGAGGCAAACAGGGTGTGAAGCCTTGCAACATTCAGTCACTATATATACATTCTAGTTGTCACTCCTTTCATCTCTTAAATTTAAAACCAAACATTTGTCACCCTCCTTAGATCTGCTATCCTTGTCTTTTGACAAGAAATGTCATATCTAAGGAAGATAAAAGTTTTCACCTTCTGAACATCTAGTCTGTTGACTTCACCATAGTCAATTTATGTGGTCATCCTTTAAAAGGGGCTTTAAAATACAAGACATTTTCATTACTAAATCATCCTATTGCTAAGACACATCTACTCTATTATAATAATTTTTAAAAAGAAATACAAATCCTGCTGATGTGGATTGGTAATATGACCCAAGATGAATAATATTAAGTGTAGTATAATTAAATACTTATATTAATGTGCATTTTGTCTGGACCAATGGTCATTTTCCGTTAAAGCTTCTAAGATACTTTTTAGGGCCTGAAGACTCAAAGAAGGCTCTACTCTACTCATTTCTGCTTAATATCATAAAAATGATTCAATAGAGTTAACAAGATTATTGACACTGCTTTTGATGAATCTTCAACGAAATGATCAGGATTAATGTATGGCTGACCATTTTTTGATATATATAGCAATTGGAGACAGCGTAGTATAATGGTGTATCAGTAATCACCCCAACATTCACAGGGGGATCTGCTATCACAGGTTCTTCGTTCTGCATTTCATAAAGTAAAGGCAACTTTGAGGAGTTAACAATCACTTTAATCAAGCACACGTATGAATCCTCTCATCAAGCACATATATCATTCAACTAGTTCAGGGGAGTGAACACCCTGAGCCCCAAAGTAATCAACAGACGTGGCTTCCTTTGTCTGACCATAATTCAACAGACAGACAGCTGTCTGATCTTAATTACCAGAAAAAGAAGCAGGACAACTGGGTTCTCAAAGCCAGGGTGCTCCTTAGTAGTTTCCCAGAGTCCTCATCTGGCCTAAAAACACTCTTAACAAAAACTAAGACCCAAAGTAAAACCTCACCCTCATCGTCTTTATACACTTTTTAGAGCCAGAGGGCATCACATCCCTAGAGAACTAGTTCCTCATTAACAAAAGGTGTGGACCTTACAAATCTTCCTCCCCAGTCACATTCAAATAGAGGCATTATACTGATTGATTATACTAAAACCAAACAGCAAAAGACCATTACAAATGGATAGAGTATGAAGAATTTAGTCAGGAAGACCTGAGCCCAAATCCTATTTCTGACATGACCTTAATAAGTCATTTGACCTCTGGGGACTTCATGGATCTCTCTATCAATGGAAGAAACTATCTTTTTCACATCAAGAATTCTCTAGAACAATGAAATTGTGTAATAATTTAAGGCAGAAATGGAAGTAGAAAAATTCTCATATTATAAGCTTTAAAACCACAACACACAAACCATAGAAAACTGATGACTTTTCATTAACTAACATTAGCTCAACGCATTCATTAAAAATCTGATCTAGACCAAATAAAAAAAACACTATGCTTTTTTTTAATTTGTTGAAGACATTGTGAATTATGATTAAATTAAGCATTTTCAAAAATGATATTTCCATTAAATTTTGTACTGATATATTCCTACAATTTTATAAAACTAAACTTTTATTTTAAATTATTACACCCTTTATAAGCAAGGACCTTGGCATAACTATATAGTAAATCATCTTATTGATAATAACTGATAAATTCACCTGAGGAGCCCTTGAGACCAGGTTCAAGTCAGTTTGTAAGCACAAGAAATAACCTCTGAAATTTTGATAAATGCATCAGTATGGCTAAGATATTCACACTCAAATTCAATTCAACTGGTTTCTCCCCAAGTCTTTTGCATTACCTAATTAATTTTATTCAAAGTTTTCACTAAGTTAATTGTCTATAGATAACATCATATTTTATAGTATTGCTTTTCCTGGGTAGTGGTGAGGGAGACTGAAGAAAAAGTCTACTAGGCTGAGTAAAACATGAAGTGGTTGTACATGTGGATGTTTCATATTATTTTTTGGGCATGATAGCTAAATTTCTGTACCTCATTTGGCTGCCAAAGATTCACTTTGGGTCTTCTTGTGTAAGTTACTAGATCACAATAAAATGCAGATCATGAAATAAGAAACAACAATTTCATTATTGCTAAGGTTGATATGTTCATTTTATTTTAGGGGGAGGACACCTTGAGAATGGAAGATATTCTGGAAGTAATTGAGAAGGAAGGAGACTCTATCGCTGTGGTCTTCTTCAGTGGAGTGCAGTTCTACACCGGACAACTGTTTGACATACCTGCAATCACAAAAGCTGGACAAGCAAAGGTATATAGAGACTTTTTCCATTGATTTTTTTTTGTTTGACTTTTTTGCACTGAATTTTTTTGTACTCTAAAGAGTGTTCTATCACTTTTAAAGAAATACGTTTTGTTTGGTGAAATGTTTTTAAGAGGTGTGCTTAATAGTAATATAAGAAAAATAGATCTTAATAAATCTTTTCCCAAATCATAGTACTCCTTATTTTAAAACTGAACATATTCCAATTCATTTTGGCCATGATCTATATAGCCTCCGTTTCTCACTAGCAGTTGCTGTCACAGCATTTTGCCTATAGTTAGCAAGACAGGTGAGTTCCCAGCAGGGATGGTATCATTTGTATGCAGTGGAAAAGGAACAGGAGACAAAGAGAATGCTGAGTATGATCACCTACTAGGTATGACTGCCTCCGAGTCAACTCTGCTACTTTTGTGGTAACATGTTAAAAATTTGCTATTGAATGTATTTCAGGGTCTCTTTTTATTTGGATGCTTGCCTTGGATACCTAGAAAAAAGTAGAGTCAACTAAATTTTGTTAATATCAGAAGGGTAGTCTGGTGGTTTGACAGATTACTTTAAAAGTATAATAAATTATTAAAGATAATATTTTCTTAATTTAGGCATAAAATTTTATGTACCAAAATAAAAGAACACCTTTAACCAACCATCCTATTAATGTACACCCTCTATCTGTTCTAAGATATTCAAGAAGTTATACTGTTTCTAAATAGGTTACAAATTTACAGTATGACAGTTGAATTGTTAACCATTTGGCAGCTTAGTATTTCTTCTGTGTATGTGCATGTACAGGCAGCATTCATTGGACTGTAAAATGTATATATTCTACTAGAAATGGTAAAGCTACAGTTTGTATCTAAAGTATTTAAATTACTGTCACTCATCAGAAATTCATAATCTTAGAGCGTTTCAGAGGCTACTGAAAGGATAAATGATTTCCCCATGCTTATGCATCTAGTATTAGTCAGAGGGTAGGATTTAAACTCGTCTTCTCCTCATAAAGGCTAATCATTTGTCTACTATGCACTATTGCATTCCATGGCTAATTATAATTACACCTAACATTTATGTAGCTCCTAAGTTTTGCAGAATACTTTATACATTGTGTTTGATCTGATCTTTATAGTCCTGTTATTATATTAGGTATTATTCACATTTTGAAGCAAAAGTAAGAAAGGTTAAGTGACTTGTCCAGGATCACACAAGTTATAAGGGTCTGAGGAAGATTACGAGCTCATATCTTCCTTTCATAGACTCTATGTCCATCCCTTATATCACATGTATCCTCTAAATTTTCCATTTTAAGCAGAGCAACTAAACCTGAAGCAAAGTATTTCAACAATCAATATTCAGCTATTTTAGTGGTAACAATCAAATTGTATCTGAACGTTATTAAGTGATAAAATTAATATCTGTGTAAGATATTATAAGATATTGTAAGATATAATACCTGAAACTAATGAAAGGATCTAATGAAAACGAATCTTACACTTTAATCAACATCTAGTCAATTTCTGACCAGGAATTCAAAGTGGTTTGATGGACAACTATAATGAATTATGAAAAACATAAATGTAATGTGTTCTTAATTTAGATATTAAATGTTAAGCACTAAAATAAAAGAAGGTCTATAAATTCTTGCTATACACATATGTCTCATTAATCTGTAGAAATCTGTAAAGGGAAAGAAGTAGCACACAAAGATTTTTTGACTTGGTTTTATTTTTTTTCATCTTTTTTTTTCTGAGTAACCATGAGAATTTACCTCAATTAGGATTTAACTTAAAATTCCTTTATTGCCTGTTGCCAAAAGGTTTCCCTTAGAGTTTTATAGCTTTAGAGTTCATCTACTAACAAAACCATCCTGCTTAAAGCCAGAAATGTCCTTCCTTCTGCCCTCTTACAAATTCCATTACAATAGCCAAGTTAATTCACTATATTTACATCAAAGAATTTTCCACTATTTTGGTTGTAGAACTAGAATATAATTCCAATAAAAGTAATTCACTGATTCTTCTGTATGACACCATCACCTATAGTCAGATATATGCCAAGAACTTCAAACTAATTTAAAATACTAACATCTTTTTCATAACCAATGCAATAAAACTTTTGTGCTATCTGTGATTTAGATGTGGAACTTCATAAGTAAAAGTCATATCCCTTTGGCATTGTAACAGAGTGATATTTGAGTTCCTATGTATAAGTACCAGAATAAAAGATCAGATTTGAATAGGTCATAGGATCTTTGATATAAAGTGAGAAGGGACCTCGAAAGCCATCTAGGCCAACCTGCTCTTCTTTTTACAGATACAATGCTGAGGTCCAGGGATTTTAAGTGATATGTCTATGTTCATAAAGATAGTAAGCAGAGTGGGTAAGGAAAGAGAAGGAGGATTGTGTTTAGGGGATGGGACTTATTTCTTGTTGAAATATTGCCATGGATATAATTGGCTTTCTATTGTAAGATACATCTTTCTACCTCTTTAAAGATAGTTGTATTAAAAATGCAAATATATTAGTTAAACCAAAATATGTCTATAGTAAATGATTATAAGTTGAGAACTGAAAGGGACCTCAGAAGTGAATTGATGTATGTTGTACAAAAACGTACACATTTGTGTGCAGTATACATGTGAACTTCATAAGAGTCTTCAGCTTCTAAATACAGTGCATGGAAATGCCAAGTTTCATTTTCCTCAATTAAATGTTATTTTTCTTCTATGCTTGATAGCAGGAGGATTCAAGATTATATTTTATGATCATCACCATTACTTTGTGCCATCATATCAAGCAGCGTCGTTATGCTTGAATTTTTTTTCAACTATCAAATTAATCAAAGTCCAACCTCAGAACTGACTTTCTGGATGAATGTCTTTTGAGCTAGAAGTTTCAGTTAAACTATTGTAGCGATATCCCACAATGGTCACTTTAATTCAGTAGACATTTATTAAGTCACTATTGTGTCCAAAACAGATGTAACTTGGTGTAGTGAAAAGTCCCAAGTCTTTCCTCTTGTCCATACTATCTGTTTGGCTATGACAAAGTCATTTAAACTCTCAGTTCCCTCAGTAACTTAAAATTTTAACTTCAAGTTACAGAAGAGTTTTTTTCTTTGGTAAGAATTTCCTCACACTAATGAAATAAAAGTTCCGCTTTTTTTAAAAAAAATTCTGCTTTTTTAAAATGTGGGCAGTCCTAAGACTACAAAGCAATAGTGACTTCCCTAAAGACAGAAGATACATCATTTAAAAATACAAATAATCACAATATAACTTAAGGAAGAAGAATGTATTAATGACAAGAGAATATCCAATGGCATCTAAGTTGTAACTTGAAGGAAGCCACTTAATCTAAGCTTGTCATACTTAACCTTGGACATTGTTTAACTTACATATTTATATATGAAGAATTACATTTGACTCTTCTTAAATTTTTAAGAATTCTCTCCTCTGTAAAGCTAAACAAAAACAAGTTGATTTCCCTAAGTACTAATGACTCATTTTCACTCTCCTCTTAAAATGTTTCTGTGATTTCATTGACATTATTCCCTTCAGTGATACATATTGTGTCCCATTCATGGTTTCCAATCTACCATGGGTTCACAATAGGATTTCCACTCAGTGTTCTGAAATCCTTCTGTAAGTCCATTCTTTTGACCTCATCTAGGTGTTACTCTGTCATTCTTGAGGAACATTCCTTCTGGGATATATCCCCAACCCACAAAGGTTAAGTCCCTAGAGGATGATTGCTAACCTGTTTTCTAGAGGCAATTCCCCCTACTGTAGCTTATAAGCCCCCATGAGTGTGCTTCCAATTAATCATCAGCCAATATACTCAGCTGTTTTCAGAGTCATATAATAACATGATATGGCAAGAACCATCATGACAAAACCTCCCCTGCCCATAAAACTGGCTTACTCTTCTCCAATTACCCCTAGCCTCCTTGGGAAGATTGGACCCAAACTTAAGAGTATAATGGTAGTGAGGAACATATGTAGGATATACATATGGCAAAAACAAAACAAAAAAAAACCAACCTCTCTTGCTTCCTGACACTCCTCTTTATAAAGTCCCTATGTGGGGTTTTCAGTTTCTTCTCTTCTCCACAGCTTGATTCACAGTTGCAAGGGATCATCCTTCTTAAAGATACTGCCTCTATTAGGCAACAGTCTCTCTTTATGTACATCTACCCAAGAGGTGTGACTGTTTCTTTGGATATATCTGCTATGGTCTAGAGAAGAGATTGGAAAACTATGGCCCAAGGGCCAAATCTAGTCTGTTGCCTATTTGTGTACAGCCCATGAGCTACGAATAGGGTTTTGTTGTTCTTTTCACATTTTATATATAATAAAACATTATTTAAAATGCAGAAAACATCAGTAGCTCATTAACCCATACAAAAACAAGCTAAGAACCAGATTTGGTTCCCAAGTGATAATATGATGACCTCCTTTTCCTTCCTCCCCTGTCTAGTAGTTTTTCACCAAATCTGATGTTGGGGTGAGAAGAAAGATATTCCTTTCTTCTCCCCAAGGGGTGTCATCTTCCAAAGGTTTCTCTGAAAGCATCTTATAGTTTAACTGCATAAAGTATTTACAGATATGAATAATTTACTTTCTTATTCAATTACATAGTTTTAGTCTTGACTCAATTTAAGAGGTGTTTGCCCTGATAAAGGGATCAAGACATAGATCCAGCTCTACAGTAATTATACACCATCATTGACATCAAGTGGTTACATTCTAGGTCTTCTGTGACCTCCTTCTCTCTCCTACACATGAAATTCCTAAAGAGTAAATGCATTATCAGTTGGCTAATGAATAAACAAAGTGTGGTACATGACTATAATAAAATATTGCTGTATCATAAGTAACAAAAATATGTGAAGAATATAGAATTAGATGAACTGATACTAAGTGAAATAAACAGAAAAACATACATTATCACTACAGCAATATATATATATATATATATATATATATATATATGTAAACAACAACAAGAAGAAATTGAATTCTCTATAATTATATTGATCAAGCAAGGCCCCCTAAAAGTGAGGAGAAAATACACACTATCATTTCTTTGCATAGATATAGATCTGTGGGTGTGGGACATTGTATTTTACTATCAGCCTTGGTTGGTATTTTGATAAATATTGCCGAAATTCCTTCTTCTTCTTACATTTCTTTTTATCCTTTTTTTCAAGAGATTCTCTGTTACAGAAATATTATGATAGAGGAATAGAGTGCTAAATTTTGATTTCAAGATCCTGGGTTTGAAAGCTGGGTCTATTACTAATGTGCGATCTTGGACAAATAACTTGAAGGGTAGACTACGAGGGGATGCTAGCAATATTTGATTTGTGTTTTTTCTTCTACATTGTATTCTTACTCTTCAATGAAAGTAAAAGAGAAATAACTACCAGGCAAAAGATGGAACAGCAAAATTTGATCTTCAAACTTACTTATGTTAGTTATAAAGAATATAGAAACATCCATTTCTTATGCATTGCTTTACTAGGTATTATTTCAGTTCTTTTTCATTTTCTGCCTCTCTTGAATCTTTGGCTCTTTCCTAATATGAAGATGTTAACTTTTCCCCACATGTACCCAAAATGACATATATCCCTGAAATTTCATCATCAAGATGCCAGTGAAGCTAAGCAAAGGATTTAGCAAATTTGCCTCACTTTATTGGATTTAACAAATTATGTAAACCATTTTAATTTTGAAGCATAAGCCAGTAAAATGCATTCAGAAGACAGTCAGGTAGATTCCCATATCTATACACCTAAGATATTTACACACATAAGAAAAAGAGATATCTTGAAACTATATTTCATAGGAGTAAACAATACATAATTAGTTTGTTTTATTTGCTTTAATGAGAATGAGACCTATGCATAACAAAGTCCAAACCTCTGAATTCTGTAATTTTCCCTATAACTTCTCTTACTATGCTTTCTGTGATAAGCACATATCCAGCTAAGTATAAAGTCCATTTTAGTACAGTGTGTGGTAATCTTAGAGTACAGAACTATGTCAGTAGTTAACTGTTTAACTTTATGTTTTTGCTTGGTAAAACTTAAAGAATAAAGCAAACATTTATATCATCTCTAGTTCTACTTCCTAGTTCATCATTACTTTTTATCAGAGTACCAAAAAAAGAAAAAAAAATCCTGGTAAAGTAGGATGAGAACTGGATTTGGAGCCCAAGGACCAGGATTGGTATCCTGGGTCTATTATTTAATACTTTTCACTTAACTTCTGTGCTGCTCAGTTTCTTCTTTATTAATATGGAGTTGAGCTAGATGGCTTCTAAAGTCCTTTCTATCTCTAAATCTTTGACATACAATCCCAAGAACTCTTCTAGTCCTCAGTGTGTCTGGGTTCCAGGTCCATCCATCAATTCCAGGTCAAAACTACTTTGCATGGCAACTCAGTTGTTCTTCTAGTGTTTTCCACATAATTTTCTTGAACAAGATTTTTTTGGTTTTTCCTACACCTTCTACAAACATTCAAGAGAGATTCTTCTGCCCTTCCTTTTCTTTAGACACCAATTTCTCTTATCTATGCTCTCTTTATATTGTCTGTGCCCTGAGGTTCAGTAAAATCTCCAAGTTTCTTCACATGATTCCTCCTGACCCTCAGAAAATCAAAATACGTAGGTTGCAGTTTTATCATGTTCCCTAAGTTTTGGTCTTTATCTTCTTAGCATAAACCATTCATTCTTTCACCTTACGCTAGAGTTTTCTGCATTTAGCTGAGATGACAGAAAACACATGCATCCACTTAGGGCAAGGTTCTGCTGCTCTATGGTCCAACTTCAAATATGCCCTAAACAAATACTGAATATCCCACTTACAGACAAATAAAAAAAGTGATCACCCAAGAAAGGTGACCAGTTAATTGTCCATATTGAGAGAATTAGAATAGCAAGTTATATGAGCCACATTGACTCCATCTTTGAACTCAATTCTGGAACAAGCTCAGTTCCCTTTCTACTCATTTATGGGACTAATCAAATTTCACTCTCGTGAGAAAACTTTATTCAATTGTGGGAATAGTGTGAAAGCATTGTTGCATTGTTTGAACTTAGCCCTGGGTTACTGGGATGCCAGGCCACCTAATTTTGTAACCTGTTGTTTCCTTTTAAGTAACTGGTCTACTTTATTCATTGTTATGGTACATAAAAATCTGTCTCCTCCTGTATTCATGGTCTGGTGCCAAAGCTGAAGGGGTCTGGTCCCAGTTTGTCATACAGTTGGCATTCATTGCTTAGTAAAACAATATGCTGGAATGTTTGACCTTTGTTTCCTCAGTCATTTCATCTTTCACCCAACACAATATTCAGTGATAATAAGAGAAAATAAATGAACAGTGTTCTGAAGGATTTAGATGAGATTTCATGGAGATTTCTACACAGTGTTTTCTCACTTTTCTCCACAGTGCTTTCTCTCCTTTCATTTACCATAGTCTACTGTATATAACACCTATTTGCATCCACATTATTATTAGAATATAAGTTTTAAAAGGACAGAAACTATATTTCACCTTAATATGATTCATAGCACTGAGTAGAGGACCTTGCACAAAGCAGACCCTTAATAAATGTTAAATTAGATTAAGCTGATACTAAAGGCTGTTAAACTCAAGCTGCTCTAAGAGCAGCCAGTGGCTAAGTGACTTTTTCAGAGTGACAACATCATTCATTTTAATTAAAAAAAAAAGCTTTTTCATGCTTGAAAAAATTAGTAAAAAGTTTTCAGGACATCATATACATAGAATTGTTTCTTTTCCTATATTAGATAATGTTTTAATAATTAAAAATATGAAGAAATCTGTTGATTAAGTAATGATTTGAGGAAAGAACCATAGTTTTAACCCAATATTTAGGACTTCTAACATATGCCATAATTACATACTGACGTAACAATACATATCACTAATATTGAAGGGAAATAAAACATATTTAAAAGTTTTAGAATTTCAGTGAGAGGTAGTCACAATGTAGATAGGGAGTTGATTTAAACTGAGTATGGACAATGATGAATTCTTGTTTGCAAGACATTACCTGCATATCATGTAAAATACAGCAAGAAAATAGAGGCTCTTTCTACTGACTACTTTTGATTTTTATTGGTTGACAGAAAACTCAGTAATCTTAACAGGAATTTATACTTCAACAGGAAAAGCTGAGATGTGCACATTTGGGTTGTAAAACAAGTGTTGATGATGGTGATAAACACTAATGTATGGTCAGGATAACTTACTTGAAATTTCTCATGTGTTAGTGATAAAAATCAATTTAGAAATCATAACTTTTTAAAGTATTCAATTTAATCATATTGGACATTTAAAGTTTCTTTTATAAACTATGAAACTAACATATAACTGGCACTCCATGAAGAAATACCATTTTTTCTCTACTACAAGCTAGATTCTTCTCCAAAGTTGACTTTTCATTTGAAAAACATTTTAAATGCTGCCACCTAGTGAAATTTTTGTGAATAGTCTGTTGATTTTTCACATCTTTTCAAATGTCATAGACCGTGATCTTATAAAATTAAGAATCTTAGAGTTGGAAGATGTCTCAGAAGTCATATGGTTGAACCCTGTACCTGGAGTATAAATCCCTTCTACAAAACTCATAAGCAGTAGATATACAACCTCTGCCTGAATTTCATTTATCATGGAAAATAAACCACCTGTAGAAGGAGCCTATGCAATTTGTAGCTGATGCTTAAGATTTTTTTCCTTATTAAGTCAAATACTGCCTCCCTGTGGCTGCTTTTTCATTTAGGGCAAAGCAAGTGAAACTGAACCCTCACTTTGAGTTCCTTAGGATGTAATTTCTTCAGGCCAGTTGACTTTAATTCACTGAGAGCTGAGGAACTTCTTTACTATTTTTTCCTTATCTTTCCTTTCGATTTGCTCGATTCTTTTTGTTCCACACTCTCAAATTTGGGGATCATTTTCTTTGATAAAATCTAAGAGTAGTTATACATGTCTCAGAATCAAAGAAGTAAAAACTGGAAGGCAACTTACAAATAATTGAGTACAACTCCTTAATTTTGCAGATGAGAAAAATAAGGCCCAGAGAGAAGTTACTGAACCAAGATTACACTGTGAGTCAGTGGCTGAGTTGGGTCTTAAAGTTAGGTCTCCTGAATCCCAATCTAAAACTTCCAGCCACAGGATGGTAACCTCTATTTTTGTCAGATTAGTCAAATTTTAATTAGATACATGTTCATAGCTACTTATGTGGGAAGAAAAATTGTGTGTATCTTAACAACAAATTGCATCCCAGTGTTAATGATTGTCAAAGCAAACATGATACCACAGAAGCTGAGGACCAAAATGATAGAATATATACATTTTCATTCCCCAGAGAACCATAGTAAAAATGAAAAAATAAGTATTAATTTTCTATCATCAATAAAGTTTTTAATGTTTCTACATTTTGACCTTATGACATTGTAGAGAAGGTTTTTTATTAGAATAAAGTGGTAGGTTCCACTTTTTAAAAGAGTAGTATTCCTTAGAGGTTAAATGAGAATTGAATATTTGTAAATACAATCTTTGTATATCAACTGCCCTGTATATGTTAAGCATTTAGTATGTTCCAGCCATTTTTCTTAGTACTAGTGATAGAAAGGCACAAAGAGTCTTTGTGCTCAAGGACTTTATATTCTAAAGAAGGAGAAAAAAATAAATAGGTATATACAAGATATATTCAGAGTTTATGTAATTCAAAGTATTCCAATAAATTATCTATTAGAAAATAGGATTTGTATGAACTAGAAACATAGCTAGTGAGCTTTTTGAATCATATCTATTTTGTATTAAAATAATTTTTCTTATAGACTTTCTTTTTTTGTAAGCATTACACTTTACTAATTATTTAGATAAGAATGCCTTATATTTTACAGTTTATAAAGTATTTGCACCTAGAGTTAGTACTTTGATCCATATAACAACTGTAAAGCAGAAAAAAGAGAAATCGTTCTTCCTGTTTTATAGCTGAGGAAACTGAGACTAAGAGAACTTAAGTGATTGAACAGAAATTCCAGTGCTAGTAAGTGCTCTAGTAAAAACATCAAAACTGACCCAGGCTCTGTGGAAGGTAACAGAGAAGTGTAAGATAAAATTCCTGTTCCAAAATAGCTTATAATCTAATTGGCAGATCAAGCAATATAGGTTAATAAATAAGTGGGTAATACATTAAAAAAAAACATTTCCTCAGTGTACTTTTCTTTGATGTTTTGATTATATCTCATCCTTGGCAATAATACTTCAATCAGCACAGTTTGCAACAACTAAAGTATCCTAATGTTTATATATATATATTCTAATCTGAGTAGCCCATTTTATGGCATGGAAAGTTTTCACTCTGCTTAAGCATTAAGCAAATTAAAAATGTCTTGTATTTTTCTCCAGGGCTGTTTTGTTGGTTTCGATCTGGCCCATGCAGTTGGTAATGTTGAGCTTCATTTACATGACTGGGGAGTAGATTTTGCCTGCTGGTGTTCCTACAAGGTAAAAAACAAAATGCTTTCTTTTATTTAAATCCTTTGGTTTTAAATATAAGCTTCAAGTGGTCCTTGCTCTCATCAAAGTAACTACTTTCCCCAGCTTCCACCCCAGTTGCCCACACAGCTACATCATCTCATCCTATGCAGTTCTTGTTCTTATATTTAGATTACTGTTCCTTAGAGTATTGATTTTCGCAATGGAGGCATTCATCTGGTTGTATTAATATTGTAATATTTCAGTATCAGATATTCTGATTCTTTTTGTTCCATACTCTCAGATTTGAGGATCCTTCTCTTTGATAAAATTTAAGTAGTTATACATGTCTCGGAATCAAAGAAGATAAAAACTGGAAGGAAACATAGATAACTGAGTACAACTCCTTAATTTTGCAGATGAGAAAATAAGGCCCATAGACATTTCAGTATTTAATAAATACTAATTGAATAGTCAATTTGTCCATCTCTCAAAAATTATTCTTGCTACAGGATCAGCCCCCTTTTTCCTGTCATGACTATTCTTGATGATGCCTTTCATGTTGATTGTCATGAATAACATATAACTGGTAATATGTTGAAGTCTATTTGGTTCTCTTAATTTATGACCAACAAGTTGGTCGATTATAGGAGAAAGTAAGCAACATCGATGTTGACATTCTAGCCATAAATAGAACTACAGGACATAAAGAGTGGAAGATAAATGAAAGAATAGTTCACATAAGTTCTCATGGGAGAAGGGAATAAATGAGCTGGTTTTATCATGCATAAAAAGCCATTAAGAAATGTCATTTATCAGACCTGTAGTCATCTCATCTTTGCAGTGTTCATGATGTATAAAACAGGCTACAATAAAGATATTTGCAACCTAGATAGCATAGACATTTGCCACAATGAGGAGGATAGAAAAAACCCAAAAACATCCTTAACTAGTAAACACCTTTCCATGTGAAGTAGACACAGTAGACAGGTCAAGGACCACACCAATGTAAAATATACAAGCTTATTTATAAACCATCACAGACAGGAATGACAAGATAAATGTGCGTTTTTATGACCAAAGCTAATATTTGTTATTAAAACACTTCAAATATACTTAAAAGGGAAAATACCATCTTACAAAACAAGTCTGACTGTGCATGACCCTGGTCAATAAAGTGGTGGATTCATTTTGTCTCTAGAATAAAATAGGAACTCCTTAAACTAGCAGTTTAAGGCTTTCTTTTATTTATTCCAGCATACCTTTCTGGTTTTATCTTGTCACCTCCCCTCAACACACTGCGTTTGAGAACATAAAACAAAAACAAGACCAAAGAAAGAAAAAAATTCTATTTAATGTTCCCAAACTTGGGACTAGCATCCTTTGGACTTCTTCACAAGCTGAATTCAATGACTGTATTGCAGGCTCTCTTTGCCAATACCACTTAGAATCCTTGTTTGACTTTCTTCAAAGCTTAGCTTATATGTCACCAAATATAGGAAATCTAAATCAAGCCCCTTAGTTCTTAAGGCTCTCTTTTTCCCTCAAAACATCATGCACATCCTTATCTGTTTATATATTGATCCAATCAGTAAAATATAAACCCCCTAAGAGTAAAAAAAAGTTCTGTTTTGGGGTTTTGTTTTGCTATAACTAGCACTTATAAAGGCTTTAAGGTTTACAAAGCAATTTACATATGTTGATTCATTTAATCCTCACAACCGTAGCTGCTTTTATTCTATGAAGAAACTGAGGCTGATGGAAGTTAGGTAATTTGCCTAAGATTGCATAGCTAAGTGTCTAAAGGAGTATTTGAATTCAGGTCTTCCTGACTCCAAGTACTCCAACCTTTTATCCACTGTACCACCTACTTGCCTTTGTATTTCTAGCATGTAGCACAGTCATTTTACATATTAGGTATTAAATAACTACTTGATGAGTTGAACTGAATTGGAAGATTATAAGTCATTTCAGCAACTTAACAAAATGATGAAAAGTAGTTGAAGGGAAAATAAACTTGTGGGTTATCAGCATGAAGTATATACTATATGCCAGGGAAGGTGCTAAATTATAGGAATACAAAGAAAGGCAAAAGCTAGACCCTACTCACAAGGAGCTCATAACCTAATGGAGAAGACAACATGAAGACAATATATATATATACCACCAACATACAAGATAAATAGGAAATAACAGAAAGAAGGCAGTAGAATTAAGAGGTATTGGGAGAAGTTTCCTGAGGAATTTTCTAGGTACAGGGGACAGCCAAAAAAATGCCTTGAGTTAAAAGAGTTTCTTTTTTGAAGAACAGCAGAGAGGCTAATATCACTGCATCACAGAGGTGGGCTGTAAGAAGTCTGGAAGAGATAAGATGTAGGGAGGCCAGTTTATGAATGGCTTTGAATACCAAGCAGTGGAGTTTGTATTTGATCCTAGAGGTGAAGGAGTCATTGGAATTGTAGTAGAAGGTGACATGATTGAACCTGTGCTTTAGGAAAATCACTTTGACAGTTGAGTGGATAATAGATTATAGTAGGGAGAGATTTTGTTAGGCAGACCAACCAGCAGGATATTGGGGTGTTTCCGATATGAATTGATGAGGGCTTAACACCTGAATGGTGGTAGTATCAGAGAAGACAAGGGGGCATATTTTAGAGATGAGGCAAAAGTAAAATCAGCAAGCTTTGGCAACAAATTGAATGTGAGAGATGAGATACATTGAGAAGTCAAGAATTATACCTAGGTTGGTAGCATAGAAGCTTAGTAGGATAGCAGTATACCTAAAGGTGTCAGGGAAGTTTGAAATGAGGAAGGTTGGGAGAAAAAATTATGAGCTAAGTTTTGGACATGTTGAGTTTAAGGTGTCTTTATCTTTTATCTACAGGGCATCCCAACTGAGTGTTTAATAGGTAGCTGAAATATGAGACTAGATGGAAATGGAAAGATTGAGAATGTTTATACTGGAGTATAGAGATGAAAATTGAATACATATAAGATAATACAGATAATAACTGAAATAGGATAAAGGGAGAAGAGAAGAGGACACAGGAAAGAATAGTGTCAGGTAACCTATAGTTAGCAAATGTGACCTACGTAAAGATCCAGCAAAGACTGAGGCACATTGTTTCAGATAGGCAGAAGGAGAAATAAGAGGCAGCAGAGTCCCAAAAAACTAGAGAGAAGAAAGTTTCAAGGAGAATAGAGTATTTTACAGTATCAAATACTACAGAGGGTCAAGGGGGATGAGGATTGAAGAAAGTTCATTTGATTTGGCAATTAAGAGATCATTGGTAACTTTGGAGAGATCAGTTTCAGTTGAACGATGAGGTTGGAAGCATGCTATAAGAAAGATAATTGGAGCTTAACTAGCATAGAGAGTTAATGAGAAATTAACAGGAGAGGATGTGGAGGTCTCTATTTATCAATGACTTTCTCAAGAAGCTACAAAATGCAGGAGAGTTATGGGATGATAGTAGTGATGGCTGAGTCAAGTAAGGATCACTTGAAGTATGGAGACATATTTGTAGTAAGGGAACAGCAAATGGAGAGGGACTTACTGAAAATAAGTGAGAGGGGGCAGAGTAGTAGGAAGCAGTATAGCCAAGCTTCCTCCATAAAACTCCTCCAAATAGATCTAGAAAATGTATGTGGATTTTCTCCAGATAAGGAGATCCAGTGCATCATTTTTCCAGTTTAGTGTGGCAAATGAAGGCTCAAGCACCCAGGGATAGGCAGTACACCAGGGCAAAAGGAGGTCCCAAATCTAGTCTAGGGAACCACTAGACCTGAGGTACTAATACAGAGGGACAAATGTCAACTTGAAGCTTTGTCACCCATTATTACTGAGTTATGGGTCATACATAGATCCAGGACTGACTAAGAAAGAGACTTATGAACAGGGTTGCTATCCCCAGGTAGGGAGACCCCAGGCAGTTTACAAAGAAAGAAAAAAGTTCAGAATCAACTAACAGCTGTGTGTTTCAAACCATAGGAGAAGATCAGGATCATCTCACTTCTAGCATGTAGTTCAACCTGCAGAAGAATGATAAGGGCAGAAATCTCAAAACAAACTGAACCAAAAGTATTTTCCAGCTGGGTGATAAGGGCCAAATCCGTTAGCATTATACTGTAATTCAGATCCAAACCTAGGTCAGCAACTTGCAGAGCTTAGCGTCAGAGGCAGCAATCTGTCTTTGTCCTGTATCAAACCAATATAGTTGTATTGAAAGCTTGCAGATCCTCAGCCTTTCACTGATATCCTGGAACTACATAAAACTCAATGCCCCTCAAGAAAGCAGCAACAAGACCAGCTCATATCTTCCTTAAGTGCAGCCCTTATGTCAAGAGTGAAGTCAGAAAGTAGGCTGGAGGAATGAGAAAAAAGAGAAAACCTTATAAAGTGTCTATATGGCATAAGGGAACCCCAAGAAACAAACCTAAAAAGAATGACTCCAAAACATTTATAAGCAAAGACTCAGAGAAAAAAAAAACAGGTTGGGCAAAAATTCAATTAGATTTCCTGCAAGAAATGAAACAAGTTTAAAATAGAAAAGTTTAAAAACAATTAGTGAAATGAGAATATGTAAACAAAAAATGGAAAAGAAATGAGAGCTATTGAAGAAAGAATTGAAAAGGGAATTAACAGCTTGGCACGAGAAGTACAAAACCTGTTCCAAGCAACATTAACTTTGTGAAAATTAGAATGCATCAAATAGAAGGCAATGATTTCATGAGACTACACAAAATATTAAAACAAAGTCAAAAGCCCAAAAAAATAGAAGAAAATGAAAAATATCTTATAGAAAAAGTAACTAATCTGTAAAACAGATCAAGGAAAGTATAGAATAGGGGAGGGGTAATGAGGAATTGAGTTGAACTCCAGACACAGCAATCAACAACTGGTCCAATCCAACACATTCATTAGAATCTGGGACCCCTATTGACAAGTATATGAGACTGAGACTATAGGCTTTGAATCTTTAATCACAAAACTTCTCTGAACTCTGTTGAGCTGCTGGGTCTGTGTTTATGTCTCTTTCACACAGACACCTCAGCTCAGTGTCTGTCCTCTGAGCTCACTCTGCAATACTAGGCTCAGCTTCCCCTCCAGATGCCCCTCCACAGACTCATGATCTCAAGATCCTTCTGTGTGTACATATATCCGTGTGTGTGTGTGTGTGTGTGTGTGTGTGCGTGCGCGCGCGTGTATTAGAAGGATAGGTGCCCCTGAACTAGGTATCCTATCCTTCTAGAAGGATAACTGTCCATGAGAACTACAATTCCAAGAAGCCTATACTTCCAGGTCAGCAACCTTTATGTTCCCTCAAGGAAAGTTAGTCTGAGGATCTGTTTACATTCATGCGAAAAATAAAATGAAGAACTGAGGTGAAACTTAAGTCTCCTTGAGCCACTAGAAAGTTTAGTTATTACCTCAATTATCTGAATATAACTGGAAAATACTTTATAGTATAAATTATATGGTCAATTACCTCTTTTTATGAAATGATAGTATTTGAAACTGGTAGTTTTGCAACCCATTGGACAGTAGAAACCCCTTGTTATTTTTTTTCCTTTTCACAAACCTATCTTCCAATGGGAAGAATTTCATTATCAGGTGGGGTACACATTAATTCATAAAAATTTGTTCACTTGCCTCAAGATACAGTCTATTAATGGAAGCAGGTATTTTACCTTTCTGTTAGAAATATTTTCTTCAGTACTTCAATTGGATTTATTTTTTTTCAGTTTTAAATTTAATTAAATTTATTGTTTGAAGTATATAAATATATTTTATCATAAAAGAACTGTTACTTCCCAACAACTATCCAAATACCCTTAAAACATACCCCCTCAAAAAAAGTTTATTGATTATTAACAGAAAGGAGATAGCTTTTAACTTTTAGAATATAGCAATAATATTGACTACTATATAAAATCCTTAATTTCAAAAGGGTCTTTAACAAAGGGATGAAAAAGATGTTCAGTGAAGTTCATCGGAAGCAATTTAAACATTATAAACATTCTATTTTAGAAGAGGTACTCTAGTACAGTGTTTGGCTTAGTTAGGATACAAAGTTAGCTAGATAATAGAGGTGGGGGTAGCTAGTCTCTATGAGCATGCACAGAGCACCACTGAAAGAAGTCCCCACCCGGGAGATCATGGGGAGTCTGCTTCCTATAGAACTATGATAACATAAAATAGAGTTGAAGAGACTTTGAAGCATCATGCATGTACATTCAGTAACTGATTCCTGTCTGCTAACTATGTGGTAGACACAGCCTTTTTGATAGGCTTTAGTGAGGAGACCAGAAGTGGGTGTAGGAAGGCATTCAAAAAGACCCTTCTAAACCTAGTTCTTCTTTTCTCTTGGTTGGACTTCTTCTCTTAGACTGATTCTATCCTAGCTAACAGCTTCTGGGTTAGATACAGTGCTATAAGGTCTTCTCCAGGGGTTTGCTGGTAAATATTTAATAGCAGGGTCTCAAAAAAAAAATTTTGCAGGATACATTTTTTAGTTTACTGTGCAGAATTAACCTTTCCTCTTTTGCTTCTTAAGCCTAGAAATCAATGAAACGATAAATCATATGTAGTGTTAGTTTATTTCTAAGTTATAAATGCTCACAATGAGAATTTAACAATCATATGTCAAGACAGGTGGACTTGATCCCAACATATCACTGACCTCTCCCTCCAAAACCAAACCAATAAAGCTTCCTGAGTATGTGCCTCAAATCTTCAACTGACTCTGTGTTTGATCTTTCATTTTAGGTGAAAGTATTGGATATCCCTGACCTTTCAGAACTCATGAGTTGAGTTCTTTCACCTAAAATGATAAAATAAATTCTGAGGCAAAGAAGCAAGGTCTAAATTCCTGGTCATAGAGAAAGAGGATCAAAAAACGTCTTTTCCTTACAGAACTGTATCTTACTGGACACAGCGAGGAAAGGAATCACACCAAACAAAGTGGTCCAAGCAAGAATTAAGAAGGGCTAGGTCAAGGAGAGCTTTTTAGAAAATACTTCTCACCTAAGTTCCTGTTCCTGTCACACTCTGCCAATCAAAGATGCTGCTACTATCTATCCACCATGTCATAAATGAACTGGAATCAGTTACAGAATGTCCCCCCCCCCCCATTCTTATAAATATACAAGGCCCTTCCATTACAGGTGATAGTGACTCTTGGAATCAGGCTCCCTAGTCTCTGCCATGTGAGAAATGGCATCGTTGGCACTCTGTGCTTTCTCATGGGGACTGCTCAGTATCCTGTGTGTTTAAGTGCTGCCTATGTGCCAGGCATTATGCTGAGTGCTGGGGATACAAATTGCAAGACAGTCCCTGCCTGCAAGGAACTTACCTTCTAATAAAGGTAAGACAAAATACATTAAAAAAAAAACAGAAGGGCAAGAAGTCCTAGGAGTGAATCCAGAGTTCGGGAGGAAGGGAGATGAAAATAATAGCCATGGTGCTTGTGGAAGACTAGATAAGGCAGAAGCTCTCCTCTCAGAGGTGGAATCAAAAGTTCTGGTAGGGAGCCGGTAAGAGTGATTGCTGTGGCAGCTGTGGCTTGCTGTAGAGATGGCCAGGAGGGGACTTCAGTTCAGTTCTTATCTCTAATATTTAATCGAAGTGTCATCATTGCTAATGCAATTAAACTCCAGCGGCTTCAGTTTTTTCATGTGTAAAATGGAAATAATTCACAGGACTGTTTTTCAGGATCAAAGGAGATTTATACATGTAAATATTTTGCAAACCTTAAGAGCTATAAACATTTGTTATTATTTTTAAATTTTGACTCTTCCTTTATATAACTAAAGTTGAATTTCAATCAGCTGAAAATATTTCAAATGAAGGACATATTAAACACCTTTTGGCATAACATCTTTTCTTCTAAAAATGTATTCCATCTAATTCTCTTCTTTTTTTTTTACAGAAAGTCACTCAGTAAACATTTATTAAGCATTTATTATGTGCCAGACACATGGGTGCTAAACTCTGGTGATAAAAAGAAAAGCAAAAGACAGTCCATATTCTCAAAAAGCTCATAGTCAAAGGGGGGAGAGAACAATTTTTTAAAATGTGCAAATTATTGATGTGTATATGTGGTTATGCATATGACAAACTGGAAATAATCAACAGAAGGAAGACACTAGAATTAAGAAAAGACTTTCTATAATAATTGGGGTTTTAGCTGGGACTTGAAAGAAGCCAGACAGATTAGGAGGTGAAGAGGAGAGTGTTCCAAGCAAGGGAAGCAGTCAGTGAAAATGGCCAGAGTTGGGAGATGGAGTATCCTATTCAAGGAATAATAAGGAACTCAGTGTCACTGAATCACAGAGGGGAAGGGGAAGGTATAAAAAATACTAGAAAGGTTGGTAAATTGGGCTAGGTTATGAATGGCTTTGAATGCCAAACCATGGATTTTCATCTGATCCTAGAAGTGATAGGGAGCCCCTAGAGGTTATTGAGGGGGAGTGGGGTCTGTGACATGGTCAGACTTGAACTTTGAAAAGATCACTTTCACAAGTCATGCATTTTTCAACCGACTCCTAGAAGAGTAGCAAATTGTATACTTTATCTTGTGTCTTTTTTAATTTTTACTGTCCAAAATTGGTAACTATTTTTGACCATGGCTTTTTATAAAAGATACATGCTTATACTTGTATGTTTCTCTGTTTCCAAAATTATTAACTTGTTCCTGGTTTACTTTCAGATTTTTTCCCCCATAATTTAAATAAAAAAATGTAGCAAATTAAGAAAATGGATAGGGTAAAATGGTTTTGTACAGAAATTCTCCATCTTAACTTTCATCGCTTGAAAAGATGAAATTCAGCCTAAATGTATTAGATGGACTTGAGTCATAGAATATAGTTTCCTATCATAGTGCAAAGACTTTATTTTTTTAAGACCAAGATGGAAGCAAATACTGAACTCTTTTTATATGGAAATGAAAAGCTCTCTTTTTAGTAAATTCATTTCTAATTGTGTGGAGGGAATCTAAAAATTGAGGCAGAACCAAAGCCTTGAGATGTAAAAGTTCAAATGATTCTGAGACTTCTTAGACAGAGATTCACTATAAATGCTACACTTGAACCATATTTTATTAATTTCTGATCATGTCTTCCAAATAATCCTACACACAAAGTTGTTGCCATGTTTCCTTCATTACTCTTGTCATGTGTAACCTTTCCCTGTTACTATGATGGTATGGACAATCAGATGTGGAATATGGCATTTCATCTGTCTTATTCCCAGTGTGTGAACGCTAAGGCTACAATTTAAAAGACTTCAGTATGTTGTTGAGTGATACAGATAATATGTTGTTGAGTGATATAGATAATCTGGACAAACTGAATATTTTTGTTCAGTTTAACTTAACTATATACTTAGATACTCAAGCATAAAAGGAATTACTTTTAACCACCTTATCCAAGTAATTTAAAACTATTTCAGAGAACTTTTAGATCAGGGATAATTTCTGAGAAATACCTCTCAAGATGATAATTCACTGAAACAACTTCCTGGGTCTAATCTTAAAATCAATTTGCTACTAACTTAATATTAGTTCTGTCCAGACTATTTTCCATTTATTGTCAAGTATATCAGATGGGATAAAAATAGATTGCTAAAGCCTAGCTCAATTACATCCATCAGTTTTCCCTCCATTTACCCGCCCTAGTCTTCAGCTGCATGTAGAAATTTGATTATGTTGGCAGGAGGACTTGCACTTTGCAATCTAACCATGCTTAATCAATCCCTAATAATCTGTTTTCTTAGTATTTGCAAAAGTTTATTTTTGTATTCTTTCTCAAATCAATTTTTTCATTTATTAACCATTTATAATTTACCACATTAGATTCATGTTTGAACAGTAGGTCTTGTCCTCAACTGATGGCTACATTTAAAAACAATTAACTAAAATAAGTTAACATGTTCTGAAATATTTCAAATTTTAATTTCATCATACAGCTTTTAAAAACACATAAATTTCTCTATTCAGTATTTAAATTCAGGAGCAGGAGGTCTTGCTGGTGCCTTCATTCATGAAAAGCATGCACATACGATGAAACCTGCGTAAGTATCTCTATTGATATAAAAAATTAGATTAGCTTCCTCGAAATTGTTCTGTGGAAGTGGATAAAACATTTATTAATAAATTTGTGAAATTTAAGTTGCAGATGTTATCCAATGAGAATTTAAGTAAATTATAATTATTTTAAATGTTTCATGAATAATCATAGATAATCTCTCTAGAATATAATTGGTTGAATAAGAAATTTAATCATAAAAAGATACTATTAGTATTTTTTTTAAAAAGTAACCACACTAAGGCACAAAAGATAGTTTAATGTAAAGGGAATACTTTGAATATTCTTTTTAAAACTATACTTTTAAAAATTTCAACTGTCTCACATTCATGCACAAATCAAAGGAAGCGTCATTGCTGTGTCTAATAGCTTCTTAAATGTGGCATGTTTTTATTAAAATTATACCTACTTTTAAAGCTGCAGATATGTGAAGATCCACTACAGGAATATTGCCTGTTCTCAAATACTTTATAATCCATGAAAACTGCAGTAGCTGAACGACAGATTGACTGTGTAAAAATGTAATACTTTTCTGTTTTATATTACCATTCTCATTTTTCAGGGACACCAGGAATGTGAATTTAATATCACAAAAAATGTACACCTTTTCTTGTTGTCTGGAGAACTTATGGATACTACCTTTTATTTTTATCTAACACCAAAACTGAATCACATGCTGAAAAGGGAAAAAATACATCACTTATATTAGAGTATATGTGATGACAAGACTGTCTAGACTCAATAGATAATACAATAATGTTTGATTAGTTCTCTGAAGCTTCTCAGCCATTGGCAAAGTGGTATAATCTTTACAAGAATTACAATCCTTTTTTATTTAAATCAGTAATGTAGTTAAGAGAATGCCAGAGTATCTGTGTTATAGTGCATATAAACTCTCTAAATTTAAGATAATTTTCAGAAATTAGTTTGAACTTTCCCATACTTTTTAGGATTTATTGGTTTTGGTAATAGTTTTGATAATTCAGATACTTTGAAAGGTGACAATCTTTGTGATCTCTACAAATAAGAACATTTTCCCCATTTCCCAACCTCTTTGGGATGATCAAAGGGAAATATGTTCCATATCAAAATATATTTTGTGTTTTTTTAAAAGAAATACATAATCTGTTACTCATTCAATGAAACTTGCTTCTTACATTGTCTAGCAGAATAGTTTTATCATGTAGCAAATGTTCCTAAATATAATTCCTACCTTTCCCTTAACCACATGTTTTTGCTCTCCTTACTGTGTTTTTCATTATATTTACTTACTTCACTGGTTTTTATTGATCTGGGTATTCCCTCCACTGGCAGAGATCTCAATTGTTCTGTAGTAGATGATCTTTGAGAAATGGCATGGCTTACAAATTCATCATCCTGCAGTCTGCTAGATGTTGAGATTCTTTAAATTTAACTTGTCAGGTCCAAAGTCGTCAGGCAAATAGTCAATTAATGAGCCCATACTTAAAGACCTTACCATTTGGTAGGATCTGCCAGAGCTTACACTTACTCTGCATAGCTTTCTAGAACCTATGCTTATCTCCGTCCCATGACAGGTCTTTAATGAAGACCTAATGAAATAGGTCTTTAATGAAAGTTAATTGTATTTTATAATCCCAAAAGATTAGCCTTTATTGTCTAAGATAATAAGACAATATTGTAAATACACAGTAATGTAGGGCTTGATTTCAGAGCAGAATTCTTAAATAAAAAAGTTTGTGAATGGCCCAAAATTAGACTTAAAGCCTGGAATGGAATGCTCTATGGTATAGGTCTATTGCCCCACCTCAAAATGCTTTCTGGCTTGTACTCTGAAATGAATCTTTTTCATTTTAAGAATCTCTAAAGCATTGCTTGAGTTGGAATTTCCACAAGGAAAATGTATTTATTTAATGGAGGGAAAAGCAAGAGGTTCCAGTTTTATTATTAACTTTGTAATTTAACATTGATGTCTTAATTTTTTTCAGTTATGTACTTATGTAATTCACAAGATTGTTATTTACATAAACTGAAAATGATGTAGTGAATGTGCTTTAAAAAAAAAAAACAGAAGTTCTTTACAGATGTAAAGGATAGAAAATTTTTCCCCTTAGACTGAACAACTGGGGAAGTTTTGCTCTCTCAGGCTGGGTTCTTTTCTCTAGGCACTAATACCCATAGCCTCCTGGCTGTCTCTTTGAGAACCTGGGTTAGCAACTTGCTCTTGCTATAGTTTCTCCTTGGATTTCTTGATCATTTCTCTCTCCAATATTCTTTTTTATTTTATTTTTTTTAAAAACCCTTGTTGGAGTAGTTACGAGGAAGCTGGGCTACTCTGCCTCTACTGATTTTATTATTTGGAAGAGAACCTGTGTGCATAGTAGGAATTTAATTTTGAATTGAACCTATAAAATGAAGATAACGATTCCTGTACTACCTATCTAACCAGATTATTGTGAGAAAACATTGGGTAACCTTCAAAGAGCTATTGTGGTGAGTTATTATAAAATTGGTTTCCTAAATGTATGTAGCCTCTGGCCTTACAGGGCTAGAAATGTTTACATTAGTATCATCATCATATACATTAACAACACAAAAATACATTAAGTATTGCATCCATCCTGAGAGAACATGAGAGTGTTCTCACCTACTTTAAAAGTGGTATAACTTAGGTAATGGAAGCTTAGTGCTTCTGATTTCTATTCTAAAGTAACAAGCAGAGATGAGAATAACAAGGGAGAATCTAGCTCAGGGGTGGGGAATCTGTGGCCTTCTAGGTCCTCAGGTGCAGCCTTTTGACTGAGTCCAAGTTTAACAGAACAAATCCTTTTATTAAGGGGATTTATTCTGTGAAGTTTGAATTCAGTCAAAGGGCTGGACTTGAGTTGAGGACTTACAGGGTCACACGTGGCTTTGAGGCCACAGGTTCCTCACCCTTGATTCTTTATCTTATAAAATGAATAGAACAAGATAAAATATGCAACATGAGGCCTGATAATGTTTTGTCTCATGCTCTAATATGCAAAAAATTACTTCTATCTAAAAGTTATAGAAACATCACTATTGTGATACATATGCATGGTTGGTTGTTGTCCTTTGTTCTCAAAGAGGACCAAAATGACATCACCATGATAAAATGTAGTTTCAGTGTGTCTGACTGTGGCTGATCAGACCAATAGGAACTCAGAATGCTCTACCACAGGTTGGGCACAGATAGTCTGCATGAATATTTGGGGTGGATATTCCAAATTTGCACATTCCTACTGTGCTGTCTCAATTCTGCTTTGCTCAAAGAGCACAGCATTCTTTCTGATGTGGGCATGCCATGCTAAGTGGTTCTGTGTCAGTGTCTTACATTGTTGCACAATCAAATCCAAAGTTCTTGAGAAACACCTTGAAAGTGTCCTTGTATCGCTTCTTCTGGCCACCATGTGATCGTCTGCCCCATGCAAGTTCCCCATAAAATAGAGTCAAGCGTACATTTTGCATTCAAACAACCTGGCCAGCCCATTGGAGCTGCCCTCTCTGAAGCATGCTTTGAATGCTTGGCAGTTCAGCTTGAGCAAGGACTTCAGTGTCTGGTACCTTATCCTGCCAGGTGATCCTCAAAATCTTCCTGACAGTTCAAATGGAATCGATTCAGTTTCTTGGCATGGTGCCGGTAGAATGTGTTTCACAGGCATACAATGAGGTCAGCACAATGGCTCTGTAGACCTTCAGTTTGGTAGTCAGTTTAATACCTCTTCTCCCCCAAACTTTTCTTCTGAGCCTCCCAAACATTGTGCTAGCTCTGGCAATGCCTACATCAACCTCATTGTTAATGTGTACAGATACACATGCATACCTCTAAAGTGAATGTTCCTGATCTAAATCAAAGATTTTGGTATTTGAGAACAGACAGAAAGGCAAATGAATCATCAGTATGATCTAGACAGCTATCCCTCCTGATAAAATTTTAGTGCTCAAATTATAGAGCCTTGTTGAGTTCAAATTCAACACATATTACTTAACTGGTTGGTCACTCAGATTCATTGAATAGATACTGAGGATACAAAAATGACATATTATATGATCTCTGCCCTCCAGAAACTTAAAGTCCGGTAGGGTGATAAGACAAATTTATACAAATGATTTATATAAATGATAATAAATTTTATACAAATACTAATAATAAAAGTCATAAAATGCTTAAGTACATAGGAGAGGTCAAACATAGCCTGGACGATTCAAATGAAAAACAATCACTTCCAGCTAGAGGAATAAGGGGAGTCTTCATTAAGCAGATATACTTCAGCGAGATTATGACTGATATAAGGATGTAAATAGGTAGAAATGAGGGAAGAATCATGCAGAGGTAATAAAATGTTAAAAACGTCAGAGACAAGATCAAGTAGCAATGAATACTCCAGTTTGATTAGAGTATGGCATATGGAGAGAAGCATATAAAATAAGGTTATAAAGGCAATGTTATTAAGTTATTATATGTTGTCATGTGACTGTTCTCTCTACTTCAAATCTGTGCCCATTCCAATCCATCCTCCATTCATCCACCCAGCTGCCTTCTAAAACACAGGTCCAGTCATGTCAAACACCACCACTCCCCACAATGAGATATATTAACTCTGTTTCCTCTAATGTGAAATATAAAGTCCTTTGTTTGGCATTTAAAATCCTTCCTAACACTGCCGTTTCCTACCTTTTCAACATTCTCTCACTTTATAACCTCCTACACACTCTATAATTTAACTATACTGGCCTACTCATGGCTTTCAAACATCACCCCCCATCTCTCATTACTGTGCTTTTCCACTGGTTGTCTTTCTGCCCCGGAATAATGTACCCCTTCTCCTTCACCATTGTTTTTCTTGGCTTCCTTTAAGATTCGGCTAAGGCCCACCTTCTGCAAAAGGCTTGTCTCAGTCCCTCAAAGTTCTTATGCTTCCCTTCAGATTATGGTCAATCAACTCTGTATATATCTCTTGTATATACATATCTGCCTGTTGTCTCCCACATTACAGTATATCCCTTGAAAGTGGGAAGTATGTTTTGCCTTTATATCCCCAGTACTTACCTAGCACAATTGGGGCAGCTATTATGGTGCAGTGGATAGAGTAACAGTGCAGGAGTCAGGAGGACCTGAGTTCAAATCTCACCTCAGACACTTAACACTCACTAGCTGTGTGACCTTGGGCAAGTCACTTAACCCCAATTGCCTCATCTGGGTCATCTCTAGTCATCTTGATGAGTATCTGGTCACTGGATTCAGATGACTCTGGAGGAGAAGTGAGGCTGGTGACCTGCACAGCCCTCTCTCACTCAAAACAATGTCAAGTGCAAGTCATGTCATCATTTCTCTGATGGCATGTTCTTCCTGGGCAACGAAGGATGAACACACACATTTAGCACAATACCTGGCACAAAGTAAATGCTTGTTGACAGAATACTAGAATACTACAGTTGGATGGGCAGCCTATTGAGTTAAGTTATCATTACATGAATCTCAGACAGTTATTGAAGGTGAATGATGAACTGAGTCCAGAATTAAATGAGAAGAGCAGGCTGGATTGCATTTAGGACATCATGCTGTACTTTTTGTGATCTCAAGTTGCTCTCTACTGCAAAAACTTTGGTCAGTATTATCCTGATGACTGCATATTTAAAACTGCAAGTCATGCGACAGCATAATCATGAAGCATTCAGAGATTCAGGTGACCTAATAAGCAATGGAAAATTCATAAAAACTATGTATAGCCTGTGATATGTTGCCAATGATGGCTTTTATTTGAGAAGTGGCATCAAAGATGTATGATTGCAAAAGCCAGTGACTGGTTGTAGACTGAGAGCAAGGATAATACATGGGCCGTGTCAAAATTAATTATCTGAAATAAAAAGGAAACTGAGGACAAAGTCACCAAGTCATCTGTGATTTAATTTTAAAAGCTAGCATTTACATACCAAATCAGATCACCTGACGCCTCAGAGATCAGAGACCAGGAGTGATTTACAGAGATGATTTTTATATCAAAAAAAAAAAAGAGGACTTGGAAAAAATTATAGAAATTTGTTTTGAATATAGTTCAGTTGTACAAAGCAGGTCACCTGACTAGTTAGCTTCTCACAGACTTTCTTAACCCTATGCCAGGCATCCTTTTCTCCAGGTGGTGTATTTTGTAACCAGAAAGTATACTGGGAAAGAGGAACTTGTGGTCAGTATTTAGCCATGCCCCCTCCTCTCAAACTTCCTTAGCAAAGTCTATGACTCAACTTAGGTTCTACCTAAAGAAAAAGAAAAAAGAAAAGGGGGCTTAATTTAACCCCTGGATAAGGTTTCTCCAGCCACCAGAAAGGGGAACTTGGCCTCTGGTCAATCACTTTCTACTTAGCTTTGGTCAACCCCTTTCTGCTATAAAGGGTGACTTGGTCTTTTGAAAAACCTTACAATCTTGTGATTATTTTATTCTTCTAAATTATCTGCTACTAAATGTTAAAGTCTTCTCAATCTATTTATTCACTACATCTCTAGGTAAGCTAGACTTAAGAGACTTGCTAGTCTGGCTTTGCTGTTAGGGGTAGCTTTTCTTTATATGTATATATATATATATATATATATATATATATATATATATATACATACATACATACATATATATGTATAAATTTTATGCATTTTTAGTGTTCTACAATCACTACCATAAATCTTAAGATTTTTTTCCTCCTACTGTATGATTAAGGAAATTTATGGTTCGGATTTGCACCTACAATAAGACACTTGAGAAGAAGAAGCTGGATATTTTACTGATTTACAGAAAAGGCAAATGCACAGTTTATAGCAATAGCAGCAATAATTAATATATTCTAATATATAATTATAGCAATACTAATATAGATATAAGAGGAAATATAAAAACATCACCAATCCAGGGAGGCACCAAATCCTGAAGTTTCTCAGCTGGGGCATCCCGGGATATAGCTTTCAGGGTCTCAGTTGGGAGCAAGGGGTCCCAGACAGAGCATCCTCTTCATGGGTGAGATTCCAGAGATCTCCTCAGAACAGAGACCTAATAAACCCTTCCAAACAAAGAAGGGTAACTGCCAACAAAGAAGCTAATTCCCAAATATGCCATACATTGTTCATCGAGAGGGTAGCCAGACCTTGTGATGGAGTAGATACACGATGTTCGTCCTTGGATAACTGGCTAAGTCCTCAAGACAGGAGATGTTCCATGTTTGTGTGGGATTTATAGTGTCTTCAAGGTCCAAGTTCACTTGGGGGACACAACAGCCTATGTGCAAGGCCTGCACTGAAATATGGAAGAACTTCTAAGTTCATTTACCATTTACCTACCCACCCCTTATTTCCCCCGTCCCTCCACAAAACAGCATATAATTCTATGTAGGATCTACACATGCATTCCTATTGAATACATTTTCACTATAGTCATGCTGTGTAAAAGAACTAAAACGAATGGGAGAAACCATATAACAAACCAAAACATAATACACACACACACACACACACACACACACAAAATTGATCTGCTACATTCTGCAATTGAATTCCGTCATCCTTTCTCTGGATGTGGAAGGTATTTTGCCTTAGAAGACCATTGGGAATTTTTTTTTTTAAGTCCTTGAATTGCTATGAAGATCTAAGTCTACCAGAAAAAACTCTCGCACACTGTGGTTGTTGCTGTGCACTAAGTTCTCCTGGTTCTGTTCCTTTTGCTCAGCATCAGATAAAATAAGTCTTTTCAGGCCTCTCTGAAGTCTTCTTGTTCATCATGTCTTATAGCACAATAGTATTCCATTACATTCATAATTTATTCAGCCATTCCCCAATTGATGAGCATCCCTTTGATTTCCAGTTTTTTGCCACTACAGAGAGTGCTGCTATAAATATTTTTGTACATGTGGGACTCTTTCTCATTTTGTATCTTGGGCGTACAATCCTAGAAGCGATATTGCTGGGTCAAAGGGTATGCACGTTTTTGTAACCCTTTGGGCATAGTTCCAAATTGCTCTCCAGAATAGGTGGATGAGATCACAGCTCCACCAACAATGAATTACTGTTCCAACTCTCCCATATTCTCTGCAACATTTATCATCATCTTGTTCTGTCATGTTTGCCAGTCTGATAGGTGTGATGTGGTACCTCAGAGTTGTTTTGATTTGCATCTCTCTAATCAAAAGTGATTTAGAGCATTTTTTCATATGATTACAGATATCTTTAATTTCTTCCTCTGAAAATTGCCTCTTCATATCCTTTGACCATTTATCAATTGGGAATGACTTGTGTTGTTGTACATTTGACTCAGTTCTCTGTATATTCTAGAAATGAGGCCTTTATCCCTGAGATTAGTTGTAAAAATTCTTTCCCAATGTACCATTTCTCTTCAAATTTTGGTTGCATTTTGTTTGGTTGTACAAAAACTTTTCAGTTTAATGTAATTAAAATTATCAATCTTGCACTTCATAATGCTTTCTATCTCTTCCTTAGTCAAAAATTCTTCTCTTCTCCATAAATCTGATAAATATGCTATTCCTTGCTCCTCCAGTTTGTCCATGGTATCAATCTTTATACCTAGATCATGTACCAATTTGTACTTTATTCCTCTGTCCAGTGTCAGTCATTGGTCTATGCCTACTTTCTGCCACACTGTTAACCAGTTTTCCCAACAATTTTTCTCGAACAGTGAGTTCTTATGGTAGAAGCTGAGGTCCTTGGGTTTATCAGACAGATTGCTGTATTCATTGTCTACTGTGTTTTGAGTACCTCACTTATTCCACTTTTCTACCCTTCTGTTTCTTAGCCAGTACCAAGTGGTTTTGATAATTGCTGCCTTGTAATACAATGTGAGATCTGGTAGAGCTAGGTCACCTTCCCTAGTATTTCTTTTCATTAGTCCCCTTGTTCATCCGGATGAATTTTGATACTATTTTTCCAGCTCTAGAAAATAATTATCTGATAAACTAATTTAGGTAGAATTGTCATTTTTATTATATTGGCTCGGCCTATCCACAAGCAACTGATGTTTTGCCAATTAATTAGATGTGACTTTATTTGTGTGAAAAATGTCTTATAGTTTTGTTCATATAGCCCCTGGGTTTGTTTTGGCAGGTAAATTGCGAAATATTTTATAGTGTCTATCCCAGCTTTAAATGGGACTTCTCTTTCTATCTCTTACTGTTGGGCTTTGTTACTAATATATAGAAATGTAGAAGATTTTGTGTGGGTTTATTTTGTAAGATGCAACTTTACCAAACTTGTTTATTATTTCAAGTAGCCTTTTACTTGAATCTCTGAGATTCTTTAAGTATATCATCATATCATCTGCAAAGAGTGATAACTTAGTTTCTTCTTTGCCTTTATTTTAATTCCTTCAATTTTTTTTATCTTGTCTAATTGCTACAGCTAACATTTCTAGTACCATATTGAATAATAGTGGTGATAATGAACATCCTTGTTTCACCCCTGATCTTACTGGAAATACGTCTAGCTTATCACCATTGCATATAATGCTTGCAGAAGGTTTTAGATAGATACTGCTTATTATTTTGTGGAAAGTTCCCTTTATTTCTATGCTCTCCAATGTTTTTAATAAGAATGGCTGTGGAATTTTGTCAAAAGCTTTTTCTGTGTCTATTGAGATAATCACATGATTTCTGTTAGTTTTGCTGTTGATACGGTCAGTAATGCTAATAGTTTTCCTAATATTGAACCAGCCCTGCATTCCTGGTATGAATCTTACCTGTTCATCTCATGATAATTTGCTGTATTCTTTTCTCTAAAGTCTTACTTAAAATTTTTGCATCTATACTCATTAGAGAAATTGGTCTATAATTTTCTTTCTCTGTTTTGTCTCTTCCTGGTTTAGGTATCAAAACCATATTTGTATCATAAAAAAAATTTCAGAGGACTCCTTGTAAATCCATCCAATCCTGGAGATTTTATCCTAGGGAGTTCATTGATAGCTTGTTCAATTTCTTTTTTCTAAGATTGGGTTGCTTAAGTATTCAACTTCCTCATTTGTTAATCTGGGAAATTTGTATTTTTTGAAATATTCATCCATCTCGTTTAGATTATTGAATTTATGGGCACAAAGTTGGGCAAAGTAATTTCTAATTATTGTTTTAATTTCCTCCTCATTGGAGGTGAGTGTACCTCTTTCATTTTTGATATTAGTAATTTGATTTTCTTATTTCTTTTTTTTAATCAAATTGACCAAAGGTTTATCAATTTTATTAGTTTTTTCATAAAACCAACTATTGGTTTTATTTACAAATTCTGTAGTTTTCTTAATTTCAATTTTATTAATCTCTCTTTTGGTTTTCAGTATTTCTAACTTGGTATTTACTTGAGAATTTCCAATTTATTCTTTTTCTATCTTTTCAGCTGCATGCCCAAGTCATTGATCTCCTCTTTCTATTTTATTCACGTAGGCATCAAAGATATAAAACTTCCCCTAAGAGCTGCTTTTGCCGTATCCCATAAGATTTGGTAGGTTGTCTCATTATTGTCATTCTCTTGAATGAAGTTGTTGATTGTTTCTATGATTTCTTCTTTAACCACTCCTTCTTTAGCATTAAATTATTTACTTTCCAATTGATGTTTGGTTTATCTTTCCATGGATTTTTATTACACATATTTTTTATTGCATTATGATCTGAGAAGGATGCATTGACTATCTCTGCCTTTCTGCACTGGATTGTGAGGTTTTTATGCCCTAGAACATAGTCAGTTTTTGTATATGTCCCATGTACTGCTGAGAAAAAGGTATATTCCTTTCTATTCCCATTCAATTTTCTCCAGAGATCTATCATATCTACCTTATCTAGAGATTAATTTACCTCTTTAAGCTCTTTCTTGTTTATTTTGAGGTTAGATTTATCAAGTTCAGAGAGGGGGAGGTTGAGGTCCCCCACTAGTATAATTTTGCTATTTTTTCCTTCAGTTCCCCCAACTTCTCCTCTAAGAATCTGAATGCTATACCACTTGGAGCATACACATTTAGTAATGATATTGCTTCATTGTCTATGATGCCTTTTAGTAGGATACAGTTTCCTTCCTTATCTCTTTTGATTAGGTCTATTTCTGCTTTTGCTTTGTCTGAGATTAGGATTGCTACCCCTGCTTTTCTTAAATCATCTGAAGCACAATATATTGTGCTCCAACCTTTGACCTTTACCCTGTGTGCATCCCCCCCATTTCAAATGTGTTTCTTGTAAACAATATGTTGTTGGATTATGGCTTTTAATCCATTCTGCTATCTGTTTCTGTTTTATGTGAGAGTTCATTCCATTTACATTCACAGTTATGATTACAATCTGTGTGTTTCCCTCCATCCTCTTTCCTACCATTTGTGCTTTTAGTTCACCCCTCTCCCTTCCCCTCCTCAGTAGTTTTCACTTTTCACCACCACTACCTGCAGCCTTCCCTTCCTTCTTTTAGCTTCTCTTCCTTTTACTCCCCATCACCCTTACTGCTTCTCCCCTCCCTTTTAGCTTCCCCTCCCATTTCTTTCCCCTTCCCCTCCTTCTGCATATAGAGATAGTTAGAATTATATACTTAATTGTATACTTATATACTCAAGTTTGTTGTTCCCTTCTTGAACCAAATCAGATGAGAATATCTCTCAAACAATGCTCATCTCCCTCCCCTCTTTCCCTTTACTATCATTTTGTACTTCTTCCTGTGATGTAATTTACCATTTTCTGCTTCCTCCATTTCACACCTCCTGTTACAATCCCTTCACATGTTTAAATCATATTTTTATCAGCACATCATTTACTTTATACTCGTTTCCTCTATATGTATCCCTAGATGTACAATTCTCAAAATTTAACAGGTATGATCATCTTCTCTTATACAGAGTTAAACAGTTTGCACAACTTGAGTAACAAGCTTTATTTCCCCCCATATATTTGAATTTTCTATTAAGTTCTGGCATTTTTGTCAGGAATGTCTGGAAATCCCATCCTGCATTGAATGACCATCTCCTTGCCTGAAATGTTATGTTGAACTTTTCTGGGTAGTTGATCTCAGCTCCTTTGCCTTACGGAATATCGGATTCCAATTCCTTCGGTCTTTTAATGTAGAAGTTTCAAGGTCCCGTGTGATCCTGACTGTAGCTCCAATATTTGAATGGTTTCTTTCTGGTTGCCTGTAGTATTTTCTCCTTTACTTGATAGTTCTGGACTTTTGGCAACAATATTTCTTGGGATTTTGAGATTAGGATTCATTTTGGGAGGTGAAAAGTGGATTCTTTCAATTACTATTTTGCCCTTGGTATGTAGCACTTCTGGACAGTTTTCCTTGATGATTTCTTGGCAGATATTGTCCAGACTCTTTTTATCATTGTGACTTTCTGGCAGGCCAATAATTCTTAAATTTTCTCTCCTGGATCTATTTTCCAAGTCAGTTGTTTTTCCAGTTAGATATTTTACATTTTCTTCTCTCTTTTCATTGTTTAGATTTTGTTTGACTGATTCTTGCTGTCTCAGAGTCATTAGTTTCTCTAATCTAATTGTTTTCTTCAGTTAACTTTTGCATCTCCTTTTCCATCTGTCCAATTATTCTTTTTAAGGAATTATTTTTTCCAGTTAGTTTTTGAACTTCCTTTTCAATTTGTCCAATTTTCCCAGTTAGGTTTTGTGCTTCCATTTTCATTTGTTCAATTTTCCTTTTTAAAGAGATGTTCTCTTCATGGAATTCTTTTCTCATATTTTTAAAATCATTGGCCAGTTTCTCTTCTGTTTCCTTGTTCAGCTGTCCCAGGAGAGATTTTTATGTATATGAGCAGTTCATAGTCCCTTTTGAAGTTTCAGATGGAAGTACAGTCTCAATACTGACCTCTTTGGTATTTGTATTTTGGTCCTTTTCCCCATAGAAAGATTCTATGGTTGTTTCACCCTTGTTCTGCTTTTTCTTGCTCCTGACAGTGATTGTGTGTTGTGGCTTCTGATCCTTTCAAGTAGAAGCTGCAGAAAACTTGACATTGAACTGACTGGTGTGAAAAAGCCAAGGGCAGGTGTCTTTTATCTTTTTGTTTTGTGTTTCCCTGATCAGCCCTGGGGCTAGCTTGTTAAGCATGGGGGAGGGGTGGTCTGGTCAAGGGAGATCTCCTCAGCTGAGGTGAGGCAAAGGCAAGCGCATGGGTTGGTGATCCCAGATGCCCTATTGTCCTCACGTTTCCCCTGGAGTGCTGAGGCATGCCTGGATCCTAGTGCCAGTTTTCACCCCTCCTGGGGCTCCTCTCCTAGCACTGAGCCTCACCTGGGTCTTAATGTGAGTTTTCCACTGCCCTGCAGCCCCTCTCCTTCCAATTTGCTTGTGCCACAGTAGGAGGAATCCCTCTTAGCTATTTTCCTAGCCTCAGGTATTATGAGACTGTTTGCCCCCTTGACTGTCTCCACTGATCCAGGATTTTTCTGGGGAAATATTTTATGGTTCTTTCAAGGTCTTCAAGCGGGGAGGAGAGAGCATTTACTGATCACTCTACCATCCTGGCTCCTGGAAGTTGAAGTAGGTGACTTACAGATGTTTAATCTGAAGGCTGAAAGTCTCAGGGCTATTCCACCCCCATGGAACAGATCTTTCCCATCAACCTTCCAGTCTGTTTCCTACTGGATTCTTTACCTCCCAAGTTTTGTCAGATTGTCTCCGTAGTGGTATCTGAAGGAGTTTAAGAGCTTGGATGAGTGGTTGCTCTCACTCTGCCATCTTGACTCTGCCCCCCAGGGGTAGCTTTTTCTTAAAGAAGGGAGTTTAATCCTATATTAACTAAAAATAAATCAAAGTAATCAAAAAGAGCTGAGTTTTTTTTTTCTTCCCACAGCCTAAATGTTGCTCATGTAGCCACCAAATAGCAAAAGGTCTTGGTAGACTTCTAATATGATAAATAGATTCTCTATGGAGAATTTATGAGAGGGATAAACAAAATTTTCACAAGAAGAGACATGGTTAGATATGATCTGCACTAATTGAGGAACATTTACATTGATAAAATCATGTATTCTTTGAAAGCAAAAATTAAAGACAATGGGGAGAAACTGAAGAACACTGACCATCGGAGTACGTATTTTAGGTACTTACTATGAGTCAGCCATTCTGCTTAGCTGTGGAGATACAAAAGAGGCAAAAGACAGTCCCTGCCTTCATATTTCAGGAAGCTTACTTTGATAGTGTTTGGAAGGATGGATTGCAGAAGGGAGAAGGAGATAAGAGTCAAAAATATTCAGGAAAGAGGAAATGAGAAAATTTGACCAAGATTGATCACAAATGGAAAGGAGAGATGGTAAATAGACTTTTTGTGCAAAAAGGATCAGAAAATTTGGCAATTGGGAGAGACAGAAAATATAATTACTCTAGGTTTTCAAATCTTGGTGGCAAAGACATCATCTATTGATATTACAACATAACAGAAATGTGATATTTAAAAATGACAGGTTTTATATTGAAGAGAGTTGTTTGAAACATGAGTTTTAGGTGTGAGGACATAATGTCTCAGTATACAGCTGGTTCTTTGAAATGTGGGATCTCTCAGAGAAAGACTATTCATATTAGAGAGATGGATTTGGAATTGAACTACACAGAAGTGAAAAATCAAAGCTGTATAAATACATATTACTGACAAATAAAAGATTGTAGCATTTAAGAGAGCCAAAGCTAGAGGTTGGATGGAGAACCAGTGAAAAACAAAAAGTAAGATTGATAGAGGTATGCAAATTACTAGGAGATAAGGAATTATTGAAGCCAATTCAGGACAATAGTTAAAACCATTGTTCCTCCCAAAAAAGTCAGGATGGTGAGGGAGGCCATTGTATGATGCAATTGGAAAATCATTGATGATCTTAGAGAACAGTCTCAGTAAAGTGATGGAGGCTAATGCCAATTTATAAGAAGTTGAACAGTGAGGTGACAAGAAGTCTAAGACTATTTAAAAAAATAATCTTGACAGGGAAGTATGGGAGAAAAATAGGACGATAACTTGAAGGAGTAGCAGATCTGTAGGGAAAGATTTTTATGGTAGGAAAGGCCTGATTTTATTTGTTGGCAAACCAAAAGGAAACAATAAAAGAGGGAGAGGTTCAAAATAAGAAAGGTAAATAAACAGTTAAGGAGAGGTGTGATAGTCTTTACATTGTCAAAAACCTAAGATTAAGAGTTCATGGAGAATTACAGTAATCTTAAAGGCATTTTGATGGTATAGTGACTAGACTGCTGAACTTAGAATCAAGAAGACCTAAATTCATATCATACCTTAAGCATTTAATAGCTGTGTGACCCTTAGCAGACCATTTACCTCTCAGAATAGTATAATTGTTTATCTCTTAGAATATTTTGGTTAGAGTCCTGAACCCTAAGCCAGGAAGCCCTGTGTTCAGATTTAGCACCAAACACTAGCTGAGATAAGTCATTTCACCCACTGCCTGGGCCTCAGTTTCTTCATCTGTAAAATAAAGGGATTGAATGAAATGATCTTTGAAGTCTCTTCTAGCTCGAAATCTCTGAGATACAAATGATCCTATAACCTTAATAATAACACACACACATTCACATAGCTCTTAAAAGTTTACAAAGGTTTTCCTCTCAGAAACCTTATGAGGTAGGTAGTGCAAATTAAACATACTTTGTAATAATAGTTAATTGATATAATACAGAATTGGCAGGCTAGCAATTCCAGTTTGGAGACCAAGAAAGTTAGGATCAAGCTGATAACTTGATCTGTCTAACTGGTCGTTATCTTGAGTGCTGCTGTGCCCCCTTGAATCTAAAAAAAAAAAATTCTTGATTAACTTCTAAAACTGCTTTGAAGGCCTTGAAATTTCCTTTAGTGAGAATGACTCATTTTGGTCCTGCAGAATCCTATCATTTACTTATCCATCCATTCAATAGTACTGCAGTCCTGGCTACTGCATTTGGCTTGTCTTATGGAAGTAAAAATGCATTTGAATGACTATGGAAGGAGAGGAAGCAGATTTGCATAGGAAGAAAAGACATAAGTTAGGTGTACTCTGAATTGGTTGAGGAAGCACTTACGTCGATAAAGTCATGGAATCTTTGAAAGCAAAACTCAAAGGCAGAGGAGAGATGCTGAAGAATGCTGAGCAGTGGAGTTTTTTTTAATATAACACTGGAGTTATATTTTAGTCAGTCAGTAAGCATTTCCTATAATTTAATCATATAAAATAACACATAATTATATTATTAAATCATTGTGATATATTGAATTATAATATGAATTATATATTAATATATGTGTGTGTGTGTATATATATATATATATGTATATATAATGCAGGTATTTCATTTTTCTACTATGAGTATAGAGAAAAACTAAACCTTACACAGAGTCTGTTTTCCTATTTAATTATATTAATCTATACATGTTTTCTCACCCCCATTCCCTCCCCCACATACTAAGCTGCTCAGGAACATTTAGATTTCTTTTCCTTGTATCCCCATTGCTTTATGTATAATAGAAAATTTAAAAGTCTGTTGAATTGTTGTTGAAAGATAAAGCCCAGAAAAACAAATTTTGAATTATTATTATTTTATATTTCAAGACTCCATTAGTTTACCTCTCTGTGGTAATGTTTTATACTTTTATAACACCAGCAATGAGGATGATCTGACCAGCTATTACATAATTCTTCTTTCATGAAGATTCATAAATCTTAACTTTGAAAACAAATATAGTTACATTATTAAATACAGGTGCCATTTGCTTAGGGACCGGAAGCCAAACTGAATAACACTAAGTAGCTGGGAAAGTGAACAACTGGGGAGAAATGTCCTTCAATAAGATGCTTTTGAATCTATAGAAATCTTGGTGATCTTCTCACTGACAGTGGAGCTAAAATTATTACGCAATTCCCCAACCCCATGTAGGAAGAAATGAAAATCTATTGGAAGGAGTCTAAGCTTAAATATATTCCTGCATCATATTTAGTTAAAACAAAAATGACAACAATAAACATCTGGGACATTAATTTTCAGTTTAAACTCTGTTCATTTTATTTAAATTCAAGGTAAAGAAGAAAGTTGCCAGTAATAGTGTTTTTGAATAACAACCAAAAAAACTGAGAAAATAAAACGTGTATTTTAAAACTTGATTGATGCAATAAAGTGTTAATAAAAATCATGTCAAGGAGGATAGCAAACACCCAGAATTAAAAACTTTTCAGGTTGAGTGATTATGTTTTTCACTAATTAATCCTAATTATGGCATATTTGTTATGGCTTCAAGGTCAGTTGGTGGGGGTAATAGACCTTAGTTCTATTTCATTCCTCTTTTGTTCCCTAGTCTTTTCAGATAACTCAAAAGTCAATGAGAATAAAGAAGATTTGTCTCTGTCAAAGTATTCAATTTTATACCTTATTTAAATGCAGAACAATTTGCTCTATGCTGGATAATCAAATAGAGTGGAATTTAACTGCTATTTGAAGTTACAGATTTTTTGCCACAGCTAAAAACTCTCACTTCATTTGAAACAAGGGTGACACCCAGTGGCCTAATAAGTTATTTCAAATGAATATCCCCCAAATATCTTTCTTATTGTTTGCTAAAATGGTTACCTTTGAAGAGATGTTTAAATGTTGAGATTCATTGCATCTACTTTTGAAATTAAATCTATTTATAGCCTGGCAATTTTTCGATTAAGTGCAAGTTTAATTCTATCATTTGTTTTGTTATCCCTGTGTCTTTGCCGCCAGTGTTTTGCTAATAGATCTGAAATACCAATACTCTTAAAACACTTTTAGAATATTATATCCACAGACTCTCGTTAAAAGGTTATAAGGATTATTTTTATATTTTTGTGAAAATTTCTACCTGTTGGACCTTGCTTTGGGTTACTTTCATTAAAGTTTTCAGATTATTTTTTCCCTAATCCTCCCCTTTTTTCCTACAGATATAGTTTGTAATGTTATTCTTTTCAGTATTTGAAACCTAGAAGATAATTTACAAGATTAATGTAATCACTACCTACCTTACTTAGTAGTACCACTTATTAACCAGGGTTATTGTGAGGATAGTATTTTATAAACCTTGATCTACTCTAAAAATGTTAGTTATTAATATTAGGGGTAGTAACAACTTTTCTTTTTGGTACCTAAATCAAGTTTTTAATTTTTTCTCATAAAAAAATGAATTTGTCAATTGAGGTTTATATTGTACACATTATTTGTTGATCATTGCTACCAACAGAAAAAGGAAATTAAAAAAAAAACTTTAAGCAATATGATATTAGCAGTACTTTCACTGAGTTCATCTTTCCCTTCCTCCCATAACCCCCATTTTCAGGGAAAAGTCTAAAAATACATAATAATAAATTTAGTTTGATGTGTACTTTGAAATCCTACTTCAAAATTAACCTCCATTATTTTTTCATTATGTTATCCAACCATTCATTTATCAGACAAATATTTCTTGAATATTCTGTCTTGTAGGATTATATCACACTTACTATTATTAGTTTCATTAAGAAAATGTTACAGAGCTGCCAAGTTACTTCAGTCAGAGAAACAGTGGAGGTTCATTAAGCTCCTATTACATGCCAGGCTCTGTACTAAGCCCCCGGGGATACAAAGAAAGACAAAAGATACTGCCTAGCCCTCAAGGAACTCATAGTCTAGAGAGACAGCACACAAAAAGATGCCAAAAAGGAAGGTGGGAAAGGGAAGAGAGGAACAGCACCTGGCACAGACAAGAACATGATGAAATCCTGCAGGCAAGTGGAAAATTAGGAGGCGTCCACCCTAGCACCCCAGCTTAAATAGAGGATCTGAGAGGAACTCTTGACATCTCTACCTGCTACCCTTTCTGACAACCATGTACTTTAGTCTTCAGCATAAGCTTTTATTCAGTTATCTAATTTGAGCATCAACTAAATATATATTGTATCTGCACAGTGGGGATGAAATCATAATAACATATTCTTTAAAAAAATGAGAAGTGTTAATCACATGTTTAATTCCCTGAAAATATTTCCTGCGGTCTAAATATGTACATAGCATTGTGACAGATATAGTAACTAACAAAAATAAATTTTACTCTCCCTCTTTAAATTACTTTCTAATTATATAATGGGATCATAGATCTGAAGTTGGAAGAAACTTCAGAGACCATAGAGCTCAACCCTCTCATTTTACAGAGAAGAAAAATGAGACACAGAGAGGTTTAGTGATTCACTTACAGTCACACAGATAGTAAACATGTCAGACATGGGACTTGAACCCAAGTCCTTTCCATTGAAAGATGCTGGATATGCTTTTTGTTTATCATCCTGTCAATCACTTACCCCTTCTTCCCACCAAAGGAGAATGTAGCTCCTTAAAAGTAGTTACATTTCTTTGTCTTTATATTCATAGGAATGAGCCCCACATCCTGCACAGAGTAGATACTTTGATATCTTGCATATTGTTTTGTAGAAGAAAACAAAACAGAAAAAAACTGAATGGGATTGAAATTTTTGCCTCCAAGTGGCTTAAATCTCACTCAGAAGATAAAACATATGCAAATGAAAAATTCACTGATAATAGAAAACAATGTCTAAGAAATGTCAGGTGACTGACACAGGTGTTGGACATAGAAGTTTAAGTGCTTCTTGAAATTCCCTAAAAGGTCAGGTGAGGAGAGATTATTGTGGCTTGAAGTGATATGGGAAGGTTTTTCCAGAGGAGGTAAGCCTTGGTTCTGTGTTTTGAAGGTGGGGCAATATTTGCATAAAGAGAAAAGAAGTGAAGGGGGCTTTCCAAGTAGGAAGAACATTATCAAACACTCAATAATTTGCATACTGAGAAAGGATTAGCAGAATAGACCAGTCAATATTAATGCAAGGAGTACTCAAATTATTTTAATCTCCCAGGTGACTGTGGAATTCTCTTTTATATTTTTTTTCACTTTGGTGATGTTGAATTACATTTGTAGCAACACATTTCACTTCATTTTGTATTTCAAAGTAATATATACATTTTTGTTGTTGTTGAAAATTGCTGACCCAGTATTTATGCCAGGCAGCTTCTTACAAGTAAACCATGTGAGTAAAGTAGGAGTCAGGGCCATTAAGCTACATTAAGCATCTTTTCCCCAAACTGTAATGCACAGATTTCATTTGACCTTTTCCAAGATCATCATAATTTCCTCTTTTTTCAGCCCCATTTTAAGAATAATAGTTTGTGAGAACTGTATGTGATTAAATGATTTCCTTTAATATGGTTTCCCCCTACCTTTGTTCATTTAAATCAGATGTCAAATATGTTCAGGGAGTTCTACATAAGTGGTTTCAAACTGTTATGAACTTTCACTAACCATCATAAAAAATAAATATGGGTGAATTGAATGAAAATGAAAGAACTTTAAATTACATGAGGGGAAGTTTTTTTTATTATTTTTATAAGAATATGATGATCTGAAATACTTTATTATGCTATATTATAGATATTTTTTAAGATTTTGAACTGTGTGGGATAATTTTGCTATACCCCAGGATGGAAATAAGGAGATGTGATACATGGATTAAGTTGAATCATTAAGATATCTTCTGTCATTTTCCTTATTTATGTTATCTGATAATGTTATATATACTGAATGACTAAATAGAGTTTTTATTCAAGTTAGCCAACCATCAACCTCTCTAAGAACCTTTTAAGTTCTGAGCCCTCAAGAGGAGAAAATCTAGCTTCACCCTCATAAATTGTTAGAATTTCTGAGTGTCCTGGAGTGAGGGATGAGGGTGGGACTTATGGATAATTTTGCTTAGGGTGTTAGCCTCTAAAATTATCTCACAGCTTCTCCATATTCATAGAGTCTTGATTGAAGGACACAGATGGAAAGTACTTTTTAAAGCACATTGATTGTCAGTGAGTTCTATTAAGGGTCTCTTTTGTTCTAACAAGAAGGGGAAGAGTGCTAGCCCACTGTCAGTTTGCATGATTGATACAAAAATGTGGGGCGAGGATGAATTTTAGAATAATCATCTGTCCTATGGATGACTTTCGTTCCAGGAGGTAAAAGGAAGAAAGAAAAAGAAAGCAAGAGGAAAAAAAGGAAGAAAGAATGGAAGGAAGGAAGGAAGGGGAAGGAGAATGAAAGAAAGATGATTGCACAGTCAAGAAAGACTAATAAGGGTTTGAACTGAGTATCAAAAGAAGTGAGTGCTTCAACAGATCATCCTTTTAATACATAGTTTTCTTCATATTTGGCCCATATCTTGAGTATACAAACCACATAGTGCATTTTCCTAGTAGAAAACAACACAACCATAAATGTGCCATTCTCCTAGTCTACTCTGGAAAATACCCAACCCGAAGGCTTCTTTTGTCACATAGCCTATCTTTGCTTTTAGCTTTTCCAGAGAGAGAAATGACCATTTGGAGGTTTATATAATAAGTCTTTATCTGGTGTCCATAAAAACTCCTCTTTGTTAATAGAAAAAGTAGGTATGGATATGTAATATTGGGGGGATATACCTACTCTAAAAAGTTATTTAAGTTTCCAAATCTTAGATGTCAATGACAAGAGAGATAACCAACTTTTTAGAGGAGAATTTCTCAGAGATACTAGGAAAAGGATTACAGCGTAAGTTTTCTTGGGTACCTCTTCAACCTACAAAATTTATTTTGGTGATTGATATGGCCTGTGTGCTTAGAGTAAACACTGATGGAATATTATTGTCTATCAGCTGCTGACCAACCCCACCTCTTAAAACTCTTCTATTCTTGGACTTCCCAGATTTAGGATGGACATGACAAATGGGCTTATTACACATTTCCACTTGCTGGAGAAGACTTGAAGTTTAAGTGTAGCTCTCTCATCTTTTCTACCAAAAAGGGACCCATTCTATGTTTCCTGCCTGGTCCCAGCCTTACCACATTGGAGTTTTACTCCTCCCTTTCTATTACTTCAGACTCCCCCTTCACACACACACACACACACACACACACACACACACACACACACACACAGAATAATCAGTGCTTTCTTTGTCTTTTTCATCTGTCCAGACTTAATTCCCAAACTGGTGATTTGTGCCATGGTTAGGCTCTGACTCCTGTTAACTTTTTTGGGTAGGGTGGTTAGCCCGACTTGCTCTAGACTTAGGTCAGTAGTATTTCTGCACTGACCTCTGCCCCTCATGATTAGGCCTGCCAGGATCTTTGAGCATCAGAGTGCTGATTATTTAGGGTTCTCCAGGGCTTCACAGGGTAGATTGTTAGGGAACCAGGGGGTCCTGGTCTGAAACCTATTATGCCTATACTGGGGTATGCTGTTTCTGGTGGCTTCCAAGTTCCCCTGGGTGGGTTTTAAATCAGCGTAGGCCTTAACCAAACCATTCAGACCATGTATTCCTGACCTGTCTTTTATCTAGCTGAGAGGCAGCCAGTTTATTTGTGTGTGCTGGTATTGGCTTTGCTGATTGACTCCATTTTTACCCACCAGCTTCTGGATGACTTTTGTAAAATGCTAGGTTGAAAGAAATTGCTTACTTCAGTTTCTCATTGGATCTCATTATTCAGTCTGGTGTGTTATTTTTAGGTTTTAGCTAGAGGAAGTGTAGGGGAACTGATCTGCCAGTCTCTGTTCAGGCAGCTGTCTTCACAACCTTCCCTCTCCCATCTTCATATTTTTGTACAGACAACTCACACCTGTAGTGCACTCCCTCCTTACCTCATGCTTTTATTTCAGAGGATTTAAGGCTTTCTCACTAAGGCTAGCTGAGAGGGGGAGAAGAGACCCTTGTCAGTGCAGATGTTTTGATTAAGTTTTTCTTTTTGTTTTTAGGATGAGAGGAGACATGACTGAATTGATGAGCTTCAGGGAAGCAGCCAGTTATTAGAAAGAGATTAAAGATTAGAGAGAAAGTATGATATTGGGTACCATTTGCTACACAATGTGATGTGGATGGCATACAGGTTACATGCAGAGGTGTTTCACATGGCAATGAAAAGAGTCATAGAGATGAAGGAAATAATAGAAGATTCTTAGCTTTGTGTAAATGTGGGAGAGGGGGGTATATGGAGAAGACTCTAAAATGATAATCATTTCAAGTAATGGTCTCAGTTTTTATTGCAAAATGTGAAGCAAGTTCAGAGGGTGGGAGGAGGGGGTACCATGGGAAGTTTGAGGTAATACATTTTGTAGCTTTAGCCGTTCACAAAGATTACCTATTAAGGTACAACTATCTTGCCTTAGCACTGTTTAAGTTAAAACCATTTTGTGATCTACAGGAGGTGGGAATTGTTGGAGCTACATTGAAATAGGGAAAGTTAAGACAGAAGCACAAAACATTTAGAAATCCATCTGAGGGTCCTTTTCTTGAAAGATTTAGTGATGTGATCAAGAAGAACCTACAGAGAGATGAAGGAGAATGAGGATTGAAAAGAGGCCATTGGATATGGCAATTAGGAGAAAATGGATAACTCTGGAAAAATAGCATCAGTTGAATGATAGTTCAAAGTTGGATTATAGGGGGTTAAGAAGAGTCAGAGAACCAGTAGTGGTTTTGCTAGATCAAAGGGTATGTATGGTTTAATTGCCTTTGGAAATAGTTCCAAAATGCTCTGCACAATGGTTGGACCAGTTCTCAACTCTATCAAGCATGCATCAGTATCCCAGTTTTCTCACATCCTCTCCAACATTGATCATTTTCCTTTTCTGTCATATTAGCCAATCTGATGGGTATAAGGTGGCACTTCAGAATTGTTTTAATTTGCATTTCTGTAATCAATAGTGATTTACTGTGTTTCTTCAAATGACTATACACAGCTCTGATTTCTTCATCTGAAAACTGCTTATTCATATCATTTTACCATTTATCAATTGGGGAATGGTTTTATATTCTCATAAATTTGACTCAATTACAATGATCCAAGACAATTCCAAAGGACTCATGATGGAAAATACTATCCACATTCAAAGAAAGCTCTGATAGAGTCTGATTGCAGAATAAAACAGAATTTTCACTTTCTCTAATTTTTTATGGTTCTTTTCTTTTTGTCATCCTTTTTTCACAACATGAGTGATACAGAAATACATTTTACATAGTTATATATATAGATATAGATATAGGTGTATACATGTATATATATACATACATATCTATCTATATATATATTTTATATATATATAGATATCTATATCTATCTATCTATCTATCTATCTATATATATATATATAATTTGGAAAAGTCATTATGGAGATGGAAATAGTGAATTGATAAGGTAAGTTTCTGTATTTTAGGTCTCCCAATTTGTACTATTTGATGCTGGAAGTAGGGAATAACTCCCATGAAATCCTCACTTCAAAGAGACAACTTAATGCAGTGGAAAACCAGCCTGCTTCTGACCATCACCAGGATTCTGAGCACCTCACCTGAACTTTTCTGATCTCACTTTCTTAGCTTGTAAAATAATTGGATTGGACTAAATGGCTTTCCAGGGGCTGAATGGTTTTAAATGGAAGATACTGTGAGCTTCCCTTGAATTTCCAATGCTGCTTCAATTATAGCAGACAAGTATTAAAATACATTCTGAAAATGCAAAGGAAGGACATATCAAATGAAAAACAAAAATTGTATGAAATGTTTTTGTTTTCATTTATGAAGGAATGCTTTGCAGTGTGCATAGACTCAATACAATTATGCCTCAAATGCAACAAGCAAGAAACAGACGTGTGTGCACACGCACACACACACACACGCGCACACACCCCTAAAGTCTTATAAATCATATAGTTGTTGGAATGAGGGATTGTTTAGGATATTATTTTCTTTAAAGCAACATTTTGACTCTTTAATTAAATTTCTAAAGTGTAATTAAGCCTGAACATTTAATATATCAAAGAAGCTGCTTCTATTTAGTTTGTTGGCCATTTTACATCCTTTTATTTATACCATTTCTGTCCTCTTAAATTTTATTTTTAATTATTTTGGGGAAGTTTTCAAGCAATTTATTTTTCTCTCTCCTACCTCCCCTTTTCCCTGAGGGGAGAGGGAAGAAAGGAAAAGCAAAAACTTTGGAAAAAATAAGCAAATAAGCAAAGTCAAGCAAAGCAAATTCCCACATTGGCCATGTCCAAAAATATGTATCTCGTCCATCATCATTCTGCCAGGAGGCACAAATCATTTTTATTGAGTCCTTTGGAAATATTATACTGATCAAAAATCACAATTATTCTTTTATTACAATCTTAGTATTATAGTATAATTGTCACCTGGTTCTGAAGTTCGCTCAGAATTGTTTCGTACAAGTCTTCCCAGGTTTTTTTGAAACCATCTCTCTCAGCATCATAAATATAGTGATATTCTACTACATTCATATACTATAACTTGTTTAACCATTCCCTAATTGAGGGGCACACCCTAAGTTTATAGTTCTTTGCCACTACAAAAAGAACTGCTGCAAACGTATTTGTACATATGTGTCCTTTCCTTCTTTGTTGTCTTTGGGTATAGGACTATAAGTAATATGGCTGATTCAAAAGGTATACGTAGTTTAGTAACTTTGGGAGCAGATTTTCAAATTCATTTCTACAATGCCTTGGTAATTCACCCCTCTATCAGGCCCTCCCCATTTTCTGTACCCCTCCAACATTAGTCATTTCCCTTTTTGTGATTTTTGTCAGTCTGATATGAGGAGGAACTTCAGAATTTCTTTAATGTGTATTAGTAATTTGGAGCATTCTTTTTCACATGACTGATAACTGGCTAACTTTCTTCCTTTAGGAACTGCCTGTTCATATCCTTAAACTATTTGTCAATTGGCAAAAGACTCTCATTCTTATAAATTAGAATCAATTTCATATATGTCTTAGAAATGATATTTTTATCAGAGAAACCAATTATGAGATTTTTTTCCCTTAACTTTTCATCTTAGTTATATTAGATTTGTTTGGGCAAAAATTTTTGATTTTATGTAATCAACATAACCAGTCTTGCCCTCTGTAATCCTTTCTTTCCATTATTTAGTCATGAACTAATTCCCTACTCATAGATCTGAAAACTACTTTTTTCCTTCTTCCTCTAGTTTTATGATGAAACCATTTATATCTGTTTCATACATGCATTTTATAGTTTGTTTTTTTATATGATATGATATATTGTTCTAAACCTAATATCTACCAGGCTGCTTTTCATTTTCCCCACAGATTTCATTAAATAGTGAGTCCTTAGCCCAGAAACTAGTCTTTTGTGTTCATTAAATCCTAGGCTCCTAGAGTAGAAGTTTATGTTGTTTTCTGTATGTTTTGTACCTAATTTAGTCAACTTTTTTTATTTTTTCACCAGTATCAAATTCTTTCACTGATCACTACTTTGTAGCATGATTTGAGACGTAGCCTTCTTCCTCATCTTTTTTCCCCTTATTATTTCCCTTGACTTTCTTGACCTATTGGTTTTTATTTTTCCCCTTCTAATTCCATAAAGTTTTTCTTCGGTAATTAGATTGGCCTGACATTGAATAAGTAAGTTAGCTCAAGTAATATTATCAGTTTCAATACATTGAGTTGGCCTACCCATCAAAAATTAATATTTCTCAAATTATTGGGGTCTGTCTTTATTCTTAAAAGAGTATTTTGTGTTTATATTATAGTTTCTTGTGTACATCTTTAGACTCCCAATTACTATACTCATCCTGTAGTTGTTTTAAGTGCAATTTTTCTATCTTTATCTGATGGATTTTGTTAATAATTTTCAGAAATATTGACTTTGAAGTTATTTTTTCAATTAAATTTTAGTTGATTCTAAGGAATTTGTAAAAGTCAGCTATAAAACTACGCATTTCCTCTTTTCCTATGAGTATTCTCTTTTAGCAAGAATGGCTGTTATAGCTTGACAAACACATTTTTCTGTATCACATACTTTCTATTTCCCTTATTATTAGTATTATAGTTAATTACATAGTAATAATTATTAATATGGTCTATAGTTTTTTTTGGAATGTTGCTGTACTCTCTTTGCTAATATTTTGTTTAGACATTTTCGTATTTTTGTAACCTCTCTCTCTCCCTCTCTCTCATCTCTGTCTCCTCTTTACTCTTCTCTCTTTTCCTCTGCTTGCATTAAATATCAAAATGTTAGAAGGAATTTGATAGGATCCTATTAGGGATTTGACCCCCTATAAGTTGAGGCTTAATGTTGAGAAGAAATGAGACGCTTATGGATCATTTAACAATTAACAAAAAGTTTACTTAGCTATAGTAAAAAAAAAAAAAGTATATGCAACAAAGATACTGCAACACTTAGATTAATTAGTTGCCCCCTTCTACAAATACTGAATTATGTCCAGTTGACAAGACAGCATATGGTGATTCATGGGGTCTTGGAACATAATGCCAAGTCTGAAGGGCCCAAACATCATGTGGGCCAACTTTTCATTTACTTAGGTCATCTGTAAGCTTTCCATGTCAAGAGTCTATCAGAAAGCTGGTTCAAGGAGGCACACCTTCAGTCTCAGGTTTCTGAACCATATAAGTACCAGGGGAAACTTTGTTTTCCTTCAGGCATTAACTAGTGTAATTTGTATAGCAGAAGATATTAGAAAAGATTTCATTTTCCTATTATTGCAAATAGTTTATGTAATATTGGAATTCATTGCTCCTTTGATTTTTGGTAGAATTATATTGTAAAACCATCTGCTTTAAGAATTCTGGCTAGCCTCTTTGGTAACTCATTAATAACTTGTTCACTTTCTTTTTCTGGAGGTAGATTATATAAATATATTATAATTATATAAGTTGCATTTATCTGAGTAATAATTTTGTGTATATTTATATATTTAATTTTCCAGTTTTATTGGCATGTAATGGGGCAAAATAATTTCTAATAATCTCATTTCATCTTGTTGCATATTTTTATTTTTGACATTGATAGCTTAGGTTTCTTTCATATTTTAATAAAATTAGCTATTTATTGAAAATGGTTTTCTGGTTTTATATTATTAATTCAATGAGGGCTTTTTTCCTCTTTGGTTTCACTTCTTTTAATCACCTTCAATTTTCAGAATTTTTAGTTTGAAATTCAATTAGGATTTTAAAATTTGGTAAATTTTTAGATTTTTAGTTATATGACCAATTCATTGAACTTTTCTTTAACAGCTGTTTTGATTGTATATTGTCATTATCTTTAAAAAGAATTTTCTTACTTTTCTTTGATTTGTTTTTTCCCTGCTTAATACTTTTATTTTTTTTTCAATTATATGTGAAGATGGTTTTCAATATATATTTATAAGATTTTGATTTCCAAATTTCCTTCCTCCCTTCTTCCTCTCCCTCACCCCCAAGACAGCAAGCCATCTGATATAGGCTATACATGTACAATCACATTAAACATCACATTAGTAATGTTGTGAAATAATAAAAGGGAAAAAAAACCACAAGAAAGAAAAAACAATCAAAAAAATGAAAATAATATGCTTCAGTCTGCATTCAGAATCTTTCATAGTTGATCATTGCATAACATTGCTATTACTGTGTACAATGTTCTCCTGGCTCTGCTCACTTCACTCAGCATCATTTCACGTTAAGTCTTTGCAGATTTTTTTGAAATTCACCTGTTCATCATTCCTTATAGCACAGTAGTATTCCATTTCAATCATATACCATAACTTGTTCAGCCATTCCCCAATTTATGGGTATCCCCTTATTTTCCAATTCTTTGCCACACAAAAAGAGCTGCTATAAATATTTTTGTATGTGTGGATCCTTTTCCATTTTTATGATGTCCATGGGATACAGAATAGTGATGTTGCTGGATCAAAGGGTATATCCTTTTTTATATCCCTTCGGACAGCATTCAAAATTGCTCTCTAGAATGGTTGGATCAGTTCATAACTCTACCAAAAATGCATTGATGTCTTTACTTTGTTCTTTAACTTTGCACTATTTTAGGATTGTCATATAATTTCTAGTTACTTGTTAAACCTTTCTTCAAAGGATTTTTATTGAATATAATTCTTTTTGCATGTCGATCAATAAAGGATGTGCTTAACATTTGTTTTTTGGAATTTAATGTGGCTTTGTGTCTTAACATGGTTAACTTTCATGAAGAAGCCAGAAACAGCTGAAAAAATTATATATTCTTTTGGAGTTCAATCTAGTAGCTACTAGAAACCTGTCATATCTAAGTTTTTTTCAAAATTATATTTAGATCTTTAATTTTTATATTTTTGTTTTATTTTTCTAGATCAGAAAAGGAGACATTGATGTTATCTACTGTTATAATTCTACTGTTTTTGTCTCTCTATAATCCTTCATCTTTTCCTTTAAGCATTTTGCTGCTAACCCATTTGGGGTGGAAAGAGAAAGAGAGACAGAAGTAGATAGATAGGTGGAAACAGAAAGAGAGAGGCAGAGACAGAGAGAATCATTAATGAATATTAATTCAAAATTTTAAAATATCATCCTGGAAAAAACAGGATCTTATCATTCCTGTGAAAATTTTGGATTTATCAGGGATGCAATAATGGTTCAAATTTGGGAAAATAATTAACATATTAAAAATGAAAACATCTAAAAAACACATGCTCATCTCAATGGATACAGAAGGAAACTTAGACAATGTACAACTTTCATTTGTGCTAAAAACTCTACAGTATATAATAAATACAGTCATAAAATGTACCTTTATAAAAATAAAAAACAAGTATTATGTGGAAATACAGTAGAAACTTTCCCAAAAAATAAAAAGAAAAAAGCAGTTACTCCTTTCTTCTGGCTATCACATTACATAGTTTTGAAAACACTAACAAGAATAACGAGAAGAGAAAGCAATGAAAATCTTTAAAAATCCAAAGAAATTAATTGAGATAATAGTTTCAATAAAATTAAAGTCTCTAAAAATAACTTATAATAACCAAAAACTTGATTTATAATAATAAAATATAGTAGGGAGTAGTAGAAAAGTCCCCTTCAACATAACTAAAAAGTACAACAATATTTGGGAGTCCATCTACAGTTCACACTCAGTACTTGTATAGATTCAATTAGAAAGTTCTCCTTAAAAAAATACAGAAAAATTTAAATAAATGAAGAAATATTCAGTACTCATGGCTAGGCCATGATAATATAAAAAAAAAACTAGCAAAATTAATTTCTACTTATTATAGTTATCAAATTATAATTAATTATAAGTAGAAATTAATTTTGCTAGTTTTTATATTATATATAATTATGTAATGTAATATAATTATATAAAATGCAATTATCAAAGGGATACTTTAGAGAACTAGTTCATTTGAAGGAATTAGTAATCTTAGATTATCAAGGAAAAAAGGTAGGAATAATGAGAGAGTAGCACTTTCAGACTATTATAAAGCAACAACAATCAAAACTGTTTGGTCTTTATTAAAAAATAGGAAATTATTTCAATGAAACAGACTAGACAAAGAAGAATCAGAAATAATGGAACTCAACCCAGTGTTCAACAAAGCTCCTCCACCCCCCCCAAAATAAATTACTCAGGAAAGAACTACCTATGCTATCAGAACTAGGGAAAAAAATAGAATGCAATCTGGCAGAAACTAGGCCTAAACTAACACTTTACATCATATTCCATAGGAAATTCAAACTAGATAACTGAACAGAATATTAATGATCATATAGTAGTAGAGCATATACCTTTTACATATATGGGCAAGAAATGAATTTTTAACCAAAGAAGGAATAGAGGCAATTACAAAAGGTAAAGAGATTATTTTATTACATAAAGTTGAACCATGTTTACATTAAATTAATGCATCTGGGATGAAAAATGGAGCCATAAGGAGGCGGAGAACTTTGTATCATTTCTCTGATAACGGTTTTAAATTTAAGATAAAAAGACAACTAATAGGACTAATAGATAAACGGTCAAAAAATACAAAGTTTTCAGAAGAATCATGGAATTCTAACAACCATATAAAAATATTTCAAATCACTAATAAAAAGAGTAACGCAAATTAAAACAACTGAGGTTTTTATCTCATAGCCATTACATTGACAGTAATGACAAAAAATGTAACTCGGATCTGTCTATGAAGTAGGCTTTTGCCTGAATTCATAAGGATTCTGAACATAAGAGGTAATTATGAATGACTTCTGCTTATGGCCTCAGAGAACAAAACTCTCTAACAACTACTAACAGTTGAACTCCTTGTTCTGAACTAGGAATGGTCCTTGTCTCCCATGTGGCTCATAGGTCATTATGTCCTTAAGCCGCAAACAAAAAGGATAGGGCTGACCATAGTATTAATGAGAAATAATGTAGAATCAGACAAATGTAACTATAACAGGATGAAAATAAGACTAGGGGAGGACAGGGCTGGCCCATTGTTCCTCTTTTCTTCCTTTAACTTGTTTTCTCTACTTTCTCCTGCTCCTGCGTGAGCCAGCACCTTCAATAAAAGATGTACAGGCATATATACTTCCCAGTTTGTCCATCAAGATAGAGGTCGTGTCTCATGGTCTTACGGAAGTAAGTTGTAATTTGATCAGTACTAAGTGCTGGTCTGGTATCATGCTGCTGCTGAGGGACTTCCATTGCTTCTCCCTTCTCCTCTTTCTCCTCCAAAGCTCCCCATGGATATAACCTACCTTTGATCTCAAATTAGTTTCCTCTCTTCCTAAATTGAGAAATACAAATCCCAGAGTATTTTACGGTCAGCCAGACCTTTTCCAGGGGTTATTAAAATAAGAATAATCAATATTAGAGGACAGTCAAATTTACTAATAATGCATTGTTGGTGGAAATATAAAATTAGTATAACTATTCATTCTGGAAAACAGTTTTGAATTTACAAATATATTGACTAAAATTCCATATGTTTTGACCCAGAATTCCTTCCATTGCTAAATATTCATTTCCAAAAAGGTCCATATACAGCAAAATATTTAAAGTAGTACTTTTTTGTGAGAGCAAAGAAATGGAAATAAAGGTTTCCACTGAGTCAGAGTGGTGACAGTTGTAGTGCAAGAATGGAATAATAGAATACGTTCCTGTTGTATAAGAAATGACAATTATGCTAAATACAGAAAAGCATAGAAGGACTTATATGAACTGATGCACTGTGAAATAAGCAAGGAAACAATATGAACCATGACTTCAATAATGTGAATGAAAAGAATCACAAAATAACTTTAAAAAGTTAATGTTGCAAAATAATGACACTAAAGAAGTGGGACACTAAAGAAAACAAATGCTTACTCTACAGAAATTACACATTCATTTGTAGAGATTAGGTTCCATGAGTATGGACATAACACATGATGTCAGATTTTTTTTACATCCTAATTGCTTTTGCTGATTTATTTTTGCTTCTTTCCCCCATTTAAAAAAAAAATATAGCTCTCTGAGAGGGGACAAGGAGAGGAACACATTGGAAAATCTAGGCAATATCAAAAGAAAAGTGTCAATAAAATTACTTTTTTTAAAAAAAGAAGCATTTGAAGTTTATGCATATGGTCAGAAGAGACTGTACAAGAGTGTTCTATATAGAAGAATACAAAGAAAAAAAGAGATGCTTGACATATTAGCACAAAGGCAAAACCTGGCAGCTGATTGATTATCTATGGGAGGAGTAAAGTTCAAAGATTGCCAAAATGAGAAATAGGATGAATGGTTGTGATAAAAATAGTGAAGTCACAAAAACAGTATGTTTAGAAGGAAAGATGAGTTTGTTTTGGATCAGTTAGGTTTGAGTTGCTGAAGAGCCAGCATATGGAGATAGCATATTACAAGTTGGAAATGGGGTTCTGCATCCTAAAAGACAGGTCAGGAATAGAATTTATGCATTAAGTTAAAGGTTTAGACAAAGATGAGTTGGAGGTGATGAAGAATGATACATTGAGATGTGTATAACAAAGGTAAAAGCTGCAGAAAGCTCAAAAGGATGAAAACTGGGGAGGGGGAGGGTAGGAAAGGGAGAAAAAGGCCATTGGATTTAGCAGGTTCTTCTAAGCTGGGGAGGCTTTTATTCATCCAATGATCATCCATAATTAAGTTTTGAGTATCTCATGAATGACAAGGTTGTCTACTAAGGAATAGATTTCTTTTTCAGCCACAGTAACTTAGGAAACCTTCTGCTAAAGTCTGAAAAAGTCTCTATATCATGGATCTTTTAAAGTAATGAAACACGATCCATAGGAAAAATTGCACCACAACTGAACATTTGTTTCATCTACCTTTACCTCATTACAGATTTAGACAGCTTTACCTTTATAAGGGAGTTTTAATATTGAAATGGAAGGATAAAAATACAGATTTTGAAGGCAAGAGAAAGTAAAATTATTACTAGTCATGAAAATAAAAAAGTTATTAAAAGTAATAATCACTGAAAGTATTTAACTCTTCTTCCTTGGAAAATGTAGAATAGGAATGGAAAAAACTTGCAATACTAATAAATACAGATTTTGCTGTTATTGTACATTGAGGTTTCTATTTAGGGGCTCTGGTATCCAAGTTCATTCTTGCCCTTTTATTTTGTGCTTTTAAAATAGAATGTTGAAAGTTACTCTTGTATTGGATTTTACTTGCAGCTGAAAGTCTTTTCAAATTAGCTTTATAGTATTTTCTTTTCAAAAGGTAACACATATACAATAATGATACCTTCAATGTTAATTCCATTTAAAATCCAAAGCAATTCTCTAAATATAAATTGTACTTTGTTATTTTTCTTTAAAGTGTTCATTTTATTTTCTGAATGTTTTATTACTTCTTTTCCTAAATATATTTAATCTTTGGGCAAACATATAATTATCAACTGTGCTATTTAGGTTTTTTTTGTCAAAAAACAATAATCTGAAATACTGCTATTTATATTTTAGGTTAATTGGATGGTTTGGTCAGAAACTTGAAACTAGATTTAATATGGATAACAGTAAGTATGTTTAAAGTTACATATAATGTTTATTTTTGCTTAACTTTGAAATTCATCTAGGTCTAAAATATACCAGATATAGGCCCTTTGACAATTTAATCCTTTTTCCTTTGTAATTTATTTTAAGACAGTAAGGATGCTTATATAATATTTAAAATGAAACCGAGGCATTTTGCCTCATTCCATATAGTACAATAATACCAAGTGAGGCTTTATCTTCTTTCTCTGTTGCCTTTCATTTCCCCAGAGCCATATGGTTCCCCTCACACTGAACATGGTTTTACCTATGTGTATTGTACCTTAGTAGACAGATTAGAGTAAAAGAACATACAAGCTATTTAAACGTACTTGTAGAAGATAGTCAACAAGCTAGAACAGCTCTTAGAAATCATATAGCCCAATGTTTTCATTTTGCCAATTAGAAAACTAAGGTCCAACAATTATACTGCCTTCCTTTAGACTATGTAGTTTGTAGCAAAGCAGGCACTAGAAACAAGAGGTCCTTTTCTATGGGAGAAGAGAGGGAGGCAAAGGAGTAGTTGTTCAGTCATTTCATTAATGTCTGACTCTCTGTGACCCCATTTGGGGTTTTCTTGGCAAAGATACTAAAATGGTTCATCATGTCCTCCTCCAGCCCATTTTATAGATGAGGAACTGAGGCAAACAATGTTAAGTGATTTGGCCAGAGTCACACAGTTATTAAATGTTTAAGGCCAAATTTGAATTTAGGAAAATCCAGGTCCAGCACACTATCCATTGCACCACCTACGTGTCCCGTGCATGGAATGGTAGACATTCCTACTATTTTCAAAGTGATTTTAAAGCTGTAAAATACTTAGCATTCTTAATACCTATCATGATTCCTTGCATATTAAGTTATTGCTGTTTAGATTATTATTTAGTCATGTCCTTGTAAAGTAGCTCATTGAGATTCATAGTTAACTATTTCACCATAAGTATTTTTTCCTTCACTTGGTATTATTTGCCTATAGGAATGAGGCAAACTATTCAGCATATTACCATTGGCTTTAAATTTGAATATTGGTAAGCATTCATAAAGAAAGCTTTACTCAATAAACATAATAGTTATCAGGGAAATTTTAAAGAATTTAAAGCAGAACCAAATAACATGAAAGAAAATAAAAATAAGTTGCTTAAATTCTTTCTAAATGTTTCCTAGCATCATTCACTAGCAGTTTTTAAGATGTTCATAAAAAGTCTCTTTCTCAAACCATGTTTAACTGGAGCACAGCTCCTAGGTACTTGGGAAACTGCTACGTCTTTCAGCTGATCTCAGTGTAATTAAAAATATGAAACTGGAATTTTAGTATAAGAATCATTTTGGGTTCTAAGGTGACAAGGACATAAAATAGTGAGAAAACAAACACTGATTTGGAGCCAAAGGATCTATGTTCAGATTTAAACTGTCACATAAATATGGTTTTATACCCCAGGCTGCTAGTTTAGAGCCTGCACATAGTAGGTGCATAATAAACACTTGTTGAATTGAATTGACTCTCTAAAGTTGATTACATATCTGAAACTCTATGGTTCTATTTTTTTAAAGTTCAAGAGAGCCAGAATTTATTAAATAATCCCTAAGATACTGTGTTCCTTTTCACTTGGTCTACATAGTTGCTATACTCCTCAGAGAGGAAAGCAAATAATTCTTGTTAGGGTTGGTTTCTATTTGTTAATTATTACTTTCTGATTCTACCCCAAGCAAACAAGACTCTTTAAAATATGTCTACAATAGAGACTTCTGAAGGCAACATACTATTGTATGAAGTTAAGAATAATAAATGTACATTCATGATTTTCCTTCTAACTCCCTAATCACTCCTCTTGTTTGTCTTTGCCATTTGTCTTTCCCGTGATATATAAAGACAGAATCAAAGGATCTGCCCTTGTCCATTTCTGTCCCCAGATTTTTCCCCTTGGCAATCGTATTTATTCTCAGGGTTTCAACTATCACTAATTTCAGATCTATGTCTCCATCCCCAAGTTTTTGAATTCCGGTCCCCCATTTCTAATTGCCTTTTGGAAATCTTTTCCTAGATGTGCCTGAAGTGCCACAAGTCTAAAACAAAATTCATCATCTTTGTCCTCAAACCAACCTTTTCAGTTAATTCCAGTTTATAAGCGACCTACCCTATTTGTGAGTGGTGCTAGCTTCATTCTATATAGAAAGACTCAAAATTTGGAGTCCTCTTTGATGACTACTTCCAAGTCCCCCCACATGTTATGGGATGTCAAGTCCTATTAATTCTATTGCTCTAATACCTTTCATACTTACTACCTTTTTTCTATTCTATTGTTATTACCCTAACTCAGGTCCTCAATTTATCAACTGGACTCATAGGCATGCATAGGGCATGCATGCAGGAATGTGCAATAAATATTTAATAACTATCTTGGGGGGGCTCTGTGTATGTGAGGGAGATGAGTACACAGAGCAAACAAAATGACAAACAAAAAGCTTTTAAATTTAATCTGCATTATTAACATTTTCCCTACCACTTTCTTAAGTCGGGACGATTCATAAAATAATAAATCAAGTCCCGATTTGTAGCATTTACCAATTTCCATGAATATTGAACGACTGGCTGCATTGAGCTGGTATGAGCCAGCTCTAGCACACCAAAGAGTGTGGGACAAATTACCTGGCTCACACTCAGTCGTTTTCATGCCTAGAGGATTTTAAAAGATTACCCCTCTCCATGCCCTCAATCTCTTCCATTTCAAACCACTCCTACATACTGTTCCAAAGTGCTTTATTTTCCTAATGCAGAGCTCTAATCAGGTTACTTATTCAACCTTCAGTGATTCCCACTGCTTATCAAATAAAGTCTTTATTAATTCTAAGCCCTCAGTGACTTGGTTCTCCTTTACCTTTACATCCTTTTAATGATAACTCACATTTCTGTAACACTTTCTTGTTTTATTTATTTTATTTATTGAAAAAGTGCTTTTCCTTCAATAGCTGTGTGGGATAATAGATGTTGCATAATTGTTCTCAATTAATTAATAAGGACATTGGGGAAAAGAAAGGTTGACTTCTCCCTGTTTCAAAAGTGCTAAACATCAGTACTGAAACCCAAGCCCGGATCTGTTTGATTCTATGTTGCTACTTTGTCATGTTCCCTCTTTCACATGAGGATTTTAGCTTCCTCCAAGAATCAGCTCAGCTGCCACCTTTTAAAGAAAGATGTTCTTATTCTCTAGAGCACTGGGCTTGGAATTAGGAAGACTTCTTGGTGGGTTCAAATCCAGCCTTAGACACTTAATAGCTGAGTGATCTTGAGCAGGTCTCTTAGCATTGTTTGCCTTACTTCCTCATTTGTAAAATAAGGTGGAGAAGAAAATGGCAAACTACTCCTTTATTTTGCCAAGAAAACCCCACATGGAGTCATGAAGCATCATACACAACTGAAACAACTGAACAGCAGAAGTTTAATCTCTCTCAAGATTATCTTATACTTAACTGTTTATATGTTTTATTCCCTAAAAAGAATTCCTGGCTATTAAGGGCAGGGACTATTTTCTATTTTTGTCCTCGTCCCTTCAATGAATTGCACAAAGCAAGTGCTTGCACACTTACTTTCTTCACATCCTCTCTGTTCCTACCAACCTTACTATCCATGACACTCTCAACTTTTCCTGCTGTTTTGGGTTTCATCATTCCTTGATATTTTCCAGATCTTCTCCCTCAATTTCTGTATTGGCTCATGGCAAACTAGAAATCACACACACACACACACACACACACACACACACACAAACACACACCCCTTTATCTCTGCTAACTGTGCTTTCAGATCTAGCTACTTGTGTATCTTGATGATCCATCCAACTTGAAATGCTGTCTCCTTCAGGTCTCTTTTAGCATTTTATTTGTACCTCATACATTCTTATCATATTCCATTTTATATTTTGGACATTTGTGTCTATGTGTTTTGTCTGCTACAAGATTGAAATTCCATGAGAGCAAATACTGTGTCTTACTAACCTTTTAATCTGGCAGTACCTAATTGTATATATAGTAGGTTCTCTCTTTCTCTGTCTCTGCCTGTCTCCGTCTCTCAGTCTCTCTATATATAGACACATTTATGCATACATACATATGTTTATATAGACACATTGATGTGTATATGTATATGTGCATATGTATGTGTATAATTGTTGAATTGAAAATTGATTTGAATTAAGTTAAATTTACATGGTTTAAAATGTAAAGTGGGTCAAAGGAATTAAATTCTATGGAATAAAAAAATACAAGTTGTTTTGTTTCAAAATTTGACCAGTGTGGCAAGTCTAGTATTTTTTCTGAACTGATTTTTTTCTCCCTCTTTTTTCCCTTTTTTTTTTTTTTTTTTTTGCTGCACTTAATTATTTCCTGGATAGGAGAAGGGGAGACATATTCACAAGTGAAAGTGATGTAAAAACAAAAGATAGCAATAGATTTTTTACAAAGCTGTCATGCATTATTTTTCTATCATAAATGTACACATGTACAAATCTTATCTTCCTGATAGGAAATTTCTTGACAACGGGATTTGGATTTCATATTTCTTTATTTTTGCCATAGTGCCTAACACACTTTTATATATAATAGAAACTCAATGAATTTATTCATTTGTATAAATGAAACCCATAATGAATTAGACCAAATCTTTTGACTGCTCATCAGATTATTTATTTCTGTGGAGACTAAGCATAAATTTATATAGATACTCCAAAATATATGAACAGTGTTGAACAGACTAACGAAATATATTTCACAAACTCTAAAAATAATGAGTATATAAGCCCTACTATTTTAATGACTACCTTCATGAATAACCTTTTCTTTGTCATATAACATTAAAAGGGTTATAATGTTAATTTTTCAGAGCTGGATTTAATCCCAGGTGTCAATGGATATCGATTATCAAATCCCCCTATTTTGTTGGTTTGTGCCTTACAAGCTAGTTTAGAGGTAAGTAATTTTATATATAGTGTTTGTACCTTATTTTACCCACATATTTAACCTATTCTCTATTTTTATACTGTTATAATCAGTTTGGGGAATCACAAGAATTAAACTTATGTTTAGTGAATAGGTTTAATTCCCCAAAGCTCTTATTTGCCACCATATATCACTTGTAAGGACCTTGGCTTGGTAAAACACTAATGTTTGTTCATTAGATGGTACTTATGCTCTTTGCCAGGTTGAAGAGATTTTTTGTTTGTTTTGATTTTTGTTTTTTCAATGCTTGTACCCATTACTTAGTCTCTATTTGACCAAGGACAAAGGTCTTTGACAAAGGACCTTGGATAAAGGTATTTGAAAACACCAGTTTTTAACTGAATTACTTATTCATAAGCTCTCATACTCTTTCAGAATATAATTCAAAATTAATCTAAATAGGAACTTTATTCCTTATAATGACTTTCTGATAGGATATCCTTGTAATACTAGGTATAGCGAGGCATACTTGAAGAAAGAACTCTTACTTGGAGATTTTTCTTCAGACTTCCCCTAACAAGAAACTTACTCCTAGATTTTTCTTCAAGTTTTCTTCCAGATACTCACATTAGAAGTCTTTCCTTTATGAAGTCTTTCTAATAAGAATGTACTCACCTTTTCTGGAATGTGGTAATTTTATAGCTTCCTTTTTCACCACCAGTTCTACCAGCCCAGAACTTTACTTCCCCTATTCATAATGTCCACTTTCTTGAATTTTTAAGAGCTCAGCTTTTAAACTTCAATTTTTAAATTTGAAACATAAACCACCAAAGAGATAGCATGTCAGTTGGTATCATTTCCTTCCTTTCAGCTTATTCTTTCTCTGGTTTCTAATTGTGCTTCAGATGCCAAGAACTATTCTAACCGAGTTCTTATTTAAATAGATACTCTTTTTTGAGAGTATTTAAAAAATATTCTCTAACCATATGTAGCATCTGAGGGGACCCACTCAATCCAACCTCCCACCTCACACATTGAGCAACCCAGAAAAGCACCCCAGATTTAAGGTTGTTAGGCCTTCAGTCACTCAAAAAATTATAGCTTATGCATTTTTGCTTTTAACAGTTGGACAGAGAATGCAAAGAAAATAAATATGACGAGATTACAGTCATAAAAGTAACAAAAAGCACTTCTCTCACAAAATTAAGGATCATATTCAAACAAATAAATTCATGGTCAGGGGGAAGAATGGGAATGGGCACACACATAGGAAACACACAGTGCACTTATGTGGCCATGGGCTGGGGGCCATGAGAGCCAGCTCCCTACTAGTTTAATGTAGTTTATTGCCAGATGACATATGATACTCTATATGTCATCTGATTGCTGGAAGATAAAGCTCTGCCAGACTTAAGGTTTTGAAACTTCTGTCTGAGTCTGGTTTCTGATTTCAGCTGGTGTTCTCAGCTCAAGTAAGCTCTCCCTTCTCTCTTTTAGCTTAGGGGCCAGAGGTTTTCAGGAAGCAAACCCTTCATGCATTCAATGTCAGACTAGGAAGAATCCTTAATTTCTTTCACTCTATTATCTGAACTCTGGAAGACCCTTGCTGTCCTAAAGAGGAGTCTTTGCAAAGTTATTTTGGAACACATAATATCCAACTTGGTACAAATTGAAGATATTATCTTTCTTTTAACTCACTAGGTCTGGAGGCAAAATCTCTGATTGGGTGAGAAGGTTCTCCTAACAACAATTCTTGATTGCCAGTTTTCATTCCCTTCAGAATCATTTTCAGGAGCTTCCCTTTCAAGAAAAAAATTAATAATGGCAGTCTGGGTCTCAAGTTCCAAGTTTTTTCAATCCTAGTCTCTCACTCCCAAGATCCTTTGGTCTCCCATGCAACTGAAAGGAAGACAGAAAAAGGATGTTACCAAAGGGATGAAGGCATGAGCCATGTCTCTACCTTCTTAAATCCTTTCTTTCAAAATGATTCCTGTCATCTAGCATGTTTGCTATAGCTCTCAACTTTCCAACCTCTGCAAATTTGATGAACTTAAGTATTTATGTTTTTATCTAAGTTGCTGATAAAAATGTTAAACCACACAAGGTCAAGTAGAGAACCATGAGCTACTCCACAATAGAGTTGACTGTGAACCATTAACATTTGCCCTTTGAATTCTGATTTCTGAGTGCATTATCATCTAATCCATATTTCCCTATCTTCTTTACAAGAACAGTATCAGATATTTTATATTTAAAACTGGTAAAATCTAGGTAAATTATATCCTTGACCAAGAGGTTTCAGTAACTCTTTGTTATACTTAAGATAAAATACAAAATCTTTTTTCACCATTTGAAGTTTTACCTAGCTTCCCAGACTGAGTTACCATTACAAAACCAAACACACTTCTGTTCCAGCCCAACTTACCTCCTCAGTGTTTCCTGTACTTGTTTCATTCATTTCCTGCCTCTATATTTTTTAAGAGGCAGACAACATACATGCCTGGAATGTTCTCCTTTTTACCTCTACTTCTATGATTATTTCACTTTCATCAAAGCTCATCCATAGTGCTTTCTTGATTGTTCCACAAATACTCTTTTAGGAGGTCAGGAAGGCAGGTATTGCATTACTTCTGAAAGCAGTTACCAGGCCACATCTTTACAAGAGTTGTTTCCTGGATAATGGCTTCTTCAAGGAATTTACCTGAGAACAAGAGTTGGAGATAAGGACAATGGCTAGGAGGAAATTCTCAAATCAAGTGAGGGTGAAATCCTCAGGTGGAGGAGAAATATAGTTGAGATCAGATAACGTGAATTTGTACTTTCATAGTTAAATGATTTTCTCTACTTCCATTCAACACATGAATAAGTCTGTAGGAGGCAGATGATAAGAAATAATCTAGAGTTGCATTTTGTCAGAACATGTTCCATGATGGCACCATGGAGTTTTGAGATTAGAGTGTTAGCATAGAGTTGAACTGGTTCACCAAGAGACACAATAGAGGTGGTAACCAGGAAAAGAACTGAGAAGGTAAGGGAATGGGGGTTATAGTAAGAATAAATACAGGGTTAAGGATCCTAAAGCCTGGGGAAAGATGAAATGACCAAAATAACGATTAAAGAATCTTGGACTTCATGGACATGGAAGGGAAATATTGGAATCTCTAGTGCTTGGCCAAGTACAAGCACATAATAGGTACTTAATAAACACTTAATGAATTTAATTATAGTGGGATTAGGAAGACAACTATAAATAATCATGACTATATATTAACAATGAAGCTTTTTAAAAATAGCTTTCTTCACATTTGTTTGTAGAGCTGTAAGAGCAAGAACCCTTTTCAGTCTAAAACTACTTTTTAAATTCAATATTAACTATATCCTTGTATTCTTTGAACATTATTAATTAAATGTTCAAATTTTATATCTAATGAGTCTTATGTTCAATGCACTAAAGTAGACACTAAATTATCATACAAAAATTCTGGAACTTTTAACTGACATACAATAATTATTATGCAACATAACATGCCTCTTTGAAGAACATCACCAGAGTGAAGTAACTTAAAAATCCTAGCTCATTGGAGTCAGGTGAAATATTTAGAATCGTTGGATTATGTATTTAGAGTTAGAAAGAATTATAGAGGTCATCTATTCTAACCCCTTTATTTTACAGTTGAGGAAACTCAGGCCCAGAAACATTAAGTGACCACACGGGGAAATACTCAGGGTAGGACAGGTTTGCCAAAACAAATGACTGGTATTAACAGTTGGCCAGTGAAGATAGGTAATCTGAATAATTCAGAAGAAAATTAGCAGTCTAAAACTCAATTCAATGCTAGAAACATGCTAAGCACCTCCTACACGTAAAAACCAAGCATTATAGCAATATAATAGTGAACTTAAGGTTTTCAAAGCATTTTATAAATATATCATTTAGTCCTCAGAGTAATCCTTTGCTATTATTAGCTCCATGTAGATAAGGAAACTGAGGCAGCGAGAGGTTGAATTACTTGCCTAGGTCACCCAGCTAATAAGTATCCGAGGGCAGATTTGAATTCAGGTCTTTCTGGATACAGATCTAGTGCTTTATTTATTCTCCACAGGTTCTCAAGGAAATTCTGTCTAATATTGGCAGAGGGAAAAGTTGTTAGAATATGAGTAACTAAGGCAAAGATATCTGAAAACTGAGAGGTTTTAGAAGACATGAGGAAAGGAGGTTTCTAAGGTTCTCAAAGATGGGAAAAGATCACAGCCTTGTCTAGTTTTGGCATCTGGGGGCGAGGCGAGGAATTTTATCTTTCACCCTATACTTTAGCTTAAGGGGTTTTTTTTGTATGTAATTCTGATTAAATATAGCAAGCTATCTAATAAAATCAAAATATTAACCACTGCTTTATTTATCTATCAAAATTGATTAAAATATTGTAACTTCTGATTGAATGAAGCCAGAGAAAATGATAGAAATATTAAAATTACTGACAACAGTTTTACAGGCTGGTAAATGTTTTTTCCTGGATATATTTTTAGAATCTATGTGGAAAGATGACTGAAGCAGTCCCAAAAACAGCCAGTATCTCCATGGTAGAATTGCAAAATGTATTTTTTATTTTTCCAAGTAACTACATTTTAGAGATTACGTGCCAATATAAGTTTAAATGAAAATACATTTGTTGGGAATGTTTTAGGTTCTAGTTCAAAAGATATTTTTAAAACTGTAAGCAATGTTTAATTTTAAATTACCCAGAAAAAAGTAACTTTATAAGTGAACCTTTCCAAATGCAGTCACTGAAGGCTAAACGTCACCAAGTGAGCCTGTTTTTCCTCCTATAGATAATGGTACAGGAGAAGGACATCAGAGGACACTACGATACATTTTGCTCCTTCTGACAGTTCATTCAGTTAGTTCTTATACATCCAATATATTTTTAAACTTGGCTTGACCTTAAGAGATAAGCTAACAAAGCATGTCTTCTCTGACCCATAATGTCACTACACCAGTCTGAGTGTATGTCCCTGCCACTTATCCTTTCACCAGAGAACTCAGACATCAGAAGCCCATGTGTTCATACTCAGGATATATATTTTTTCAGAGCAAAATGTTCCAATTTCCCCACTAATATTTATTTTATAGTAAGGAACCTATTTTTTTCTGTCTGAAAAGATATAGACTTAACTGCATTTTTTCCCCATCAAGAAACCGTTATATGTAAGGGGAATAAATATACGTCCACCTAAGACTGTAATGATTTTAAATAATAGTAATCATAGTCTTTTTTGCAAATGAACGTCACATTGTACCTCTTGTCATATTCTGTAATTAGAAAATAAAACTTCATTTTAGAGACAACTTTCCAAATCATTGAGAGTCGTAGAATTTGGAGCTGAGTGGGAGCTTAGAAATGATGTAGTCATCTTGTAGATTAGAGCATTGTAGAGGCCCAGGGAGTTTGGGCTGCTAGCTAAGAATAAAGCTAGGAAGGAAAGGATCCAAATGGTTTAGTCCTTTGGTTTTTCAAGACATTTTTAATATTACACGTTTCTATTTTCTAACATACTTTAATGATCAACAATAAATGTCTATAATTGATACCAGAGTAGCACTTATTCTAAATTATATAAAAGGCAAAGAAATATGTTAACTCATTATTCCTTTCTTCTTGGCACAATTGGAATAATATTTAAAAAACGTTATGTGGTGAACAAGCAAGTCCATCTCATTATTACAGAGCACATGAAATGAGGGTATTTTACTGTGTTTCACAAATATGGATTATCTAAAATGTGTTATTGGAAATATTGAAATTAGCATGTTGTTATCTTTGAGTATGGCTTATGGTTTTTTTTTTGTCTTCACATTTCAGTAAGAAATTATTTATCTAATTGTTTTACTTTGGGGCAGATCTTCAGTCAAACAACAATGGAAACATTAAGGAAAAAATCTATTTTGCTTACTGGTTATATGGAGTACCTGATCAAGCACTACTACAGTAAAGATAAAGGAGCTCCAAGTAAACCATTTGTCAAAATACTGACTCCCTCACATATAGAGCATCGAGGATGCCAGCTAACACTCACCTTTTCCATTTCAATGAAAAGCGTTTTTCAAGAACTAGAAAAAAGAGGCGTGATCGTAAGTTTCGCTCTTTTTTTCCTTTCCTTTGAAGCTGTTTTTTTGCAGGCTATATTTTGGTGATGATACAATCTATCTAGATTTCATAGTCTTGTCATATTTTGTATAATAATACTAATCAATCAACAAGTATTTACTATATTTCATATTCATGGGTATTGTATTGGTAGCTTATTGCTTTATAATTTCAGCAAAAAGAAAAGAATAAGCATATATGTTTCTATGAAACAGACTTATTCTCTTTGAACAAGGGTAGGAGTTTTGATAAAATCAAATGCATTTTCCATCAATTTCTCTCCATTTCTTTTTAATACCTAACACATCTTCTTGCACATAGTATTATTTAAATATTCAAGATATATTTCTGTGAAAGTATTTATTTTTTAATTTTTTTATACTTTATCCTATAAAGAGCATACCTTGAATAATTAGTACCAACACTGCACATGTTCTAAATGATACAAGAGACAATTCTATTAACTTATTAGTATGTTCTTCCTAGGATTAACACAGTTTGACTAACCTAGAAATATTGAATATTTATTTTAATTCTGCTATGCAATAGTATGGATACAACATAAACAGGAAGCCAGACAGTCAGAGGGGAAACACTTTCTACATCTTGGATAAACAGAAATGCAAAGGAGGGCTCAAATAACAGTCAACAAATGCAATTCAACATTTATTTATTATCTACTATGTTTAAAACATTCCAGTCTATAACTAGTTGTAGAGTTTTACTTTGTGGCGACAGATGACTTGGGTAGAACCTTTCTTTGGTCTGCTGCAGTTCTCCCCTTTAGCCATGTACCTAGAGGCAGCCTCCAATGACTGGGATGCTAAAAATTAGAAGCACTAGAAAAGATAGAACTTTTGCCACTTAATCTTCCCTGACTCTGGAAGACATGGGAGTCAGAGAGACAGAGACAGAGACAAAGAGAGAAACAGACAGAAACAGAAAGAGAGAAGGAGATAAAAGATCATTGTTCTGTGTAGCCCTTCAACCTCAAGCCCTACTGATCATTTTTATGAAATTTTAAAGAAAGTTTCCTTGCACAGTAACAATTCTTCACCTAGCCTGGCAAAACCATTGGTATGCGGGGGCACAATCTGAAAATCCTTAGGTAACTCTCCCCTCTACAGAAGTTTGAGAAATAAACGTAGGGTTTTCTTTTGATCACCATAATACTGTTGGTAAACATGTAAAATGAGTATCTTGTGGAGTATTGTCATCATCGTTACTATTAATTAATATTATTAAACCAAAGGGAGGGGGAAGAAAGCTTGGAATCATAGATTTCCTGAATTCATAAAATCATGGAACGTTGAGCTAGAGAGAACCATAAATTCTAGCTCAACACCTCTTCTCCTTGACCCCAGGCACATTTTAAAGACAAGGGAATGGAAGGCGTAATGTTTTGTCCCAAGTTAGATATATAAAAAATTGCAAAGTCAAGAACAAAACTAAGTTATATAATCCTAAAGGTGGTGCTCTTTTCCACGTACCATGTAGCAACTATGCCTCAGGAAGAGAGCAATGATAATTATTAATAATATGGAATATTCCAATTTTTTTATGAAAAGTTGAAAAGAAGAAAGTTACTTTATACTCTACAATAAAAGATAGAAGGGGTAGAAGCTTAGTTGAGTTCTTACTCCCTTAGCTAAATGTATCTATCATCTGGGCAGAAACTAAGCTGTAAATAAATAGATTTAAATATTTGCTTGAGCAATATTTTTAGAAATCATTCAAGTTGAAAATAAGGATCAGTAGTACTTTATGAATGTGACATTCAGCTATTAATCTTAAAATGGAAATATAATGGCGTAGAAATCACAAAGCCTGGGTTCAAGTTTCAGCTCCAGTACTTTGTACTTGAGCAATCATATTATATATGAGTCTTTATTCCTTCATTAGTAAAATAGAATAATAATTTTTATGCCAAATAAACAGGGTTATTTTGAAGGTTAAATAAGTAGGGGTTGTGAAAGCACTTTGTAAATGATGCTACACACACATAGATGTGCATATATATATATATATATATATATATATATATATATATATATATGTGTGTGTGTGTATATATAAAATATTCTAGTACAATGTATTTATAATATTGATCTTTGAAAACAATGTATATACATATATATATACATACATATATATGAAAATTTATTTCTCAAATTTCTCAATAATAACACTGAGAAAAGACATTAAGGAAATAAATATTTATTAGTCTCCCTAAGACTAATCCTCTTCAAAATTTTAAAATATATTCTCTCTTTCTCTGTGTCTGTCTTTCTGTCTCTGCATATATATGTGTATGTATATACACATATATGTACACATGTGGAAATTTTCTCATATATAGTTTTTATAAAATTTCTCATGCTATATATAAATTTTCTCATATATTTTATTTCTCTCTATGCCTGTATGTTTGTATATACATATATATACACAACTACATAGATATAGATATATCTTGTACCTAACATACAGTATGATACCAAATGTTACTCTTTATACTGATCAAAACATACTCAAAATTAAAGAGGAAATTTACTGTTCTTTAAACATTAACTTGTTTTTGCTTCAGTTTTAAAACAGTCATAATAAGGGACTTTTTGGTATTTACACAGCTATAATGTGTCAGATATATGACCTTAAAGTAAGTCTTCCTGACTTTGGAGCTATCCTTTTAAGCACTGCCATATTGCGTTTCAAGTAGTCTCATCAGTTAGTCAACAAACATTTATTAAATGTTTGTTGTGCCAGGCACTGTGTTAAATACTGGGGATAGAAATATTAAAGACAGTCCCTTTCCTCAAGGTACTTAACAATCTAATGGGGAAAGGTGACACACAAAAGGAAGCTGAAAAAGTAGAGGAAGGGAAAAGAGGGGAATTTAGTAGTGGAGGGGAATGGAGGAGTGTAGTACAATGGATTACAGCAAGGTGGGAGACGAAGAGATGGTTGGCCTGGAAACCCTCTTTAAATGGAGACTTGGGTGGAGTTCTTTGCTCCACGCTATCCAAAACTCTTCAATCAGAGAAACAGAGGGTACTTAGAATATTAGTAAAAGACTAGTACCAAGGCTGACATAATTCCAAAGAATAAAAAGTTTCCTGACAATGAGTTTAAATGATGACAGTTTAAATAAATCTTTTCAATAGCTCATAATAAATGGAGGCAAAATCTGTTTTGTAGATACTGTGAAATATGACTAAAACCAGTGAGGTCAGAATTGAGGTGGAATAAAAAATTATATATGTATATTTTATCTCATAATAAACATATGAAAAGCACAAATCTGTATAAAAATGCCAGTGAAAAATACTTAGCTTTTATGGAATTCTCTACTGAAAAAATGTATGGATTTAATAATGGCAGTTTGTATGCTTTTATAGTAAGTTTACCATAGCCTTAGATTTTCTGGGATTATTTCTATTATCTCTTTGATAGACACAGTTGAACAATGTTAAGACAATTATTCTTTTTTTTTTTATTCTTTTTTCCAGTGTGACACGCGGGAACCAAGTGGAATTCGAGTGGCTCCAGTTCCTCTCTACAATTCTTTCCACGATGTTTACAGATTTATTAATGTTCTTGCCTCTGCAATTTCTGCAGCAAAACTAAAATGAATAAACCTATTTTTAGCTGAACAAGCCTAATTATATTAGTGTCTCTGCTGTCACTTCCTGGCTGTTTCTGATTCTAGCAATGTAGTCCTTTAGAAGTGATGGTGTTATATAAAGCCAATTATATGGAAAAGAAAAAAAAATGTGTTGGAATTTTTGTAAGAGCCCTTTGTCATCCTTCTTCGGAGAATTAGTGTGGTTGCTTATTTTATTGGGCCAGGGAGAGGTTATCTTTTTTCTTTGTTTAAAATGTAGGTTTGTATTGCCTATAAGTCAGATGTTGCCATTTCACATCCAGTAAAATATTGTGAATTGATTTCAAAAACAAGCTGAGAGATAGTTTTAGTTTTTTTTTAAATCATCGACTTCAATTCTGATAGCTATAGAGTTTTTATTTCAGAAGTATAGTTTTAATTCCAGTTTATCCAAGAGGTGATGTTCAGTATGTCTTTTGATTGCATCGATACATGCTCAAGCACTTTAGCAATAGCGCTCCTAATTTCAAACTAAGGAAAAGGAAGTATGCTTTCCACTATGTGCCCTTATCTCTGTAATACCTTTTCCTTCACTGTTCATACTGTGCAATTCTGCCTTTTAACTTGATCATCCCTTGACCTCAGTGTCCAGAAAAGACATGAAAATAATTGCAAGTCTGTTTTTCCCTTTCACTATCTATTCCACTCTATCCTTAAAATGGATTGGGGTTTGAAAAGCAAGAAGGGTGTGAAGGGAGGGGGTGAGAGGAAAGTGAGCCTGAAATGTTTCAGGCAGAAATTGTGGAGGTTGGGAAATGAGCATACTCTTGCCTTGTGATTCCCAAACATGCTCCACCTACATTAACTTTTTCAGAGCCTCTCCTGTGTAAATTGCCTCTGATTCTTATCTCCAGTGTACGCTACTGGATGCCATAATTATTTTTTTTATGGATTTTGAAGAATACTTCATATTCATGGCAAGAAGGTGGAGAGGGGTGGAAGAAGCAATATTCTGGAATGCATTTTCATAGGTCCTATTTTAACAAGCTTGACTGTACTGTTCTTCTGCCCCAAATGGGAAACAATTCTTAGTAGCAATCAATGAAAAGAAACAGGTTCTGACTAGGTGCTTAACTACAAAATATCTTTTGCAATCATTTTCACTGTAAGTTTGGGTTAAAACTACATCAGTGAGGTCAGAAGAGTCTTCAGAACTTGCAAATGAGTCCTTCGCTACCTCTTAGAACTTTATGTAATTTCTTAAATATTATAAAATTTGACATTTTCATTCCTTCATGGTACAAATTGTTTTAATTTTAGTAGTGATTTGGTTTTTTGCGGGGGGTGTTGTTAGGGATGGGATTTGACTGTTTTTTTTAGAGAAATCTCAACATAGAAGCTCACTTTGCTGACACAAAGTGTTATTTCCTTTTTTTTCTTTTAGTCTTAGAATTTCCAACTAAGAAATTGTTATTTATTTATAATTACAGGTAGAATGTGTCAAAGGTAGGACTTGAATTCATCTCTCTAAATTGAAATCTCTAACTAGAATTCATGATTATGAATTTGATCTATCCACTATCATATATATATATATGTGTGTGTGTGTGTGTGTGTGTGTGTGTGTGTGTATGTATATAGAATACATAATTACCTGTGTGTGTGTGTACTAATGTAGTACATGAAGGGGAGTGATAAGCTTAAAAATGAATAAAAGCTTAGGAAGAACTCAAAGTATAAAAGATTCTAGGATATAGAGATGCAGCTATCTAGTCTGGATTGCTCACTCTATAGAAGAGAAACCACCACACCAAGTGATTTGCTCAATTAAGTCACGTGACTGAGGGACTTAATATCAGGTTTCTGACTCTCTATATGGTGCATTTTCCAAATGTCTATTAAATGAATGAGTGAAAATGGACTGTATGTGTACAGTTCCCTGATTTCTTAAAGTCTATTTTAGTACTTCAATGATATTTGAAGCATACTTTATTAAGCACAATATACTTTTTTAAAACCCTTTCCTATTGATAAGGAGAATGTTTGTAAATGTTTATTAACATGCTATGCTGTAATTTAGGGTTAGTGTCAATGACAGTTCATCTGTAGCATTACACATGTGTAACATTTCACGTTCTCTACAGTGATCCTAGAATGCTATGCTATTTTAAGCAGTAATTCTTGTGCTTCCTTGTATAGAGTTCTATCATTTCTATTCTTAATATACCTAATTCTCTCCTATTTTACATATAGTCATCTAAGTAAAGACCAAAATTCAAAAGAATCCTATACACAAGCTGTTTTTATAACATTTTTTTGCTGCTCAGAGAGTTTCTATATCAGATAATTCAGGGTTCGTGGCTATGGAGGTTCATGAATATATTCTGAGAGATTGTAAGTGTCAGAAATCAGGTCACTAGACATTAAGTAAAGAAGATTTCATCATACTTCAGGACATCATCTCTCCAACCAGTAGGTGAGCCTACACTATTAGATGTTAGAGCCAGCGGTTTAGAACATCAAATTAATGTAACCAGTTTGATGAGTATGTTTCCTGTGCAGACCTCTTAGCTATATACAGCTTTATAGACATAACCTAATTATGGCTAGCCACCTTGCAAATGTGTGCCACTGGTCACTGTGTCACAGGCAGCAGGTAAAAGGAATAGGATGCGAGATCAACACAAACCCATCATCACTGACAAAAAGAATCAAAATACATTTTTGTTTGGCAGTGGGTAATAGTGTCAATATCTTCATATGCGAAGGAAAGTATATGTTTTATTACATAGATTATACATATTTAGAAAGAAAAATGCTAATTGTATTATGAATGTTTACATATATCTTTATTCTAAAATTACAGTCCTAGAGAGTGAATTCTTCACGTAAGAAAAGGGACTTTTATGTAGCAACCACCACCAAAAGCGAGAAACAGAAATAAGCATGTGCTCAGTTCTAATCAATACCTATTTGACAACCCATTGTGAGTATGATACTAAATGTTAACACTTTAAGAAAGATATATATATATATATATATATATATATATGTCCTTGTGATCTTAGCCAATAAAATATTATGTCAAAGAGACAAGTAAAAAAAGATAATCTTTTCTTCTAATAGTAAAGGTAGTCACATTAAAAAGTAGGTATTTATTAACATATACTAGCATATGATCATAAATTAAAAGCTGTAGAAGACATGAGAGGTTAGGTGGGAAGTAAATGCCAAAGAAGAGAGATGATATATAATGAATTTTAAAAATCATTTATAGGAAAATGTTTTAACATTACTTTCAGTTTTGAAAAATAACATGGAAATTGGCAGGAAAAGGTGTAATCATCAAGATCTCCTTGACATCCTTTGAACTTCTACATTTCAATGTGGTTCTCAAGTGCATTTCCATTTTAAAATATATAATCGGTGGTTCTAGAAAAAGAGTAGTTAATTTTAATCATTCAATTTTAATGTTATCTTCAGGTGCATATAAGTGTTTGAAATCCAAACAAAAATTTCTGCTTTATTATTGAAGTTACTTTCCAGAAATTGCCAGAATTAACGATCCATGTACAAAGATTTGATTTAAACCAAATAAAAAACAAAAATATACTGACTTCTGACTTGGACCATTCAAATGTCTTTCTCACTTTGTCCTGACAATTTAAAAGAAAGTGCTAAGAAGATTGTGGTATGATAATACCTAAAGTAGTTCAATTTCCCTGCAAACACCTCAGTAAAAGTTAAGAATGTAGCAGTTAAAAAAGGAGTAAGGAAAATAAGCTTTAAGTTCCTCTACCTAGCCCAGTAATGCACCAAACATCCTTCATAATCCTTCAGAAACTTCGATATTATCAAAGTAGTCCCAGCTCAGTAGAATGGTCCCGAGAGGGGATCAGCATGCCTAGGAACCCAGACTGATAACAGTATAGGGGACCATACTCTATAGGCCGGTGACAGGACAAGGGCTCTAAGCAAAAGTTGGGTGCTCCAAGGATCCATAATGGAAGTTCAGCATAGGGGCGGCCCCAGAGCAGCACAGGGGGAATGTCTTCAGAAAAAGGCTAACAGGTCACAGCTCTGGCAAGAGAGACCTTAGAGCCTGGGGTGGGAATACTACTGAAGACAAGGGTGAATGACCACAGGTAGAAAAAACAGACAGCCCTGGAACTCTATAGCAAGAAGGAGTTACTCTGTAGAGCCTCCTCTGTATAGTAGTAACTTGCAATTTGTTTACAAGAAGATCCAAGTCTTGTTCATCACACTCGGCAGCATGTAGGATTTGTCAACACTATGCAGTTGTTGAGCAGAAGAAATGTATCAAATTATAGACTCTCCAACCTGGACAGCCTGTCAAGATGTGCAAACCAGGAACAGAATATTTTGAGGAAAGACTTTGGGCTGAAACACCCAGGGAATAAACTCCAAGGAAGAGAGCAACCCTCCAACAAGTCTAAGTGAAGCCTCAAAGATCAAATTATAGAAAAAAGAATGTTTCATTAATGCAAATGACAAATATGAGAAAACATACCAAAACTGACAGTTAAAGCAGTTCTCAGGAAGAAAATTCCTTTCTACAAACTTTCAGGAAGAAAAATAAGGGGGAGAAGGAATACATCATTTTATTATTAAAAAAAATAACCTTAAGTATATGAAAAATCCCCAAATAAGCAAGAATGTAGAAATTCTAAAAAATTAAAGAGGAAATTTTAAAAATTGAAAGAAAAAAGCATTGAAGTTTTGAAACAAAGTAATAACCTGATTTTTAAATGGCGGAGAGATAAATTGTTTATATAAAAACTAAATTAGGAGAATTCATAGCAATTAAAGAGGAAATTATCAAAAACCTTCATTCAATAATGTGATAATTCAGAAGAAATAGATGAATACTGGAAAAAAATACAAAATACACAGATTAACAGAAGAAATGGAACTATTTAACTCCAATATCAGAGAAATAAATCATAAGCAAAAGGTTAAAAAATCCTCCAAAACCAGATGGTTAAGCAAATTCTTTTAAAAATTTAAAGAAAAGTTAATTACAATAAAGTGCAATCATAGCCCTCTCTCCCAAAAAAGCACCAATCCAATTTCTTTATATTATACAAGTGTGTTGATATTATGATCCCAGGACCTGAGTTCTGTGCTAAAAGGGAACCCCCTCCTCAAACCTCCAGAGAAAAATTCAATTTCACCATCCACAAATTCAAGGGTAAGAGTAGAAACTCTTCAAACTGACACAGTACCCCTGACTTTCTATTCTGATTTTCTTACATCTTATTTCCCATCATCTACTATGAAATGCAGTGGCACTAGGCACCTTGCTGGTCCTCCAACCAAGCAAAGACTCCTCTTTCAAAGTATTTCAATGGTTGTCTATTTCTGTAACTCTCTGATGCTTCCCAAATAGCTTTCTTGTCTTCCTCCAAGTCTTAGCTAAGATGCCACCTTCTGCAATAGGCCTTGTCCAAGGTCTGATTTGTAATCAGGCAAGTGGAAGTGACATCAACAATTTGAACTTAGTCCCCTAGCTTGACTAAGTCTTGTGGAATATCTCAATACCTTTTAATTGATTTTCCTTAAGATTCCTTAAAAGGTTTTGAAGCCATCCTTGAATTTTGGTTAGCAAAGGACACTAAAAATTCAAGCTGTTGATATCATTTCCGTGATTGGGTACCCCTGAAGCAGCCATGAGAAGCTCAGTATTGCTCTATTGTACCATCCAAGAGAGTACTCAGTCAAGAGGTTAGAAAAGCTGAGTCAACTAAATGTTTTTGTACATAGTTGCTTACTTACACTACAAAATACTCAAGAGCAGGGATTTGTTTTGTTTCTGGGTTTGGGGTTTTTTTGCTTTTTTTGGTATCCCCAGATTTAGTAGTGCTTGGCATATAGCAGATACTTAATAAATGCTAGATAACTGACTGACCAGTTTTAAGAAGTTTCTTTCTACCTGTTACTGCCCCTTATTTCTTCCTGTGATCCTCTTTTTATTTTAAATTCCCATTTTTTAGAATGACTGTAGGGTCTGTGTCCTGACTTTGAGACAGTTACTATAATCCAAAAAGAAAAATTAATATCACTATCTGGCACCTATCTATAATTTCTACAAATTTAACATTTGCGTACAACAAAAGACTCTACGGGGAACAACTTGAATCACAGTACCACACACCAGGAAAAAGACATTTAAGACTTCACTCTTGGAAATGGTGGCACAAAACTAACATCTTCCCGGGACAAGCACCAATTTGCTGAGAGGAACTTTAGAGATCATCTACTCCATTCTCTTTATTGGCTATCTTACAAATTGGGAAACTGAGGCCAAGCAAGGTTAAGTGACTTGCCAAGGTCATATACCAATTAAGTATCAGAATGAAGATCTGAACCTAGGTCTTAGGAATCCAAATATAGTATTCTCAACCAGACACCAAGATGAATCTCCCAAAGCAATGCTTTCACATGCTGTTCTCAAAGGTTGTGTGTTATCTATAAGATTCATTTCAAATGCTTTTGGCTGGTATTAAAGGTGGCACATTTGTTTACTGTTTCCATATATGAATGCTGTGCTCCAGTCATTTTAAGTTTGTTTGTCATGAAAGGAACATTGAATGAAAAGTAGGATAGAACAGTGGGCAGATTGTGTTCTGTCAGGAAGATCTGAATTCAAATTCAGGTTCTTGACATTAGCTATAAGACTATGAAAAAGACAATCTATTTGAGTTTCATTTTGCTTGTTTCAGTCATGACTTATCCTTCATGACCATATTTTTTAGCAAAAAAACTGGTATAGGTTTGCCATTTTCTTCTCCAGCTCATTTTACAGATGAGGAAATGGAGGCAAACAGGGTTAAATGGCTTATCCAGGCTCACGTAGCTAGTAAGTGTCTGAGGCTGAATTGAAATTCAGGCATTCCTGGTTCCAGGTACAGAGCTCTCTTCACTGTACTCTGTAGCTGCCTTTAGCAGTCAAAGTTTCAAAGTGAAGTTTTATAGAGCTAGAAAAAATAATGAAATTCATGTGAAGAACAACAGGTCAAGCATCTTAAGTTTACTAATAAAAAGGGGGGGTGGGAAGAAAGGATGTACCAGATTTCAAACAGTGCTACAAATTAGCACAGTTATCCTGTCCACAACCTGATTTTCCCCATCCTGGTTTTGGTATATCATAGGTCTGCATAAGAAATTAAATTGGAATTCAAGGGGAGTTTTGTGGAAGCCACAGATGAGCACACAGGGCAGCAGGCAACACAAAAAAATTGTGAAACTCAGAAACGTATAAAATATATGTATAGTATTTGTATAATATCAATGTATCTTAAAGTAGTTTTAGTAATTATCTGTTTATTAATTAAATAATAAATAATTACAAAAATAAGGAAAATTAATTAATTATTAATTGATAATCTTTTAATAATTCAGGCCTCTTCTCTGGTATGAACTGAGAGCCAAAAGGAAGGGAAAACTGTAGTTGTTAAATTGATTTAGTATTGTTTTAAAAATTAGGCACTATATAAATACTTAATCCATTATCATCTTCATTATTATTAAAATAGATTAGGTATTACAACATATAGAAGCAAACAAACACCGCAGCATGGTGGTGGTGGTGATGATGATGATGATGATGTCATCCCCCATCTCGGTCATGATGAGAGAGTTGGAATATTCCTTGCTTCCCATTGCCACTTCTGAACTTGCCCTCTACCACAAGCACTCGGTAACTACCCTCTTTTGAAGTCCCTTTAATCAGTATTCATTATCCAATCAAGATTCTGATTGTTACCTACAGATTCCCTAAGACATTCTCCTTTCTTCTTCAATGCCCACAGTGCCTACTTCACAGTATCTCTCCACCTTGTCTTCTGCCCTCATACAAATTATCTTACAGGGATACTGTCTCAAGTACACTTACTTCCTACTTTCCCCATCTGTTTACTCAGTTTTCATGAACTACTCCTCCACTCCTAACCTGCACAAAGAGATGGTGAAATCCGTAATCTTATTTATCATCCATAATTATGTTACATTTCAAAACCCTTATACAAGCCATAAAGTATCTTTACCTGACCTCAGTGTTCTATCTTTGCATCTGTTCTTCTATCTTGTATCCCCTAATTCTTTTCTTGATCCCCACTGTGTGTATCCTCCCATTTCAAATGTATTTCTTGGATTATGGTTTTTAATCCATTCAGCTATCCATCTCCATTTTATGGGAGAGTTCATCCATTCACATTCCCTTCATATTCAGCTCACCCTGTGCCCTCCATTTATATATATCTATCTGTCCACACACAAATACACACATACACTCACATACATATGCATGCCTATAAATAAACACACATATATATATAATATACACATACCTACGTACCTATACACACCTTCATACATATATGTATATGTTTATGTATATATGTATTTCCGCTATACTGAAAAAGTCTTCACTAATACTGAAACAGGTCTCAAGAGTTACAAATACCATCTTTACATGCTGGAAAGTAAACAGTTCAACTTTAATGAGTTCCTTAAGGTTTCTCTTTCCTGTTTACCTTTTCATGTTTCTCTTGATTCTTACATTTGAAAGTCAAATTTTCTATTCAGCTCTGGTCTTTTCAACAAGAGTGCTTAGAAGACCTCCATTTCCTTCAAATTCTATTTTTTTCCATGATATTCAGTTTTGCTGAGTAGGTGATTCTTGGTTTTAATATTACCACCTTTGACTGGAATAATATATTCCAAGCAATTTGATTCCTTAGTGTAGAAGCTGCTAAATCCTGAATTATCCTAATTGTATTTCTACAATATGTGAATTGTTTCTTTCTGGTTGCTTGTAATGTTGTCTACTTGACCTGGGAATTGTGGAACTTGGCTAAAATATTCCTAAGGGTTTTCCTTTTATGATCTCTTTCAGGAGGTGACCAGAGAATTCTTTCCATTTCTATTTAACCCTCTGGTTCTAGAATATCAGGGCAGTTTTCCTCGATAATTTCTTGGAAGATGATGCCTAGGTTCTTTTTATGATGGCTTTCTAGTAGACCAATAATTTTTAAATTATCTTTCCTGTATCTGTTTTCCATGTCAGTTGTTTTTCCAATGAGATAGTTCACATTGTCTTCTCTTTCTTCATTCTTTTGGTTTTGTTTTATAATTTCTTGATTTCTCATAAAGCCATTAGCTTCTATCTACTCCATTCTAATTTTTAAAGAACTATTTCTGACCCAAATCAGGCAGTTGATTACCCAACTGTCTGTAGGACCGTTTGTAGGATGACAACTCCAGAAGCAGTTCTGCTGTGGCAATGGCTGCAGCTGCCATGAGACTGGTGCTGGGGTAGGACCATGCTCCCTTCTCACTCAAGTAAAGGACTGATCTTTGAAGCTGCCCATTATTCAGCACCCTGAAGGCTACTCCAGTCCCATGCTAGGCTGTGCTCCATTCCCAACATGGTGCAGTAGACCCTTCCCATTGGCCTTCCAGGTTGTCTTGGGCTAGAAATCTGTTTCACTCTGTCATTTTGTGGCTTCTACTGCTCTAGAGTTTGTTTAGAGTCATTTTGTATAGGTATTTTAAGGGCCTGGGGGGAACTCCAGTAGGTTCATGCTTCTACTCTGCCATCTTGACTCTACCCCAAGATAGAACTATTTTAATTTTTGTCTTTGAATTCTCAGTATCTAGCATAGTGCCTCTAATATGAGGTGCTTGATCAGTGATTGAATTGAATTATACTTTTTAACCTACTTAGGTGGAACACAATTTGAAATCATTTTATACTTCTTAGTGTACTTCATATTTTAAAAACTCAAATGCTTATTTAATTGTGATATAAATTCCTATTCTTTTATGACATCACAATAGAAAAATTAACAGGAATGGCTTGTTATCTGGACATAGAGGTTAAGGTAATTAATATCTTCCAAATATCAGCTATGTTAACAGAAAGATCTGAGATTAAGGTGAAGAAGAAAAGGAACATTGATCAGTGGCAGTTACATTAGCTTCAATGCATAGTAAATCATGTTTTTGTTTTTAATTTATATTTCCAGCATATGATGTAAACAAGAACACCTCCAGATATTATTTTGGCAGGCACAAAAACTGTTTATTTGACAGATGATATAGAGAATAATACATGACTCTTAATTAGTGAGAAAAGTGTGACTTAATCAAGAGATTCTGATGGCATTCAAACAGTTTGTAGATAACTAAATGGAAGCTGCATTACTGAATGACATCCTAAATACATTTTACACTCACAAGAAAAATGGAAGCTTTATTACCTTAAATAAAAAAAAGAATTTTAGTAGGAAATATTCACCATATTTCACTATGGGTTGTAAGAGTAGTGAAACTAAATAGCACACAACATAAGTAAAAATTTTCTGTTCTGAGCATTGGGATAAATGCTAACCTAATTTGAAAAGCCCTTCCATTAATCAGAAACTGACACATTATAACATTTATAGCTAGAAGGGACTCATTTACTTCAATCTTTCCATTTTCTAAATAAAGAAATTGATTCACAGAGAAGTTAAATAATTTGCCCAGGATCACACAGATAGTAAGTAAAAGAGCTGGGAAGGGTCTACCTAAGATATCCAAACCAATATACTGAGGACTGAGGCTCAAAAAGGTTAAATGACTTCCTTAAGGTCATATAGTGAGTGAAAGGCAGGACTATAGTTTGAACACATAACATCAGATCCTAAATCCAGTGTTCTTTCCTCTACAGCATATGTACTATATTCAAGTGTATATTTGACTGTATCCTAAAGGTTCACATAGTGAGGAGAGAGTCTCTTTGGGGAATACATATAATACATACACAAAACTGGACCTCTGCTTAAATCTAGGTGAAAGCTTCTAGGGTAGGGACCTTCCTACTCTAGGTTTCCAATATGCAAAATGAATGCTTGGGACCAAAGGAGCTCTGAAGTCCTAAATCTGTGATCCAGCACTATATTCTACATCAGTGCTGTCAAACAAGTAGAAATAGTGTCCACTAACCTGTACGTAAAAATCCCTGTGGGCCGCATATTGACTTAGTCTTAAAATGTAATGAGATCTATGTTTTATTGTATTTTTATTTATTGGATTAAATATTTCCCAATTACATTTTAATCTGGTTTAGGCTACACTCAGGAGTTTTGCAGTGGCATGTTTGACATCTTTGTTCTACATGGTCTATTATGTAAAGCAAACAACCCAACTGCTGACTAGTCATTCCAGTTATTTCAGATATTAACCATCAAATTCTAGGATTGCACAGTCTTTTCAAACAGTTGCTGTACAACTCTGCTTGTTAAAAAGTAACTCTAATTTATTCCCAACTATAGATCATTTGCTTTTTTTCCTTCCTACCTCTTTTCCAGAGGGGAAAAAGAAATTAAAAAAAAATAATATTAAACTCTTGTATCACGTAGACATAGTTGAGCAAAACAAATTTCCAAATTGGCCACGTCTAAAAATGTTTCTCATTTTACATGTTACTCCATCCTCACTTTTTCAAGAGTTAGTTAGCATTCTTCATCATCACTCTTCTGGATTCATGGTTGGTCACTGCATTATTCAGAGTTTTTATGTTTTGCTTCTATTTACAATATTTATGTTATAGTATTAGTTATGTTATAATGTAACTCTCATTTGTGGCTCCAAAAAACTGTAGCATGGGCAGCACCCTGGTAAAAACCATTTTGACTGATGGGCTAAACTAGGTTGAGAGTAACCAACAGGTTTCATATTCTTCAGTGAGTTTGAGGTGTGTCTATTCCAAGCATTGGAAGATTTCTCTGGGTAGAATGGGCAGATGAGAAAAATTTGTTCCTAAGGCCAAGAAGGTGACTATCAGATTTATCCATTCACAAAAATACTTTTTGCAATATGTAATCCATTCTTCAAAAATGAAATTATTATTTAGTAGTCTGTATTAGCCATGTAAGGAAGCCACTTTCATTCAGCCAATCAAAATGTGATACAACTCACTTCTCAATCATTAATTCTGTGGAATTTTGAATCTTGTATAACAAGATATTCCATGTTACCCACTTTCCATATTTACAACTTGGGGAAGCATGACATTTCAAGACTCTCTAGATTGGCATACTGCTCAATTTTCTCCAAAAGTGATGACTTAAGCAATGAATACTGTATTAATGAAGCCAAAAGCTAGATAATGAATCAATCTGCTCTTTAAAAACATGCATACACACATATGAACTTGACACTTAAACACTGAAAAAGAGTAGACAATTGTGGATGTCACAAGAGTGAAAAACCTTTTTTTCCACTGTAGACCCAAGGGCTTTCCTCTGGTGTGAGAGAGCTTTCTATTTTATTGAACTTTATGAGATTAGTTTTTCTTAAGAGGATGGGTGCTGTCTGCTAAATCTCTCATACAGATCACTTATGGAAAGAAAGAAAAACAAACAATGTATGTGTAGGGGATTGTGCGTGTGTTTCTGTTTGTATGTGTGTATGTATGTATATGTATATATACATATATATTACATAGACAGAGACAGAGAGAAAGTATGTGTGAGGCAGATGACTGAAAGAGACAAGGAGAACTCCAAGAAGCAAAGACTTATCCAATTGTCTGTGCCAGACATATGACAATGTCTGTAGCAATTTCTAGCCAGACAGGAGTTTGGTGCCAGAAGCCTACAGAGTAGCTGAAAAACAAAACTGAGTTACTGGATTCCCAAGAGTCTGTTCCTCCGAGTCAAGTTTTATTTAGCTATTTCTGAGTTATTTTTATCCCAGGACTTATTGCTAAATCTCAGTCACAGTTTTCCTAAGTTTTTTAGGGGGATATGGTGGGGGGGCTAAAATTCAAAATCAGCAGAATTGAAAATTAAATTAACTATTTATCTTTGACCAAGGATTTTGTCTTGGTGGTGATTGTATACTTGTATTTGCCATTTTGATGGGTCAAATGGAAAGATGATGCTTATTTAATATTTTGCTTTCTATTAAAAAATAAATATTTAGTAATTATTTGTTGAATGACCAGATCATTTAGAAAAACCAGTTACAACATTTGGGACAATTGTCCCTGGGTTTGAAATTTGCCCTTGGAAGTGAACAACATTTTATACTTAACAGAAGTAGACATTTGCTAAAAGTGAATACGCCCAAGGAAACTAATTATTAAGAGTCAGTAGAGTATGGTGGAAGGCATATTGGGTTTGGAGTCAGCTGACTTGGATTCAAACCTTGGATCACCTACTTATTATTTGTATGGCTTCAGGGAAGTCATTCAATCTCCTTGTATTTCAGTTTTCTCAGCTGAAAAGTGAAGGAGTTGGGTTAGATGACTTCTAATGTCCCTTTCAATTACTTATTGACGATTCTAACATCAATAACCCATTGCTGAAAGAGGGCAGGAAACTCCTCTGAATGGTCCCAAATACTTGATGTTTGGTTTACTTCAGGGATGTATTGGAGCCAATTCCTTCTGAGCAAACTGTTAAATTTTCATTTAAACCTTGGAAATGGGCAAATGCTACAAAACAGAGTTTGATTTATTGTTTTGTTGATTTTCAAGAATTAAGTAATGGAGAATATGTTAATCATTCAGATGAAACTTAAAGAAAGTCAGTTAAATACTGACTAGCACACCACTGACTATAGCCCAGAAAACTGCACTCTTGTAAGAGGAACCCCTCTCCCTATGGTCTAGAAGAGTGGCATATATATATATATATATATATATATATATATATATATATACACACACATACATATACATATATATATTTATGTGTGTGTGAGTGTACATATATATACGTCCGCTCTCTAGGTAATATTTTTTTCAGTTTTTCTCTCCTTGAACTCCCACATAGGAGTATGGGATTAGAGATGGCAGGATCCAGATGCTTTAGAGGCAAGACTGTTGTAAGATTAAAATTGTTGCCTCTGAACTCAGGTCAACAGAAAACTTTGTTAGCCAAGGGGAAACATCAATATTCTGATGGACCTGTGATCATAGAAATGAGGACACCCCTTCCATTGGTACAAATCATGTATTCACCAGTTTTCTTCATTGTTTCTATAGTAGGCTAGCTTCCATAAATATAATGAGCAGTCAAGTCCTTGTTGGAGTACACTGACTTGCTCTTACATATTGTCATTGGCTTGTGCCTCTATCCCACTGGGAACAATGAACACTCCAAAACTGATCTCAAATCCAGTCATATCACATCTTTGTGACTTCATATTGCAATCAAAAGCAATGGAATTTGATTCATAAAGGCATGGTAATGTCATCAGTAGCAGAAAGTACCGTAAATCCCAATGCCACCCCCTGGGGTGAAACCTCATTTTTTTCAATAGCTTCCCTGTGATTTTCAAGCTTCAGGGGAATAAATTAGAAAATTTAGTTGCTTTAAACCTCCTTTATCTTTCTGTCATTGACATGGGGGAGTAGGGAGCAAGGGGAGGGATTAAAACAGGTCTAATGATTGAAAATACAATCCTGGCTAGAGAAGCAGGTAACTCAGAACAATGATGACGGTGGTCAAGGCAGCTAGATGATCCAGGGGTTAGAGTGGTGGACTTGGAATCAGGAAGACCAAAATTCAAATTCTGCTTCAGACACTTACAAGTTGTGTGATACTGTGCAAGTAATTTAAACCTTCCCTACCTCCATTTCTTCATAAAAATAGCTCCTGTCTCAGAGTCATTGTGAGAATCAAAGGAGATGACATGGAAAGTTCTGTGCACACCTTAAAGCACCATACAAATGCTAGCTATCACTATGATCACAATTGCTTTGGTAGTGGCTCAGTACCAAGATGGACACTTTCGCTGCCTCTCACAATTTAAAGAATTAAATTTTGGCCTGTACATATATGTATGGCTTCCATTATTGTACTATCACTCATGGCTCAATTCCCCCATGTCCAGAATGTTTGGTTAACCAAAATGCTACTTCACAGGTAAAAAGAGACCAACGTTTAGACAGTGCCAGATTTAGAAAGAAGGCTGGACCCACAGACATGGCCATGTCAATCTTTCTTCAGAGTTTTCTTTCCTCTCTCAGTCTTGTGTCCTGGAATTCCAGCGTTCTGCCTTCTCTGTCATATCCACCTTATCATAAAATTGAGCTGAGAAAGTGTCTCACTAAATAGTAGTTTCAGAAATACCACTCTTGAGACTTTAGGGCTGAGCTTCCATTCATGTTCTACTTAAATATCAATTTTCAACTTGAGATAGCAAAAGGGTGGGGAGTGCTGATTTGTTGAAATATCAAAGTCTAAAACACCTCACATTACTACTATCTCTTTCAAATCTCTTTTCTCCAGGTAAAGAAATCCTTATATCTAAGTGCAACATATTATGGGAATCTCAGATCCAGATTGTCCATGACTCATTTATTACTGTACCTCTGTTGAAGAGAGAGATGGAAGAATTGATTCAAAATGTGAATGAATTCACTTAGACCTTCTCTGTAGCCACTGGGAGATTTATTGACGTAAAAACAGCGGGCCTGAGATTCAGCAAGGAGTTAAATAAAGGCAATGATATAGGAAAAAGACCAGACTTATGTAGCATGATTTTATTTCTTTATGGGGGTTGGAGATCTAGGGTAAGTCTTGCAAGATAAAGACACAGTATGAGGACAGTACTTATGGGAGTTGGAAAGACACAGGAAGAGGACTATGAATGACACAAGATAAGGGAGACAAGAAAATCCCATTCCCCAAAATGGGAGAAGGGGACAAGGAATTTAATGGTCCAGGATAAGGGGAAGTTTTGTGGTAAGGGGAGACTTTAGGACACTTTCAGGTTAGAAAATAAACCCGGATTGACACAAAGTCAATCCTTAACATTATTAATAAAATTTTATTTATTTTGATAAGCAAAAAGCCACCTCTCACTTCCAGCTCATAGAAGTCTTGCCAGGTTTTTCTGAAACCTTTCTCCTCTTCATTTATTACAGTACAATATTATTTTATCATATTCATACACTACAAACTTGTTCAGCCATTCTCCAAGTGCTAGTCATGTTCCTCTCCATTTCAAAATTTTTGTTATGGCTAAAATAGCTCCTATAAATATTTGAATACATGTTTATGTGAGAAATAATTCAATATTAATCAGTTTGCTATGATTCCATAGGGGTCGTGATTTCAAGTTCCATATAAAAGATCTATGAGCTACAGGTTGAAGTTCACTTGACTAATTGTAGGAAGCTAAGTAAAGGTCCTCTATCCATTTTTTTCCTTGTTATGGGGCCAAGCTCAGCATGGAAGAGGTGATTCAACTACATGAGAAGTCACCCAACTTATTTGTTTTCCTCCAGGCCATTCTCTCTTGTCCAACATGAACAGGTGATCACCTTATGACCCTTAGTCAGTGGACATGAATTATGCTTCATCTAACTTGAGACATTGACCCCCAACCTCACTGATATATTGTTTCTAGCTGATGCATCTTTGGTCTGCCAAAACAAGGCCTATCAACCAATGGGATTCTGTACTTTGTATAACCTCTCTAGAGTGATCAAGTATCAAATCTGGTATCAAGTCATAAAAATAAGGCACTGGAAGAAGGGGGAATCTCAGATCATGAGGAAAATCTGGGATCCACTTCATTAGCTGTGCCAGTGGCTCCCAGCTCTGCCTCAGTGGTTTTTCTTACAGATTGGGCAATTACAATCCCTACATTATTGGCACCCTGAGACAGGATAGCGATGTATAGACCTCAACATCTTCAGTGATGCCCCTTCAAGGAACCCAAAAGGGAAGTGCACACCAGGTCAAATTTTCACTGATGGCTCCCCAGTATATACAGGCCTTGGTAGCTTGGGTTCCCCTTATTATCTGTACCCACTGCATGCTGGGCAGTCATCTTGACATTTGTCTTGCCACTGGATTTCAATGACTGTGGAGGAGAGAGTGAGCCTGATGACTTTGTGTATTTCTGCCCCACTCATATCCAATTTGTGTACAAGTGGAACGATAATCACGACGACAACAAAGGTTTTGTGTAAAGTTCTGTGTAAAGTTTCTACACAGAGAAAAGGACTTCCAGAGCAAGTGTTGTGAGTTAAACCCTGTCATAATACACATTTCTTAAATGTGTGCCGCACCATAATTATTATATTATGGAGGCTATAGGAATTTACTAGGTTCTGAGGAGAACATTTTATATTAATTATCCTTACCATGTTATCTGAGAGACATCATCATTGTCTTCTTCTTCTCCTCCTTCTTTTCTTTCTCCTTCTCCTCCTCCTCCTTCCTTTGTCCCCCCCCCAAATTTACTTTTTGTTCAGTGTGGTTTTCAGTTATGATTTCTTGAAATAGGGTTCTGAAAAGACAAGTCTTTTAAAGTCCATTGTGTTTTAAATACAGTTACTTGACTCCACCTTAAAACCCAAATCACTCTGACTTTCATTGAAGGACCAATAATAGCCTCAACTCAATCCTCTATGGCACATTGTCTAACTTTTGGCTGCTTAGACAGAATACATATAGCAACTATTTTTTGATTTGGTCTGAAACTCTAAGGCTCTTCCTCTTCCAGATTGATATCTTCATGACAGTAAGTTGAGTCATCTTTTATTTCAACTCTTACCCAGCCCTCAGTCCATAGACTGAGACCTTGAAAAGACTTGAATTTTGAGTGGCCAAGGTCAACTACTGCACCCTGCAGCATCACCAAATCATCTTGAGCTTTGTCTTGGCATTGGACTTTGAAGACTATTTGTATGTGTGTGTGTGTGGGGGGGGTGTCACATAACTGAATGTGGGGTGTTGTGAAAAAATTTGGCAACAGTAAAAGGTTTCTGAATGCTCAATATCTAAAAATTAAGTCAAAATCAAAAGTGTAATGAATCTGAGGTGTTTCTGGCCCTGCTTGCCCATGTTGCATTGTACAACTTCACTGCAGCTTTAGTTCTGAACATACAACATGCCAACTTTGCACAATGCATGCTGTCATACCATGTAACACAAATGAATGCAGTCAGAAACACCTTGACTCAGATTTGAGACTATTGTATGTTATGAATTTCAGTGTTTTTACTGTACCTACAAAGTTTTCTGCTCTTAAAGAAACAAAATAGTTTAATTACAGAAAATAAAACTTTTAGTATTTTTTGCCATCATTCCTCAGCATGAGAGTATCAAATTAGTATATCTTTAGATTGTACTGTGTTAGAATGTTTGATTTCTAAAATTGCTGTTATCTCCTTCTTTTACAGAAACATAAGGCTTTAAAAGGAGAAAGTAAAGACAAAAGCCCACTAATACTATTTCTCCATCATAACCACTGTATGTATGTACATAAGTGTGAACATCGGTTATTTAAATTAAGCACAAACAAATGAAATTTCATATACTAAAGCTAGCATTTATTTGAGAAATTATTAGCAATATTTATTTATATTTTAGGACAAAAATATTTTCTGGTTATGGATGAGTAGCTACATTTAGACAGAAGAGGTAAAAATGCTGATGGCAATGTGGCAGAGTCTTCACGACCAGGTTGTAGTACACCTAAATTGGCAAGAAAAATAAAATATGTCAAATTGTTTTTGCAATATGAATTTACTTCTAATAATGACGATGGTATGGAAAAAACTCTTTGCTTAATTTGTAGTGAAGTTTTGGCTGCAGAAAGCATGAAACCAGCCAAAGTAAAACAACATCTTAATGGAAAGTATGCAGTGTACTGCAATAAATCAAAGGAATATTTTGAACTTAAAATCTTCAAATAAAGAAAAACAATTTTTTGAGAAATTTGTTACTGTCAATGAAAAGTTTTGAGTCTCATCTTATGAAATTTCTTATTTAATTGAAAAAACTAAAAAGCTGTATGTCAGGGGTGAAGTTTAGATTCAGTCAAAGGGCTGCACTTGAGGATGTAGAGGGACACTTGTGATCTTATGTATAGATCTCATGTTACCTGCTGTTATTAAAATATCAGGAATAGTTAGTTCATAGGAAAATGTGTGGGGATGAAATTTTTAAAATTCCTGCATTAAATGATACTATTTCCAAAGAATTTCCGAAATTAGTAATAACAAATTCCAGCAGCTAATTACTTGGCTTAAGGGCAGCCCAAAGTGATCAATTCAATTAGATGAAACAACTGATATTTCTAATATGGCATAATTGTTACTTTATGTAAGATATGTTTATGAAGGAAGAGTGCATGAAGAATTGTTGTTTTGTTACCCTTTAAAAGGGCACATGACAGGGGAAGAATATATCTTAATGTTGATGAATTTTTCACAAATGAAGGTTTGCAGTGGAAAACTTCTGTTGGAGTCTGTACAGACAGTGCTGGAGCAGTGAGGGGTGACAATTGGACTTTAGCAAAAGTTGAAGCTGATAGCAATGAACATATCAATTTTACTCGCTTCATGATCCATCAGGAAGCACTCATAACAACAACAACAAAATATCACCAGACTTAGATGTGGTGCCTCATGATACTATCAAAAACATTAACTTTATTAAAAACTATGCCTTTAACAGTCATTTGTTTTCAAACCTTTGGAAAGACATGAACTTTGCTAACAAAAGCTTATTCCTACATGCAGAGAGGTAAGGTGGCTCTTAAGAGGGTAAAATTTAAACAGATTGTTGAAACTGAAAAATGAAGTTTGAGCAGAAATTCAATTTTGTTATTTTTTTTCATAATGACTTATGGCTTTCAAAACTGTTATTTGTCAGATTTTTATTTGACAACTCATTTATTTTCTTTTTTTAAATTTATTTATTTTTAGTTTTTCCACAAGGTTTTGAGTTCTAAATTTTCTCCCCATCTCTCCCCTCCTTCCCAAGACACCATGCATTCTGATTATCCCTTCCCCCAATCTACCCTCCCTTCTATCATACCCCTCCTCTTCCCTTATTCCCATCTTCTCTCTTTTCTTGCAGGGCAAGATAGATTTCTATACCCCATTACCTGTATTTCTTATTTCCCAGTTGCATGTAAAAACAATTCTCAACATTTGTTCCTAAAACTTTGAGTTCCAACTTCTCTCCCTTCCTCCCTCCCCACCCATCTCCACTGAGAAGGCAAGCAATTCAATATAGGCTACACATGTGTAGTTATGCAAAAGACTTCCATAATAGTCATGTTGTAAAAAGCTGACTATATTTCTCTCCATCCTATCCTGCCCCCCATTTATTCTATTCTCTTTTTTGACCTTGTCCCTCCCTAAAAATGTTTATTTCTAATTACTCCCTCCTCCCATTTGCCCTCCCTTCTACCCCACTTATTCTCTTCTCCCCTACTTTCCTGTAATATAAGACAGATTTTCATACCAAATTGAGTGTGCATGTGATTTCCTCCTTAAGTCAAATGTGATAATAGTAAGTTTTACTTTTTCACTCTCACCTCCCTCCTTTTCCCCTCCATTGAAAAATCTTTTTCTTGCCTCCTGAGAGATAATTTGCCCCATTTTATTTCTCCCTTTCTATTCCCAATATATTTCTCTCTCACCCCTTAATTTTATTTTTTTAGATATCATCCCTTCCTATTCAACTCACCCTGTGCCTTCTCTCTCTCTCTCTCTCTCTCTCATATATATATATATATATGTATGTAAATGAAATCTCTCCAACTACCCAAGTACTGAGAAAAATTTCAAGAGTTACAAATATCATCTTTCCATGTAGGAATGTAAACAGTTCAACTTTGGTAAGTCCTTTATGATTTCTCTTTCCTGTTTACCTTTTCATGCTTCTTTTGATTCTTATGTTTGAAAGTCAAATTTTCTGTTCAGCTCTGGTCTTTTCATCAATAATGCTTGAAGGTCCTCTATTTCATTGAATGACCATTTTTTCCCCTGAAGTATTATACTCAGTTTCACTGGGTAGGTGATTCTTGATTTTGCTCCTCATTCCTTTGACTTCCAGAATATCACATTCCAAACCCTGTGATCCCTTAATGTATAGAAGCTGCTAGATCTAATCTCCTCATCACCAAGTTCACATTAAGTGTCATGATTGTCTAATCTCCTTAAATTCAGTGTGTTGCCAAGTCTTGTAGAGTCCTCCTTTATAACTTTCTTACACATCCCTTTCTCTCCTTGGACCCTACCACCACACTGGTGCAGCACTTTATCACCTCACACCTAGACTATTGCAATATGTTTCTGTTTGGTCTCCCTGCCTTAAGTCTCCTCCAACTTAAGCCTATTCTCCATTTAGTTATTTGAGTGGTAAAGTAAAAGACTGAACATATCACTCCTCATTCAATAAACTCCAGTGGCTCCCCATTACCAGTAAGATCAAATATAAACCTCTTTGGCTTTTGAAGTCCTTTACAACTTACCTTCTTCCAACCTTTCCAGTCTTCTTACACCTTACTCTACCCTTTCCCCTTCCCAACCACATATTCTAAGATCCACTACACTGGTTTCCTTGATGTTTCTTGCACGTGACACTCTATCTCTTTAGTTCTTTGCATTTTTACTGTTTGTCCTCCATTTCTGGAATTCTCTCTCACATCATCTATATCTCCTGGTTTCTCTGACTTACTTCAAGTCTAAACCCTGTCTTCTGCAAGAGCCCTTTCCTACACCTTAATTCTAGTGTATTCCATCAGTGACTATCTCCATTTTACCCTGTATACATCTTATTTGTACGTGGTCAATCGCATGTTACCTCTTCCATTTGGTTTTGAGATCCTTGAGGGGAGGAGCTGTTTTTGCCTTTCTTTGTATTTTCAGGGTTTACACAGCATCTGGCACATATTACACATTTTATTAATGTTTGTTGACTGACCAACTGCTGTCACCCTAATTTAATCCAGAAATTTATCTTATTCAAAATAAATGGTCAAACCAAATAAAACCATGCTGTTACTAAATATCTGGCGATTTTGGTTAAGATACCTTATTTTTCTGAGCCCCAGTTTCCTTTATCTGAAAATGGTCCCATTGGCTGTCATCTTCTAGGAGTCAACAAAAGAAACAAAATGCTTTAAAATAAATTTGTCATTCATGAGTCTAATTTAGCTAATATTCAAAAACAGATTCATATAAAAATTGCCCTGAGGGATCACTTAATGTTTAAAACTCAGTATAAACCAAAATACCATGAAAGAATATTCTGTGATAAATGATGAATGGGTGAGAGATTCTCATTTGATGCTCTTATGCTTTCTTTAGCGTACACACTCTCTGTTCTTAAGATCACAACCTATCTTTAACTTAGTAGACAGTCTTTGAGGGTTATATTAAAAGCCCTAAGACCAACTTGATAACAAACATTTCTGAATTTAGTCATAATGGTTCTCAATCATCTGTTCTCATCTATATGGAAGTCTTTCCAGTTTGGTAGGACTTCCAGAGCTTATGCCCTTCTGACCTATAGTATGATGAGTATTACTTTAATGGTAGTTAATTTACTATCAAGTTTGAATTAATTTATACAGTACCCTTATCTTAAATACTACCAACAATATATGAATGGTACAAATATAAATTTAATCTATTGTCTATAACTATAAATTGTAACTTTTTGATGGGCTTGGTGGATTGGAATTACAGGATATAGGTTCAAAGTTTAGCTGGGCTTTTTACTGTATATGCATCCTTAGGGAATTCTCTTCAACTCTCTAGGACTTAGTTTCCTCATCTGTAAATAAGAGGGTTGGTCTAGATCTCTAAAGTTCCTTCCAGGTCTAAATTCTGACTGAGGTTTCCTTTTTTGGTTTTCATTTGGGTTGTTATTCAATCTATAATGTATACAATAGGCACCTAAGTTTTGGTTGACTATATAGTTGGAAACTTTAAAATATTTTCTAAAGTAAAAGTAAACTCTATGGAATTTATTTTTAAATGTCAAGAAGTCCAGAAAATGAAAATACAAAAAGTTAACATTAGGTGTCAGTATTTTACATACTATTTAGTGAAAATATAGCTGGTAGAAAAAATAGAAGATAATTATAAGCTGCATTTTCATAGGAAAGTTATTATTTTAGCAACAACAACATCATTGATACTTTTGTATATTAATTTTTAATGGGTCAGAATTTGTCATATGCCTCCAAATAATGAATTGAAGGCCCTTTGATATTTCTTTATTTCTGAGGATCAAGTGATTATGTTGCTACAGTGAATATTATATGACTATCTTGAAATGTTTATTTCATTATGACTTCTAAAAGATTTTCAAAATTAAATGCATTTTAGTGGGATGCAATGAGATCATAGTAAATATTTCAAAATATACATGATACATATACATACTTAAAGATTGATAGATTGGACATATGATGATTTTTAAAGTTATTCATTTTTTATGAAGACAGAATCACAGAATTAGAGCTAGAATAGATCTTATGGTTCATCTTTCTCAATCCCTTTGTTTTACAGGTGAAGAAAGTAATATGAAATGAAGTGATTTGCCCAAAGTCACACGGTTGGTCACTAACAGAAACAAGATTCTGACACAGGTGTTCTGATCTCAAATACAGCCCTCTCTCCACTCTATCACTTTGCTTCCATTAATTTGATAGTGTTTTATTACCTCCAACCCTGAGTATTTATATCTCTGTGTATCCAAATATGAGTTTATCTGTGTAAGTGTGTATATGTGAGTGTGCATGTTTATTTCTCTGCTGTAGCAGCAGTCATTAGCAAATAAAAGTTTCTGGATTATTGTCTCAATTATCTTTGATGGTGTTCATAGATTACAGAATTGAAATAATTTCCCAGAGGACCAGAAATTTGAATAACATAGAACCTGTTACAACATTCCTCCTGACTTTGTCAAAGATTTATTTTGCATAATGTTTTTACGTAGTGAGGGATAAAATTTCTGCCCAGCATACATATTCTTAAACCCTGGTATTTGTAGAGCTTTATACTAGATCAGTTTGTCCACTGTTTTGCATTCTTCTAAGAGATAATGTTTGACTTTTGCCTTTGTGGTATTAACTTTGCAGTGAGATGGACAATGGAGACATTCAAGTGTCAGGAGATCTGGATTCTAGGTAAATCTCAGCACTAGCTAGCTCCATCTAAGTTATTTAAACTCTCTGGGCCTCAGTTTTTGCATCTGCATAATGAATCACATGGATGAGATGTTTTCCAAGGTTCCTTCCATTGCTATCATTCTATTAGCCTATGACATCAGAGAATATGACCTCTAGATCTTTTTGTTATTCTTTTAGTTTTACCAATGTATTTTTTATATTACAAATATTTAGATTACTTGTGAGAAAAAATAATAATTCATCATAGGAAAATATCATTTTTAACTAAAACTCATAATAGAATTTCCTCATCTTAAAGTGCATGCAATTATTTCATGAGTAGGAACACCCCTCCCATACTTCTCCATTAAAAAAAATTAATAGAACTCCTCTCTCTCTGTGTCTGTCTCTATGTGTGTATGTGTGTCCCCTCATTCCCTCATGCCCACTAAGAAAAAAAAGAAAACAATAATTCATTTCTTGTAACAAACATGCATAATCAGGACCTTATTATAAAGTACTGCTCCACTCCAACCAATTGAACCTGATGTTCATCTTCCCTAAACTCAAAATCTTTTACCTGTTATTGCTCTTCACTAGCCCACTAAATCTGCCTTTCTCTGAACAAGTCCTCTAATTTCTGAACCTGTGGCTTTTTTCATTAACTCCTTTCTAAGTATATTGGACTATCTACCCAGTCTAGACAAGACTGTCAACTGTTTTATACTAATTATCTTCCACTAAACCAATATTCCAATCTAAATCACTTCATCAGGATCCTCTGGGCTGCTCATTAATCCTTTCTCTCATATCTTATAAATCACTTAACATATTCTCCATTAGAGTCATATAAAACTTTCTTCACCCTTCTCAATCTCCACTTCTATGCCTCTAAACCTCTTTCTTAGCAAATAACATTTGCCACAATCTTACTGATAATAAAAACAAAGCTTACTCGCTCTTCATTTCAAGATATTTCTTACCTTCCATCTTCCATCTTAACCTTACAACTCTAAAATTTTCTCATCCAAATTTAATTTATCATATGCTATGACCTAATTTAATATCTTACCATTATAACAATTTCTGAAGGATAAAACTATACTCACAATTTTCTTCCTAAATCTGCTTAGGATCCCAATTTTTTCTTTTTCCATCAATGCTATAATCATTCTCCCAGTCACTTAGAAAAATTTTCCTAGAATCTCTAGGGAAATAATAAAAAAAAACAATTAATGAGGAATGGCACTCTCAAACCTCACATATAGCATAAAATAATTAGGAAAATTATTGGCACTGATTAAAAAATAGGAAAAGCTTGTCATAAGGACATAGATATGAAAGAATCAAAAACAACCAAACCCAATAACCTAATGTTGAAAAAAACCCAAGAATATATACTACTTTGTATAGAGTTTCCTATATGATAAGAACTCCTGGGAAAGCTAGGAAGCATTTTAAAAAATAGTAGTTCGAGGGAGGGTGGAGCCAAGATGGTGGAGTAGAAAGAAACACATATGGTAGCTCTCCCCCCACAGCCCATAAAATATCTGTAAAGAAAGACTCTCTACAAATTCCAGAGCAGCAGAAGCCAAAGAAAAACAGAGTGGAGGAGATTTCCAGCTCAGGTTGACCTGAAAGGCCAACAAGAAACATCTTTCACCCTGGACATAGAGCTTAGCCCAGCCCAGCCTTGGCCCCATGGTGCAGCTCAGCTCTAGGAGGAGGATATGAGCAGGACTCAGAGGGTGGAATCTCTAGTTGCAGTAGCAGCAGTTCTCAGATCCCTCAACCCACAGGCTCTAAAGGTCAGGGAGAGGGTTTTTTCAGCTGGCAGAGAAGGGAGAAGGGCCTTCCCATAACTCTGGCCTCAGGCAGCAGCCACAGAGGCCACATTAGATAGGCAGCAGCATCTTCTACAGCAGCCCCTACAGCAGCCTGCATCCATTGTTGGATCATAAAACCCCTGGGGGCACTGAGCAGTTGATTCTTACCTTATCCCTGTGTAGAGGTCCTACAGCAGCTGATCTTTATCTCACACTGAATAGTGTCCAATCTCAGCTGCCAGTGCTGACTTGGCAGAACTGGAGGCCAGGTGGTTGTCAAGAGGTAACTCCAGTATGATTTTGGGCACAAAAATCTATTCCTGCTCCCAGACCAGTGTACATGCTTGACTGTGCCACTTGGGAGGAACTGAGATCTTACAGATCCCCAGAGTATACTCTACTATTGATAAAGGACCCAAAATTCAAGCAACTTGTTGGGAAAATGCCCCAAAAAGAGGAAAAAATAAGACTAATAGAAGGTTACTTTCTTGGTGAACAGGTATCTCCTCCCATCCTTTCAGATGAGGAAGAACAATGCTTACCATCAGGGAAAGACATAGAAGTCAAGGCTTCTGTATCCCAAACATCCAAAATAAATATTCAATGGGCTCAGGCCATGGAGGAGCTCAAAAAGGATTTTGAAAATCAAGTTAGAGAGGTGGAGGAAAAACTGGGAAGAGAAATGAGAGAGATGCAAGAAAAGCATGAAAAGCAGGTCAACACCTTGCTAAAGGAGATCCCAAAAATGCTGAAGAAAATAATGCCCTTAAAAATAGGCTAACTCAATTGGCAAAAGAGGCTCAAAAAGCCAATGAGGAGAAGAATGCTTTAAAAAGCAGAATTAACCGAATGGAAAAGGAGGTTCAAAAGCTCACTGAAGAAAATAGTTCTTTCAAAATTAGATGGAGGCTAATGACTTTCTGAGAAACCAAGAAATCACAAAACAAAATCAAAAGAATGAAAAAGTGGAAGATAATGTGAAATATCTCATTGGAAAAACAAC
>CM053771.1:241697774-241724730 GCA_028658325.1 Potorous gilbertii | reverse complement strand
AAGTCCCAGGTCACAATGGTCTGTGCATACAGGAATGTCCCAGGTCACAATGGTCTGTGCATACAGGAATGTTCCAGGTCACAATGGTCTGTGCATACAGGGAGTTTGTGGTTTGGGGAGGTAAGGGCAGTTTCTCCTGAGACTTAGCTCCCAGCAGATTTGTTCTATAAAACTTAGACTCAGTCCAAAGGCTGCACCCAAGGACCTACTTCCCCACCCTGGACTAGATGTTCACTAGAGGTAGCTAGATGATGCAGTGGATTAAGTGCTAATCCCAGAGTCAGAAAAACCTGACATCAAAACCAGCTTCATATATTTACTGTGTGAACATAGGTAAGTCATTTAACCTTTGTTTGCCTCAGTTTCCTCAATTGTAAAGTGGCAATAATGATAAAAGGTACTACCTGTCAAGTTTGTTGTGAGGTCCAATGATATTATGTGCTTAGCATGTAGCCTGTCACATAGTAGATACTTTATAGGTGCTTATTCACTTTTTCCTTCTAGTTCTAAATCTTTGATTTTTAATATTTTACCTTGGAGTCTCTCCCTCTGGCACAAGCTACTGAGCAGGTAGATGTTGGTTTCACTTTCAGGAAAATGATTTAAATTACCACTAAGGAGAGACCACATCTTTGTCTGAGTCGAGCTCTGGATCAATTATTGTAGTATCTCTCCCTCTCAGCCCATGGGGCATGCTCAGAATTGCCATTTCAGGTTCTGGTGACCACATGGACGCTTTGAGTCCCGTTTTCAATCTTGTGGTGGCTCAGTACTTAAGGGACTCTGAATTTTATATGATGTGATAAATCCTGAATGGTCCCTTGGTCATCCCCCACCTCTGTTTGTTGCTTCAGTTAAAATAAGTGACAATTTCCAGTCCATCCTTTAAACTACAACTCACTGATATGGTAAGTATGACCCTCTCTGTTTCATGTCTTCCCAGAAAGGGTTTGGGGGGGCGATAAGTGGTGCTCTTTCCTTCACCTTTTGGGCTACTATGATCTATTGGGTCAAAATGTGAGCTTGACCTTGGATCTCAGCTGGTTTTTTCCTTTTAATATCTGATTTTTTTAATAAGTGGCTGTAGTTGATGAGGTTCTGAGTCCAATGAGATGAGATGTTAGTTGTGTCAGTTGCAAGAGCGTGCTGACTGCTCATATCGTGGGACCTCAGGTGGTAACCCAGTATTGAAAGTTCATGGTATTTTATTATGATGTGGTAGACCCCCAGTGACCTTTTGGACTCCCTCTTCCCCCAAAGAAAGCTTTGATCTTTCCATCTTTGGCTGTGATTCTTCTATCTGCCAAGTAGTTCTCTTTCCTTTGATTTTTCTGTGCAGGTTAGAAATGATGAGTCATAATGAATTGAAAGGAAAGATATGATTCCAGTAAATCCTGACTAAAAGCACAAGAAGATGGAGTATGAAGCACAAGGGAGGCCAGACTCTTTCTCCGGATCACTAATTGGTGTTTAGAATGACTCATCTTTTAACTTGGGTCCTGAGAGAAAGGCATACTATTCAAAACAGTTATATTTCTATCCTCAAAGGCCAAAGATTAACCTTTAAAAAATGTTTAATGTACATTCTTCTGACTACACTGATGTTAAATTCCCTGAATCCTGGTCAAACCTGAGACAAACTGTAAAGCATGCAAAGTTCTATGTTTGCATTCTTTACAGGCATGTTGGTGGAGTGGATAGAACTCCTGAAGGGAAGAAAACCTGCATTCAAAATATAGCCTTAGATGTTTTCTAGTTTTGTAACCTTGGACAAGTTAATCTTCCTCAATTTCCTCAACTGTAAAATGGTGATAACAGCAGCTATCTTCCAGAATTGTTGTAAAGATTCAGTGAGATAATATTTGTCAAACACAATACCTAGCACATAGTAGTAGGAATTTAATAAATTGTTATTCCCTCCCTCTTCAATTTCTGCTTTGTTAGACACCTTTTAGATACCAATACTCTTGTATTATCCTTTATCTACCCAGAGTCATCTTCCTCAAATCTGCAACACTCTTGGGTTACCCTTCTCAATAATAGCTCTTTTCAACAACATAGAATATGTGTATGGTGCATATGTGTGTATATAGGTGTATGTATATATGTATATGTGTATGTGTGAATGTCCATTGAGATAATGCTAATGGCCTAATAGGAAAAATAAAGAAAAATCCTAGTGTGAGAACGTAGGACATCAATTTACCCAGTTTTTAAAAAGGCAAATATCCTTTCAAAACGCTTAATCATTCTTTTCATCTAAATAGAAAAATCATTATAGTCCAATTCCATTTCCATCAATCTTTCTACAGACTAGTCAAATATGGTAGTCATTGTCATACCTGATTTAAAGATAATTTTTGAATACATTTTAAGAAAAGATAATCTAAAATATACTCTCATGTTAACACAAATTCATTAAACTTCATTTCACCGACCCTTATCAACAACCTTCCTCCACTATGGATTTTCTAAAGTCATCATTAAATTCAGCACTTTAGACTCTCTGGGTCTCAGTTTCTTCCTCTGTAAATAAGGGGGTTAGAACAAATGATTGTTGTGATCTCTTCTAGCTCTAAGCCCTGTGATTCTACTATAAATGAATATAAGCATTATAAATAAAAAATGTATTTTTGACATTTTGAATTATGTTTTATATTTCACTTTGCTTTTGTCCTTATTTCCACTTGAAACATGGTTAAGCTTTTTATTAGTGGCCTCCTAGGGTTGATTTACTTTATCAAAGACTAACACTCAGGCAGTTCTAAACTAAGGTGAAAATCAAAGTGAATATGCCAAACTTAAAGGCAGCACACTTTAGAGGTAAAGGAATACCTATTACTTTGTGGATGACACTGATAGGCAGACCAAATGCCTCATTAGCCTAAAACAAAGCTAATTTCTTTTTTGGATATTGTGTTTTATATGATCGCACCTGACATATTTTCATGCAAATTAATTGAAGAAACCAAATAGATTAATCTCTTGTGGGGGGGAGTAAAGGAAAAGAACATTGATGTATTTAAGTTCCAGTGAGAAACTATCTTGTGATATTGACCTCCAATGGACAAGATGAGGTTGGGCCCAGTTTCAATGAGTTAAGCAATACTTTTCATCATACACTCAACTTCCCATCAATATTTGTGACACATTTTATTTACATGGCCTGTAACCTTCATAAATGAGTATGTTATAGATCAGTAATTCATGCTTTTTTATTCTTCATTTTTATTACCTAAACTTAGTCTTCTAAGTATCGTTTTATGTTTCTAGTTAAATATAAGTGAAAATTGATTGGAGTATTTCTCAATGGAATTCTATCTTTATTTCATCATAATTGCTTCATATTTGAATAATGACAGATGAACTGCCTCATTCAATTGCCATTTTAAGGCTTTGAAGTCCCAATAACAGCAAAGGATTTAAATCCTGGAGCCATTATTATAGCAGAGAAGACGTTGGGGAAAATGAAAACTTATGGGGCTGTAATTTGTCAGAAAGAAAAGACTCCACGGGCTAAACATATTATTTTCTGGACAATTTTCTAACCTTAGTAGAAAATGCTAAACCACAGTGAAATGACTAGCCACAATGTGGCCGCTACTGGGCTGATCTGCTTCCATGGACACAAGCAAAATATAAAACACTGCTCTGAAGTTCATGTAGTAAGTCAGTGTCTCCATGATTATTTTGCTTCAGCATCAAATGTGGGTGCTTAGCTCCATGGCATTTGCAATTCCATTCAGCTACAATACAGTATTTCACCAATAAAGAGTTCATTAGATCTCTTTCTTTCTCTGACATTTACATCAAGTCCTGAATACATGTTAATACTCCAAGGTATGGATTTCAAAGTTCCCTTTATCTTTGCATTCAGTTTTAAGCAATTAATCAAACATTATGAAAAGACTTTAAAAACTAAGAAACAGATCTTGCATTCAAAATTTTAAGTGAGGTTGCTAAGTTATTCTATTAGTTGATTATGCATACAGAGCATGCAATTCTTGAATGGAGCTATACTTTTTTTTTCTACCTACACAAGTGTATAAAGGCCTTAATATACAATGGAATCAAATGTATAGAAAACTTGCCTCTATGGACAACTTAAAAAAACATGAAAGGCCACTAGCAAAGCACCACCAAACACCTAAAATCACTAGTCTATAAAGAAATTTTACAAAGGAATTAAAATGGATTACAAAAATGCAAACAGTGACCTTCAGTTGCAATGAATGACAGGAAAGGTCTTTTAATGGGAATCTCTAAATTTAGTCATTCACATCAACCAGGGATATACATCCATCTACATAGACTATCACAACCTTAGTCTGCTCTATATCCTACGCACACTTGTAGCTATACATCCAAATGAGTTGGAGAATTTTTTTTATAAAAAAGTGGAATGATAAATCTTTGTTGGCAGTAGTCAACTTTTCTGAATGCTAAAGTGTTTCTATATTGTAGACAATAAAGACAGAAGTCAATTTCTAATCAAGAATATTTAGCATTTCTTGCAAAAGTGAATCATACCTCATTATGATAAATTAACTAAATGTCAGACAAAACTTTTGTATTCCATATAATTGCTATCCTATCTACACAAGTTGGACTGTGTTAAATCCTAAAAAGCTGCCTGTATGCTACACAGCTTTTTCTCTATTCAGCTGTGTACCATGTGTGACTTACACAAGGATGTATGTCTTTTGGAAAGTAGCAGTGATGTAGTGAAAAGAGCCCTGCATTGAGAAAGGAGGCCTAGAGAAAAGTACTGATCTAATTCAAGGCCTTGGTCAATTAGCTCACCTCAATTTCCTCATCTACATAACTGGAATGAAAAATGATGTGTGCCATTTCTTGAGGGCCAGCATTGGCTTTAGCATGTCCTACTTCTTCTGACACTACTAAATGTGTGATCATCACCAAGTCACTTAAAGTCATTTAATCCTTAGCACTCCCAGGAAGTTCTAACACTTCCTGGTCAAATGTATAGTAAAGGGAGTTTCTGGACTGAAATTTCTCCAACCCAGATGAATCTTTTTAAAAATGAGGATAATGATGTTTTTTGTAATGATATCATATCACAGAGATATTTTGAAAAAATATTTTGTGAAATATTGTACTGATATGCTCCAATATTTTTCTCAAATTCTGAGAAACATGATGAATTGGCTAAGTCACTGGACTGAGAGGAGACTTGTGTTCTAGTTCCCTCCCTGAAACTGACCAGCTCCATGACCTTGGTTCATCACTCGACCTCTTAGGATGCCAGCTTTCTTACCTGCAAAATGAGGAGGATGGGGCTAGAAGACCTAGAAGGTCCCATCAAGTTCCAATACTTCCTTAGTATAAAATGGCCCTGGATAAATAGGACTAAATGTATTGACACAGCCAAGATCTCCTTACCTTGAAGAGTAAATGACAGCCTAACCAGGGATGGGAAATCTGCAGCAGTGAGGTTACATGTATCCCTCTAGGTCTTCAAGTCCGGCCCTTTGAATGAATCCAAACCAATCTGTTCTGTGAAGTTTGGATTCAGTCAAAAAGTCGTACTTGAGGACCTAGAAGGCCATATATGGCCTCAAGACCCCAGGGTCCCTGTCTCTGATATCACCTTAGCTTGGCTTGCTCCAGGCAGGACGTAAGACAGGTCTTCCCAGGTCCTCATCTCATCGCCTTGCTCTGCTCTTAGAAGTACTGTCCATGTAATAACATTCAGTAGGCAAACCTCCTTCTATTTCTGCTGCTTTTGTCAAAAGTTTTCATTGTTTTTCATGGTCGCAAAGTTAGTAAGCAAAATATCACTTCTCCCCTCCTCCCAGATTCCTCCATAAATCTTATCACATCAATAGTCCTCATAGTATGGCAGAAAAAAACATCTGCCAGACAGGGACAATTTTTCCTTCAAAGCTATGAAAGCCATGCCCATGACTTAATTGGCTCAAGACTAAGGCTCATACCATTGACAAACTTCCTAGGGGCTTCAGTACAATAGCTGGGCCCTCGAGAGGCAAGAGTTGTTCACTCTCTCAGGCTTCTGATTAACTCAGGCAAAGCTATTTTCAAAGCTTCAGGGAAAAATCAATTTTCAAATGAAGCAATACTATATCCTCTGTGGATATCCTTTCTTTCTATGGATAAGTAAAACTCCTTTTACTGTAAGATAGCCTTATTTCATTCTAAAACAGAACCTGAAATACCAAGCCAACCATTAGAGTTATTGTAGGTTGGAAGTGAGACTTAACCTAAAATACATGAGCACTTGGCTTCATAGAAAATGGCAGACATTTTATTCTAATGAGGGATTGGACTGTTGCATCCTGGGAAATGTAGTTGTCCATCAATCAGACATGCTTTTACATTCGACCCTTCCCCACCTTAGTATGTATGTCTGTATACGTATATATATTACACCTATTTGTATAGATATATGTATGCCATATATATGCAAATTAGACACCATGTATATATGCATACATTATATGTGTTTATGTAAATGTGTATGCATTTATGTGCATACATAATTATATATAAATATATAAATTCGTAATGTCCTATGACGATCCATGAAAATCTATTGAATGCAGCAGAAATTCTATATATTTGAAAAGAAAATATCAGAAAGCAATAGTTATAACTATTTAAAACAGAAAATTAATAAGATAAGGAAAATGGAACTCTGAAAGGGAAATACCAATTTTCTGAGGTTCCAATCTGAAAATCTATTACAGGTACAGGGATATACCTTATACCTCAGACTTCTTTCTTGGATTTCAATAATTCTTTAAAAGCTAAGGCAATTTTGACAACACTTTACCATAGCTGTTAATGAAAACTGGATAGTTTAAAAATGTATTGTGAAAGATTTGGGGAAGTTTAGTATTACAGTATTTTGGACCATCCTAAGAGGCTGGGAACTTCTGAGTGGCATATGACTTATATTCTTGCCATTTTCTTTGGCCAAAAAGCTATTTCCTTTAAATGATATCTCATGATGAAATAGACGATTGGGGAATGGCTAAACAGATTGTGGTATGAGAATGTAATAGTACATTACTGTGCTGTAAGAAACAAAGAATATGGTGAAATCAGAGAGATATGGAAAGACTTATATGAATTAATGCAGAGTAAATTAAGAACAGCCAGGAAAACAATGCACATCATAACTACAGTAATGTAAATGGAAAGACTACCACAAAAGAACTGTAAGTGAATGATACAAAATTATAAAGAATATATAAGCATGGCCCTCAAAAAAGAGATTCAGATGGAAAATTCCTCCCACTCCTTTGCAGAAGTACATGGTCCACAGGTGTAGAACACTGCACCTATTTTCAGAGTTTTTCAATGCATTGATAAATTTTGCTGATTTATCTTTTCCTATTTTTCTTGAAAAAAATATTCTTTGTTATATGAAATGGAGCTGTAGGAGGGACATGGGGAGGGATAATGGAAGAAATGTAGGAGATATAAAAACAAAAGAAATCAAAGTTTCTTTTGAATATGCACATGGATGTTCTGTTACCTTATTTCCAGCTGACTTCTTAACCTTTTTTTAAAAAAAACTAATATATTTTGTTTTTATATTCATCTCCTTTCCTGAATGCCTCTCTCCCTCCTCTCTTATCCAGGAAGGCTTTCCCTATAACAAAGAATTTTAAAAGAAAAGAAAAGAAAGAAGGAAAGATGGAAAGAAAGAAGGAAAGACAAGAAAGAAAGGAAAAAGCATCTTGGAAAAGCTAACCAAGTGACTCTGACAGCACATGCAACGTTCCAGCCATAATCCCCACCTCTACAAAGAAGGGAAGGAGGTGTATTTTCTGATGTCTTCTTTGGATATGTGTGGTCACTATAATTATGTACTCATCTGTTTAATTTTGTTGATAGCATTATTTCCTTTTACATTTTTGTAGTCATACTATACCTAGGTTTTGTTTTTTTTTCTATTTCTGCTTACCTTACTCTGAATCATTTGATCTAAGTTTAACCAGGCCTCTCTGAATTCTACATATCCATTGATTCTTAAAAAGCAGTAATATTTTACCCTGTTCCACAATTCCAAAATCTGTTTAGCCATTCTGTAATCAATGGAAGTCTACTTAATTCCAAATTCTTTGCTATTGCAGAAAGTGCTATAAGTGTTACAAAGTATGTGGAACTTCTTTTTCTGTCTTCGATCTCTTTGGGTTAAATGCCTATCAATAGGATGTCTCGGTTAAAGGGTATAGACAATTTAGTCTTGCGTTCTCAACATAGCTACAGATTAAATTGTACATCTTTTAATGACATAACCAAGTATTATCTGTCAAGACTGGCCAAGAAGGTTTGAATTCTTACCCCTTCTTAGGAGATCTGAGACAAAAGGAAGTAGGTAACTTTCTATACTCTCTTGGTAATACCAGCTATTTCATTTAACAAGAATTTGTTAAGTGCTTGGTATGTGTAGAGCATTTTTCTTTTTTTTTTTTAGAGCATTTTTCTATGGCTTGGGGAGAAACAAAGACAGATAAAGGATTATGTCCTTTTTTCAACGTGCCAGCTCATAAAGCCTCCCGTGTCAGATTTGTTTTATGTTACTTCATTGTCTGCAATACCCTTTCTTCTGTCCTCTGTTAATACACTGGTTATCTAACAATGGATTATTTTGTTTTACTTATGCTTCCTTCAAGTGAAAATTCAGAGGTTGGGATACTTTCTTTGTCATTCAAAATGTCACTTTTGACTCTTTTCTTAATAAAAGATCTCAGCTTGGTAGATCTGGCAAGAATTCATGAGTAAAGCCTTATCCCTAATCAATGATTAACCCCAATACCACTAACACAAGACCATCCCTCAAGGACTCCCAAACTCAATACAGCACAAATAGACCCACAGGGCCCTATGCTAACTAGGGTTACAAATACTAACTAAGGAGTCCTGCCTGCAAAGAGCTTACATTTTAATGAGGAAAGACAACATACAAAAGGGAGCTGAAGAATTGTGGGTGAGGGAATCTGGGGAAGTAGCCTACCCAAGGGAAGTAAAGGTTAGCTGGTCTGAACCTTTCCCAAAAGGGAGGTCCTCTAAGTACACACCAATGAGAGAATGGGGACACAGGGACAGAGGGAGAAAGTTGCTGAAGCCAAGCGTAGGGAATGAAGGTTAGAAATGGTCCATAGACCCAAGAAACAAAGAATACTGTTTCTGGAGCCACTCATATTCCAGGAATTTTTTCTTTGGTTTCTCCCCATTTCTACTAGAGAATGGCATGACTGGAACCAATACAGCAGGCTCATTCCTAATACAGAGATAGCCTGACCTAGTTTGGAGAAGCAGCTGTGGGGCATTATAAAGAAGCCTTGATTTATATTCAGAAAACCTGGGTCTGATCTTAAGCTCTGGCATTTATTTGCTTTCTGACCTTGGAAAAATTATTCTATCATAAACTTCAGTTTCCTTATCTATAAAATGGGTATAATAATGCTTGTACTATCTCTCTCATTGTGATGATGTGAGCATTAAAGATAATAAAATTAAAATAAGCAAAACTTCCAGATCTAAGCAAAGAATAAATTATCTGTGGGCTTGAAGGAATCCAGGTTAGGAATGTTAAAATAATGAACCTCCATAGATCTACCAGGTCGTCAAGGCTAGCAAGCACTTGTACATATGTTCATAATTACAGACGTGAGCGAGAAGGACCTGCTGGTTTTTATAGTGACTGTGGTCAGCTGAATAAAGAAGCATTGGTCCCATTAAGCTTTGCTTATAGGCAGAGTTCTCTCCCAGCAGCTTTGCCTCTAAGGCACTTACCAGCAACAGTTGTGTACTTTGGGTGGTCTGATGCCAGAGGGACTGATAACAAGTTCCTTGGTAACAGTCATTCTAACTTTTATTTTTTGAGGGGCAGGTGGGATGAACTATGATATTTTTAGAATGAAAAGCCCAAATTCTAGCCTCATTTTCTGAGGTTTAAAACTGCACAAGGAACCTTCCATTAAATATGGAATACTGAAACTTCGGGGTGATGTTGAGAGTTGTTTACAAAGTGAAGAGAAGGGGAGAGGTTGGAGTATTTGGTGGCTCTATGGTATTTCAAGGTCTAATCTACAGCCTTCTTGACCCCAAGGAGAGAGACAAAAGGAAATTTTGAAACTGTGCTCTTTTTTATAGTTTTGGTAAATCCTTCTTAACTCTGTCTCTTATTCAGAGAAACAGAAGTAAATCTGGTAAGAGAATAAATAACACGAGTTTTTTTTTAAAATGTATTCAAGATAGTTTTTAAGTCAGGCTGGTATAAATAAGAGAATGCCCATATTTTTTATGGAAAAGAGAAACCTCTTCACTTTAATGCATCTCTAATTAGTGGAATGTGGAAGTTTTCCTGATGCCCCTTGACAATCTATTTCTACTTCCCTATCTTTCCACCAATGCCTGAAGAAACTTGCCACCTCATTTCTGAAAGGTTATAGACCCTTGACTTGAATCTTGCAACAACAATTCTTCTATAGTCTTCATCTACCTAGATATTTCTTTTCTCTGTGATTGGACTGAAATTTTCTATAGGTTCTCCACCATAATGTGCAATTATCAATACCCCAGGAAGGCCATTGAGTCAGCTTGTTTGGCGCTTTGGAAAGTATGATGGAAATAAAGAACGGAGATCTGAGTTCAGGTCCTAACTCAGATGCTAACTAGTTTGGTGATGAGGAACAAGGCATTTAATCTCATCTCCCCATATATAGAATGAGAATAATGCTATTTTGCACAACCTACTGTGCAGGGTAGTTATAATAAAACTGTTCTACAAGCCTAAAATTGTGAATTATCAGTATAGTAGGATGTCTCCCAACCATGACAAATTTGTTATGGAACGAATTTCAACTAGACTCTCCTTGTACATTTCCTTGTTTGACTACTATAACACTCCTCACAGGGATCAGGGAGCAGCGTATTCCAACACTTTGCCACTTATTCAAGCAGTTGCCAGAAATTAAGTGGTGACTCAGGGACTAGGGCACAAGATTGAAGTCAGGAAGACCCGAATTCAAATCTAGCCTCAGATGCTTAGTGAGTGTGTGACTCTCATCAGGTAATTTAACCTTTCTGTTTCCTCCTCCTTAAAAGACAGACAATAACAATAACTCCTATTTCCTCGGATTGTTGTGAGGATGAAATGAAGTGTTCTCTGTAAAGCCCTTTGCCGACCTGAAAGCTCTGTATCAACGCTCTCGTTCTAGACGCTAGCACTTAATGAATGTTGACTTGCTCATTGGAAATGCTCTGCTTCCTTATTTCTATTTCTTGGAACCTCTACTTATCTTTCAAGGTTCTGCACAAATTTATCCTCTTTCAAGACACCTTTCCTGAATTCCCCTATTTGTTAATGTCTAATATATATATATATATATAAATATATTATACTATTTACTACATGATGTTTACTATATGTATATAATATATAATATATTATATATAATATATACTATATATGCTCTATAAAGTGTCTACTATACTATTTACTACATGATGTCTACTATATGTATATAAAATATACTATACTATATATAATATATACTATATGTGTATATATATGTATGTGCATATATATGTATATTACATGGATAGATAAATAGCCTGCATTTACTTATCTGCAAACATGGTGTATTTGTCCCCACCAAAAAAAAACCCATAATAATATAATGTTAACCCCTTGAGGCTACGACTGTCACACTTTTGTGTTTTTATCTCTGCTTCTTACCAGTAATTAGGGACCTAAATTTTTGTCCATTGATTGGGAAGAACAGTCTCAAAAGGAACAACTGGGGACAGATGGTAGATGTGTACTTATATTTATGTGTTATGAGGGGAGATACCTTACATATCTAGATAAATCAATGGAAGAGTACAAACAACTGGGTAGATTCCACAGAAGATGTACTGCCTGAGTTAAATTCTGAAGGAAGCTAGTAATGAGAGGCAAGGTGAGAAGGGGGCAGATTGGAGTCATGGGAGAGAGACTGTGTGAAAGAATGGAGAAAGGAAATGGAAAGCTGAATTTGAGAACAGCTAGTTGTCCACTTTGGATATAGTATATAAAGGGAAATAAAATGAAATGACATTGGAAAGCTTGGTTGGAGTGGGGTTTAAATGGCAAACTGAGAGGTTGGTATTTTGTCTTGAAGGAAATGAACAACCAATGAAGAATTTGAGCAAGCAAAACATGGTGGATGGAAGATGGATTGGAGATAACATGAGATAGGTGGAAAGTAAACATTTTTATTTCTTTTTCGTTGTTACTATACTTCAGTCATGTCTGACTCGTCGTGACTCCATGTGAAGTTTTCTTTTCAAAGATAGTAGAGTGGTTTGCCATTTCCTTCTCCAGTTCATTTTACAGATGAGCAAACAAGGTTAAGTGACCTGACAAGATCACACAGCTAGTAAGTATTTGAGATTGGATTTTAATTCAAATCGTCCTGACTGCAGGCACAACATTCTATCCTTTGTGCTACCCAGGTGCCTAATAACATTTTATGGGAAAATTAACAAAATATTCCCTTTTGAATAGAACAATTATTCATTTTGTGCCATAGACTTTCATCATGCACAAAGCCCAGGTACTCTTTATGGGAGGTCTGGAGGGTGGGAGGGTAGGGACCAAAAGTATTTTCTCATTTTTTTTGGACTTATAGACCCCACTCAGTAAATCTGGGAAAATTTAAACTTTGCAACACTCCTATTACATTGAGGCCAAGTCTATATTTACAGGAATATATTTCACAATATTGCAAAATAAATTTTTTATTAAAAAGTAGTAAGGACATTAAAATGAGCAACCATTCATCCAAAAGACACTGCAGAGCAATAGTATCCAAAATAGGGACTGGTTGCCATAGGCTTGACCCCAAAAAGTACTTGGTCAACCTCTCAGAGGGTAGGAAGGCAGGTCATATTCCACCTTTGCTTGTGATAGTCGATGGTTTGACTGCAATACAACCACAACTACTTTCTTCCTTCAACTCTCCTTTCCCTAGCTGTGTGACCTTGGGCAAGTCACTTAACCCCAATTGCCTCATCCTGGTCATCTCCAGTCATCCTGATGAATATCTATCTGGTCACTGGATTCAGATGGCTCTGGAGGAGAAGTGAGGCTGGTGACCTGCACAGCCCTCTGTCACTCAAAACAAAGTCAAGTGCAAGTCATGTCATTATTTCTCTGATGGTATGGTCTTCTTTGGTAATGAAGGATGAAAACACCTTTCCCACTTTTCTCTCTGCTTTTGTTGTTTGTCCTTAGTTCTCAAAGAGGACCATGACAACAGGAAGGTAATGCTATAACATGCAAGTGAATTGGATTTAAGTGAGGGAGGGCTGTACAAGGCCATCAGACTCATTTTCTCCTCAGGAACCATTTGGGACTAGTGGTCAGCTATAGATCAGGATAACTGGAGATGGCCCAGGTTGAAGTGAGGGACCTTGGCCTACTCAGGTCTCAGTGACTAAGGCTCAATAGGAATCGAGGTAGGGAATAGCCTCTTTACTTATGTCAAAGTATTTTAAAAAATAAAATAAAAAAATTTTTAAAATTTATCTAGGAGGAGAAGACTCTCAGGGTTTTTGACCAAAACAGAAATAATTGCTATTTATATTCATTCTGAGTCAATCAGGGCCTAAATAATGACCAAGTTGGGCTTGGCCTATTGGGTTGGCCTATTACTGGCCAACCAATGAGAGACATTGAGGTTAAGGTTGATTTTTATTTAAGGGGCAACAAAAAGGTTTTGGAGATTAAAATTAAAGGTAAGGATGTGATACCCTATGTGAATGGAGGGAAGGGGAGGGTAGGGGAGAAGAGGGGAGGAAGAAAGGCCCTGTGGTCCAATCAGCCAGCTCCAGCTTGACACCACCCTCTCCCCCCCTCCCTCCCCGCCTCCCTGCCCGAGCAGCACACTCCCAGACTCACTAAGCTTTTTGAGCTCAGCGTTAGCCCCTTACCTTAGTTCAAATCTGAAAAGGTACTTACCTATAGAAGCTGGGCAAATGCTACTGGGAAAAAAACCAGATGTTAAAACCATTTCTAATAGATGTAATGTGATATAGGGAAAAGCACTGTCCTTGGCATTAGAAAGAAATATGCTCCATCCCTGATATTTAATAGGTAAGTGATACTAAACAGGCCATTAAGCCTCCACAAGCCTCAGTTTCCTCAGAACAGATGGTATAGTAGATCTAGTAGCAGGCCTGAAGCCAGTGAGACTCTTCTTTTTAAGTTCCAATCTAGCCTCGGACACTTACTAGTTGTGTGACACTGGGAGAGTCATCTACCCCTTTTTGCCTCAGTTTCTTGTCTGTAAAATGAGCTGGAGAAGAAACTGGCAAAGCATTCCAGTGTCTTTGCCAAAAAATAAAAAAAAACCCAAATAGGGTCATGAAGAGCTGGACACTACTGAAATGACAAAACAATGACAACAAAGAATATAGATACTAGTACCTAGGGGATATACCACACAGAGTAGTCATGAGGATCAGTGAGATAATGTAAGGCACTTTGTAAGCCTGAAAGTGCTCTATATGTGAGCTATTATAAATGGGGAACACTGGCATTATAAAGGATGTATGAAGAAAAAAAGCCTCTGTTTTCAGATTTAAGAACTGAGAGATTTTGAGAGACTGACTGTGACTGAGTTAAAGATTCATTATAGGATTTCTTTTAATTGGGATTTTTTTTCTGGATGCCTGCAAAAAAAAGATAATTTCTTCTAATTTCCTTGCTTAGCTGTAGTCAGAATGTACATAAAAACAGATTTGATTTCTCGGTATCAAACATTCAGTGGAAAGTGGAAACTAAGGCCTTATCATTAAGACAAGACATCAGTTTGGCAGGGCTGTGCACATCCTTTGAACTCAGATGACATTGTCTCAGAGGACAAGATGTTTGATGAGTTTTTCTCTTCATATTTTTCTCTTTCTCTTTCTTTTTTTTAAAAAATATACTTTAAAGTTTTTTCTAAGGAAAACGAAGCAGCAATCTCTTTGGTAGAATGAAGGGGGAAATCATTCTGTCTTCAAAAGATCAGAGGGAGGGGGGAAGTGTCATTTTCTATTTTCCTTAAATATCACTCTATTAAACACTTGTGTGACAAGAAGTTCTACAGGCTCAGATTTGGGGTTTTATTCTCTCAGCAATGGATGAAGGACTTCAATGTTCCTGTACATCAAGAGGAGAGAGAAATCCCTGAGAAAGAATTAAAGGGAGAGAAAATGCAACTCTTACAAAGTGTATCTCATGCAATTGGTGTTTACCAGTTTTATAAGCAATAGCATAAAGTGAAACCAACCACTTGAGAACTACAATCTGTACATTTGATTAGAGGAGTCAGTTGTGGTGAAGTAAGGGAAGTGTGATCTTTAGAGACACTATTATAACTTATTTCTGATTCCAAATGAATTTGGAAAAGCCAGGACAATAGGAAGAGGAGAAAGTGAAAGGATGAATTGAAGAGTGAAATACTTGGGAGTTAAAAAAGTTGGTGAACAAGGGAGGAGACTGAGAGGAGAGGTGAGAGGTACAAAGGGCAGATGAATTAGCTATATTAATTTTTGTTTTACTACCTGCTCTAGTTATACCCAAAGCTCTGCCCAAAGGACTCTTCTCTTTGTACTCTTTCAGTAAACTCATAATCTTCCATGGGCACAATTCTCATCTCTAGGCTGATAATTCATAAATGTATATAACCAGCCCTATTCTCTACCTTCTCTGCTTAAGGAAACCATACCCCTCCTGTCATGTTCATGCCTTTGCACCAGGTTGTTCTCTGTGCCTAGAATGTTCTCCCTCTTTTACTTCTGTCTCTCAAAATTCATGTTTTCTTTTAAAACTCAGCTCAAAGTCACCTTCTGCACAAGGTCTTTCCTGATCCCGCCCAGTTGCTTTTGCACCCCTTCCTAAATTATCTTATATCTGCTTTTGTATATTTTGCATTCATCTATATACAAATATGTTGTCTCCCCTGCAATACTAGCTATCTAACATATTTCCAATTGGAATGCTTGTAAGGCATCTCAATTTTAACACATTCAAAACAACTAACTACCTTGCCTCCTAAACCAATCCATCTTCTAAACATTCCTATTTTTTTGAGGACAATGACATTCTTCTAGTCACCTAGGTTTGAATCTCTGCATCATTTCCGCATCTCCCCATACATCCAGTTAACAAACCTTGCCATTTCTATCTCAATGACATCTTTCACATCTGTCCCTTTCTCTCTACCCATATAGCTACCACTCAGTTTCAGCCTTTTACCACCTTATCACTTCTTGCCTGAACTATATCAATAGACTCCTAACTGGTTTCTCTACGTCATCTCTCCCTCTTCAACCGGTTCTCCATCTAGCCTAGAATGGTATTCCAAAAGTGTTTTTCTCACCATGTTACACCTTTTCTGCTCTCTACTAAGTAAACTCCAGTGGTTCCTTATTGCTTTTAGCATCAGATACAAAGATCTGTTTGGATTTAAATTTTTTCCACAACTCAGCTATCCTACCTTTCCAGCACTACCCCTTCTCCCTTGGATCGAGTCACATTGGCCTATTTTCTCTTCCTCATACACATAATCTCTTTCCCATCTCTGTGCTTTTGCATTAGCCATCTCCCATGTTTATCATGTTTTCCTCCTCATTAAGGATCCTTTTCTTAGGATATTTCCATGATTTTTTTCAAAACTCATTTAAAGTGTCCTCTTCTGAACAAGGTTTCTTTTGCTCCCTCCACCCCTATCCCTGACTGCTAGTGCCTTCCTCTCTGAAGTTGCCATGTTTAGAGGTATTAGCTACATTATTATGTGTTTTCCATAGACATATATATTTTTAAAAATGTTCTGCTCAATTAGAATGTAATAAAACTATTTTACTTTTGTCTGTGTATTTCAAAATCATGCTTAATACCCTTGCCCCTCATGAGAGCAAATATATTGCTAAAGTCCATGCTTATTCAACATCTGCCCATACGTCTTTCCAAAAAATAGGCATGTAAATGCAGACACAATCAATACACATTTATTAAGAAGCTGCTGTGTACCAGGCACCATGCTAAGCACTAGGCATAAAAGAGAGACAAAAGACAATCCTTGACCTCAAGGAGTTTTTGATCTAATGGAAAATTGAAGACAAGAGGGTTTAAGTGTCATGTCCAAGGTCACAGAGGCTGGAATTGGCAGAGCCATGATTCAAATTGAAATCCCATACCCTTTCCATTACACTTGAACTTTCCCAACCATACTTTTTCTTCTGTTCTTTATTATAAGAAATAGTTCTCTGGAAGGGGAAGAAAAGAAGTGTGTGTGTGTGTGTGTGTGTGTGTGTGTGTGTGTGTGGTACCTTGGGAAAGGTAGATGATATTCATATTTTAAAAACTGAATGCATGAGCAAATAAATTAATAGGCAGGATGGTTGTGAATAAGTATCATGAGACATATAAACTAACAATTATGATAAGTACATTCTACTGTAGTCCATGTCCTAGACTTCTCTGAATTCTCATTGAATTGAATCTATAACATGGCATATCCTCAGTGATAGTTTGTTTTGCTTCCATCCAGTTAGAAAACTAGGAACTTCTGAAGTTAACTTAGATCTAGGTCATCAGTAGCTTACCACACCAAAAGACTTAGGAAAGAAAGAGCAATCAAACATTATTTATTCCAGACAAAAATGAAAAGATACCATCAGAAAACAATGTCAGCTCCCCCATTGCTCCCCTGTTCCCCTTCTACCATTGGTAGGTTCCTCCTAAATTCTGCAATTGAAGAAGGTCACTGAGCAGCCCTGCTTCATTCTCTGGCCTTTGTCACCTTGTTTCAGTTGCCTATTTCCTCTACTCTTTTGATCCCTTTCTTCCATTGGCAAATTCCTTCCAAAAGCTGCATTTCAAGGAAGGGTCTTCACCAGCCATCCTTCATTCGCCCAACTTTGCCACCATATGTTTTTACCCTCTCTACCCTCAGTTTTCAACTCCCTTCTATTGGTTTTCTTCCTTCATGAGAATGTGAACTCCTTAAAAACAGAAAATGTCTTTCTTTTTGTTTAGATTTATATCCCTAGTGCTTAGCACAGTGCCTGGCACCTGGTAAGTGCTTAATACATTTTTGTTGATTTGATCCCCTCAAAGCTGGTGTTAGGGAAGGAGCTATTGATGTCTTTTTCTATCAGAGGGAAAGATAAAAAATGTTATATACACAGCCTTCATCTCAGTTCAAATAGTTGGTCTTTGCAGCTGTTAGTGGCCCATGTATCTCTTTTCATTTTTCTCTGCTCCTCTTAGCAATACTCCAGACAGCAAGAAGACAGCTGAGGCTATTATCACCATCCCTCACCATTTACATGTCATCCCTGCTATCTTCTTCCTCATGGCATGTCTTCCCTTTCTTAATCAGAGACTGCATATGGGTAACACAGCTCCCTTAGAGGTGTATTCTTGCTCTACTTCAATCATGTACATATCTTGGTGCCTGCTGTCTCATGTGAAATGTAGTCTTGACTCACCAAACTCACTCCTGTTACCTCTACAAATAATTTCATGGAGATAGTCTATTTTATTGAGAATTCCTCTTGAACCTAATTTTTTTTTAGCATTGTCATTAACTCATGCTATTTTACTAAACATACCTGATTTGTGTGTTGGCATAGGGTCTGGACTTGTGACATCATTGATAGAAGGGATTTTTGGATGAGGGAGGTCCCTCTGTCAATGAAGATCAGCAACTTCTTTGCAACTTAAACCCTTAGAGAATTACCTAGAGCATCCAGAGACTAAATGACTTAACCCGAATCACATAATTAGATATGTCAGAGATAGGACCTGAATCTGGTCTTCAAGGCTCCCTCACCAATATTTCTCAATATTTAACTAAAATCTGATATACAGACATTAAGGCATCATTTTCTTCTCTACAGATGTAGAGATGATACTCATCCCGTGTCACAATAAAAATGGACCTTCTAGAGATGGGAGAGTCAATCAGAGAAGTTGCTATGGAGCCCATGAGAAGAGGCTCACAAGATCTAATGGTTAAATTTTCAGTGTAAACATTGGAAATCAGCAAATGCTACAAATCAAGGATTGGTCCATTGTTTAGTATGTTGTTTAGACAAGTATTGGAGAAAATGTTAATAATGTAAATTCAATTGAAAAGCCTGTTGTATGCATTTCCCCTCCTCCCCCCAGAGCCAATTGTTTATCTTTTATCCACATACATTTGGATTTAATCCCATCACTACAATTTAGGAAGAAGATGCAGAATTTCTCCTAAAAGGATAATTAGAAAATTGTTCTCTCTGTACCCCTTTTCTCTGACTCAAGTTCAGAAGACTTTGTTATTAAAATATAAAATAATCTTTTCCATGTAAAAATTTCATAAATTTTTCACAGGTTCAGCTAATATCCCAGTACCAACTCAGAGGAACCTCTTAGAGAAAGCTACAAAATAGCTCATGCCTCATTTCATTCATTATGGTCCTTAACTCTATCCCAGATTTGCATCAATCTGAAGGAAAAATGCCTTCATATTATTGTTTAACTACATTGACTGTAAGGAATTCAAAGACAATAGAACACAGTACTAAGATGTTGAAATGCATTTTCGATGCTCTGGTAAGCAAAAACCATTAAAAGAAAAAGATCTATAGCGTTAAATGACTAAGTTCACCTGAACAAGGGAACTGTCAACATTGAGACTCCTCCCAATGGAATCATTTCTCTTGGAAGTCACTAGCAAAGAAAAACAGTCATATATAAGGGAAAAGGGATGGTCTCATCAAGTGGCATCCCTCCCTCTGATTCTTGAGAATGGAACTGAGGATGAACCTCTTTCCAAGTGATTTTGCAGACCTCCGGTGCCCACCACTGTCTGCCCTGCTTGACCTCATGCTGTGTTCCGTCATTCAACTTCCCTCCCAGTTTTTTGGGTGTTCATGGCTCCAATTCTTCTTATGCTTGAGAAGGTGGGTGGGAGAGAGAGTGAGAGTATGAGTCAAAGTCAGTATTCAATTCAAGGTGACCCCTCTCTCTTGACTTGGTGTGTGGCAGTTGGATCTGTCTTTCTCCTTGTTGTTGTTTTTTTTTTAATTATTATTTTTTCCAATGAATAAGAATTGGTTTTTCACCCTCTTACCTTCCCTTTACTTCTACTGAAAAGGAATAAAGAAAAACAAAATACTTTGTAACAATATGCATAATCAAGCAAAATAGCTTCCCACATAGGACACCTATTGCTCATTCTGCATATTCAAGCCATGTCCTTGCTCCCAGGCTGTGGGGAGCACCTTGTATCACTTGTCCTCTGGAATCATGGTTGGTTAGAAGGTCAAGGTCAGCCAGAAGGCTGACTCTTTGGGCCACCTGGCTATTATCTCTGCCCTATGCATTACTCACAACAGCTTTAGCCGCATAGTCTGGCTTTAAAAAAGTCTCCATTTGGCATGGTGTTTTACTGTTGCCTCCACTTTTCTAAAGACAAGGCAAGGGAAGGGAGATGCTACCTTCATAAGAAGGTTTATACTTAAGACCTAACTAAAATGGATGACCACAACTCCCTGAAATCAGAATTTTCTTGTTTCCCTCAGTGCATTTATACAATTTGTCCTCAGACATGGAATATATTACTTCCACATCTCCACTTTTCAGAATCCTTATCTTATTTCAAGTTTCATTTTAGGAGTAACAAGGTAGTCTAACGGAGAGACTGCTGCATTTGAAGTCAGAAAGAACAGGGTTTGAATTCTGCCTCAGATATTTAACTACTCATACGATATTGGGAAAGTCACTTAAACTTACCCAGTCTCAATTTCCTCATTTGTAAAGTAAATATAATGGGAGCATCTGCCTTACAGGTTGCGGTAAGGAACATGTGAGAAAATGTTTATTAAAATATTTTGTAGATCTTAAAATAACATATAAATGTTAGCTGTTATTGATATCCCTTTTTTTTCCATGAAGTCTTCCCAGATCTGTCCTTCCTCAAATTACCTTGAATTATCCTTATTTGTGTACATTTTATATCCTTCTAGAATGTAATAGATGATACACTCCTGGAGGGCAGAAAGTGTGTGTGTGTGTGTGTGTGTGTGTGTGTGTGTGCATGCACGTATGCATGCATGTGTGTTTTCATGTCATGTATTCTAAACACCTTGCATAGTGAAAGCATTTAATATATACTTATTGAAGTGAATTGAAAGCAAGTTTTAGATTGATCATAACATTTTTCTTGACATCTCATGTCCTAATGAATCCTAGAACTTGTGTGAGTGGTGAGATTCCTTCCCAGTTCCACTAAGGAAGGAGAAAAGGAATACGAACGGATGAGGGAGCATAATAAACCTTGTCTCCTGGTAGAGAGGTGGTGGACTACTGGTATAAAATGAAGGATGTGTTCCACCCATGCCAAATGTGTTATTTCTTTTTCTTTGACTTCACAAAGTAGAGTTCTGGGATCGAAGGAAGGAGTCACTGGTGAATAACAGCTATGTTAAAAAAAGAAAGAATATCAGTAAAAAACTTTTTACAAAGGACCTGTCACCTAATCTTTTAGGCTCTTTTTATAGCTCTAACAGGCAGCTAAGTGTCAGAGTAGATAGAGATTTAGATTTGAAGTCAGGGAGAAATGAGTTCAAATCCTTAGACATTTACTAGCCTGATATTTACTATATAAATCTTTTAACCCCCAAATCCTTCAGTTTTCTGATATATAAAATTAGGGTAATACTAGTACCTTGCTCCTAGATTTGTTATGGGATCAAATGAGATACCTTTGTAAAGTACTTTGCAAACCTTAAAGTTATTTGTTAGTATTATTCCTATCGTTGCTACATGTTTTTACTATTTCTGCTCAAATACATTTCCTTTAGAATCTCCTTGCCTTATGACCCCTTCACGTGTCCCTCAGGAGGTCCTAAGGGGACTGCCTGTCCTGGACAGTATTGCCCTTTTTCAGGCGTGTAGGCTTCTACTTTCAAAAGATATGAGCAATTCCCCCCTATTTAACCAGTTCAACAACATTTACATTAGTTTGGTTAGCTTTTAGCTCTGTTTAAAGAAAATGTTAGGAAATAAGTCTTCATTTCTTGAGGATGTGATGTAGGAGAGCATTTAGTGGTATTTGGAATAATTATTAGTATTGTGTAATTTTCTGTTTTAAGCATGTTATCTTAAAGATAGGTAAAGGATACACAGTCTTCCTCTGGTTGAATTGAGAGTGGCAGCAATCACCTATCAACAAACAGTCAGTCAGCAAGCATTTATTGAATGCTTGCATTGAGGAGGTAATAACTGCAGAAAAGACTCAGTCTATTCCGACTGATGTATGTGGTATTTTTCAGGTAGAAAGCTCATTTGCCATATTTTACAGCCATGGAGGTTCAATAAAGTACTGACATAAATCTAAATTTCCATTATGTTACTTTGGGTAACTGTGGCTAAGTGGAAACTCTATAGACTATGAATCAGTGAATTAATGAATGACTAAAGAATTTATAAAGTTCTGACTATGTGCAAAGCCTGGAGCAAAATGCTGGGGATACAAATAGAAAAGTAGAATAGTCCTTATTCTGAAGGAAACCATATTCCAGTGGGGGAGATAATACATATGGGATATTTTAGCTGCAAGTCAGAAATAATAATCTCATGGTCTTTAGGGTACAGCAGCAAAACAGATGGCAATGCTTCTTCTGTAATGTCATTTCCACTGATAAAATGATTTCTATTTCTGATATTGCATGATTTGATAGTGGCAAAGACTCTGGTGTCAAGAACTTTCTTTTGTAAGTCTTCAGTAGCTAGCTGTGGCTGTACTACCTGCAGGAAAGCTTCCAGGCACCATCTCCACTGGGATTGCTTCCTAGGATAATGACTGAGGACAATGACCTAGAAGCCTTGCTGTTCCAAAGGTTCTTTGGTTCAAAATCTTGCTCTTTCAGAGTTTGAGGAGAGATGGTGATCAAGGCAGTGATTTAACTAGCCTGGCACTTGTAGACTCTCTTGGTTCTCCATCAGGGCACCCTGGTTTCCATTAGGCTGGCTCACATGCCCTCTTGGCAGTGGTTGGCCGTTGGTATGGGTGTCTGGCCCCCATCTTTTCAAGAGTTGCTTCTCCATATGATAACTGTGAAGGCTGAACTCGTGTTTGGGGGGGTGGGGATGGGGAAGACCACTGTCCTTCCCAGAGCCTATCTGACACTTTATGGAATTTGGACAGCCTTGGCTGGTGGTGGTGATGAAAAAGGCAGGCCTCTTCTCCACAATTATTTCTATCTTTAAGGGTAACTATTATGGCTGGGCTAGAAGCACATCTGTTGGTTGGGGGAACACGTCTCAAAGTCTTCTTATTCCCAAGACTTTTGATGAAAATGGTGTCAAGGGGTTGATCTGACTTGCCTCCTTTTTCTGCCCTAGGGTGCCATGCTACTGTCAGTCATTACTCAATATCAATTTCAATTTTGCATTTCTTTGTATTCCTAATACAGAGTAACTGCTTAATGTATGTTGTTTGATTTCAACTATTCTCCACATTTCAGTGACTTAATGATCTTCAGTGGTTTCAAACCTTGAAAATACTGTAAGACAGATTTTCTTTCCCCATTATTTTTTTTCTATGCTTTTAGTCAATCAGTAGGGATTGGCTTTTCCCCTAGTCCCCTGCCTCATTCATCTGTCATTGCTGTTCCTTACCTTTCTCTTTCTGTGACTGTTAATACAGTGATTCCTCTCAACTCACCTACTCTAACACATTTTTCTCACATTAGAGGCAATATGGCCCAAAGGGCTAGCCCAGGAGTCAGGAAGTGACCCCTAGCAAATTACTTAATCTCGCAGTGGTCCAGGCAATTATCTAAAGACTTTAGTTGCAAAAGAATTCCTTATCTACTTGCACAGAAGAGAGTTTTCTCATTAGGAATTCCCTACAGCAAAGAAATCTTAGATCCCAGTTTCTACAACATGTGGAAACTTCTTTCACCATGAGGTGCCTTATAATTTACTCTAAGTAAAATGGGGCAATTTTAAAATTCCATCCTACTTCTTCCCAAATGAAAATTTATGTATTTGTGTATTTATACAGATATTTACATGTTTTAGGGAGAAAAATTCAGTCCACTATAACTTAATAGGCATTTATCAAGTACCTACTGCCTGCCAGGCACAGTACAAGGTATTGGGGATCAATTGTTCAGTAGTTTTCAGTTATGTATTATTCTTCATGACCCCCTTTGAGGTTTTCTTGGGAAAAATACTTAAGTGCTTTATCACTCTTTCTCCAGTTCATTTTATAGAAGAGGAAACCGAGGCAAACAGGGTTACATTACATAGCTAGTACATGTCTGAGGCCAGTTTAGAACTCAGGAAGATGAATCTTCCTGGGACTGTTTGTGAGAGACTTAGCCCTTCACAGCAATGCAAGGCCCTAAAACACTTCCAAAAGAGTCAAGAGGCAAAATGCCATCCACATTCAGAGAAAGAATTGCGGAGTCAGAACAAAGAATGAAGCAGACTGTTTTCTCCTTCATTATGTTTTGTTTTTCTCATGGTTTCTCTCATTTGTTTTAATTCTTCTATACAACATGACTCATGTGAAAATGTGTTAAATAGGAATGGATGTAGAGACCCTATATAAGATTGTATGCCATCTTGGGGAAGTAGGGAGAGGTGAGAAAATTTGGAATTTAGAGAAGTGATTGTTGGAAACTGAAAACAATGAATTAATAAATTTAGAGAAATAAATGAGTCTTCCTGGTTCTAGGCCCAGCATTCTGGGTTCACTCTGCCAAAGATAGAAATTAAAAGTCTTTGCCTTTGAAGTGCTTCTGTTCTAATGAGGACAGAGTGGACATGATACAGACATTATAGAGGGGGAAAAGAAATTTCTTGACAGGAATTTTTGTGCAGTTCAGCATAGTGTTTCTCCCCCAACCAAAAAAAAAGAACACAACCCCCCTACCAAAAACAAACAAAAAGCAAACCCAATTGTTTGAGGTTTTCTTGTCTGTTAATGAAGTGGGAATTCAAGTCAAAATAGTGCATGTAGGAGTCTATTGCTTTTCTTCTCTGCTTTTCTTCCATTTCTTTCTAACTTATCAGTCATGATTGGGGCAGCTAGGTGGATAGAGCACCAGTGCAGAAGTCAGAAGGACCTGAACTCAAATCTCACCTCAGACACTTGAGCATGTCACTTAACCCCAACTGCCTCATCCTGGGTAATCTCCATCATCCTGATGAATATCTGGTCACTAGATTCAGATGGCTCTGGAGGAGAAGTGAGGCTGGTGACCTGCACAGTCCTCCCTCACTCAAAACAAAGTCAAGTGCAAGTCATGTCATCATTTCTCTGATGGCATGGTCTTCTTTGGCAATGAACACATGCACACATCAGTCAAACTTTAGCTTATCCATGAGTGACAAAAGATTCATTTAGATCACTACTACAAGATTGAGTTTTTTCTTTTTTTAATCATAAAATTGGAAGTATCACCTTCCACGTTCCTGTTCTTTAGTCATTCTTTTATTCAGAACTTGCAAGTCTTAAAGTTCTGAAATGCTTCTTGAGAATTTGGAAAGAAGAGATTGTCCTATATTCATCTGTCCCATATTTTGCCCAAAGAAAGCAATATTGTAAATTAGACTCCAAATTCATTTTAAAATGATGTTTTAGTTGGGGCTTATATTATGAATTTTGTTGATATTTCTTGTGATTTTTAAAATTTTGTTTGCCTACCTTGACTTTCTAAGTGGATAAAGTGAAGCTGAATTACAAAACTTAGTTTAGGTCTTTAGGACAAGTGAAAAACAATTTGGAAACCCAATAATAGCAACCGCAGAAGAGCACTTGTCAGATGTTTGATTTCTGTTTCAGGACATGCCAGGTCTTCGTTCTGATAACTCTTTCCCCTTCACCAGTGATCCAAATCCTTCTCTTATCACTGCGCTCCCTTTTTCTTCCAGGGCAATTGTGCCACTAAGCATTAGCAAAAGCCAAGAAATAATTCACATATTTTCCATTTATCTAAATCCAATAATCATGCAAATGCAAATCACTGAGCAAAGTAGCAATGAAAAGAAATGAAGGAAAGAAGAAAAGTTATGTATACATTGCAATGTCAACTGTGTACATTTTCAGTTTTAGCTCAGTTTCAGCATGCAAATTGAGTATTCCAGATATCACACAGGGTTTGAGCAATACACAAAACAACCTTTTTTAAAAAGCAAGTAGTCACTGATGGCACACATCCACTTACACTTCATAGAAAGCTTGGAGGAAATGAATGAATTCATTGCTCCTATGGCATTTGGTGTAGGTCTGGCATTAACTAATTCTTGGCCTTGAACAATATGATCTTGTTTGGACCATAGAAACTGGATTTGTCCACATGAAGCAGTATAATTCTGCTCAGTATTGAAGCCATTACCTTTACTGTCATCATCACCAACCATTACCATAACTAAAAGTAGCTAAGTGTTCTTCAGTTCCAAGAACTATGTTGAATGCGCTACAATTCATACCATTACTTTTTTTACTTTTCTCAATGGCACCACTGTTCCAAAGAGAGGAAAAGTAGAAAGTAATAAGAGGAAAATTAGGAATCCTAATGAGGGGGGGCAGGAAGGAAGACGTACAGGCTAATGCCAAATCTGGAATCACCAAGTAGTTAGAGATCCAAAGACTGCCTGGAACTCTTCTGCTTAGGCCAATGAGATTAAAAGCCAGAAGCTTTTGGCTTGAATCCAGACTGGTGTCAGCCACAGCAACCAGTTCCTATAATTCAAATTCCTTATTCTCCTTATTTCCCAATGACTTCAATCCATACCTGGACCAGAACCTAGAAATGCAGTTAAAAGGGAGCACTGAGTTCCCTTCCAGTGGTTTTGTTTAGTGGTTATGATGAGGCTATCATCTTAGTCCTATAACAAAGTTGACTTCCCTAAGAAGGCTAC
>CM053771.1:241624010-241697274 GCA_028658325.1 Potorous gilbertii | reverse complement strand
ACCATGAGAATGGAAATTCCTTGAGAACAGGAACTATTTTTGTATATTTTGTATTTAGGTGGCATAGTGAATTTCCTTATGAGCCGTATGACTCTGGGCAAGCCACTTAAACTCTGTCTGCCCTAGAATTTTTCTGAGGATCAATTGAGATATTTGTAAAGTGTTTAGCATAGTAGGTATTCAATATTTATATTTAATATTTATTTATATATTATTAATTAATTATATTTAATGCTCATTCCCTTTTCTTTTACCTTTTCTTTGTATCCCCTGTGCTTGGCAATATGCCTGATACACAGTGATGTTTATTGTTTGCAAATTAATTGATGAAAATAGTTGGCATCTAGGTGGTATAGGGAATAGAATGCTAGACTTGTATTTAGGGAGATCTGAGTTAGAATCCTACTTCAGATTATCACTTGTTGTATGTGGGATCTCAGACACAATCTCTCTGGATCTTAATTTCTTCATTTATGAAATGGGAATTGTAGGACATGTCCATTAAAGTTCATTCCAGCTCCAAATCTATGTATTGTTTCCTGTACTTCTCTTGGTTACACTCCCACCCTCAGACTGAGGCTCTTGGGATGGTCAATTCCCTTCTGTATAAAGCTCGTTCACTAGAGTAGTTACTTCACATGCGTTACCTCCAAGGGCCCAAATATCAGTCAGAAGACTCCATTCATCAGCATCTTGATAGCACTGATTCCCAGAATGATTCCACTAAAACTGCTTCTAAATGTCTTCATCAACAATATTGTGCAAAATGATTATCTTTTTCTTTAGCCCTTGCTAGAATGCAGAGAAAAGGGAAGTTTCATCAGTGTTTAAGGAGCCTGCCTGTTCCACCCCCACTTGCTTCCTAACCACACATCTACCTTCTTAAATCAGAGAGCTCTCCTCTCCCTCCCCCATAAAAAAAATCTATGTCGATTGAAGCGTTTGGAAATGAGTAATTACATCTCTACAATAATTGATATTGTTGACTATACAAGGTAATTTCTTTGAGTCGGGTAATGAAGTGACGTGTGAACTGTATCTTCTCAGGAAGTGGTTTCATTTTAATGCAAGAGTTTTTTTTTCTACTGCCCTAAAATTAAGAAGCTTTGACACAGGCCCCCCTCTTTCAACATGTGACCTTACTCTTTTCCGTTTTTGTTGAAAGAGTTATTAACTGTTACAAGTTGATAGCAGTTTCAATAACAAGGAGTCACTGGTGAGAAGGTAAGAAAATTTTAACTTTATCTTTCGCTGAAAAATCTTATCACTGGAAAAATAGCAAATTATGATAGCTGCAATTATATATCTTTGCAGGAAGTGCTTTAACATGTGATTATAATAGTACATTTTCTTTCGTGTGGAAAAGTATATCCTGTAATATTTGTTTCCATCGAATTTTATGTAGCAATTAATGTCAGTGGAGATTAGAACACCATAATTTTTTTATGATAAGACCCAATTGACTTTTAAAATATATTCATATATGTGCATGTACATACAAGTTCTCATACAAAACTTGGGTCATAGCATGTTTATTTCATTGAAAATATGTATTGTTCAGTCAAAATAATGGCATGGAGGGGAAATCATATTGTAGGAAAAATTCCATTGAGTAAATGGCATCTAGTACATAACATACTATCAAGGCCAGCATTAGAGGCCTTAAAAATCATTAAGAAAACTTTGCTCTTGAAATGGGGAAAAGACTCTTCATCTTGTAAAGCAACAAAGAAGAATCATTTGTTTAAAAATATCAGAGAAGAGTCTTCCATCCAACAGTTGGTCTTGTACATTTTTAAGATGAAGAAAGGGAAAATGTGTAGGTTTCTGGTTTAACATGCTAACTTTTCAGTGAAAAATGTTAGTAACAGCAGAATCCACAATAGATGAATTAGGAGGGCCTAAAGGGACAAGGATCAAATTATAAACATGTTTCAACTATATCACAAGGTTGACTTTGTAAACCTTTAATAAAGCCCCTTTTAAACCTTAAAGTACAACATAAATGTTATCTCTGTATATTCTGTAATTTGACTCGTTTTGTTTTCAGATGCTCAGACCAGATACTAAGGATGATTGTTAAAGTATAAGCTGACTTGAAAAAATATATATTTGAAACATGTTTCTTTTCTAAAGGAAGTGTTTCAGGTAGTAAAATAATGTGTGGAAGTTGTCATGTATGGTGGCATCGTATTAGGGGCAAGCTCAGAACTAAAACAACAGTACATGGGCCAAGATTAAAATTATGAGTTGGTCAGAATTTTCATTAAAATATTAAATCTGATTCTACTATGGTTATTGAGATGAAATTTAATGGAAATAAATATAAACACTTACCTGTGAGTTCAAAAAATGACTTCACACTTACAAGAAGGGAAGACATAGTAGTTTGTCTGAAAAAGATCAGTGGATTTTGGTGAACTTTGTGCAACCTCAACTTGAGTCCATAGTGTGAAATGGAAGATAAAAAAATATGTAATAAAATACTGGGGTAAAGAATGAAAACTTACTGGAATAACAAAGCTATGGCCCCATTGTACTCTGATTTGGTTAGCTCATAAGCCAGTGTTATGTTCAACTCTTGGTACACTTAGGAAGGATATTTATTAGTTGAAAGATGATAACTAGGAAGGTATTGAGTCAATGCCTAATAAAGATTAGATCTAATCCTCTTTCTTGTGGTCACATGGCTTGGAAGTTCCTACCAGAGGTAATTCAAGAAAAGGCTTTATGATCTCTTGAGTATGTTTTATCTTTTTCAGGTACTGACTGGACTAAGTAGCCAACAGATTTCTTTTTGACTGAAATATGACACTCCCTGAAATCATCATTATATTTGTTTTTGTGGTTATCCCAGGGGGAAGGACCACAGAGGAACTGTTTCGTAGACTATATGTCTACAAAACAGGTACATGACCTATACAGAACATTTTCTTTTCTCTTAATCTCATATTGGTTAATACTATATGAATACTTTCTGACATTGTTCAATTTGAGGAAAAGTCAGAAATGATGATTCATGCCCTAGAGTAGAGTGTCATGCTATAGATACCAAATTAGCCACTTGGTGAGTAAAATAATCATGAAAAAATATAGATTAGGCACAGTTCTATTTTTGCCTCGAGGAAATCTGTTATCTCTGAAAGATGCAGGTGGATGCGAAGGAGTCAGGACTGTTATCCAAGTAATGTGGTCCATTATCACTGGGCTACCTTTGGAGGTAGACTCAAATAATGAACATTTCTTAATGACAAGAAGGGATTGCTTCCAGCCTCTCAGTCCCAAATTCCAGCCAATCATATTCTTCCTCATGTCTATGATGTTACAAACTTTGTAACCAATTATACTGTTTTCCCCCTATCTGAACCTGCCTTCTATTCTGTACGATCCTCCTCTTGTCTCTAAATGAAAGCTGTCCCCCTTATTCAGGTTCTCAGCTTTTCTGAGGTGGTTGAGACTTTATTGACACTTTGTCAATAAATTGATCATGCTCAAAATTAAAAAAAAATATGTCATAATGCACTAGGCATTTCACATTGTTAGACAAGTGTTAGAAGGCATTGACAACACATTCATTTTGTATTTTACTATTGTCTCTCTAATTATATTTCAGCCTTTTGAATACAATTATATCTTTAATATTTTATTTATTTTATTTTTTATAACTACAAGGATTAAAGGGAATATGTCTAAAAAAAGTTATAATCCCAATATTTACATTTGTTTTGCTAACTCACTTGCTTTGTGTTGTTTGTGGTTTTTCATGACATAATAAAATAGAGAATATGAAGTAAAAGTAGTAGATAAAGAGCAGGCCTGAGAGTTAGAAAACCTGCCTCTAACACTTCTTGGAAATGTGATCCTAGGTAACTCACATCAGTATCCCAGGCAACACTCTCAAGAGCTTGTTCTAGAACAGGGGCTGATTTTCATTGACAGAAGGAATTCCCTCATTGATGGTATAGTTCCCTATAGTAATGAAAATGCAAATATAATTAAAACAAAATTAAGTGAAATGAGTATCCACATAAACATTGTCATCAATAATTTTCTGGGCATGACTTGGACATCAGAATGTAAATCTATCAGAAGTTTTTGAGGTACATGACTTTATGCCTCCCCTAGTAATTGACCAATGATGCCTCAAGGTGCTGTGTGTGTGAATGTGTGTGTGTGTGCGTGCATGTATGTGTGTGTATGATCCTGCGTTGCCAGTACAACAAAATACAAATGGAGAGTTGTATGAGATTAGAAGGTTTCTAATATATGATCAACAATGGACTTTCATACAAAAGGTTAGCCTAGGTAAGTTTAGAGAGACTGACCATTAGAAACTTGACTATCAGATGATGATTTTTAGACAGGCCTTAGAAGTTCAATAAGAAGGCAGCATATATAATAGAAGAGCTCTGAATCTGCTGTCAGAAAACAGAGGTTCAAATCCCATCACTGGTTCTTACCAATCTGGTGACTTTGGGCAAGAGACTTAACTTTTCTGAACCTGCCTTTCCTCATGTGTAAAATGAGGGAGTTGGGCACAATGGCCTTTCATGTCCCTTCTGTTGTTAGAGCTGTAATCTACTGACAGAGAAGTTTCAATTTTATGTCAGCAGATGGAATATCCAGGCATATGATATCATGCATCACTTCAGATTATTAAATGATTTTTTGAAAATTGGATTTTTGTGGAGGTGGGGGATGATATTATTTAGAGAAAGCTACTTTTAAAGTGAAGTCAAATAATTTTGTTCTGAATGCATACAATGGAAAATGTGTAAAATAGTGTGAAAGAATTGAGGACAATCAGTAGAAATTTACGGTGTCTTCTCTTTTTTTCAGTATAATTATGTTCATTTGGGCTGGGATTCCAGGATAATATATTGATTAGGAAGGGAAAAGCATAGAGTTAGAGATGGAAGGAATCTCAGAGGCCATTTATTCTAATGCCTTATTTTACAGATGAGGAAAGTGAGATCCACTGAGATTAAGTGACTTGTCCAAGGTCACACATTTACATCAGAGGCGGGCTTGTAACAGGGATCCTTTTACTCAAGAGCCAGTTCTTCACACAATCAAATAAGTTAACATATATAAAACACTTGACATACCTTTAAGTATTGCCTATTCTTTTTCTGTTATCCCTAATATTTCAATGTTGTTGTCAGTGATGTTGAATTGTTTTCAGTCATGTCCAAGTCTTCCTGACTCCTATTTGGAGCTTTCTTGGCAAAGATACTGAAGTGGTTGGTCATTTCCTTCTCTGGCTCATTTTACAAATAAGGAAACTTTACAGATGAGGAAAACGGGGTTAAGTGACTTGCTCAGGGTTAGATAGTTAATAAGTGGCTGAGGCTAGATTTGAACTCAGAACTTCCTGACTCCAAGCTTGGCCCCCCATCCATTGCATCACCTCTGCCTGTTCCCATTAGAATGAATTATTGGAATATCAAGACTAATAAGAAAATGAAAATAATTGGACAAAAATTTTGATCAATACCACTAAGAACCATACACATTGTCATTATAGAATCTCATATCTAGAATGAACCTTCAAGGCCATGTAGTAAATGTTCCAACCAAAACTCTGACAAAAGGCTGTTCACTTCTTGAACACATAGAGGCAGCACAGTGATAGATAGCTGGACCTGGAGTCAGGGAGACCTCCTTTGGTCTCAGGTGTTTGCTGTGTGATCCTGGGCAAGTCATTTAGTCTATTTCCCTCAGTTTCCTCAACTACAATATGGAGACAATATTAACAGCTATGTCTCAGTGTTGTTATGAGGATAAAATATTTGTAAAAATACCTGTCATAGAAACTAATACAGAGTAAGCCCTTAAGAAATGCCTCCTTCCAGACAAGCAACTGATGAATGAAACAACCTATTAATGACATTTTAGGACAAATCTGATAGTTAGAATGATCTTCCAATTGTTGGAAAAAAGTGACTTCTATCTAATTTTCATCATATGTTCCTACTTCTTCCTTCTTAAACCAAGCAGATTAGGCCCATGACATATGATTAATGTTATCATGGTCTCCTCTCACACTTCTCTGCCTCTTAGTACCATCCAAGACTTTCTCTTCCATTTAATTATCCTACCTATTCCTCATTTGACATGATTTTGAGTTCCCTCACCATCCTGGCCATGTTTTTTTAGATAAAGAACAGTTTTTCCATATTCTTTCTAAAATGTGATGCCCAGAATTGAACAAAATATTCCAGATGTAGTTTGACCAGCATATACTGTATATTAAAAGGTTATGTTAGCTTTTTCCACAACTGTCAGTTCATTTTGATTCATATGAAGCTTGAGGCCAACTAAAACCCTTAAAATCTTCAGATAAACTGCTGTCAAGCCATTATTTCCTCTACCCTCTATTTGTGCAGTGAAGCAGTTTGATCTAAGTGCAGGATAATACGTTTGTACCTTTTACACTGAATATTTCTACCTTTGATCCTTTGTTACAGAGGGTTTCAGTCTCTTTGTACCCTGACTCTTCCATCCATACTATTGCTTATCCATATTTAGGTTGTGTTATTTGAAAAGTTGATGAGTCTGTCTCTATGCCTTCTCCCAAGTCTGATTAAAATATGAAATACTACAGATATCAGATTTCTAAAAGACTAATTGGGGAAACAATATGGGACCCAGCCAATGCCTTGTTGAATATATACATTTATACATAACATTTCCCAGGGTGAGAGACAGTGTGAGGTAGTTAAAAATGTAGTGGATTTGGTCAAGTGGTCTGAATTCTAATCCTGGCATTGCTGGACTACCCACTTCAATGTCTCTTTGTCTCATCTTCATCTGTAAACTGAGGGCGTTAGATCTCTAAGGTTCCTTCAAGCTCTAAAATTCCATGATTTTGAGTCACATATTGATGGGAAAATACCACACAGCTACTAAACCTTACTATTGAATTCAGGTCAAGTTCTAAACTGAAATCTGAGATGGGAATATTTTTAATTTTGTTTTGTTTTGCTTATTTCTTTAGGGATCTTCTGTTTTTGTACCCCATCATTAGGTCTTGAATAGACCTTCCTGGCTTAGAGGTTCAGAAGATATATGTAATATATATTTATATAAGCATGTCAATTCTATGTTCTTCCCATTTCTCTCTCACCTTTTAGAAACTTACCATATATTTTATTAACTTAGACTCTTTGTACCTTTCCATACTTTCTAGGTGACAATTTTATATTCTAAGAAATGAATCCATGCTTAATGGCAGGGAGTTTAAAGAAAATTTTCCTATTTCCTCAACATACCCCTTCTTCGCCCACCAAAACAAAATAAAACAAATAAAAAAACCAACAGGGTCTACTCTTTCCCCTGAGGTAGCATTTTAATAATAACTTTCTGAAGATCATATATTTGTTGTCTAATAAAAAGAAGTAATAATAACAGTGAGAATCTCTGGAAAATCAGGAAGAGAGGCTGAGGTCATGGCAGATCAGGAAGGGGAGATATTTTGGGGTAACTTTGTGTAGTGCGCCTTAGATGCACTGGGCTCTATAAGTATAGCCTGGAAGTTCGATGCATAGAATTCTGGGCTTGGAGTCAGGAGTACCTTTGTTCAAATTCAGCCTCAGTTACTTACTAGCTGTGTGACCCTGGTTAAGTCACTTAACCCTGTTTGCCTCCGTTTCCCCATCTGTAAAGTGAGTTGGAGAAGGAAATGCAAACCATTCCAATATCTTTGCCAAGAAAACTCCGAATGGGATCACCAAGAATCAGACGCTACTGAAAGGAATGAACAATCACAAGTATGAATCTGGGCACTTCACCGCTATTTGTCTCAATTTCCACAAATGTAAAGTAAGGACAATGATAGCTCCTACTTCCCAACATTGTTCTGAGGATGGAATTAGATAATATTTGTAAAGCACTTTGCAGACTTTAATGTGCTACGTATATGCTGGCTACTTCTTCTGCTTCTGCCTCTACCAATGACAACTGTTACTACAATGTCTACTATCGCTACAACTACAACTACTGCAGTTGCGGCTGCTGCTGTTAATGCTCCTGGTCCTGATTCTCCTCCTCTTCCTCCTTGTCAGGTGCTATGCCCAGTACTGGGCATACAAAAAAAAAGGTCAAAAGGCAGTCTCTGCCCTCAAGGAGTTTCTAATCTAATAGAAGACATGACATGCAAACAAATAGATACAAAGCAAGCTTTAGACAGGATAAAAGGAAATAATTAAAAGAACGAAAGTCCTGGAATTGTGAGGTTAGCTAAAGTTTCTTGTATAAAGTGGGATTTTAGTTGAGACTTAAAGGAAGCCAGGGACGTCAGTAGTTGGAATGAAGGAGGGACAGCATTCCAGGTATAAGGAACAACCAGAGCTGAAACTTGTTTGTGTAATAGCCAGGAGACCAGGGTGACTGGATTGAAGACTGAAAAAATAGGAGGGGGCTAGGTTGTAAAGATCTTTGAATGACAAACAGAGAATTTTGTATTTTTTCTGGGAGGCAATAGTAGGAAGCCACTGGAATTTACTGGGAAAGGTGTGGGGGGAAATGTAATCAGACTTGTGTTTTAGGAAAATCACCTTAGTGCTTTAATATGGATTAGAATGGGGAGAGATTTAAGGTAGGCAGAACTGCCAGCAGGCTAATACAGTAATCCAGGGATGAGATGATGAGGGCTGCCCTAGGATGATGGCAGTGTTAGAGGAGAAAAAGAGGTCTAAATATGAGAGATGTTGCAAGAGATGAAATCAATAGGTCTTGCAAACAGTTTGGACATGGGGAGTAAGAGATAGTGAGAGATCCAGGATGATTCTTAGATTGTCAAGGGACTAGGAGAATGGTGTTATTCTCTATAATAGAGAAGGGAGGAGGGTTTGGGGAAAAAGATAATGAGTTCTGTTTGGGATGTATTGAGTTCAAGATGTCTACTTGACATCCATTTGGAGATCTCTGAAAGGGAGTTGGAGATGTGAGATTGAAGGTCAGCAGAGAGACTGAGGCAGGAAAGATAGATTTGAAAATCATCAGCAACAGAGATTATAATTAAATCTATAGGAGCTGATGAGATCACTAAGTGAAATAGTATAGAGGTTAAAGAGATTCTGGGACAGAACAATGAAGAACATCTATGCTTAGAATGTGTGATCTAGAGGTAGATCTATCAAAGGAGACAGAGGAGGAGCAGTCAGATAGGTAGGAGAAAAAACAAGAGAGAGTGGTATCCTGAAAAGCTAGAAAGAAAAGAGTATCAAGGAGGAAATATGAACCATATTTTAAGGGGTTAAGAAGCAAGGATGAAAGAAAGCAGAGGCACATATTATAGATGACTTGTTCAAGGAATTTAGTTACAAAGGACAGGAGAGATATAGGAAAACAATTAGCAGAGGTGGAACCATGAAGTGAGGGTTTTTTGAGGATAGGAGAGAGACATGGTCATGTCTGTAGGAAGTAGGAAAGTGACCAGTGGAGAGAGAGAGATTGTTGGAGAAGACGGGATGGAATGTAAAAGCAGACTTTGTCCTTGTTAAGGAGTAAGGCTACTTCATCATGTGAAACAAGAGAGAAAGAAAAAAAAGTGGCAGAAGGCATCTGAGTGCAGACAACCATTACCACAAGTCTTCTTCTTCCTCCTCCTCTTCCTCTTTTTCATTAATCCCTTCCTCCTGGTCCTATGTCTGCTTGTATTTGCCTTCCTCATATGAGCTTTTTGAGTATTCCTTGAACTGATGACTCGATAGGACACTTCTTAGCAGAATTATCATAACATCCTTGAGGGAGAAAACTTCACATAACTCCAACTCCTGCCTTTCACACTCCAGATTTACCTGCCTAGGTCTTTCACATTTTTACCTCTGATCTTCAGACTTTTGCACAGACTATGTCCCATGCCTAGAATGCATGGGACATAGCCTCCTTACCTTCTTAGTTTATGTTGAGGTTCATTTCAGGGTCTACTTTTGACAAGGCATCTTTCTTCACCATCATGGTTAGCAGTGAAGAAAAAGAAGACTCTCTCCTTTCTCGCCTCATTTTGTATTAACTATCCTTTTACATACTATTTCATCCCCAGGAGAATAAAAGCTCCTTGAGGGCAGGAAATATTTCTTCTCCTTTGTCTTTTCTGTCTTCAGCACATAGCATAGCTGCCTCAACATAGTGGATTCTTACTAATGGTTTGTTAGGTTGAACTGAAGTGATCATTCTCCCAGTTCTTTATAAGACCATCTCCCTTCTGTTTCTCTTTCCCACTTTCCCAGCACCATTCTCTTGCACTCATTCCCTCTTTAAGAGGGTATTCATTGAGGCATCTCACAATCCACTAAAGATGTCTTTTTTTTTTCCTACAGAGAGGAATGAATTATTCTGTGTGTATTTTATTCTTTTACTTTGCACTTTTTTTCCCTAAATGCCATGAGAATGAATTACCTTGCTCTAGGCTTCCAGAGAGAATCTGAATATTCTCTATAGCAATATTTGTAAACATAGTAGATGGTCAATAAATATTTTTTAAATTAAGTGTTATTAATGTCTTGTTTTCACATTACAGTCATTTCTGCATAAAACTTCAACTTGACATGGCCTCTTTCATAACAAGAGAAAAAATAACTATGCCAACCCAACTAACACATTAAATACATCCGATGAAATGTGCATACATTTCAGTCCCCTTCTTTCTGTCAGAAGTAGGTCAATATTTTCTCAATTCTTCTTCAGAACCAATAGTGATCATTGCAGTTACTTGGCATGTGTCTTCCTTTTATCATCTTTTTGTTTACATCATTGGGATCATTGTACATTTTGTTCTCATGGTTCTGTTTACTTCATTCTATATCAGGTCATGGTGTTTCACTCAATTCCTCATATTCGTCATTTTTATGATGCAATAAGATTCTATTACATTAATCTACCACAATGATTGGCACATTCTTTGCTTCTGGTTCTTTTCAACAACAGTGGTATTTTGGGATCGACTGAACTTTTCTTTTTTTTTTTGACCTTTTCTGAGTGTTGAGTAGTGGAATCTCTGTAACAAAGGGCTTAAACTGTATAGCAATATTTCTTACAAAAAAACTAATAGTTTTTCAAATTGGTTGGATCAATTTATAGCTCTACAAATAGTATAGTAGTGTGCCTTTCTTCCTGTAAGTCCTCCAGAATTGACCATTTCCATCTTTTGGTATCTTTGGCAAGGGATGATATGAAACCTCAAAAGCATTTTAATTTACCTCTTTCATTATTAGTGATTTAAAGAAATCTTTCATACACTTCTTGGTCGTTTTTAATTCTTCTGAAAGTTATTTATATCCCTAGATCCTTATGTTAGATAGGGGAATTAGCTCTTACTTATGATTGAATCATCCCCCCTCCTCTTAAATTGGATTATTTAAGATCTATATCTCTTGTTTTCTGAGTTTGAGTACTTTTTGGTAGGTACCAATTTCTTTTAAATTCTCTATTCTATTGGTATATGATTCTGTAGTCATTCCTAATGGTAATTAAGATTTTTTTCTCTTTTGTGAATTTACCTTGTTCATTTTTCATTTTTAGCAATTTGATTTTCACCTTTTTTCTTGATGAGATTAATTAATGGTTAATCAGTGTCATTAGTCAATGTTAAAAATTCTATGATCTTTTTATTTTTAAGTTTTCCTGTTTTTCTTTCATTAATATTTCTCCCTTTGTACTTGTTTTCAGTCACAATTTTTTTCTGTTCTTTTAAGTTATATAATCAGTTCATCCATCCTTCTCTTTATTTTATTACATAGCTCATATCTGCCTTTTGCACATATTACCTTTCTTACTATTTTTATTGTATTATATTTTGCAAGGGCCTCAGAACACAATAGCACATGAACAAATGGCTTCCCATACAGGAAGACCTGAGTTCAAAATTCCCTTCTGACAAGAATCAGTTGTGTCATTATGAACAAAATACTGAACCTCTCAATGCTTTAGACAATTCTCCAATACCATAAGCTTCAGAGAAGGAACCAAGTTGCTTTGGTAGGGAAATGTTCCTCACTTGGGTCTTCCTTAAATCAATGACATCACAAGTCTAATATCTTCAATTTCCTGGGAATTTTGACTTGTTTTCCTTTGTTGTGAAGTGCTTGTCCAATGGGATGGCTTACTTCTGGTCATTTCTCTTGCTCAGCCTTCCTTTGTCTTTGTCAGTTACCCTGCTGATTTCTCCAAGGTATCCTTGACAGAAACATGCTTATTTAATCACCAATGCTTTCTTTTTCTGCACGTCCTATGCTCATGTGCCCCTTCCTCTATCCCCTGATCCCTATCCATTTTTCTCTCAAATTAATGTAGTAGGCTGAGATATGTCATCTTGAAGGGGGTAATGTTGGCTCATTGGAATGTTGCTACAAGAAAATTCTGTGAGTCTGCTACAGTGGAGACTCCTTTCTTTTCCTATTCCTACTTTTCTGGGTCCTGCCTTTCTGAGATTGACTGGAGCATGAGTCAGGGCAAGGTGGAGGGTAGGTAGGTTGGTAGATAAGGATGGTTAAAAGTCTCCTGAGATAGTGCTAGGAGAAAACTTGAAAGGGTGTTTACCATTGCCTTTCCTTTACTTTTCTCTTACTCCTGATAATTGACTATATCTTCCTGAGGCATAGTAAATCGTTGTAACCAGTGATGCAAATTTGGACCACCCCCTTCCTCTTCATTTTTGTCACCAGAGTTTCACTGTAGTACACAACCATGCCCTTTCCTTATTTTTGTTTGTTTGAAAATATTTTATTTTTCCAATTATATGTAAAAGCAATTTTTGATATTTGCTTTTTAAAACATTGACTTCCAAATTCTTTCCCTCTTTCCTCTAAACCCTCGTTGACAAGGCAAGCAATTTTATATAGATCATGTAGATGTGCAGTCATGCAAAGCATATTTCCATATTAGTCACCCTTTCCTCATCCTTGAGCCTTGAAGTTAGTCTGATTAATAACCCTCAACCTCACCTTAGAGAGGATTCCCCACTTGGATGCTGCCAAGGGATTAACCTAAAATCAGTGACAAAAATTTCACCAATTTTGAAGGTCATGGTCCTGCCCTAGCATAAGCTGGTCAAAGATATTGGGAAAGGTGGGCAAGCTGCAATACCATAGTGGTAAGTTATAGAAATGGCCTTGGATTGTTTTTATCTCTAAGAATTACATTTGTGCTGGGTTCTTTCAATTTTCCTCTTCCTGGGTTAGTCCTTTTTTTGGTTTCATTTTGGAGGTCTTTACTTTTTTATTGGAGGAGGGAAAGAGGTTGTGAGGAGAGTTACAGGTTACTTCTTATTTTACCAAGTTCTCAGGATTTTCTCCAAGTGTTTTTCAAGACATTAAAATTTGGCTTTTATTTCCAGTTTAGTGCTGCTGGGAGTAGAAGCATATGTAGGTTACACGAATCCAATCACTGTCAGGATTTATTTTCTTATACTCATTACCCTCTTACTTAGAGAACAGTAAGATATATTCATAATCTCCTTCAATTCCAGCTGAACACGTATATATTTCAGGAAGGAGAATCAATATCCATATCCTTTTTTAAGCCTAGAGAGGCAAATATAAAATCAATCAATCAATCAATTAACTAATGCATTCTTGCTAAAGTTAAAAAGATAGCTCCTTTAAAAAACATTTAATGAGGGTCTTTTTTTTTTTGCTATGTTAGGCATTCTGGGAAATTGAACAATAAGGCCTCATTCCCATCTTTAAGGATCTCACAGATGAAAAATGGAGAAAGATAGTTTCACATAGAAATGGCTGTAATTCAAAAAAGATCAGAAGAAGAAAAAGTAATTTCTAATATTCCTCAGTATAATACAGTCTTTTTGAAGGCATACTTATTATGGTAACTTGAACATTATAAACATTAGGTAAATACTATTGAATTCAATTGAATTATGACAAAAGAAACTGATATAATATCCATTTTAACTTCTCAACATAAACAAGTGTTACTTTTTCAAAATAAAATTTTATTGGTATCTTTTATTTTATTGCCTCAATATTCCAAGTTATACCTTCACCTCTTCCATCCAGAGAGCCATCCTTTGTCCCATTGTCCCATACCCATAATCCCATGCCTCTGCAAAGTGGATGGAAGTGTTTTCTCATGCTTTTTTTTTTTGCCAGGGATGAGCTTGATTATTAAAGTTTTGGAGAATAAAATTCTGATTTAGTTTTGTTTTTCTTTCAATTTATTGCTGTAGTAATTTTACATGTAGCTTTTCTAGTTCTAATTACTTCATTTTTATCAGTTCACATAAATCTCATGCTAATCTGTTTATTTCTTAATTACTGATAGCACAGTAAAATTCCATAATGTTCAGGTACCCCATTTTGTTTGGCTATTCCCCAATAATTGCAATAATTGCAGTTCTTTTTGGCTACAATTTGACACAAATTGGCTTCTGTGGGCTAGAGCCTTTCTTTTTTTCATTGATCTCTCTGTAATGGATGCAGCAGAATCTCTGAGTCAGAGTATGGACCTTTTAGTCAACCACTTCACAAAATTCCAGATCACTTTTCAGAATAGTTGGAACAGTTCACAGATCTACGATGCCTTAGTTCAGAGGTGGGGAACCTGTGGCCTCAAGGCCCTCAAGTGTGGCCCTTTGACTAAGTCCAAGTTTTACAGAACAATAAACTTTAACCCTTGTGAAGATTTCAGAGAACATGGAAACTTCCCTTCCAGGTATCCTGCTCAGTATGACCCATCTGCTTATCATCATTCCTCAGTACTGGTATTGATAGATGGGATGGGAGGACCATCAATAGATAGAGCTCAATTCTGACCCCTATTACACTTATATTTGCAAAGATCCTCACATACTAACTGGTTCTGCAGAACCTCCTTGTAACACATAGTAACCGTCTCTAATTCTGTTTTAGCTCCTGCTACACCCTTACTGTGCCAGTGGTTTTTCAATTGACTCCTGCTCTCTCACATGCAGGCTTATTCCTCCTACTTTTCTGGTGCACTTTTCTGTCTCTTTCCTCTTATGAACACATTCTGACCCTTCCCCTCGAAGTCCAATACACATTGCCCTATTAGCAGTCCACCCACCTAGTATAGAGAGTATATCCTGACACTTCTTAAATAGACTCAGGGAATGGTTTGTTTTTACAAATCACTAAATGTCCCTGAAGGATCTGGTACAGATCCACCTCTGTCTTAGACATTATTTATCTTGACCAAGTCTTGGGCCCCAGGTAATGATTTAGCTGTATACTGTTAATGAATTTAAGCACATGCACAGCCCTTAGTTATGGAGACCAGGAATTGGCATGAACTAAATGTCTTTTGGGGGGGGTGCATTTTATATAAACTGCTATCATGAAGGAAAGGTACCTTTTCAGCTTTAACAAACTATTCCTATGCAGCCTATTACTGTGACTGACCTGAATATAACATCATAGACTGAGACATCCTGGTAGATAGTTGTAACACCTGTTTATTTTTATTGAGTCGCTGGATTTTAGTAAAAGTGTTGGTTGAAAGATTACCTGCCTCTTTGAATCAACCTTTCTTGGTTGTGAATGTGTACTTGGGACCAACTCTTCCCTGTACTCACATAATGTCCTTTGCTGAGATCCTTAGCATCTTATAGTACCCAAATGCTGCCTGTTTCACCACGGAAATTTCTTAGCAAAGACTTTTTTCATCTAGAGATATAAACTAGGTGAAGTTTACTAGATTGGAAACTCCTTTAAGTCAGGCCCTATGTCTTATCTAAACATTTATTTCCTAGCAATTAACAAGTATTTGTTATATTGACTTCAACCAATAAGAATTTCAAAATGTTCTTAAATTAAATGTGTTATTTATTAATAAATCAGGCTATCCTCTTCACTCTTACAGATTCTCCACAATGTCCCAGAAACCTCTTAACATTGGAAATTCACTTTACCCTTGGACGTTACACACTGGAAGTAATTTTGCTCCCCACAACTTCTCCCTCTAATTGGCTGGTTCTTTCCAGAACCTCCATTTTAAAGTGGATGCCCTCAAAAGTCCTGTTTCCATTTTAGACTCTCTTGAATTTTCTTTACAATGACCCAGTGCTGGGCACTTTCATCTATTGCCCCACCCTCTTTTTCAATTTCTTTGTATGGGTCCCTCATTTGAATGTATGCTCTTTAAAGGAAGGTATTGTCTTTCTTTCTACTTGTATTTGAATTCCCAGTATTTAGCACAGTGTTTAGCACAAAGTGCTAATAAATTCTTGCTGATTTATTAAGTGTCTGCTATGTGGTAATGCTCAATTTTGTCTTGCCTTATCTTCTCTTACAAGAAGATGAGTTACTCTATACCAGCTGTAAGGAATCTGTGTCCTCAAGACTCTCTAGGTCCTCATGTGTGGCCCTTTGACTAAATCCAAACTTCACAGAACAAATCCATTTTTGACTGAGTCCAAGTTTTATGGAACAAATCCTTTTGTTATTATATAATCCTTTTAATATCCTGTGAAGTTTGGATTCAGTCAAAGGGTCATACTTGAGGACCTAGAAGGCTACGTGTCCTCAGGGTCACGGGTTTCCCACCCCTTGTAGGCACAAAAATAAGGATAAAACAGAATTTCTGTCCTACAAGAGTTTATATTCTAGTCCAACCCTACAAGTTTGCATTAAGCACTTCTTGTGTTTAAGACACTAGGAAAAATGCTTCAGATATAAAAACAAACTTCCTTGACTAAACTCAGCCTTCAAGGAGCTTATGAAAAATTCAAGAGAAGAGAATAAAGGAAGAAAATGGCCAAAGGTGGCCATAGGTCTACATCAAGGAGAGAAGCATAATAAAGTAGATGGTATAGAGATTATGTGGTAATTTTAGACATAAAATGACTTTAACCTATTTAGTATGAGCTCACTGAGATGTAAAAAATAGGCAAATGAAACAAATAAAAAAAAGGATAAAATGAAGTTTACTTATGAATTAATTAGAACCCAATAAGACCACATGCTCTGCCACATATAACGTTTAAATTTCCAACAGTGTTGAGTTAGTTCTTTACCATTAATCAAATCAGACAGAAAAGTCTGGAAGAAAAATTTTATGTAAACAGTAGAATTTGAGCAAGGCCTTGAAAGCAGATTAAGCATGTAGAGAGGAGTTCTTTATCTGGGCTCCATAGATGCCCCCAAGAGGAAGATATATATCAATTTCTGGGGTCCATGAACTTGGATGGGAAAAATAATATCTTCATTTTCACTAACCTCTTACTGAGATTTAGCATTTCCTTGATTCCAAATGGTAATTTGAGAATCTGTCCAAAAGTCCATAACACAAAAGAGGTTAAAAAGAATCCTTGGTAAGGAGAAAAAGAAGGTGGAAACACCTGCTGGGTGGCAGAAGGTATTCACAGTAGCACAGAGGCAGTGATGGACATAGTTTATTTGAGGAACTAATAGTAGCTCAGTCTAGCAGAAATGAAATGTGGATATTAGAGAATAAGGAGAGAGAATATTTGAAGGATGTTACATCTGGAATGGACAGGACTTTCAATGCAGGTTAAGAAATTTGGATTTCATCTTGTAGAAATTTGGGAGCTATTGAAAGCTTTAGAAGAAATCAGTGACATGATGAGAGCAGTGTTTGAAGACTATTCTGGAAGTATTGCAGCTTAGAGAGAAGGATAGAGCAAAATCAAGAAAACAAAACTTAGTTTACTGTAAATTTTAAAATTTTTAGTGAGGGTATATATATCAATAGGTATGGACTCAAAACCTTACCTTAAGGCCATCGCCGAAGAGATGTGCCAGGAATATGCTGGAGCCAGCTTGACCCAGCTGGAGAGAGCCAATTGTTAAATTTTCTATGTGAACATTTACATTTTGAAAATAGTACAAACCAGAGTTTGATTTATTGTTTTGTTTGTTATCTAGACTTAAGAAAGTGATGAAGAAAATCAAATTTTAAAGTGTTTTCTTCATATCCTTCTTTTGGGGGAGGGTACACATTTACCAAGACACCATTGGATGTGCCCTATTTATCTGGTTTGATAGGAAACATTCCTAGTTGTTAATATTTTTCATTTCAACCATGTATGTAGCCAATTCCCATTCCAGAGGAATGGATGAGTCAATTCACCAAAATAACACTTCTAATAGTGAAAGACAGTCAGCACTGATGAAACATCAAATGATAGGAAGACATTTTTGCAGTTTTCTCTTAGTCTCTGTGTAAGAAAATAATTTTTATAAAGATTTTTCTGAACTTACATTTCTTTATACCTGCTGTGTATTTGTGGATCTCTGGACCATTTAGCATACTTTAAACTTTCCTAAACTGTTTTTTTAATCATAAGCAAATATAAGGCAAATATATTGCTGAAATATTTATTCCTAAAAATTCATTTTCATCATTAAGATATACAAAAGTACTCATTTATATCTTACATTTCCTTTCAGATAGATAGCAGAGCATAAATAGAGATGGGGCATGTAGGTAAGGCAGTGGATAGAGCTCTGGGCCTAGAGCCAAAAGGATTCCTCATTGTGAGTTCAAATCTGGCTTCAGACACTTAGCTGTGTGACCCTGGGTAAGTTACAACCCCATTTACCTCAGTTTTCTCATCTGTAAAATGAGCTAGAGAAGGAAATGACAAGCCACTCAAATATCTTTGCCAAGAAAACCCCAAATGGGGTCTTAAAGAGACAGACATGACTGAAATGATTGTACAAAAATAAATAGCTTATAGAATAGTGATATAACTCATCCATGACTGTAAGAGTAAACTAAACACATCTTTAAGGAAATAAAAATATACCTTACTAAAGTGAGAATGGATGAGAATTCAGATGGCACAGTGGATAGAACCCAGGCCTTGGGTCAGAAGGACCTGAGTTCAAATCTTACCTCATACATTTCTCTGGTCCTTCTGACTCCAGGCTCTATCTACTGTACCACCTAGCTGCCTAGTGATAGGTAGTTAGACATAGTAGGTAGAAAGCTAATTAAGTTTCAAATGTCTCGGTTCAAATCTGACCTCCAGGACATACTGACTCTGTGACTCAGTTAATTCAGAACTCAACTTTGGTGCCCCAGATAACTCTCCAACATTGTACATTATATCTACATTGGTGGAAGATTTTTTTATTTGTTTTAAAACTGGAAGTTTCTTATACTAATAAATCAGTTTAGAGGTTTGAACTAAAAATATAGCACAAAACTATTAATATTTTATGTCTATTCAAATAATGTGCCAGTTTATGTGAGAATTTAATGCAAATACTTTTGGTGTTTTGAGTTCTGTTATAATAGCATCAGACATCTGCATTAAATTTAACCTCCAGTGCCTCATTATACAGAGAATAGTTTGACTTCTCAGAGAGAACATGCCTACAAATCATGAACTCTGAGAGACTCTAACAAATAGGTTTTAGTTTTAGTGAGCATTTGAGCACTGGACTGCTGCTCTGTTGTCTGATGTCTAGTCCATCTAAGTCCAAACTACATTTTTCAAAGTCAAATATTTACCTAACCCTGATGCCACAAATTATACCTATTAATGAAACAGCTAACTGCAATATCAGTATCTCAAATCATTGTGAAGAAGGGCGTACTTAATCTGTAATTTCCAAAAGGTATTTGTGAGATTGGTAGCATGCACCCAACACAGCCCAACTGAACCAAAGCAGAATAATTTTTAAAACTGGCATTTGCTACTGTCATGGATGTACATATTCTCCCAAAGTATTTGACAGAAAGAGTAAAGTCATTTCAGTATTTACCCACAAGTGCATAGATAGTGGTCTTTGTCACAGTAAGAAAGAGCCATTGGAGGAAACATGGTGCTATCGAAGAATAACCTTTAGGACAGGTATTAGACATTCCTATGACAGAAATGACTTCAAAAAGCTACTGAAGACTTGTAGAAAGACTTCAAAGATGACATCAAAAACTAGCTGGTTTGTACAGTAGAAAATTTGAATGTCACATTGCCCGATTAAAAACAACAACAAAAAGAAACGTTTTATGGATTCAAAGGGGAAAAGTATATTAGAAAATCAAGATTCCCTTAACTGGCAATTGAAAGCAAAAGTCACGTGTTTGAGTCGATATAAGGAATCAAAGCTATATGAAGAACAGAATAAGCAATTCAATATTAATCAAAAACTTTACTACAGTAGCTTGAAAAATAAAGAAATCAGAAGGGAAAGAGAATTCTTGAAGAAGAGGATATAGAATATTTCTAGTTATCTCTATCGTTGTAAGAAATCCAACGCAACAACAACACAAGTTGGATCAAGCAAAAATCAAAAAGCTTGTGTATTTCTAGTAAAACGAACAAAGAAAACAGTTAAATGACATCAAGAGAGGTGACTGAAACTAGAGACTCTGCAAAAGGGGAAAGTTCCAGGGCCAGACCAGATCCACGATTCGCTCAAGTGCTTTGTAGCGGTGCATGAATTACTAGAGAATTTTACCAGCTTTGTCTCAGACACAAGCCTGATCCCATTAGCTTAATTACCAAATGTTGAGTGTACCACTGAGCCCTCCAAATATAGACCAGTTTCGTGTTTTGTACTTTATGCAAAGCACTCTGAATTTGTATCTCTTCAAAAGCAAATCTATGAACACTTAGAAAAAAAGTACAATTGTTGGCTGTCCCAATATAAATGGATGTACGCTAAAGTCTGAAGTATATGCAATTATCCCTTCCACATCATGAGGCCTGGGGTGGAGGTGCTCTGGAAAATCCATATAACATTTTTTGGCCCTCCCTTTATAACAGAGAAGTCTGAATTGTTATGGTATTAAAAGACAAACTATGTCCATATTATACAATACTATACATATATTTTATGCATTTTTGAACTTCTAAACTTTTTCTGTGTCAAGTGCCGGCCTTTGTTGTCTACAGCTTCTACAAAACTCCCCCCAAATTCCCATTTAATTTGTTATGCCTGTCTGAAATATATTGAAACTACAATGGGTTAAGTCATGACAAAATGGAAATCTAAGATTGATTTGGTGATATTTGAACAAACATCTGAAAGTTTTGTAACATTTATACTTCTAATGAATGTCACAAAGCATGGAATTTACCATGCTCATGGCTTAATCATGTTCTTCACATGTTGAAATAGACCCAAAAGACTAGAGTATTTGATGTACACTTGGAAAGCGGTTCTTTATTTAAATATAACACCACACAATGATGTTGAGAAAAAATGGTGTAAAGTCACAAGAAAATCTTCTTAATCACTTGCTGCTCATAAATGATATCAAATTACATATGTGCACTGAAAATACATTTAAATATTTTCACCATCTTTTGAAATCTGCAGCAATAGTAAAACATAATTTGGATTCATAAAGTATAAAATTCTTAATGTGTAATACACTGGTTGGTTGGTTGCTGTCCTTTGTTCTCATAGAGGACCAAAATGACATCACTATGATAAAGTGAAGTTTCAATGTATATGCTGTGGCTGATGAGACCAATACGAACTTGGAATGCTCTACCTCAGATTAGGCACAGATAGTCCTTATGAACATTTGGAGTGATTACTCAAATTTGCACATCCTATGTTTTCTTTGTGCTGTTTGTAAATATAGAGGCTGAAGATTACTGGCTTCAGTCTAGAAATCAAAAATAACCCAATGGATAAAGGGATATTTACAGATACCAGGGCCCCTTCCAAGGCAAGAAATGTTCACTATAAATCTATCAAGGAAAAAACAGAATGTGAATATTGCCTTGCTGAAATACAAGTTCACTAGGAAGAATATATTTAAAGCTATTAACACCTACATAATGTCAGTTTTAAAGAGCACTTTCAGAATTATAAAATAGATCCTATCAGATTTAGAATTTAGCTAACAAAATCTCATATAATATTAATGAAACATAGATCCCATTTGCTGTACTACAGTTTTGAAAATATTAGAACTTCATCACAAAAAGAGAAAGAAGATTGTGAGAAATCATCAGTTCATATGATAAACAGATGAAAAACTTACAGAAATTCTTTGGAAACTAACAAACATCCCTTAATCTAGCAATAGTAAAAGCTGATAATAGATGTATACCATTGGATTTATTGAATGTAATAAAAAATATTTAGCTACAGCTGGGGTCTGAAAAATGTCTAAGTTTGTAAAGTTGTATCAAAATTCCCTTCATCTGCAACATTCACATGTAATCAACCAGTAACATGGAGCCAAAGGAATGATAAAGAAATGACCAGATCATGTGATTTTGTTTATGAAACTATCCTTGTGAGGGCAATTTAGGACCAAGCTATCATTACTAAGCATTATAGGTGGAGCTTGGATTTATTGCTTAACACAGATTGTACAAGGAAATAATAGAAACTGTGGAACACATCACTGAAGGGTACAAAAATGTAGCACCTATGAAATACCTAGCAAGATATCAGGTGGCTAGAATTATACATCAGAAGTTTACTATATTTCATAAAGCAAAAGATAACAAATTCTGATGTTATAACTATAGACCTCACAGTAACCTTAATAATTCATCAAAGAAACCGCACTGAACATAGGCCATTAGATAGATTCACTGACCAGATAGAACACTGAATTTTTTTTAAAAAATTAAGAATTTTTAAGGTATATTTTTCATAGATATTCCCATAACAAGTGCTCATAGTCTCTAAGCTGTAAGGAATGAAAACTTTTCAAATATAGGGATAACCCTGAGGAATAAATAAGAACCATGTGGAAGATATCCTACTAACCAGGAACCAGAGAGTACCTGGAGTTCCTCATGTCTGGTTTTATACTTAAACATTCAGGAAGTAATGTTAACTAAAGCCTGACCTTGAGTGTCCTGGGCCAAGCAAATCTAAATGATGTTCTCAGTACCATTAAAGGAAAAACCAATCTAACTTGCATGGGGTAAGGATTTTAGGATATTGCTCCTTCCAAAAATGTGGGTCAAAAGTTGTATGCTCAGATTTGAGCAGTCTACTATATAATTTTAAATATAGTAAGAGAATAGGTCCTATGATTGGACTGAGGAGATGTTTGGCTATGTGATATCACTTAAGAAGAGCTAAAGAAAAATATTTTCCTCTCTGGTCCTACTGTGCCTGAAATTACCCTACTAGAAATTAATTCCTTTGTATTCTTATCACTTCTTTTTCTTTTATTGTGGGAGGGGAGGGGGAGAAAAACATATATACATACATACATGTATATACACACAGACATAAAAAAAATTGATTAAGTATTTACTCATGCCAATCATTGTGCTAAGTGCTAATGATATAAACAAAAAACTGAGGCATCTATGTACTTGAGGATCTCATATTATATTACAAGGAGATGACACATATAGAAGGATTCATTTCTAGAGTGGATGGAAAGCTCCAAAGTTCTATGGGACAAATTGTCAGGGATATTGGGAAGGCATGGGGTGTACAGAGGGCAAAATAGTAGGACAGATAGATGTTACATTGAGATTTTGAGGGTAGAGAGGCAGATCTTAGAGCAAGGCTGAAAATTTGTGTATAAACACAATTTTAAGGACACAGAAAGGATCCTCTCTGAAGACTTCAAAGAGTGTCACAAAGGTAACATTTAAGGCTGCAGAGGCTATAACTCACCAAATAATAGATCATAAAACTATGTGGAAGACAGTGAGATGATCGAATATGTACTATTAATTTGGCAAGTTTTTATTGTATAAGTAAAAAGTAAGCGATCAAGTATGAGAGGTTCTGATTTAAGACAATGAAAGTCTACAAGTGACAAACCTATGAGGGACAAACGAGTGACAAGTCAAGCTCGAGGAATGGCAATGGGTAACAAGGACTGCTCTGTTGAAAACTGTGAAGAAATTAAAATGGAGCTTTGAATACTGAGCACAAAATTCCAGATCTGATATGAGGACACTGACCAAAAGTGAGTGCTAGGTATCTTTGGTAAGGTTGCAATGTAGCGTGGCGAAATAGGGCCGAAGTCGGAGGTGAAGGGAGTTAAAGATAAATTATAAATATATCAATTCAACAGGCAAATATTAAGTACCTTCTATGTGCAAGATACTGTGAGGCACTTGCAAAGGATACTTTGTATCTTGTGTATATCTTTTGACATACTTTATTCTCTGCTGAATGCAGCTAGGTAGTACAATGGATAGAGTGTCAGGCCTGGGGTTAGGAACTGTTTGAGTTCAAATCTGGTCTCAGACACTTACTAACTGTGTGACCTTGACTAAGTCACTTAACCCCATTTGCCTCAGTTTCTTTATTTGTAAAACAAACTGGAGAAAGAAATGGCAAACCACTCTAGTATTTTTGTCACAAAGAATTGTACATAATCAAAACTATTGAACAATTCTTTGTATAGAAGTGAAACCATTCTGTATCTTGTATCTCATCTTATCAGGTGATACAAATAGGCAAATAGATGCTTATAAGTGGAAAGTAGATAGAGCACCAAGAACTATGAAGATGAGGAACCCTGGGACTCTAAGAGGGAGATGTGAAGATAGAGAACACTCTAGGCATTCTATGTAAAGGCTGGAAGCAGAATAAGATTCCATATTTCACAATTTTGCTTAGGGTCAAACCAGCTTATACAACTTACATAACTTATTCCTATTTTCTTTCCTTATATTATCTCCATCTATTGGAAATAACAGTGGTAGACCTTAACATATACTGTCTTGCTGTCTTTGATAACTACTGTGCTCAAAGTGTTCCCCCCCGTTCAATGTGCTGCATACATGAGAAGGCTTATTATCTTATTTCCTATATATAACACCTGCACAGAGCAGACAATGGCACCCAACAGGGTGGCTATGGTCAAATTTCTTTACCGTGATCTTCCTTTCTCATTATGTTTGACATTTCTGAAGCTGAGTTTTTATTGCATTCTCTCAGTTTATGGAAGTGGTCTGGGGAAATTAGACTTAATAGAGATGAAGAAACCATAGGGAGAAAAAGAAAAGGAAAGTGAACTGAAAAGAAAGTGGAATTAAAATGTTATTTTGGTAAATGGCTGCAATGGAGACAACAAACAATTGTAATGTGAGTTAATTACCAACTTGTCAAGAGAATAGAGTACAGAGGTTATGCCACATATTACTATAGCTACCACAGTCAGGAAATATTTTGGCTGGGGTGGGGGAAGTAGAAAAAGAAAAAAAAAAGGACACCCTACTACATATGATCATAAAATCTTTCAAGGGAATAGGAGTGGATTTTCTAAAAAAAATAACTGTTTTTGTATACTGAGTTGCCTAGTACCTGGAGTATATATTTAGAGGCTGATACTTCCTGTCTTGAGCAAGAACAGGTTGCCTAACATCTGGGAGGCACACCCTTGTTATATACTTTCATCTCACTTATCTGCATACGTGTATTTCCTTTGTAGACGTTAACTTCATTAAGAGCAGATTTTTTTTTCATTTCATCCCCACGTCTTCAGACCCCTGTACATAGTAATAACAAAATAAATGTTTGTTGAATTAGATTGAATTTGATTACACACCTTTCAGTAGGAGAGGAATCCTTCCTTGAAGGGAAGTATGTTTCACAGAAACACTACGTAAAAGCCTAGCCAAATGTGAGAAAAAAGGATTTCTCAGGGTCATCCAAAAAGTCAAGATCATAGATTAAAGAGCTGGAGGGTACCTTAGAGTGCATCTAGTTCAACCCCCTCATTTTTCAGATAAGGAAACTGAAGCCTAGAGAGGTCCTCACTTGCCCAGTTCAAATCATGCTACTTACTGCCTCTGGGATCCTTATTGATCAAACTACTATAAAGTTCTGGGCCTCAGTTTCCTCATCTGTAAAAAGAGGGATTTGGACAAAATGATCTCTAAGGTTCCTTTTGGCTCTAGAGCTATCATTCTATGAAGTAACAAAGCCAGGATTTTGAACTCAGATTTTACAACCCCAAATGTAGAGTAATTTCTGCTATGGGACAGTGCCTCATGACACCTAAGGTGATTTTTCTTGTTAATATTGTAACACATGCCCTATTTAAACATAGATAGTCTTTATACCATAAAATGTTATTTTTTTTAAAAAGGAAGCTAAAAAAATTCTTCCTTTCCCAATACTTCTGAATTCTCATATAAGGAAAAGGGGAATAATCAATTTAAAAAATCAGGAACTGGCTATTTACTGAAGGTAATATATTTTATATTTCTTTACATTTATAGCTAGGTCAGAGGCACTACCTATAATTCTATTCTCTTCAGACAATGCAAAACAAATTATTGAATTTTAAAATTTTTATTGAAATTCCCTTAATTCAGTACTTTTCCTTTAGAGATCCTGGAGGAAGTTGAAAATTTTCTCAGCTAAGATTAGGCATCCATTTTAACAAGTATTATATTGTACTGCTTCACCATAGGAAGTACAAGAGATGCTATTGTTTGGGAAGATGCAAACTATCCATATTTAGGACTGGGACAATTGAATCCATTTTGGCTGTGTTCATACCATGTCCTTCAGCACTCACTTTTCAATCCAGCTTCTTCCTTAGGTTTTGTTTTAATTCTTGGTTTTGGTCAGTCAGAAAGTACTTACTGAGTGTCTGGTGTGTACTAGTGCAAGGTACTTATTGTGTGTGTGTGTGTGTGTGTGTGTGTGTGTGTATGTGTATGCAGGTATGTGTATGCATGTGCCTGGCATCTTAAATATGAACTGTACTAATAAAACAAAATGACAGAGTTCAGTTTGAGGAGATTGTAGCACCAACATGATATTCACAAGACCCACAGTGGCCATGAATATCCCAGTGCAATTCTGAATCACTAAATATAACACACTCTCCATATGGAAGACAGAACCAAAACATTATTCAGACACTAGAAAACCAAATCCATCATAGTAACAAAAATCTATACACAGTAACGATGCAGAGAACAACACCATCTCTAAGCTTCCCACAAACCAGCTCCCTTAAACAAAATCACAACCTCACTCACACCAGCTTGACTACTTGCCTGCATCCTTCCTAGCTCTGATTGCTGTCATGACCAACTTTCCTCTCAGCTCTGCTCTAGCTCTTTCTCTTCCTGATCCACCTGTTCAGCAAACTCTTCCATGTGACTCAGACTTCCATGTGACCCAGGCAGATCACATGGGTCTATTAATGAATGGGAAAAATCTTCCCATTTAAATTACCATTACAGAGACCAATGTTCATTTCACAACTGATACAAGTCATGTAACTTTGAGCATATTTTAGGATTATAGGATCTTGGATTTAGAGCTGGATGGAATCTCCAGTGCATCTCATTCTAATTAGAAAAGTGTAGTCTGTAGAGATTAAGTGACTTATGTAAGATCATAGAGGTGGTAGATGGAAGAAGAGGAATCTACCCTCAAAGTGGGCCAAATTGGGAGGTGAAGAACACTCACAAAAATCTGCACATACTTCAGAATTTAACAAGCATTTATTATACCCCTATTATTTACTCACATCAAGTATGCCATTCTTTCTTATATACTACACTGGTTTATATCATATCATATATCATATCATATCATAGAAAGAGCACTGGATTGTGGGTCATAGCTTCTGGGTTTGAATCCTTGTCCTATTACTCACAACCTATGTGATATTAGTCAAATCCTATTACCTTCCTGGGCCCTAGTTTCCTTACCTTTAAAATTAAGAGTTTGGCTATGATTAACAAAGGACCATCTCATGACAAATTCTATGATTCAATCAATCAATATTTGATAAGTACATACTATGTGCCAGACATGCTGCAAACACTTGGTCTGCTTTACAGGCTCTAAAGAAATCAGTGATATCTGGGGAAAAATATGGTGGAGTAGGAGCCCTACTTGACTGGTACTGGGGAGACCTCCTTGTTATAAACCACTGACTAGCTATGGGACCTTGAGCAGATCATTCATCCACTGAATGTCAATTCCTTCTTCTGTGAAATGAGGGGATTGAATAGGATGACCTCAAGGATCCCTCACAAATACACAAATTCTATGCTATTCATTCTCTTTAAGTCCTTATTTAAATCTCTTCTAGGGGAAAGAGAGTCTGAAAAGGCCCCTTCCCCCCTCAAGATGGCAAGCAGCCAAGTCCCAGCATAATTAACATAGTTCAACCAATTATCTGAGGAGCAGTGTTTTAAATTTGTAAACAGATAAAGCATCACATTCACTCCCATTGCTTGTGTTGTGAGTGGGAAAATCAGCCCCAGATTACAAGAGGATAAAATTTGTTGCAGGGAGCAAAAGTTTGTCTGGTTTCTTTCAAGTGTCTTTTAGTTCCTGCTTCCTGTTTTTAAGAGAGTATTGAAAGTGGAAGTATTGAAATATCACAAACTATTCTTGTTCTCCTGGCATGTATAAAATCAGGAAGCCCAGAAAAACTGAGAAACCAATCTTAGGAGATTTATATTTCAATTTCTAGTTCAGAGGGATTCATTTGGATGAATGAATTTTCAATGGATTTTCAGGGGGTAAAGGAATTGGACCAGGGTGGAACATAAGAAAAGCGAATGAAGCTTTCAGATATTTTATTCATTTCCTCAACCTATGTTTCCGGAGTCTTTACAATATGCAAAGTTCCTACTGTAGACAAAGACCTATTTAAGTATGGGCATTCTCCCTGACTGATAAGTTATGAGTGGAAGATGATCATGTTTTAAAAGTATGTCTGTATTGTGAAGCTTCAGTTTTATAATCAGATGAAATTTACAACGAAGTTAATCTGACATATTTTTTAAAAGCATGATTGATGGTTGTGCTACATGGTAGTCAGGCTTAAGTCAGACCTGCACAACTTGTAAATTTCTTCAGGCAACATTAAGTTACACCAGAGACAGAGGGACGATGGTTGGTTGCTGCGGGTCACGTGACAAGCAGGAGAGAGTGAGCAGTGGCAAGTCTACATTTTTTTTCCAGCTGCCCGAAATCCTTTGACTGCATGGGGTGCAGAGCTGGCTTAAATGGAAAGTAGTTCTTCTAAATTGATGTAATTAATATTACGTTTATGCACCCAAAGGAAGCATTTCTAGGGTCAGCTGGAGGGCAGGAGGAGGAGGCAGGATATCTATAAAAAAGGAAATTGTGAGTACCTTCTAGACCTTGGGATCTATGATCCAGGGAAACTTAGGGTGCTGAGACTCCCTTTTTCCCTGGCAGCTGGTCCTCACAGTAGCTCTTGGATTTACAGGTGCACAGTGCAGCACAGTGAAAAGATTATTGGATTAGAGCCTGATGACCCATGTTCAATCTTGTGTCTGCTACTTACTACTTATGTAACCTTGGCTTAACTTCAAAGGGCTTCAGTTTTCTATTTGTAAAATGGAGGAGTGGATTAGATGGTCTTTAAGGTCCTTTTCACCTTTAAATCTAGGTGGGATTCTACAATCCAAAGGAACAGAGTCCAAACACATTGGATTAAGAGTAGGGTAAACTTATCTTCCATATATTTATTGAGAAATAGTATGATACATTCAAAAGAAGGTTAGATTTGAAGATAGAGGACATGGGTTCAAATTCTGACTAACCCATTTGCTACCAGTGTTAGTTTGGGCAAATTGTTTCTGTTCTGTGGGCCTTAATTTCTTTACATATAAAATGAGTAGACAGACTAGGTTCCGTTGCTTTTCAGTCATGTTGGACTCTATGGGATCCCATTTGGGATTTTCTTGGCAAAGATGCTGGAGTGGTTTGCTATTTCCTTCTCCAGCTCATTTTACAGATGAGAAAACTGAGGCAACAGGGTTTAGTGACTTGTCCAGGGTCACATAGATAGTGTCTGAGCCCAGATTTGAACTTATAGTGATAAATCTTCCTGACTCCAGACCTGGCACACTATACACAGTGCCACTTGGCTGTCCTGGACTGGATGACAGCCAAAGACCCTTTTGCTTATAAATCTGTGGCACCCCACCCCTTTGCTTTGAGTGCCTTTCCTACTTCTCTATGGTGTGGAATGGTGGAACTTTTCTTCTGTGGAGGAGCAATGACAAGTAAAAGTGACTAAATGTGGAAATAAGGGTAGAGATGCTGTAACCAGGGGTCACTGAACTTAGAGGGACCAAAGAGTTACCTATGATACATAGCCCAATCATTAGAAACAGGAATAAAAAACTTGAGGTGAGAGATTCCAAGGTGGAATGGCAGGAGCCATAAACATAAGCTGGCAATGGAGAGAGGCTGAGGTCTCTATTAGTAAAAAGCCCCCACCTTCAGGAGTTCTACTTTGTACCAGATTGTGAGCCCATACTGAGGGATGTTCAGGTCTCCACATTCCTCATTCTTAATCTATAGCTCAGTCATTTTGATTGTTAGTTGTGAATTGTATTGTATCACCTATAATTCTTTTCCTTTTCACTGGATGAAGTTCTTCAGGGTCTAAGAAAACTGAATTGTGTATTTCTTAGCTCTCTTGGGTTTGCAACAGCCTATCTGAAAACTGCCTGGAACCAAGAGAGTATTGGATGTGAAACTGAGTGGTAAATGTGTTATTATGGATTGATTCTCTTTTTCTGTCCCTTGCTAAGAGTTAAGCATTGTATACAATTGATCATGTTCTGTCTGTTTCTATGGAGCGTGACTCCATATGTCTAATTTTCTTTGCGTAAATCCAAATTAAATATGTCTCCACTTCAACAAGTTGGCTCAACAATCTAGAAAAAGGTGAAGTTGAAAGACAGTAAGCCTTCCACTCTCTGAGAACCACTGAGAACTGATTACTTCTCAAGCACTTCTATTCGGCTGGATGAAGTATCCTAACATCCAGGCAACCTAGATCAGAAGGTCCTTAATCTTGTTTATATCACTAATCCCTTTTGCATTCTAGTGAGGGAATATAGACCCCTTCTCAAAATATTAAAATTTATAAAATAAAATAGGACTATAAAGGAAAACAATTATTTTAATTAAGTTATTAAAATACTAAAAAAATCCATTCCTAGATCCCAGGTTAAGACATCTTACCTAGATCCTGATCCTTTACGTTGAACAGAATATAGTTAGTAGCAAATAGTGGCACCTGATAGTTAACAATTTTATGTTATATTACATCCAATATAATTGGACACTTAGCTAGTTTAAGAAAACAAGGTGATTAACCATACTTCAATTCACTGTGGCAAAGGTCATTTAATCATTACCCATTAGAGAAGATTGGATCAGAAGGTTGTTCTAGAACATAAGGCACTGCAGGACTGGATCAAGAAGTGAAATTGTGAAGCCAAGAGACAACCTTCGGGCACTTGGAATATACAGGTGGAGATGAGAACTTCAAGAATCAAAACTGTCAATTTTTTCTTATTCTCCTACTTTTCTATAAAGGAGAAAAGCAGAAGACAATTTCCCCAGGACAGAAATGTCTCACTGAACTCCCAGCCTTCTTCTGTAATGCCACGTTTCTCACTAAACAGGGCAGTCAGGCAGACTTATTTCCTCACACCACCTAGGTCATTCCCATCTCCTCTCCTCTGGTTTACCTACCACAGTAAACCATCTGCCTGAAGAAATGTCAAGATAACTGGGGATGTTTTACAGAGACAGCCAAGGAGACATAGAGTTCAGGGACATTTTATACACTTAAAGTATGGTGAGAAATATATTAAGCACTAAAATGATGGATAGTAGAAAAAAGAAGAAGCAGCTACTATCCTTGGGGAACTTAGAGTAAAGTTGGAAATAAGATATCCTCTGCACATAAGACTGTGAGAGGAAAATAAGAGAACACGCACACATATACACAGAAGTTAAACAAACTGCAAAGAGCTGAGAGAATACAAATGAAGGAAGTGATCAGAATGGGGAGGATTAGTCAGGGAAGACTCAAGGCTTAGAAAACATGAACATAGAAAATGATCTGGAAAAAAAAAAACTATTGGCACAGTAATTCTGGCACTGAAATGATAGGGACAAAGTATGAAGCCTGGAAGTAGATCTGCCTATCTGAAGTAGAAGGGTCTGAGTGGGATACAAAGTAGGATAGTCAGGTCAAGTAAACAAGTACCTACTATGAGCTAGACTCTGGACTAAGTACTTGGGGAATGGAGGCAAATGTTCTTGGGAAATTGACAGTCTAATGGGGGAGACAATACCTTAATCAGTCTGTTCAAACAAGATACATCTCTCTATATGCAAATACATGCATATTAATTGAAGATAATCTTAGACAAGGCATTGATATTAAGGAGGCTTCTTGCAGAAGGTAAGAATTTAGATGAGACTTCTGGGAAGCCAAGGCAGAATAACTAGGAGTGAAGTGGCTCCTGCGGGAACCAGGTTTTTCTAAAGGTCAGAAAATGGAACTAGCTCAAAAAGAAGATAGCTAAGACAAGATGAATGGGATTTTTTATGATAGAATGGGATTCCTGAAGTCCCAATGAATGGGAAAAGAAGACACTGAATATCATGTTCTTTCCTCTGTTACACTACAGAATGATGACATGATTGGAATTACTACAAATGCAATCAAAATTATCAAAACTTAATTTGTGTATATATACATATACATGCATTTGTATATACATGCACACATACATATATTACATAGTGACCTATAAATATTAATGTGCTATGAAAATTTCATTTGTTTTATATACATGGTTACAAGGCATTAATGGATCTAAATCTAGCCATGGTGAACTTTTCTCCTCCTTTCTCTCCTCCCACCTTCCTAAAAAAAAAAAAGAGTAATACTTAGAACTTGAATCCAACTCATCCTTCCTAATGTGGTCCAAAACCATTTAAAACTAGGCTAGAATTAAGACCTGGGTCTTCACTGATTTTTCATTCATTACTTCACTCTCAAAAAAGATGCTTTGGTGTAATTTATTCTTATTGTAGCAGGTAACTTCATAAATATCAGCAGATTCATCGCTTTTTTATTTGAGGTGACTAATTATTGGGCTATTTATGGAGAGAAACTGATTTGTAATGAAGATCATGAGCAGAAAAAAAATCATAATATGCAAACAAAAGCTTTTTTTCTGGCCTGCACTTCACTGGTAGATAAAGGATATTAAAGAAATGATCATTTATCTTTCTTCATGTGATTAGATTTACCTTGCCTCTTTGCTTTGACCATTTTTCTCATATTAGCTGTAGAGGAGCCTAGAATATAGCCCCTTTAGATCAAGAGAAAAGATCATATGCAAGCTGTAGTGACTATAAATAATAAATTGCCAAACTATTCCCATCAGAATAGACATATATATATGTATATATATACATATACACATACCCATGCATACATATATACATATATAATTACATAGGCATGTATATAATATAAGGAATAATATTTTCCAGGTACCAGAATTCCTTCATGTCATCATAGATTAACCAATCAGAGAGATCTTTGGATTGCTTAAATCCTGCCTTGGTTCCATTTGTGGCTTCAGTTGCAATTTTCTGGTATATAACATTTGCAAACCTTCACTCCTACCTAGTATTCTTCACTTCCTTTGGTTTTCCTAATATAGGCATAATAGTTACCATTTGTATAGTACTTCCAGGTTTGCAAAATTATTTACAGAGATTATATCGTTTGATCCTTCAACAATCCTGTGAGGTAGGTGCTATTATTCCCATTTTTTCAGTTGAGGAAAACTGAGGCAGAGAGGCAACATGCCTGAGTTTACACAGTGTTTAGGGAGAGTAAATGTCTTCCTGTCTCTGAGTCCACTACTTTGTTTTTTGAGTAGGGCCAGGGATAAGAAATGGACCTATGATTTCATTGATACAGGGAACTCCCAGATCAGGAAATGCCTTCAACTAATGGAGGTTGATACTGTGCAGTTTGTAGACTTAGAGAGCCCTAAGAGATGAAGTGGCCTCTCCAAGTCACATAACCAGTATGTGTCAGAGGCTGGAAAGGAACTGTAGTTTTCTTGACTTTGAGGCCTGTCTACTAAACCACATGTTTCTTTGATAATCTTACTTTTATTAATAGTCTTAATTTTGTCTTTATCTGCTTCCTTTATTTCTCATTTTGTACTAGTTACAATTATATACTGACTATTCTTAAAATATGTCTCAACCTTTGCCTTCCTTCTGAGTTTCATGGTTTCCCATGAGATTGTCATGCAATAAGACTTCAGATATTGATGATATGATTGCACTTAGCCTGTTCTCAGGCGCTCTGTGTCTAAAACCAATCCATTGACTTGAAAGCTGTTGTGGCTGGAAATCAAATAATTGATTCCATTGAGCATAATTCATATCTTCCAGGCCTCTCAATTCCTTTTCCAGTCATACCAAGGTAACTAATGAAGAAAAGTCCTGAAGCAGTGAGTGATAGGAAGATTTTTAATGGAGTTGAGTCACTGGTGCCCACTATCCACTATCTTGGAAGGGGATGAAAATTCCCAGAAAATGAAAAGAAATCATCATTCTTGGCTTCTATTTTTAATTTCCTTTCTCTTGCTACTTCTCTTTGCAGAATCTATCCGCTAAAGAATAGCAATGACTTGAAGAACTGAGGGCAAAGATACAAAGGATGGGGTCTGATATCCGTACTGAGGCCATAATGACACTTTAGTTGTCCAATCCTTATTTAAAATTATGACAAGGTTGGGGAGGGGAGCAAAACCGGACAATCCCTTTCTATGTTCTCTTGTCTTAACTGCTGGTTTATGCATTAATTTTTTATGCCCTTGAAGCTTGTTTAGACAATACCACTGGACAAACTATAAACTTTCTTTCTTCCTGAAACATTTATATTGCTTTCCCCAGAGCATCCAATTTATGTCTATAGCTTGGTTCATCCCACTGGGACCATATAATCATGATTCGTCTCTTTTGCCATTTTCTGTATTGTTATTCTTGCTCCATTAAATTCTTCCAAACTGATCTTTTATATGTAGGTTCATAAAAAAATAACCATCTCTCTTTTCTCCAAATTTTACATTAGGCCTAAGTCCAGCAAAGTCAGTGATATTGGCAGATGCTAACTGGTCAGGGAATAACAATTTAATCTTCTCCATTGCTACATTTCTTTTTTGTGGGCGGATAAAAAAGCATGATGATGAGGCCAAGGTCATGGGTTTGATACTCATATGAACCAGTTAGCTTTGTGCTTTTCCATAAGCAAAGACTTTTGAGTAAACTCTGATGATCATCTTATGCTTGCATGCTTGTTTAGGGCATATGATGGACTGAGTAAAAGAGTTTGAAGCTTTCAGTGCTTTTCTAGAAAACAAAACAAAACGATAACAACACACCAACACCACCAGCAATGATATATGCCTAGATGGTGATGCGCTTGGCAGTTTAGTCTCAACATAGCAGTCTTTCCTCTATGTATTTCTTTGACAGCGTTGTTGTTTGGGGCTGACACTGTCCTGTGTGCTTGTTTTATTTGAGTAATAAATATTTGTCTTCTTTTGAAGTCCTTTAAGCTTGTATAATTTTTTCACATGGTAGAGGCTCCTTAATTGATAAAAAAAAACTATAAAGTAATTACTCTGATCTTTAGTACTCAGAAACTGTCTTTTACATTTGTTTAATCTTTTTACCCTAATGATTAACAGGCGATGTTATAATTCTGCTAAGAGAATGTATATACCTAATGTAATATTTTTTGCAATTTTTCAGGATAGCACTCTAACATGCAGAGTTCTACCAGTTCTGATACCTCTGCAGAAAAACTGAATTCTTCCCACCGAAGCACAGGAGCTGTACAAATGAGAATTAAAAATGCCAACATACACCATGACAGACTGAGCCAAAGTAAATCCATGATCCTCACCGATACTGGAAAGGTCACTGAACCTGTAAGTAAAATACCCCGAGTTTACTACCATACAGATTTTTAATGTGAAGATTTTTTTTAAAGCTAATTGCTCTTGCCCTATCTGCTCTTGTAATGTGCGTAAGAAAACTGTTTCTGTAATGTGTTTTATTTTTCCTACTTATAGTCATAATAACCTCCTTCCCCCATCCCCACCCCCACCTCAGTGGTGAGAGGAAGAGCTGGGCTTAATCCAGTTATAAAATGGATTTGGTGGTAGACTGAAGAGCACCTTTGACTCATTTTAAGGGCCTCCACTATCATGCTTCAGTGTCATAAAAATAATGAGGCTATGCTAGCATGTGGTGTTTGTATTTCCAAATACAGTACATCACTTCCCAAAGCCAGGGGCTAAAATTAGCTAGGAACAAACTGAAAATTAAAAAATCTTCCCCCAAAGAGAGTCCCTTTCTCAAAATTGCCAAGTATTATGAGGTAAAAAATTATTGAACATTGGGACATGAGGATGGTCCAAAGGACCAAGGGAGCATGGCTACTTAAGTTTTGGCAAGTTAGTTGTTTTGTGGAGATTCTTTTTATCAGAAAGATTTGAAATACAATAGTTAGAGATGAACTCTATTGGCAATTGTGTCCCTGCCCCTGCACTCATCCTGAGCTACTAAACGAACTGATTGCTATGAGTCTCCTCTGGTTAATTTTCTTCCATAATGGTGGTAACTTGCAGCTGAGGCCATATGATGTTACAAAATTATTGATGCAATGTTAGCCACTCTTTTGGATTCCATATCTATTTTGTTCTCACAGCAAGATCAAGAGCGAGAAATGGGTTAGCTAGGGACAGGCTCTGCATCCCAGTCACCCTTCTGAACCATGTGGGCTATTAATTGGGTGTTCTGTTAATATAGTAGGTGCCCATGAAATATTCAGATCCCTAACTGAGTTATTAAATGGAATAAACTTGCTGGGTAGCCTGTTACCAATCGTATTTATTCTGCATTTTTCATTCCAAGTTCAATTGCAAAATTAACCCACAGCTATTTCTTCTCGGGAGCTGGAGAAATATATGATTTTAATCATCCTTTCTTCAGCTGACTTAGACAAATTTGGCATCGGGAAGGCAATGATTATATTTCTGGAGTGAGAAATATCTCTTTAGATCAAGGTAACTAATGAGAGATTCATTTCCCTTTATTTACTTTCTCATTTGAAAGTATCATCATCAGCTGGAAATGCATTGTGAAACTGACTTAGCTTTTCCACCAACTACAATGTTCCTCAACCCTGAACTCCAGACAGTGTTTACAGTAAATTATTGGAAATGCTATAATGTATTATCAGTAAGAACTGTACCTTTGAAAAAGTTTAAAAGTTAAGTATATTTAATGATGCCTAACATATTTTATTGGCTGTGTTTAACAAAAGGCACTAGGCTGCAGTTGTTTTTGACAAGCATGAAAACATCACAGCATGAGACTGCAGAAGGAATTATGTAGAGAAATTACAAGTGATCCATCTCTCAATGAATTATCCACCTCAATAGCCTGCAGAACTCAGCTACCAATTAACACCTACTTTATTACATGTTGGGATGTACTTAATAACTTTCATGTGTTTATGCACTATTACCTTGACTGATGCCTCTTGTACAATTAGGCATAATTGGCATATCAATATGCAAAAGTTAAAAGGATTAACCCTCTTAAAACTAATGAGCATTTCTGTATCCAGCTGCTAAATGAGACAAAATTAGCATTTTTCACTTTTGGGCAGGATTTTATCATGCAGTTTCTCATTGTTGATATTACCTTGTTACATAACTTTAGTTTAGGGGGTTGTATGCTGGACTGTTAGAAAGTAAGAGTTTGGGGAAGTTAAATGAGATGTAATTATCCTAGCTTCCATTTCGGAATTCTTAGTATGGACCATGTATATTTCTGGGTAAGAAATGAAAAAAGTTACTTTGGATTATGTCTACTCAGTGCATAATCACATAAAAGGGGTATTTTCGCTAGGATATGTCATTTCACCAAGAAAACTTGGCTCAGATGTGTGATATTGAAAGCTTGCCATGGCACTAATTTCCTTTCTGTCTCAGTTCTTTTCATCTCTTTTTGCCATGCACAATTTTCTGACTAGATATTGACAGAACGAAATGTATTTTGGCATATTTATTCAAACAAGCCTGTTAAAGTTATCTGCTCAAGCCAAACTAAGAGCTCAGTTGGGGCAGGGGGTAGTGGTGTTGGTGGTGATGATGATGATGATGATGATGGTCGCAGTGGGTGGTAGTGGTAGAAGATAAAGGCAAGTAGATCATTGGATCACAGAGTTAGAGCTGAAAGGAACTTTAGAGGTCATCAAATCCCACAATATTTATTCACAGATACGGAAACGGAGGTTGAAAAAGATTCATTTACTTGCCCAGTGAACACAAGTAATAAGTGGCAAATCTCATAATGAATACATGTAGGTACTCAATTAAAACATGATTTCTATACAAAGTGTACCGAAAGCCTTGTTTGAACTTTGCAGTGATAGATTAAATCTCACCCAGACCAAACTTTGAAATACTTTGATAATATCTTGGGTACAGTGGTCATTATGTGTGATGAGGCATCTAAATGGAGTAAAGAATAGAGTACAGAGATTTGGAGTCAGGAAGACCTGAATGTTCATCCCCCTCTTTGGCACTTACTAGTTATGTGACTCTAGACAAGTCACTTACCATCTCTGAACCACAATTTATTTCCTCATCTGTAAAACAAGGACAATAACACCTATCTTACAAGACTGTTATAAGGATCAAATGAGTTGTAACATGTGAAACACTTTGCAAAATTGAAAGTGTTATATAAATGTATTTTTATTATGTATTTGGTGATAGTGACAATGATAATCAGTTCAAAAAAGTGAAATATACTTAAATATTCAAATAAGCCATGACCTTATTAGAGTAGGTATCCTCTACAATTTTAGGGATTGAAACCTAACCTTTTCTGCCCAGTATGTGACTTGCATATTTTCATATTTTATATTTTTACTGATATATATATATATATATATAATCAATAAGTAAAGCATTTGGTGACTTACTTTGGGATTTGGAACACCATTTAGAGCACAATGTGTCATTGTCATATCAGTATATATTTTGTGTCCTGATCCAGAACTTGAAGTAGGTAAATATGTCAAAGTGTATAGCAGCCATATTAATTTGCACCTAAAATATGTATATGCGTGTGTAAATCTATTAAGCTTATTCTATTTTTCTTTCAACTTCATGGAGGCAATTTAGATTGAGAAAATCAGCTATCAAAGTCCCTGTTATTTTTGTATTGCTAATCTTTTAGAAATATATTAAATATGTCTCCTGTTTTCTTTAGATACCAAGTAATCATTTTTCACTTGATCAATAGAGTAAAGCCTTTGCAAAATTAAAATAGCAATCTGAGCATTGCTACCTGGGAAATGGTGTGAAGCATGAGTGTATATCAATGAAAGCGATCTGGTAACCTGTATCGACAGGGAAGAGCTCACTGGTCTAAGTAATCAGTAATCACTTCCACAACACCCAGAATTTATCTGTCTCAGGGTGGACTGATTCTTCTCTTCCATAGTGTGACAAGATAGACAAAATATTCAGCTTGTATAAATGTAGAGGCAAGTGAATTGTGCCCCTTTAAAGGCTAAAAAGGCTAATACACAGTACAGCAACTAGCTCATTTGAAATGCTTAATGCAGTTTCTTATTCTTTCTAGTTGGTCTTATTTATAATAGGCATGTGCTAGCATACTAGATGGTTTAGAATAGATATTAATGAAGAGTTTAAATAGAGGAAATCATGAAACGGCAAACACTGGCTTTAGCAAGCAACAGCAGTTTCTACATCTAATGCTGGTATCTTCTCCACAAAGCTGTATGAATATTCACTGTTTTCATCTCTTAAACCAGACTGAAGTTCATTGCTTCATTCATAACTAATGCAAATAATTCCATGTCTTTTTTTATTAGTATTCTGATTGAGATTTAGGAATCTCATCATTCAAAAATGTTAACATATCAGAGCTCTCTTTTCTGCTACCAAACAGTCTGTGTTGTTTTTATTTCTTCTTCTTTTTAAAAAATATGTTATTGGGAAGACAGGAGACACTTTTCTTTTGTTCCTTATTCCTGTGATCATAGAATACTTGCCAAAGTTGTGGCTAGCCAAAAAGGCAGACATAAAAATTGCTAAAAATATAAGCCTTCTGTTTAGCAGAGTTTTGGAGAAATATTATGAGATTGCCGAGCTTGTCCGTATTTACTTCAAATCAAGCTTATAGTCAAGTATGAGGCTTTGTTTGTATAAATTGTCCTGAAGTGGATCCTGATATTTAATTAAAATGACACTAAATCACATTGAATTGATAAGACTTGGCATCTCCAACAAAGGTAATTGCCCGTATTGGTTTTGTACAAAAATAGAGCTGCTTGGAAAATGTGCAGCCAACACAGACTGTCAACTCCATTTATAGATCGATATGTGAAAACCATTGATCAGGCAGGCATGTGTAACAGTAACACTTTGCATTTATTTGTTTTTTTTTATACCACATTAAGGCTTACAGGATTATAGGCTTCCTAAATATTTTGACTTCCTCATAAATATATTATCTGTTGCATGTTAATTAAATGAGAGTCTGCAGCCATTTCTAAAATTGTTTTTAGTTTGATGATTTCCTTTTATTGCTGTGGATCGTCTGATCTGAAAATGGATTAGTTTCTTTCTGCATAAAGATTATTAAAGCTTATTTTAATGTGCCCTATTTAGTGTAAGATGTTGATGTGTTCCTGCTTTGAAAAATATAGATACTGACAATTATTTCCTCTTAGCAAGTGGCTGATCATCTTTATTAACTGGGCATTCTCAGCATCCAGCATAAAATTATTTCCTGGCACCAGAGCACAGTATTATTTTGTCAGGCGATTCAGAAAGCCCATCTTGTTGATTTCTTCTGATAGACTTGTCTCTGTCTTTCCTTGATACATATGCATATGTCTGTCATATCTGACTTTTCAGTACAGTGATCTAATCAAACGCTCCATACAAAAGAAGTACATGAGGTGAGGTAAAGTCGAGTCCTAAACCAAGATGATTTATGTCTCGTTTCTCTTATTTGAGGCTATTTCCTATGGGCTCACTATATATGCTGCAGTCTGAAGTTAACTCTTTCTTATCTCATCATCGTAAGGACAGGGTTTTGTCCTACTGGAGGGTGGAGGATGGCACACGTAAGCCATTTTGGTTTTCAAGAAGAAACTAGAGCCTGGTGGAATGAGGTTCAAGCAAGATCTAAGCTACAGATAGGACTTTGCAATAATGTTCCTTCTCATGGCATTTGGCACAGAGAGGTCAATCTTGTTGTGAATGTCTTTTAATCCTTCCTGTCTACATTTGCGAGTGGAACTTTCAAGATAATACTCCTGCACTTGCTTTCCGACGCAATATTACTAGTATTGTAAAGGAGTCAGAATGTCAGAAATAGCAAAAGTCCTGGCAACATCAGGCTCAGACATTACCAAAGCTAACTGGCCCAGTATATTCCACACCGACCAAAAGCTTTAATAACTGGACTTTTGACCTTTCCACAATTTGCTGCAGGATTGGGGGAAAAAAGATTAAAAAACCTTCAGTGCTTTTTATTTCCCTTTGCTCTTGCAATCTCACATCATCTCATGCTGTGAAAATCTTTACTCTGTTTACTAAGCACAAATTAGGCTTGCCAAAGGTTGAAAAAGTTTATTAGTTCAGTTTAGAGGCCGGCACTTCAAAGAACTAGCTCTGGTCTTCCAAAGCAGTGTCAGTCTGTGCAGGGCCTGGGACCACTGAAACTCGGACATAGCTAAATTTGTTTGTGATGTCCTACTGATTGAACATGGCTATGAATGTACATGAGATACATTTTTTAAAGTTAGTCCTCTGCTTACTAATTTGAATCCCAAACTCTAACCTTGTTAGCATCTGGACTTATTTCCATAATAACAACCCCTTCAGAACCTACAAAGTAATGAATAATTGACAACAAATGAAATGTTTTGATAGTTGTCGGCACAAAGCATGTTTAATGTTTTGTGTTGCTTCCTAGCTAATTATGTAGATGACACATTTGTCAGACCTTGACTGCCATTAGAAACGTGTTTCCAGAGGGGAGAAAAACAGGCTATTCATAGAGTAATTAACTAGAATGCTCAATGACCTGTGAGAGATTCAAATAGCTGCCAGTTCAGACATTGTTTTGTTACAGAAGCAGAGGGGTAATTAAAATTCCAAATTACAGTGCTATGATGAAGCATTTGTTTGTTGACAGTATACTCTTACTCTAGTTTGTTAATTCTTTTTTAAATTGCTTCTAATCCATTTTATAGCTTTAGGAGTTCCGTCTTTGAATTTACTGACAACTAATATTATGGTAAATTGTTCTTCAATGGAGTACTGCATGCTTGGCAGTTCCATGGGAGCACAAGGTGGGTGGGATGGAATAGCTATTCTTTCCCTAAACTGGCATACCTTATGCTCTCATTGCAACACACAGACCGCTAACAGGGAACATCTTGTTAAATATTATGTTTCTAATTGTGCATTAGGAAAGATGAGAAGGTAGGGAGTAAAGGATTTTTTTTTTAAGAAAGGATATTCTAGAGAATAATATCCAAGAGAAAAATGTCCACAGCTTCAGCAAATGATCTTGAGGGGTATGTTGGGAAAGTGGGATTGACTTGACTGAAGAAGATGCAACAGTCTGCAGGAAAAGCCTGACCAGATCGCACAAAGCAGGGCACACTTCGCATTAGTAGCTTCCATCTACTGCCAGTGCCAATATGAGGAACCACGGCTATCGTAAGCTAAAAGGTCTTTTCAGTGAGCTGCTGGGGCTAAAGAGTAGTAGAGATTGTTTCCAAATCCTGACTTCTCAGGTTGTGCAAGCTATAAATGATATTCAAGTTCATTTTTTAAAAAAATGCTATTTGCTAAAAGTGAGAATAGTTTTATTAAATAGATCTGACAGAAGTAACATGGTGTTTGATGCCGGGGAGCTGACAGCGGCATCGAGTGAGCTCTGATTATCCTGAAGACACTGTCAGCTAGGATTGATTTCCACTTTCTCCGTTTATGTAATGGTTCCTGTAATACAGCTGACCCCGCATCACGTTACCTTGTCATTTCTCTGCATGGATCAAGACGAGATGAGCTGAAAATAGCTAGACACTGACCTTGAACTTGCCAGAAAAGTGAAAAGTGACAGTGGTGGGTTTTTTTTTTGAGTTCATGTACAAAGATGAAGGCGAACTCTGATTCTGTTGAGTTCACTATCATAGCACAAGGGGGCAGAGCAGTACTAGAGATTCCAGGTAAAACACATTCCACGGGCGTATGTGATAGCTCTGAGATCTGAGAGTCAGAGCCAGAGGTCTCATTTTTAAATCTTAGTATAGACATAAAGGAGAATTACTGATGAATCAAAATCTTAGGTCCCCTAATGTTCATAATCAGTAATTTGAAAGTATATAGGCTAATTAAAATCGTTACCTAATACCCCACACTTCTACCATCCTACAAATTATAAAGTTCCCCCCTCCATTCCCTGTTTCTAATACCTTTCAATCTTAAAATAATTTGGAAATCTGATAAAAATATTTGGAAACATTCTATAGATGAGGTTTGATAGCTAGTATTCTAAATGAAACTTTAAAGCATGCTTTTTGTGAAGAAGCTCAGAAAATATTTTTTTTTAAATCTATTAAATACAAAAAGTTAAAAATGGTCTTGTGAAGATTCAAATATTTATCAAGTGTTAGAGGAGAAGACTACAGAGAACATTCAGTTTGAATGAGACAGTTCCTCACCTCAATTTACAGATGAGAAAACTGAAGATCAAAGATACATTTTTTTCCTCTCATTGCTTCCCCCGTCTATCTCTAAGCATCTATAAATAGCAAAAATAGATTGTGGAATTCTGATTCACAGTTTTTCCTGTATCTGTGTAAAAGAAGCTTCCCCTTAACCATAACTCTTTAGCTCCTTTTTTGTTGTTTTTGGAGATTATCACTATCAAATACCATTTATTAAAAATATATGCATCATGATGTGTTTACAATATATTTGACTAAATACTTATCTCTAACTTCATATGATTATTGTCTTAGAAATGAAAGGGAATTTATAGGTCATTTTACATAAAAGTGAACTGAGGTCTGGCAAGATAAATGTCTGTTCAAGTTCACACATCTAGTAAGAGGCATAGGTAAAATTCACACCTGGGTCCTCTCATAGGATTCCATTTCTGTCTTATAATTATCACTATTTCCATATACATAGTTTCAAAATGAAGCAGAAAATGAAATGCTAGGGGAAAAGTTCAAGGGAATCATACTTGGATATTGATTGGTATCTTTTTCATCCATTTATCTATCTATCCTCCCCCAAAATGTTGAGAAAGTTGTTCATATCCATACTTCACCTCTGTAGATACAGCCTGGGATATGTTGAAACTCCTAAGGCATACAGAATAAGTTGGAGTATTTTGATGAGTCTCTGGTAGATCACTAGGTTTTCAGGGGTAGAAAGAAAAAGAGTGAACATAGCATCGATGGGGTCTATTTGCAGCTATTGTCTTCATGTGATAAAAGTTCTATTGGCATTCACTAGACTAGAAAGAGCTAAGAAACTTTCTTTTTCCCCCCAACTCAAGGTTGCCAACTAAATCCGTTAAGTCTTTTTGTTTGATTAGGATGCACAGGCTTTGGTCTAAAAGCATATACTGCCCAAGTTATAGTTCCTGGTGACGTAGACTACATCACTATAAATTAAGGCTACTAAATGCAAAAGTTAAACATGAAATCCATTCTGATTGCCTTATAAAAACAGTTTGTACTCTACTCACACTTACTCCGCTTGTACTCTACTCTGATTTAGGGGGTTGGGGATGGTTAGAACTCATCCCTCTTGGGAGATGGTGAAGGGTTGAAATGGCTTTCGAAATGGGCTATTAGCCCCTATTCCTGAGGTACAGGCTGGCTCAAAGGTGTTAGCTGCTGAAACCCTTCCCCAGAGTTTTTCTTCCCTTCAGTGTTTGCATACTTTTAATAAGGGACTCTAGTCCCTGATGTTTTGAGATTCGGTTTATTGTTACCATCTGTTTAATTACCCTCTCAGGTTTGTGTTGGAAGCATGAAAGTATTTTATCCAGCCTCTGAATCCCTGCGTTCCTAAAGAGATGTGGGTAAAGTACACGTCAGTTTTCAAAGTGCACATTAAAAACTGATAAACAGAACCATCTCCAAACAATAAAATGTAAGGAAACGGCATTATTTTTGACATTAATGTGTATTGCTCGTAATTAGCAAATGTACAGTGATATGCCACTGTTCCAGAAATAACACCATCTTTTTACATATAATCTTGTATATTTCCTTCCCTTTTTGAGATGATTGATTTTTATGACTCTTGTTCACTTACAGTGCATAGATATTATTTTTATTAGGGAAGTGGTATGGAATTTAAGAAAGAGCAGAACGTAGGGATGGAATATGTCAAAGAGGTTTAAGGATGAGCTAAAGTTTTAAATGGAGAAGCAATGAAACAAAGACAGGGCAAAGAGCTCTTGGGCTGAAACAACACAGGGGAAGCAAAGAGACACATTATCTCTATTTCTGTTCTTTTTGGTTTTTCACTAACTACCCAGGAATTTACAGAGGTGGAAACCCATGCAGTCATATCACCCTTGCATTTGCCTTTTCAACTCATATTTTACTTTATTTTCACATACTTGTGCCTTGAATTCAGGAGTCAAAAATCACAAATCAAATAAGTCAATCTTGGCTATCTCTATCATTTTACATAGAAACGAGGATACAGTAAAAATGTATCAAATTGTGTTAGGGCTTGGCATGGAGTTAGAGAATGACTATCAACCTCAGATATTTTAGAGAATTAGTTCCTTAATCAAATGTAGAATGTGAAATATTTGAGGGTTTTTTTTTAAATGAAGGAAGCTTCAGCTAAATTTATTGAATAACAAGTAAAAACAATTCAGTGATACTCTTTAAAATGAGCATCTTGTCTGCGGTTTCATGATTACATAAAGACTTTTTTACGGGGCATTTGAAAACATCCTTAAATTATAATTTGATTTTTATAATCAATGTAATGAACAGAAATTTTGATGTTTTTCACTGTATCAAAGAATCAGTGTTGATTTCAAAATGCTACTGCATCAGAAAAATGCAGTAAGTAGCATAGAGATAATCACAAACTTCCTTCAGCTACTTTTGGGCACCTGACGCTTTGCTTCCCACAGGGAAAAAAACAAAACCAAAAAAAACCTCAACTGTTTCTTTAAATCTCCAATGAGAAGGGACATGTGTCTCCTTGCATTGAGTTACATTATATCATATCATGGCACAAAGTGACCCAATATAGTGTGACAGGAGAGAAAAGCAACTGTGTGTGTGTGTGTGTGTGTGTGTGTGTGGAATTTGCTAAAATTCAAGCTACAAAATGCAAGGCAGAAACAAATTATTGAGGCCTACTTCTGGACCAAATTCATTGAATAATAGGTTTTTTCAGGAACGCTTAACCTGGGCTTCATAAACTTGATGTAAAAATATTTTTGATTACTATATTTCAATGTAATTGGTTTCCTTTGCAATCTTATATAGTTTAATTTAGTCTTTTGATAACATGCTTCTGAGAAGGGGTTTTTAGGCTTCACCAGACTGGTAAAGGGTCCAAGGACACAAAAAAGTTTAAGGACCCCTGCTTTAGATAATTCTGTTAGAAGCAAACTGCATATTCAAGAATAGAAATCCAGCTGATAATTCAGGTTAATCTATATAGCTCACTCTCAAACTGGGAAAACAAATAATTAATAAGATTTGTATTGAAGTTCATGATCAAGTGTCATCTGGCTGGTACCTAAGGATCCCTCATTTACAGTGGTCCTACATATTGATTACACAGTGGCTATGGCTTACCTTTTTATGGAGACTTCCTCTTTTACCATGAATTATTGACACTGTTAATGCCAATAACACATCAATAAATATTAAGGAAAGAATGATCATTCCTGGATGTGCCCTTTTTAGCTTCCACGTTCCTGACATCATTGTTCTAAAATGAAAAACTTGGCATTTTTCTCTTGGCAAGAACACCACATGACAGACTCAACTTTCATTCTGAAGAGAGCAGGTATTGTATGTCCTATTTTTATTCATCTATGCCCTTCAGCTTTTTCTCATTGTGGGTACCAGATTGAAAGAGCATTTTTTGTGATCCGTTTCTACATGTTGTTTCTACATTTGTGCATATGTGTTCTCTGTGTCATACTTTCTATTCAGTATGTATTTCATTTGGACGTGTAAGCATATGTTTTGCCAGGAACTTTTGATCCTGATGACCATCCTTTTCCTTTAAAACTACCCCACCCCCCAAATAAGGGTAAAAATAGCATATTTATAAAATGCTTTCCTACTAGGTTCTGACTTCCTGGAGAACTGGGGGAGTTAGTGTCCTTGCATTCTTTCACTAAGTGGCCTCCATGGTCCTGGGTTCATGTTCTCAGTCTTAGGTTCCTTTTCTCTGTACTCTCTTGACTCTGTATGGCCCCCTCAGAGCCTTGGAGAAAATTGTATGAATATTAGATTTGGCTCATGCTTAGGTTTCCTCAAAGGGGAATACAATCCCCGCAATAATGAGAGGTCTTACCTAAAAACTGTTTCTCCACCTAATTGGCCCTGGTTTCCCTAAAGTGGTTTTTTTCCTTCCCCTCCTCTCCCACTTTTCACAACCAACATGTGGAAGTTCAAGGACAAAGCTGCCCCTGGAGTTAATTGACTGCCTTGTCTGTGACATCTATAGACATAAAAAGTTGCAGCCATGTGGAATCTAGGACCCTTGGACTTGGTGAATTTCAGTTAAGGGCTATTATATTCTTATGGCATATCCTTACTGTGTTAGGGCCAAGTAAGCCTCTTTGTGTTAAATGTTCATTGACCAGTGAATGCCTCATTGTATCCATTTATAAAATCTGAACCAGAGAGTGCTAGTGTGGAGCCACATATCTCAAAGTGGAAGTGGTCAAAGGCCTAAGGCCCAGGCAACATAGGTACTCCCTGCTATTGGCATTACTGCCAGGGAGGAGAAGGTTCTTCCCTTCCTGCAGCCCTTCTCTCTCTGCAAAGGAGGTCTCTAAAAAAAATGTACCCACCACATCTGAGAGACAGAGGTAAAGACAGAGGGAGACAGACAGAGAAGGAGAGAGGGGGGGGGAGAGAGAGAGAGAGAGAGAGAGAGAGAGAGAGAGAGAGAGAGAGAGGGAGAGAGAGATGGGGGGGGGGGGTAATTATCTCTTCATTTAAATATGTTCTCCCTCCCCCTGCTATTATCACAGAACCTACTGTATCATCCCAAAGTACCAAGTCCTAATCACTAAACCCAACAGAATGGGACCAGGATTCTGCAAATTGGGGAAGGGGAAAAGGTTGAGTTGATTAAATCCATTCTCAAACCCACTACATTCCCACCTTACCAAAGAGGAGACATACTCAGACATGAAGTGACTTGAGTAGGCACACATTTTGTTTGCATTGGTGGGGGGATATGAACACGGGTTCCATCTCAAGCACTAGTGCCATTTTTTTCTACACTACAGAGTTTCCAAACTGAAATCTCCTGGGATTCCCAGTAACTTCTCATGATATATGTCCTTTAAAGACTAACACATTCTTTGCACTCCAAGATGTCCTTCACTCACTCCAATGTCCTAAACACGGTGATTTATGAAGTAAAGAACTTTTGTATGGCAGGTTTATGTCTATTCAAAATGAATCCTTGAAGCATGATATTTTCACATTTCAATAGTTAGGGTGAAAAATAAATTAATATCCAAACATTGGATATGGAGGTAGCCAATTAACTATTTGAAATTGTAAATTCAATTCAATTTTTAAAATCTATTTATGATATATATTACTTAAATTTTTAATAATCCACTTTTAACTTCAACTATAAGAAAATGGTTACTTTATAGATTTTTTCAAAGTCTAGTTTTTATATTAGAAACTTGCTTTCCCCCGGTATTTGTATAGACACAGACTCTGATCTATCCATCCTCAGTCTCATCCTGCCTCTCTCCTTTCTGTCTCATCTAATCTTTTAGAATGCTATCTAAGCTCCATTCTTATACTTCCTTTCCTCTCACTCTCTTCTAAATAGTATGCATTCTGGCTTCCGGCCTAATCATTCAACTGAAACTGCCTTCCATAAAGTTACTAATGATCTCTTAATTACTAAATCTAATAGCCTTTGCTCACTCTTCATCCTTTTTGACCTCTATTGGATCTTTGATATTGTAGATCACCGTCTCCTCCTGTCCATTCTTAGGTTTTTATGATAAGTCTCTTTCCTGGTTTTCCTTCTATCTATCTGACCACTCCTTTTCCAGTTTATTTGTTTGTTTTGTTTTGATGAACCTTCATGGCATGATGACTAACTATAGGTATTCCCCCAGGTTTTGTCCTGGGACTCCTTCTCTTCTCCCTCTGTACTTATCAACTCCCATAGGTTCCATGATCATGTCTATGCAAATGATTCCCAGATCTTTATATTCAAATCCAATTTGCCTTCTGTGCACCAGTCTCACATCACTAACTGTCTTTGGGACATCTCAAATTGGATGTCCCAGAGTCCCCTCAACTCCACATGCACAAAACAGAACCTATGATCTTTCCTCCCATAAACTTCCCTTTTTTTCATCTTTCGTATAACCGTTGAGGACACCATCATCCTCTTAGACATCTAGCTTCACAACTAACCTTGGTTTCATCTTAGATTCCACATATCCAATTTGTTGTCAACTTTATCTCTTGTGTGTGTATAAGTATAAACATATATGTGTGTGTATAGAGCCATGTATGTGTGCATACATACATATAAGTATGTATGCATACATATGTGAGGAAGAGTACATAGACCAGCATGAGTAAATTAAACAGCAAGTATGAGGAAGTGAAATGTAAGAAGACTAGAAAATAAGAAGGAGCTAAATTGTGAAGAGCTTTAAAGGCCAAACAAGAGATTTAATATTTGATCCTTGGCCATAATAGACAGACACTGAGTAGAGAGGAAACACACAGTGGATTGAGTACTAGATGATGCAGTGGATAAAATACCAAGCCTAGAGTCAGGAAGGCTGACTTCAGATCTGGCCTCAGATACTTATTAGTTGTGTGATCCTGAGTAAATCACCTAACTCTGCCTCAGTTTCCTCATCTATAATATGAGCTGGAGAAAAAAATGGCACATCACTCTAGTATCTTTGCCAAGAAAACCCCAAATGGGGTCATGAAGAGTCAGACAGGACTGAAATGACTGAACAACAACTATATGTATGTGTATGTATATGTGTGTGGGTATATATGTATTTACATTTATGTGCATGTATGTGTGTATACATGTGTATGTGTAACCCTACTACTGACATTATTACCTCTCAGCCTCTAATTGGCTTCTTTGCTTCTAGTCTTGCTTCATATCATGTCTTCCTCCACTCAATTGTCAAAGTGATTTTCCTAAAGCCAAAGGGGGAAGGGAATACTCATTTATACAGTGTCTGCTATGTGCCAGGCATTGTAGTAAGCACTTTAAAAATATTATCTGATCCTCGAAACAACTCTGCGATGTAAGTGCTGTTATTATATCCATTTTACAGTTGAGGAAACTGAGGAGAAAATGGCAAGTGAATTGCCTGGGGTCAAAAAGCAAGTAGATGTCTGAATCTAGATTTGAGCTGAGGTTCTTTATGACTACAGGCTCAGCATTCAATCCACTGTGCGTCTCCTCTCTACTCATTAATGTCCAGTGGCTGTCTATTACAACCAAGGATCAAATATTAAGTCCCCTGTCTGGCCTTTAAAGCCCTTGACAACTTGGTCCCTTTTTATTTTCTAGTCTTCTTGCATTTTACTTCCTTATATTCACTCTTTACTTGAGCTATGCTAGCCTGGTACTAATCTTCATACATGGGCCACATCTCCTGATTTCTCACCTCTGTGCTTAGCTTTGACTCCTTTATGCCTAGAGACTCCCCTTCTTCACTTTCATTTCCTGATTTTCCTAATTTCCTCCAAGATTCAGTTCAGTTCCCATCTTCTTCAGAAGGTCTTTTTCTTAATATCCCCAGTTGCTTGTGTCTTGCCTTCTAAGATTATTTTCCGTTTACTCTTTTTCTTTTATGTACATAATATTTGCATGGTAGAGGCAGCTAAATGGTATAGTTTCTATGGTGCTGAACTTGGGGATCAGGAAAATCTGACTTCAAATCTTTCCTCAGATACTTACTAGATGTGTGACTGTGGGCAAGTCACTTAACTCCTCTGCAGTTGTTTCTTTACGTGTAAAATAGGGTTAAAAATAGTACCTACTTCTTATCATTGTGAGAAACAAATGAAATGACATATATGGTAATTTGCAAACCTTACAATGTTATATAAATTATGATGATGATGAAGATGATGATTAAAGTGAGAGCAGTACAGGGTAGGGATCATGTTTGCATCCCCAACATTTAGCATAGTGCCTGGCACCTAGTAAACATTTAATGATTTTTGTTGAATAATTACATATAGATTTAATCACTAGATGACATCACAAGCCATATACTTGATCTTATCCTATATATGAAGGTACATGCTTAATACACTGATCTCACACCAGAGGGAGCTCTGGGGAAATGCCAACCTTGCGGCATTGAGAACCTGTGTCTTTCTCTTTAACAGTTTGCCCTCTCTCTAGAAAGCCACATTCTTTTATAGGTCCATGGACATGATCAGTGTGAATTTGCCTAATCAGAATAGTTTAAAGACCTCATCTCATAGGAAACCTGCTGGCTTATCCCTGATGTTTTTTTTATTTGACTAAATTCTAGTCACAGAACCATGTCAGAGTGGCACTGACCAAATAAACAAATAGACATGCTTAACTGTATATACAGTATCATTCATTCATGCATTATTCATTTATTTATATGTATTTACTTACTGATTTATAAGCATAGAATCACCAAATGGAATAAAATTAGAGCTACATTTAAATAATTACAATGCAGGCTATAGAACTGCTGCTTTTCCTGGGTATTATTTCATTTTTGACTTTCTATTTTAGGGTGGCACAGGAGATAGTTGGTGTTGGAGGAAGGAAAACATAACTATCTTGTCACATATTGATTGTGTGACCCTGGTCAAGTCACTTAACCTCAGCATCCCACCATCTCTCTAAGACTCAAAGTTGCTGGCATACATTAGTAAAGGGAATTTCCTGAGTAAGATATTCCCCACACCAGTGAAATAAATCATTTGTACAATCCATAGCCTCTTTCTCTCTGGGGGCTGGCACATAGTAGATACTCAAAAGTCTATTGATTGATTAAAACATAGTTTCCAAAGGCCAAACTACTCACAGCTTTGTTCTCAATATGTTGTTGGGTGGGTGGGAGAACCGCACATCCCAGCTCCCAGTGCTATCACTTTTATTTCTTTTTTGCCCACAGTTCTGTTTGTTGGAAGCAACCTCCAATTCTCTTTGACTGCCTCCAAGTACACAGTTCATCAGCTGGGCTGAATAAAGTTTGATCTCACTGCCTGGCTTGTTCATTGCCTGTGAATCTGTGGGATATAAGCAAGGACAGGCTAGACACAAAAGGACATTCTCTGTGGCTTGATTGCTTTCTTGCGTTCTGTCTTCTTCTATGTCCTTTGGCAGAGATGTGTGTCATTTCCATGTAAACCTTTTCTGATCTGTCCTTGCTTCCTCCTTCTCTGCCCCCACTCATCTACAGAGGGGGCGGATTACATGGTTGCACAATTTTCTATTGAAACCCCAAACTTTCTTATCAAAGAGGTCAAAGATCCTTTTATATGATAGATGGCTTCCTAAGAACTTCAAGTCCCAGAGTTCCGAGGTTCCTGCGTTAGATGCTACTCTGCTGGCAAAACTGTTATGAATGGTACCTGCTGAACAGGTACAATCCAACTGGGTTAGGATCCATTGGATCTTTATTCAAGATCTAGTTCTACAAAATAACTAATTGTGAATTTTAGCAAGTTATTTTGCACTTTAGAACTTTTCCTCCCCTGTAAAATGGAGTTTGTAAGACCTGGTCAGCCTTCCCTGCAAGTTTGTGATTAGGCTTATGTGAAGTAATGTATAGGACATATTACATGCCAGATGTTATGGTCTCTTTCCTTCTTGTGATTGAGGCAGGACAATAGAATGAAATTGAAAAGCATGTACTACTTTGAAAGATATTTGGTAACAACCCATGTAACTTTTTCCCATGTTCAAAGTTTATAAGACTTGAAGAAAAGGAAATTTCCAGGACAGAAAAGTCTTTGTGTTATCAAACTCTGAAACCAGGACTGATATCTACCTATCCTTTCCTATGACATCTTCAAAATATCTATTATTAAGTCTAAATTGTCCCAATCTGGAGTAGTTGCAGTCAGTTAAAAATATAAAAGATTTGACTCTAGTTGAAGAAAAAGTACCTCTTGCCTCCTCCAGTTATTATTTTGGGATTCTTACTTGGTACTTGGAGAGAAATCTCAAGGTGAATAAGGACAAAAGAAAACTGGTCTTCGTTGTGCCACTTACTAGTTATGTGACCTTGGGCAAGTTATTTAAACTCTTGAGGCTCCAGTTTCCTCATCTGGGACAATGAGGAGGTTGGCCTTGATGACTTCCATTGTCTATTCAAGTTCTGTGTCTACAATTATGTGACTTTTCAGGGCATAGAGTACTGCTAGAGAAAAACAAATTCCAAATATGACTGGGCAAAATGTTGATGCTCTTTCCTCTAATTAGATCCCTTGCATCCTATGGAACCCTTGTCTTCTTGGTAGCTATGTGACTAAACAGACTATAAGAGAGGCAAAGATTTTCAAGATCACCTTTTGCTCTACTTCTTGTCATTCTTGCCCATGTCCTAGTTCCATATAAGAGAAGGCCGCTCTTTTCATATACAAAGCACTTAATAGTCATTTGATGATTTTAACTTTGTTGAGTTGAAGTTGTATTTGCTTGTTTCATCTGCCTGTTTCGTTTATTTAAAAAGCAAAACCCTAATTGAATCTGGTTTTTTTTAAGACAGAAGAATAAAATTGTCAAATACAAATCTTGAAGTTAAGCTTTGACTGCAGCTTAATATGTTTAAACAACATCGATTATATATCATGGCCTGATCCTCCAAACCAGTTTTCTCAATTCTGTCCAATTCTGATTGTTGGGTGTTTTCAAGAATTTAAAATTTAAATTCAGATATACTTCCAACTTTTTAAAATATTCTTTTTACAACGAAAATTGTAACAGCTTTTTATTGGAAACATCTTTTATTTGTATCTATTTATTTTGGCATATCTATGATTTATTACTTTTAATAAAAAATATTTCATATGAAAATTTAATATGGGTATTGGTAATTTGCTCTGCTGAAAATCTTATTGAGATGTTTCCAGGTAAAACAGCGTGATTTCCAAGCAAATCAGGATATTTTAAAAGTCATATGGGAAAGAAAGTCTCATCATATTAGAAAAAGAAAAATGAACCTACCAGGTAATATATAGTATTTCACACATCCTTCATCAACTAAATTAAAAGATTTAACTAGTCAATAAGTTATTCTTCATTTTAGCTAAGTAAAAGTTACCATAAAGTAGGAACAGATGCGTTTGGTAGATTTATTAATTTTTATTTTTACATAGACTTGCACCTCTAAAATATCTCTTTGTAAAATCACCAAGATTTTCCTCCTTATCCTACCATCTTCCCCTCTTAGAGACCCATCCCCAACATCAACAAAAATGTTTTAATAATAAAAAGAGAAAATCATTATGTGAAAAAAAACTGACAACATGAACCAAATAAGCTCTGATTCCCCACCTTTACCTCATATCTCTTCTTTGAGGCCAACCTTATTCTTTACAATTTTGCAACATTCTTTTTTTTTTTTTAAAAACTACATTTAGTTATTATTCTTTCTCCTGTTCTGTTGTTCTTGTTGCCATTTTGTATATTGAGTTCTTGGCCTTGCTTATTTCACTTTATGGGCTTTCACGCTTCTCTACATTCTTCACATTCAACATTTCTTAAAGGACAGAAATATTCTATTCTATCATAATTTATTTAGGAATTTCCTGAATGATGGGATCTTATTTTGTTTTATCCCTCAAAAGTGCTGCTATACATAATACGGTGTGTACAGGATCTTTGTTTTTATCAGGGACTTCCTTGGAGTAAATGCCTAGCAATGGAATCTATGGGTTAAAAGGTACAGGCATTCTAGTCCCTTTTGTATAATTTCAAATTGCTTTCCATAATGGTTGTACTAATTTATAGCTCCATCAACAATGCATTAGGATGCCTATTTTTCCACACCCCCACTGACATTGATTATTCCTGGCTTTTGATATCTTTGCCAATTTTGTTAGGTATGAGGTGAAACCTCAAGGTTGTTGCGATTTATTCTTTTCATATTATCAATGATACAAAGTATTCTTTCATATGGTTATTTATAATTTGTAGTTCTTCTGAGTACTTTTTGTTCATATCTTTTAACCACTTATTTAATGGAGAATGACTTTGGGTCTTACATATTTCTAAAAAGTTATTTATGTTTCCTGGACACCAAAGTCCTCTCAGAGATACTTGAAACAATTTTCCCCCATTAGGCCATTTTTCTTCTTATCCTAGATGCATTAATTCTATCCTGTGTAAACATTTTAATTTGATATAATGAAAATTATGTATTTTATCTTTTGTAACTGGATTTGTTGCCTAGGTATGTTGCTTTTCTGGTCATTCTGATATATCTATGATGCCTTCTCATCATGTTCTACTCTTGTCTGTGTTTTATTTTTAATTTTTCCTTCTAAAATCCTTAAGAGTGGACCTTTTTCTTGTTCTTTATTATCTTGGGAACAGCAATATAACTTCTGAGTTATCCAGCTCATCCCTTTTATTTGATGCATAATGAGTTTATGGTCTTTTCCCATGATAAAGTATGATTAGCAACTGCCTGCTACATCTTTCCCTATAGATTATATATGATTTTAGATTTCATTGGATCCATGACTCACTATTATAAAGTACAAATGGGACAATGATAATTTTTAAAAGTTTTTTTCCCCACTTCCTATGAAATTTCTCAAAAGTAATTCGACCCAATCTCTTCACTCTATTCAACAACTGGCCTATCCAATTACCTGCCTGAAACATTTGTTCATGATATCAGTTAACAAATCAATTATACAGTATTCCCTTACAATTGTATATCATAATCTGGAAGAAATGCATTTTTCATCTACTTTGATAAAAGTGGACATATGGAACAGACATCATAAGAGCATAGATTTAACATTCAAGGAGACTTTATAGATCGTCTCGTCCAATTATCTCATTTTTTCAAATAATGATACTCACACTCAGAGTTCCAGCATTTTGTCCAACTCAGTTCATGCCGTAGATTGTAAAGCTATCATTCAACTCTAGGTCTTTTGATGCCAAGTTCTGTGCTTCTTACCATGGTGCTTTTAAGAAGAAATGTTTGGGAGAGGGGGGTTGGGGAAGAGGTGATAAGTATATAGAAGTACCCATAGATCACAGAAGCTTGGTCACTGAATTTTATTTGCCATCTGTAATAGAGTGCTTTTTCCCACTGTGACTCTGTTCTGTGTTTTAATTCCTTAACTTTCATTGCTGTTCTTGTTCTCTTTATAGATATTTGATTAGGGTTTTGAGAAGTTTCTAGTAAGATGAGTCTTTTCCCCAAACTTCAATTATATATTCCTATGAATGTTGTAGACATGCTTATTTGAGCCCATTGCCACAACTGGAAATAAGTTTGTTTCCTCATCCTATGAGTTTGGACCCACCTCTTTGAAAAAGGGGACTTACATAAATATTAAGGGCAGCCCTGGGTTCTAGCAGATTATAGCTCCATCCCTGACTCCAGGCATTTTTCCTGACTTTTCTTCATTCCTGGAATGTTATTCCTCTTTATCCCCAACTTTATGGCTAGCTTGTCTTTTTTAAAGTCCCAGCTGGATCCCACCTTCCATAGGAAGCCTTTATTGAGTCTTCTTAATTCTAATGCCTTCCCTTTGTGCATTACCTTGTGTATAGCTTGTTTGTGCATAGTTGTTTTCATGTTGTCTCTTCCTTTGGACTATGAGCTCCTTAAGATCAGGGACTTCCTTGCACCTTTCTTTGTATCCTCAGCACTTAGCATGGTGCCTGATACATGTGCCTCATATGGTGGGAAATTAATAAATGTGTGTTGACTGAAAGACTGTTTTACTGAAGCTGTTAAAGCTTACCTTTGGACAGAAGCACATGGGAATTTTATGTAGACTCAAATCTAAGAAGAGATTTCCTGGACTTGGAGTGCCTGGATTTATCCTTAGAGAGGAAGTGACAGTTTCACCATTTAGTCCCTGGAGGAATGAATCACATGGCAAAGTAATGGGATTTGTTCTACCCAACCTTCAACAGAGAGGAGAATTTAGGTAGTGCTATCCTCTTGGGAAGAAGAATATTGTGCATTTGGCTCTTTAATCAGGAAAATGGGATAGAGACTACAATTACAATACAGGGGACCCCAGCTTTCCTCTCCCTTATTATCATAAGTTATTCAGACATTGAGGGTTTAAAGAAAAAAAAAGGTTCATTGTGGGTATAGTTTCCTTGTCAGGTTATACCATAAGGCTATATTCTTGTTTGAATCTCTGTGATAAAATAATATTCACCAAGTGTTGAAATATTAGCTCCTTAGCAAACTCAAGTTTATTTTCCTTCCAATTCTAAACCAGAGTATAGTTCTGTGAGTTGACTGCATATGTTGTATGGAGAAATGAGGACTCACTGAAAAGTGAAGGGAGATTTTGTAGACAATTTGTGAGCTACCAGGAATCCTTTAAGTAGTTTTTGCTTTTTTTAGGAGGGTGGGGGGTGGATAGGAAGCGAGGAAGGAGAATAGCTTTCTTGTACCCAATGTAAATCTGCTGGCCCTTTAACCTAGATATGTGAAGACTTCATCAAAACCAGCACTATTTGACATATATTTTGAGATTTGCCAAAACTGTATTGGGGGGAAAATGAGAGTGAGGGGAGCAGACATACACATGCTCTCTCTCTCTCTCCCTCTCTTTCTCTCTCTCTCTCTCTCTCACACACACACACACACACACACACACACACACACAGAAAAGGACTGGAGGGGGAAGAGTGAATCTAGTCTAATTCTTTACAGATCATAAAGTCAAAGCCCAAAGACATTTAAGTGATTTGTCCAAGTTGTGTTCAGTTTCAATCATGTCTGATTCTGTGACCTCATCTGAGAATTTCTTGACAGAGATACTGGAGTGGTTTGCCATTCCTTCTCCAGCTCCTTTTATGGATGAGGAAACTGAAGCAAACAGGGTTAAGTGATTTACCCAGGCTAACACAGCTAATAAGTGTCTGAGGACAGATTTGAACTCAAGAAGGTGAGTCTTCCTGACTCCAGACCTGGCATTCTATCTACAGCATTACCTAGCTGCCCTTTGTCCAAGTACATACAAGAAATAAGCAATAGAGGGAGGATTTGAAGGCAGGTCCACTGCCTCAAAAAATGAATTAGCTTCTACCCACAAGCTAGACATAACCTAGCCGCTAATATCTTGTGGACTTTGGTCTTCTGGTTATTTATTTTAAATTTTATTTTTATATTCTCTATATCTCAAAATGTATCCCTCCCCCATCTTCCACCAGGAACCTTCCCTTACAAAAAAGAATAGACAAGGAAAAACCAGTTCACCACAATTAACCAATATAATGAAAACATCTCTCATAATGTACAATGTTCACACCTACATTCTTCCACTTCTACAAAGAAGTATGGGGAAGTGCCCTCTCCTTATTCAAGGCCAAGCTTGATCAGACATTTCAATTGTTCAACATTTAGTTTTCAATGTTACAAGGTTGTTGGTTTTATCCATATTATTATAGTGGTTGTGAACGTTATTTCTCTTGTTTCATATGCCATTTCCCATCAGTTCACGTAAATCTTCCCATGCTTTTCTGCTTTCATCACATTCATCATTTCTTACAGCTTAGCAATACACTGTTGTATTCATATACCATAAATTGTTTAGCCATTCCTCTTTAGTAACATTTGTTTTGTTTCCAATTATTCACCACTGTAGAAAGTACAAATGTAAGTATTTTATTATATATGAGACCTTATTTTTGTCGTGGACCTCTTTCTAGAAGTTCTGACAATTCAAAAAGACAAGTTCAGGGGACCCTTTAAGAGCCCTTAACAGTAGAAATGCCTGGCACTGAAATGTATGACTCAAAGGTTTTGGACATTCAAGAGCATATTCTAAGGAGAATATAGAAGTATGTGATTGATTAAATCAGAGAAGAAACATAGACTCAAAGCTCGAAGGGTAGTAAAGAGATCGTTTTAACTTGTTTCTTTTATGGATGAGTAAATGAAGTTACAGAATGATTAAATATATTAGCTATATGTCCTGGTCCATGCTTTTCTTTGTTCATTATTCACCTAGTCTATCTTTAAAATGTGTTTTTAATACTTGAGTGAGGATAAGCTTCTAAAATTAAAAATATATAGTTCTTGCTTTATGTAGTTAAACATCTAATGCACTATTTGCATGAATGAAACTTTTGTAAACCTTATCCATCATTGATACTCAGTGACACTAATTAGGACCCCTGTGGCACTCAAATCTCCACTGAATAATCAAAGATGCAATCAGGGGGGAGACCCAATAGTGTTCTGTCCCTATAGGTTCTCCCTCCGGGTTTAGTTTGAGATGTGTCAGTGGGCAGTGCTCTCAGGCAGTTGAGTTGCTGCTGCTTGTCTTTTGGTGAAGGCTCCCAATTTTTTGGTGCTGTCAACCTAGAATGTTTCATTCTTCTAATAATCACTGAAATCCTGACATTTGTGGTTTTATTGTTTCATTGCTTTTATTTTGTTTTTAATGGTAATTCATGTTTTCTTCTGAAAAGAATAAGGAATGAACAGGACTAAGGAGGCATCTCTCTTGTGTTCCTGTTTCTCTGCTCACGTGATTGCAACCAACCTTTACCCCTGATTCAGGTGTTCATCACCACACTCCTGGATTACTATAATAAATTTCTAACTGGCCTCCTAGATGGTAAATTCTCCCTTCTCTGACTTCCAGAATTGTCTCATTAAAGAACATATGTGATGCCAAAACTTACCTTCTCAAAAATCCTGAGTGTCACCTTGTTGCTTGAATAATAAAAGATATTCTCCTCAGACTGACACTTAATGGCCTTTCTAATCTAGCTTATTTGTCTACAACTTATATCAGGCAAGACAACTTAGTTGAGGCATCAAGGTGTATTGAAGGAGAGACAGGAGACAGCACATGTCAGGCATGTCAGTCACCATCACCTTAAAATGTGTCTCTCTTTGGTCCTCTGTAGTAGCAACCCAAGAGCCAGAATCCAAAAACCCTGAGAGATGAAGAGTCCTGGTGCAGCCCACACATCCATTATCTAGCGTAGAAACTACAGTGGGGTATGCAACCTGTCAACTGACTCTGGTGGTTTTATAGCCCCTCCCTCCTCAACAGTCACAACTAATAAAGATGTGGAAAAGTTCTTGCTCCAAAAGTCCTTGAATTTTCTTATGGTTGAGATATGGTTTTATCAACAGAAATGACATTAAAGAAGATGCATTACCATCCGATTTTCCAATGCACCCTAAAGTCAATTGATCCTTGCCATTTTTCATTCAGTTTAAGTCCCCATTACGTGTTGACCTGACCTTGTAAAATTTGAGCTCTTTGAGAGCAGGGATTGTTTCACTTTTCTGCTTGTGTTTCCAATGCTTTGCACATAGTCAGCTGTTATAAATGCCTTTTTCATTTATTCATTCATTCATTCACTCATGCATGTTCTCATAGTAGAATGTAAACTCTTTGAAGGGAGGAAAAGCAATAAATATTTTTTCATTCATTTTTTGGTTTTCCCAGCTTTAATTCCTAATATGGTGAGCTGTAGGTAATAAGTGCTGGGAAAAGTCAGGTTTTCACATGATATTCTATGGTAGACTGCATTTTTATAGATACATAATTAGGTATATTCACATACAGAGAATATATGATACCAAAAACACATTCAATTTAGTAGACTATACAACTGCAAAGAGCAGGATCATCATGTTTCTCACATGTTAAAATCTTATAAGACAACTTATTAGTCAGCAAACATTTAATAAGTATATGTATGGACATTATGCTAAGTACAGGGGATGCAAAGAAAGCCTAAAACATGATCCCCTTAAGTACCTCGTGTTCTGAAGGGGGAAGTAACATGCAAAAATTTGTTTATACAAGATATATACAGCATAGGCGGAAGTTAATCTCAACACTTGCAGTAGGGAGTGGGGGGGAAGTCTCATGAAGAAGATAGGATTGGAATTCAGTAAGTAATTGAGAAGCCAGAGGTGAGAAAGAAGAACATTTTAGGCATAGGGTACAAATGCAAGCAAGAAATCCAGTGCTACTGAAATGCAGAATATATGGAAGGGAGTAAAATTTGACAAGACTGGAAAATAAGAAAGGGCCAGGTTTTAAAAGCTTAAGAGGACAAGCAGGTGATTTTATATTTAACATTGGCGATCGGAGGGAGCCACTGGAGTTTATTGAGTAGGATGGGGGTAGGAGGGTGCAAAAAGTTTAGAACTACATTATAGCAAGACCCCTTAGACTCTGAGTGAGAAATGGAGCAGAACTGACAAAGGCTTGAGGTAAGAACACCAAACAGAAGCCACTGCTATAATGTAAGACTGAGGTGATGAGAGATTTCATCAGGGTAGAAGTGAAGTAAGCAGAGAAAAAGGAATATATAGAAGAGATGTCATGAAATTAGAAATGACAGAATTTGGTAACAAATTTGATATGTGGGAATAAGAATGAGGAGGTGAAGATGACACTATGGTTGGAAAGCTGGGTGACTGAAAAGATGGTAACAGCCTGGATAGTAATAGGAATTGTCACAAGAAACAAGGGCATGAGGGAAAAGATGAGTTCTCTTTGAAAATGCTGAGTTTGAGCTTCCTGCAGGACATCAAATTTGAGGTATGAGATGATAAGAGATGGAAGCTCAGGAGTGAAGTTAAGGTTGAATGTATAGATGTTAGAATCGTCTGCATAGAGATGAACCTATGGAAGCCAATGAGATCACCAAGTGAGATCGTATATTTGACTCATAAATAGATAACTGACAAATCCTTGGTTTGAGATAAACCCATATTTAATATAGATTACCTTAAGGAGGATCCAGAAAAGGAGTCAGAGAAAAAAGGATCAGATAATTTGGAGGAGAACCAGGAAAGAGCCATATCACAAAAAACCTAAAGAGAGAGTATCCAAGAAGAGTTCATGACAAAATATGTAAAAGTTTGCCAACATTAAAAAGCATTAGGATTGCGAATAGGTCGTTAGATCTGGCAATTAAGACATCATTGGTAACTTTTGAGAGAGTAATTTGGAATTGAACAATAAGTTTAAAAGCCAGATTGTAAAGGTTTTAGAACTGAATAAGTAGAAAGCAAGTGGAAGCACTTTCTCAAGGAGTTTTCACTGAAGGGAGAGATATATTGGATAATAGCTAGCAGGGATAGTTTGCTCAAGTGAAGAATGTTTTTAAGGGTTGGAGAGACATGAATATGCTTGTCAACAATGGGGAAGTAGTCAATGAGCAGAGACACAACCAAGATTAGTGACAGCGTGAGATCATAGAGAGGATAATCTACTGCAGGAAATGGGATAGGATGGGATCAAAGCTGCATGTAGAGAGCTTCACTTGCAAGGAAGCCAGCCCTTCTCGTGAGACAGGAGGGAAGGAGGTAAAGGTGAAGATAGAAGTCTGAGTGAAGTGAGAAAACAAGGGATAAGAAAAGGGATAAGAAAATGAACTCAAAACTTTTGGTGGAAGATGCAGTAAAGTATTCATCCCAGAGGATAAAGGTAGAGAATTGGGGAGGTGAAGCCATGGCAGATTTGAGGAGAAATTAAAGGTTGAAGAGTTCTCAAATCCTTTTGGCCATGACTGTATAATACTCTTAAAATTATTGAGGACCCCCAAATATCTTTTGGTATATGGACTACATCTATTGAGATTTATTATAGCAGAAATTAAAATTCATTAATTTATGAAATTTTTAATTACATAAATATATTTATAAATAATATTGAATATATATTAGTTTATAAAATATTTATTCATTTAAAATAACAAAAATTAATTCATTGCATGTTAACATTAAATACTTTTATGAAAAATATATTGGAATTAAAAAAGTGACATTTTAAATATATTTCTTTAATGTCTCATTTAATAGAAAGCAGTTGGATTCTTATATCTGCTTTTGCATTCAGTGTGTTGCCATATGTTGCTTTGGTTAAAGTACATGAAGAAAATCCAACCTCATATAGATATGTAGTTGGAAAAGGGCGGTGTATTTTAATGGAAAAATAAAGTCTTAATATTATTGTGAAAATTGCTTTGACCTTTCTAACTCTCTGAAAAATCTTGGAGATTTTTCACTGTGCTACCTTAGCTCCCCCTTGTACTATAATAATAGTAGTTAGTAGGAGATATTGAGATATATAGATTTAAAAAGGTTCAGTAGCTTCCTCATGGCTATATGGTAATTTGAGAAAGGATTCAAATATGGATCTTCTCATAATTTCAATATTCTTTATACTAAAACATACCACTACCTCCAGTCCCATGAAGCATTGGTATCTACTCAACAAGCATTTATTTAGCTACTTAATATATGCAAGGCATTGTGCTAAGTGCTAGGGATGAAAAGAAAGAGCAAAACTTATCTCTTTCCTCAATGTGCTTGTGTTCTAATAGGGGAGATACCATGCAAAAAAAAAGTCCATTTGAGATAAATACAGTATAAGTAACGTAGTCTTATCAGGAAGGTAATTTCTTAATCAGAAAGGTAATCTCACAGGTGATGATACTTGAGGCTAGAGTTGTGTAGTAGCAGGAACCAAGAAAGGCCTCCTAGAGAGGATGACACTTGAGCTGAATCTTAAAGGAAGCCAGGGAATTTTTAAGAGATCTTGATAATTTCACCCTGAACATTGGGTAGAAACTTTGTGAAGGATTAAAGGAAGATATGGACAAAGGCTATACAAGGCTATGATTTGCAGATTGGAAGGGCTGCCCACATCAATTAATTCACAGATCTGTTTGATGTTGTGGGCTCTTGACCAATTAGAGCAAATTCATAGGAGGGAAGTCAAAATGGTTAAAACTTTTGAATCATATCATCTGAGGAATATTAGAAGGAATTAGTGATGTTCAGCCTAAAGAAGACTTGTTGGATACATGCTAACTATTTTCAAATATGTCAAGGGTTATCATTTACAAGAGGAATTAGACTTATTCCATGTAATTCTAGTGGATTAAGGTAGGACCAGAAAGTAGAATTTACAGAGGGCAGATTTTGACTCAATATAAGAAAAAAAAACATTCACGCAATTAAATGAAATAAAAAGGGCAGTCTTACTATGGTATTAGTTCTCCATCATTGGAAATATTTGTAATAGAGTCTGCATAACCACATTTTTCATTGATATGTAGAGAATATCTGCATATAATAGGATTTTGGACTCAGTATCCCTCTATAATCTCTGATAGTTCTAAGATCCAAGGTAGAATTTTCACCCTTTTCCTATTCTATTTCTGTGATTTTTTTTTCCAGTAGCAAAATGGAACAAAGCTATGGATATTTGCTAGAATTTGTTTAAAATAACCTCTGGCTAGGTATTGGCACAAGTTTTTTTCCTGCCATAGATCAAAGTTTGATTTACAAAACTCAAAATTAACTAGTGTTTGAGAATGCAGTTATCTTGATCTATATGAATAAATTAGGACCTGAATTAAAAATAACAACACTAAACTATCCATTGTTATTGGAATGTTAGTGACCACTAAAAAAGAAGCTGGTATATTGAGTAGTAATACCTATTTTGCAGGCATCTATAAATCCAAATTTTTTTCTATTTAGTTCTTCAAACAGCATTTTTGTGTATTTGCCAACTTTGCAGTTAGGTGATGCAGTGGAGATAGTGCTGGACCTGAGGTCAGGAAGACTCACATTCCTGAGTTCAAATCTGACTTCAGACACTTACTAGCTGTATGACCCTGAGTAAGTTATTTAGCCCTGTTTACCTCGCTTTCCTCATCTGTAAAATGAATTGGAGAAGTAAATGACAAACCACTCCAGTATCTTAGCCAAGGTAACCCTAAATGAGGTCACACACAGTTGGTCACAGCTGAACAAAAATTTCTCCCATTTGAAAACCGTGAAAAGTACCTGAGATTTCCAAAGATAATTACTGTTTGAACAAAACTCTTTTTTTATTCATTATTCCTTTCTTGTAAATCGAAAGAATTCTGCAAAGTTTTTCAACAATGAGGTTTATGGGTGGATATGCGGATGTGAGTACTATTTTATTTAGTTATGAGGATTTTAGCATGTTGATTTACATATTTACTTTGGAAGGTATACTGGTACCCAAGAGTGGTAAGTACATTATATGACAAATGTTTGACCTTGATTCAGAGTGCACTGAGGGCCTTTTATATTTCCTCTTGGCACCATCCAAAGTAGATAAGAATTAATGGCAAGCTCTTAAGTTGAAAATGAATTCTTCCTCTCCCCTCTCCTCCCCTCTCCTCTCTTCTCCCCTCCTCTCATCTCATCTCCTCTCTTCCTCCCCCCTTTTCCTTTAAGACACATTTTAGCCCCAACTTCCATGAATGTATTGGCTTTGGGATTATTTCTGACCTACGACAACACCATAAATTACAGGTGGGAATTAGGGGATAGTAGTGTTCTCAGCTTCCCAAAAAACAACTGCACCCTTTTTTTTTAACCAATTACTGGTTCAGGAAGCCTAGAAAATATGGGACTTGGTGGTGAAAGCAGTTGCTGATTCATTCATAGGCTAAAAAGAGCCACTTCCCTTTAGATGCTAATTTAGGAATGTCAATGGTCACCAGGGAAAAGTTGACAAGAATAAGGTTTAAAATAGGATAAGACAATAGGTTTATCCTTTGCTTACTAGTTCTGCTCTTGTAATTTAATGGATTTTGTAGAATCAAGGGGGCCCTCTTTTTATTCAATCCTTTACATTGACTTATTACTTAAAGCAGTCCCAAAGTTACCAATATCTTTCCTTGAGCCGCTAGTGAAACTCATTAGATTGTAAACTTTGTGAAAGAATAACTAAACTCCATACCTACCCCCCAGAAATATCCCAAATGTTCTGCATACAGGAACAAATAAACAAATGTTGGAGAATAAACGTTGTGCTTCTTGGTACATGAACTTGTACCAAAATGACAAAACATTTTCCAAAGAATTAGGAACTGAGAAATAATCAGAAGATCAAAGTCTTGATCCCATAAAAACTGGAAGAATCAGATAATCTGATCTAATATTGCTTACTCCATTTCTAGAGATAGTTCAGCTGTAATTTTAAGTTGTGGGTGAACATTGATTGTGCCTTGTGTGAATCTATACATCAAATGTGAATATGAATCGATATTTGTATGTGTACTTGGGAAATATCTGAGTGTGTATCATGGATCATGGAGAGTTCTTATTTTTTTAAAAGAGTTTTTCCCCTTTAGCAGAGGACAAAGTAAATTTATTTTATACTTATAATCTTCCAATAAAATGTATAAGATTCCAGTTAATGAAAGGAATTCTCTCATGATTATATCACAAGGAAAAGAAAAATGTCAAAAATGTCAACAAAAGTGATTATTGCTTTCAACATGCAAAACACATGTGCAGGAATCAAAGGGCATAGCACTAAGGCAAAGTTGAAAAAACTACATGGGGCTAAGGAAGTGATGTGTAAAAAAAATTTAAAGGAAAGTAAACTTTTTTTTCTCATTCCACAAAATGAACACATTATTTTCATTTAGTTTGCCCAGGGGAAAAAGATCTATTAATCAGTAAAGGCTAATGATATATCACTTCTTTAGTAGATAATAGTTTTTTGACCAAGTTGCTTTTAATTTCTATCAAAGTGTATCATACTTTTGTATCTCAGAAAGCAGCAAATTGCATCAGAATGTCAAAAATGTTTGATTTCGCCCACTTAAAAAATCCCACAAGGAACATTCTAAGATAATGGAATATTTAAAATTAGCCATCTTTTAAGCTTCTTTTCCAGTTTATTTTCTGTGGATGAATTCCTTTGCTAATTTGGATCCTAGTTACATGATCTCTCATTGGAAATTCTGATGGTAGTAATTGTAAGAAAGCCCACCTCGAGTTTGCTGTGCTTTCATCACACAATTCCCTCTTACCCAAAAATTCCCCATATAGTCACTAGGAGTAATTCTCCTTTATTTGTGCTCTCCATTTGTACCTGGTGGATTCGATATTGCATTAATTCATTCAGAGCCAGCACTGCCAGACTCCCTATGGTTACAATTATTAAGCTAGTAACGGAAATTATATATCTCATATTGATATTCAACCAGAAGCTTGTATCCAGAAGTTTTTGTTTCATATTAAAGACACTAATGATCACTCTCCCCACCCCACCACATGAGCAGCTTAATCGTCACAAAAAGTTAGAAAGATTTCAATTGCCATCTTTGATAAAGTTATAATCTAATCTCTTTCTGATTCAATATCAACAAACATTATATTTTATTTTGAAAATATAAAACAAAACAATAATCAAAGTGACCTAAAAAAGAATTCAAGTATCTTTTAAAGTAATTTTAAAAATATAAACTGTATCTGTTTTTCAGGTAAACCTGGTGCTGCAAGCTGATTTTTTTCTCTTGATTTTGAAATATGTTCTTGTTTTCCTTTTCTAAGGCCTGAGGTGGGTTATAATTCCAGTGGAAGTGATAGAAATTCTGTAGTGATTTAAAGTGCCTTTATGATTTACTTGTTCAAAGAATTGGTCCAGATTAATCAGGGCAGTCTCCCTTATGTATACAGCAGCAGTGGAAATACTCAGTGGTTCTATCATATTCACATCTCCTCCTGGAGAAATGAGAATAATGACTCTATAATGAAGCCCTTATACAAACACAATGTATCCTGGAAATATATTAATGATATTTTTGTAATTGATCAATTGGGAAAAATCTCTTTAGGTATTAATTAGACATATTAACATTATTCACTCGACTGCAAAATGTAACAACACTATGGAGACCTTTTGGATCCAAGTTTTAAATCAACTTCATATTGTAGACTATTAATTTTCCACTGGAAACCTGCAGATGCACAGTTTGAAAATGGACGCTCCACAGCCATAGACAGAGAACAAGCTAGGAAGGGTTAAAAGCACCAAGCCTGGCTTTATATGGATCATTAGAGCCTTAATGCATCTCCTGGGCTTTTGGAGACTATGAGCTGGGAGCCTTGGGAAGCTTCTATCCTGACCTGAATGGAAAGAATGAGGGTAGACAGAGGTATTAGTTGTGCCCTAGGCTATTAAAATATTCACAGAAGACTAACTGGGAAATGTATTAACCACAGAGCAAGTTAAAGTCCTGTCACAGATCAAAAGCTGGGTTTGAGACAGGAAGCAATTGGTGGAAGTAATTGGTCAATGCTCAGGGAGGAAAGGGGAGAGAAGAGAAGGATGAGAATCAGAATGGTCTGAAAGTTTTTTTTAGCCCTTTGTGGTCTACAAAGACCTCAGTGATAAGTGTTTCCTTCCTCTAGTGAATCTCTATTGGAGAAGCAAGTGCTTGGGAGATGGAGATCTGTCTATCTAGCTGAAGAAAAATCCATCTTCTTTGTGGACCAAATGAAAAGAAATTATCTATGTACCCATCTTTTTTTTTCAACCACAGGGTCTCAGTGTTCATTAAAGTCACCTTTAGAAGCAAGGGAAGGTCTTTGACTCCTTTCTTCTTCTTAGCTATCACAAGTATTATGTCAGAGATATGCCTTTAACCTTTGGAAATCATTAATTTTGCTAATACTATAAATGACCACAGGAATCACTTAAAATTCAACTTAATGGCAACTGAAATTCCCCAAGAAAACAGTAACAGTATATATTTCAGATTCAAGCCCAAGGAACAGCTTCAGATTTCAAGAGTATAATCTGAACAAACATCTTCTTTGACATTATTAACTAGATATCTGAAAAGATTTAGAGGGAAAAGGTACTAAATGTATTTCATCTTTGAAAAGAAAGCGATTATTTTTCGCCTTGACAACTCTTTGTAGAATCCTCTTGTTTCTACTAAACTTGGAGAAAAGAAAAGATTTCTTTGATTAATTAGCCAAAGATGTTTCTACACACATGCACACACGCATACATACATACACACACACACACCCTCACACTCACTAATTGGTCATGTGTTAAGGAGAGAATTTCTTGACAATGGGGCAAGATACATCATAACACTGCTGTCATCAATGTAGAAGAATACAGATTCTGGGCACTTGGGGTTCATGAAAACTTTTCAAATTGATAATGCTAGATAGAAACTTCCTGTATTGTTCACCTATATCAAGCACTTTAATGTCCCCATTATTTATCACAATTTTAGTTGCAGATTTCAGAAACAATTAAGGAAATTGCTCAACAAGAAAATAAATCTAATTATCTTGCTAATTGAGGTTATCTGCTTCACATTATTCAAAAAGAAAATTGAACTGACATTCATACCCAGAAAAATCTATTAATAAACAAAGTCATGGCATATCATAAACAAATCTAGACTTTGGGCTGTTGGTTAAAATCGTTCAGTGGTTGCCACAGAAGATAAGTTATGAAGTTTAAGTAGCAAAACCCAAACACAAAAAATCCTAGAGAATTATATGCCATCTATAGCTTTTATCTTTGTTCTCATTCTTCTTATATTAGCTACTCTTTTTCCCATTTCCCTTTTCTAATTTATTTTTTAGAAAATAAACAGCATAAATCAGTAAATATTTTTTAAATGGGAAGGGGAAAGAACATAATACTATTTTTCTATTTTACACCATGCTTCAACATCTGTGTTTTTTTTTATCATTATTGTTAAAAAAAACTTCTATGAGAGCAAGGGATTATTTCTTTCATAGATCATAAATTTAGAGCTGGGAGGCACTGGAGATACCATTTAGCTAAATATCCCCCCATCATTTTACAGATGAGAATAGTGAAGCCCAGGAAAAAAGAAGTGCCTTGAACAAGGTCATTTAAGTAAATGCTACAGTTCAAGAGCTAAGCTTCAGCTCAGATGGTTAGTGTTGTGTCCTCCATCGGGCATTTTTTTTAAAGTATAATTCTCACATTGAGATGCTTGGGGCATTTAGTTTGTAGAAATGGACTAACTGAAATAGTGGTATGACAATGTTGGCAGAACTGTCCGTGTTTAGTGTGTCAGAAATGGGTGTCAGTTCCTTACTTCTGTCCCCTGCAGCCTCCAGGTGCCCATCTCTATACTTCCCGTTAGTATGATTTGTTTGCATTTCCAAAATGGAAAAAAAAAAGCGTAAACTGACATTTCCCTAATTTGTTGCTAAAAACTAAACTGGCCAAAGAATTGGAGAAGTGGTTGTTTTAAATCTAAATTTGCAAGCTGGAGCAGGATAAATAGGCAAAACCATTGAAGTAGTTGAGAGCGGGGTTGGGGTGGAGGAGAAGAAAGAAGAAAAAAATGGATTTGTAACTAGGAAAGCAAAAGTGATCATCAACTTTCTCCCTTGTCATTTTTCTCCTTGTTTTTCTCCTACTTAATACTGAACCCAAGCTCTATGTTGTACTATTAGCCCACGGCAGTAGACTGAGGATGAGGAAGTTAGACATCACTATAGTGCAAACTGCCCATGGAAAGAAAAGAAATACAAAACCTGAAATGACATGGCAGCTGATGCAGCTTGTTGCTCTGTTTGGTTAAATCTTGAAATGTAACATGTGAGCTGAATTGCAAAGAATAGTACGCGACAGGGTGAAGGGTTGTCCATGGTAAAGATGAAAAGAAGTTTATTTGTTGAGGTGAAGGCCAAGAGTGTTCAGCATCAGATACAAGTCTCTCTGCATACTATATTCATGATCTTGCCATTGAATAATGTCACACACACAAAGAAATTTCTCAGTTTCTACTAAAAATGATTATTCAATTATGCACTAAGGTAACAAACCTAATTAATTTAGGAATATACTTTATGATTTTACTTGCTGAAAGAACTGTTTAAACACCTCATATACTATTTTATACATGATACTAATTTTTTATGCTCCAGTGTAAAAAAAAAGCAAATTCAGGAGTCTATTCTAATATCAGTCTGTCACCTGTTGAACAACCTTGGATTAATAACAAACTATGATTCAGTTTCATTGTTCATGAAATGGGGGAAAAGGGGTTAAGGGGGAGACACTATTTACTCCAGAGGCAGTGTGGTATTGTGGAAAGAACACTGGATATGGAGTCAAAGGGCTTGGGTTAAAATTCTATCTCTGATACTTCCTTTGTGACTTTGGGCAAGTCATTTAACCTACTGAAAACTATTGTTTTCTCTTCTGCAAAATGAGAGGATTGGACCCAAGTCTTCCTGATTCCAAAACTAATTCTCTATCTACTGCTAAGATTTTTCTCATTAAAGAGTGAAAATGCAATGAAAAATATTTTAAAACATTTAAGTTGTATTATGTGATTATCAATATCCATTTCTAAAAGAGACTATATGAGCCCCTTTCTCATTTTTAAAAAATCAACTACAAACTGAAAATGTTTCCCCACATGACTTTTTTATATAACCAGAACCACTGACAAACACTTTTAAACTAATATGGAAAGATGTGAGCTAGATAATAAGACAATTATTAAATGCAATGAGGTCTAGTTAAACGTTTAGACTCAAAGAATAGTTACTAATGGTTCCATGCTGCCTTGGAAGGAAAACTCCAGTGGAGTGCTCTAGGCATCTGGGCTGAACCCATCCTGATTAACTTTTTTTTATAAGTGACTAGGATGAAGATTTCAATGGCACCTATAACAAATCTGAAGATGGCACAAAGCTGGACAGGAAACACTAGTTGATAGACTGAGGAAAAAAGAAAAAGATTTTGAGAGGTTAGAACACTGGTCCAAAACTAATAATAGGAACACATGCACTTTGATATGGATAAATTGCTTTAAAATTTGACTTGGCAAATATAAGACAGAAGTTAGGCAGAATGGTTAGGTAGAAGTTTTGGTTTTTTTAATTTTTCCTGAAAAATATCTAAGAGGAATTAATGGACTTCAAGCTCAGTGTGAATCAGAAGTGTGTTGTAGCACCAAACCAATTTATGTGATCTTGGGATGCCTTTAATAGGGATATAGTTTACAGTACCAAGAAGGCAGTAGTACCACTTTCTCCTGGTCAGGCCATACTAGAGTACTGGGTTCAGTTCTAAGTGCTACATTTTAGGAAAGCTATTGATAAAACTGGAGAGCATCCAAAGGAGAGCAACCATGAAGGTGAAGGGCCTTGAGTCCATGTATCTGAGGATCAATTGAATAAACTGGAGCTGTTTACCCTAGAAAAAAAGAAAACCTCTGGGGACATGAGAGCTAACTTCAAGTAGGTGAAGGGGAGTTATTCAGAGGGAAGGATTCAACTCTCCACCCCCAGAAGGCACTACTAAGACCAAAAGGTAGAAGAGACAAACTTAGGCTTCATGTCAGGAAAAGCTTATTAATAATTTGGATTTTCTCAAAGTAGAATGGACTGCCTTAGGAAGTCTCCTTTATTGGAGGTGTTTGATCAGACTTCTATAGTCATTTATCTGGTATGCTATAGTGAATATTCTTATTTTTTCTTTTTGTGAGGTATACGCTAGACTCCATGGCCTCTGGGGTCCCATACAACTCTAAATGTGTGGTTTGGTGATTTCCTCCACCCTTTGCTTTTGGTTTGAATTATCTTACTGTAATTTGATAACTTTTATTTATGGTCTCAAGTATCACTGCTATGCAGATGACTTCTAGATTTATATGTATATCCAGGTCCAGTATCTTTTTTTTTTTTTGGATTATGTTTTTTTTTATATAAATTTATTTATTTAATTTTTTACATTCATTTTCACAAAATTTTGGGTTCCAAATTTTCTCCCCATTTGTCCCCTCTCCCCACCCCAATACACCAAGCACTCTAATTTCCCCTATCACCAATCTGCCCTCTCTTCTATCATCCCTTCCCCATCTTCTCTTTTGTCTTGTAGGGCCAGATAACTTTCTATTCCCCATTACTGTATTTCTTATTTCCTAATAGCAAGAATAATACTCAACAGTTGTTCCTAAAACTTTGAGTTCCAACTTCTCCCCATCCCTCCCTCCCCACCCATTCGCTTTGGAAAGGCAGGCAAGTCAATACAGGCCGTGTCTGTGTAGTTCTGCAAATGACTTCCATAATAGTCATATTGTGTAAGACTAACTATATTTCCTTCCATCTTATCCTGCCCCCCATTGTTGCTATTC
>CM053771.1:241596185-241623510 GCA_028658325.1 Potorous gilbertii | reverse complement strand
CATCTCTCTCATTTTTCTTCCCAGTTTTTCCTCCACCTGTCTAACTTGATTTTCAAAATCCTTTTTGAGCTCTTCCATGGCCTGAGCCCATTGGATATCTATTTCAGATGTTTGGGATACAGAGGCCTTGACTTCTATGTCTTTCCCTGACAGTAAGCATTGTTCTTCCTCATCAGAAAGGAAGGGAAGAAACATCTGTTCACCAAGAATATAACCTTCTATGGTGTTATTTTTTTCCCTTTTCTGGGCATTTTCCCAGCCAGTTACTTGACTTCTGAGATTCCTCTCCACTCCCGCCCAAATCTGCCCAGCTAGTGCTTGGGGTCTGAGATTCAAATGCTGCTCCCCAGCCTCAGGGCATTCAGTGGCAGGCCTGGCTACTATTCAATGTGAGCTTAAGTTCTGGTGCTCAGGCAGGGGCAGGGCCACCATCCAGGCTCAGTTCCCTCAGGGGGTTTATGTGGAGACCTTCAATATCGGACCCCGAGGTCCTGCCTGCTCTGGGAGCCTCTGGCCACCCGCTGCCTCTGCCACTGCCTCCCAAGGGGGCCTGAGTTATGGTGACAACCTGCTCCCCTCTCAGCCAGCCCAGAAGTCTCTCTCACTGACCTGTGCTCCTGTGGGTGCAGGGACTTTCGCAGCTGCCAGAGATTTTGTCCCTGAAGCCTGCTCGTATCTACTCCTCTCAGTGCCATGCGGCCAGGGAAGGGCTAAGCTCCACTTCCGTCTGGTGCACGGACTTTTGGGGTTGGTTTTTCAGGGCTCTCTGGAATGGAAATCTCCTTCACTCCATTGCTTCACGGCTTCCACTGCTCCAGAATTTGTTGGGAGTTCTTTTTACAGGGAATCCATGGGCTGTGGGTTTGGAGCTAGCATATGTGAATCTTTCTACTCCACCATCTTGGCTCCTCCCCCCCAGTTCCAGTTTCTTCCCTGTTCTCGAGGTCTGTTCCTCCATTTGCCCATTAGTTATTTTGAAGTGAATGTCCTGTAAGCATTTTATATTTAGCAGGTCTAAAATTGAACTATTTTTCTCTGGCCCTCCCTAAAATCACCCCTCTACCAAACTTCCCTATTTCTGTGAAGGGGATCCCACACTTCCAGATTTATCTTGGTGTCATTCTCCATTCCTCACTCTACATATCTAATCACTTGGTAAATTTTTGCGTTTTCTGCCTCCACATTTCTTTCACATGCCTCATTCTGTTTATTTACATTGCCACCATCCTAATAGCGGTCCTCATCACTTCTTGCATATGCTTTCCTGAGTTCTAATTAGGAATTGGTCTCCCTGCCTAAAGCTTCTCCTTTCTCTACTACACCCTCCATGCAGCAGCCAATTTCATTTTCTTAATATGTGGGTCTAGTCATATTACTCCTTCACTTGGAAAAATTCTAGTCACTCCCTATTTCTCTAGGATAAAACATAAAACTCTTCTTTTGGGCATTTTAGGTGTTTCTCAATCTGACCTCTTTTTTCCTTTCTAGTTCTCTTATACCATCTCCCTCAGATATACTTTATGGTCCAGTCAAACAAGTCTGTTTTCCTTTTTCTCACATACATTTCATCTCCTGTTATCGTGTCCTTTTGTACTTTCTTCCAAGCCTAGAAGGAACTTCCGTCTCATCTAATCTTTTTGGAGGGATTGATTTCCTTCCAAACTCCGTAAAAAAATCATCTTCTACATCAGATGCTCCATTTTCTCATCTCTTTCTCCTCCCACCTAGGTAGCACAGTTGATAGAGCTCTAGGTTTGAAGTTTGAAAGACCTGGGTTCAAATCTTGCCTCAGATACTAACTAGATTTGTGACTCTGGGCAGGTCACTTAGTCTGCCTTGGTTTACTCAATTATAAAATGAAGGTCATCATGGCGCCTATCTCCTAGGATTATCAGTACTTATAAGTGCTTAGCACAGTGCCTGGCATGTAGAAAGCACCTAGTAAGTCCTACTTTCCTCCCTCTCTCCCTCCCTTCCTTCCTTCCTTCTTCCTTCCATCTGTCCTTCCAAATAGTGCTGTCCATTCTAAGGTTACTTTATATCTGCATAAATTTATGTATGTATCTGTTTCCCTCATTAGAATCTAAGTTCCTTGTAAACAAGGTCTGTTTGACTTTTGTCTTTGTAACTTTAGTGCCTAGCACAGTGTTGGCACACAGTAGGCACATAATAAATGCTTGTGCCATCTCTATCATTAGTATCTATCCTACAAATACATTTTTGTTCAATCCACTGCCATCAAATCAGTAATATAAAATAATTTAAAATTTCTCCTTAAATGGAAATTCCAAGTTATACTCAACTTTCAGAAGATATATTTTTATCCCTTCTCATTTTGCTATGGCAAAAATGGAAGCAGTTTTAACATTCTCTGCCCCTAAAACTCACTTGCTTTCCAAAGTTTCTCACCATCCCCCTCCCAATTATATTTTCAACTCATCCCTTGTGTTCTCATTACATATAGTTTCTTATATGTTTTTGGGGCTGCAATCTGAACTATGTAGCCTCAGAAAGAATAACTTAATCTTGCTCTACCATGTTCTCCATGTCATTCCTCCTAGGAATTTTGCCCTTGACTCAGTATTAAAAAATTGAAATATGTTGAACATTACTGCTAGAAATTAAAAAAAATAATATTCATTTTTTTCATTTTTATTTCTTTTGAGATGAGTTGGTGTCCTATAGAGCCTAAATGAGGGAAAATAAAAAAAATGATGTCCAAAAGCTATCCCCCAAACTTTAAACCATGGAGCCATAAAACTTTTATTTCCTTTGCTTATGACTAAAAATTAGGAATTAAACGCTTGGCATCAATTTAAGTCACAGAACTGCTCAAAAATAAGAATTAGACATATTAGAAAAATGATAAACATTGCAGAATGAAGAAAATGTTGTGTTAAATTTACTGAGCTGAAACTTCTCGTTGTTAAATTTTGCCAAATACTTTTCATAAACTATCAAAGTCTGAAGAGACATCGGAAGTTACCTAAGCTAAGCCTAACCTGAAAGCAGGAATCTCTATTGCACCATCGCCTACAAATGCCCTTATTTTTGTGTTTAAGACAGGAAACTCATGCTGTCCTGAAGGAGTCTATTGTCAATAATTGACAATGATAGATGTTAAGTTTTTCTTATATTAAATCTGTCTGTATCTCTGTATCTTCCACCCATTGATCTCTGGGGCCCAATAAAACAAGTTGAGTTACTTTTTCATGAGATAGTACTTCATATATTAGATGACAGCTATGTATAGAATGTGGAGCACTGTCCTCAAAGTCAAGAAGACATGAGTTCAGATCCTACCTCTGACATACTGGCTGTCTGTGATGCTGGGCAAACCATTAAACTGTTCAGTGTTCCAGGAATCTCTCTGAGAACAAATGTTTGAGAGAACATTCAGACCTAGTTTCCTCTCCCTGGGAATTCTTCTACACCAAGGAAATAACCAGTCAAATCTCCATTCTCTCTATTGTGTCTAAATCTTCTCTTCTTAGACTATATATTTCTAGTTTCTTTGAGCAATTCTGGCATTTTTTCAAGTCGCCTTACCAATCTGGCCACAACCTGAACATTTTTCCAATTTATCCATACTCTTCCCCAAATTTAGCACCCAGAACTGATCACTATATATTTCAAAGAGTTAATGTGGTTTAGAAGACAGGGTGCTGGTCATGAGGTCATGAGTTAAATCCTAACTTGGGTAACTTACTTAACCACTCTGTGGCTCATTTTCCTCATCTTTTAAATAAGTGAATTGACATCTTGTGGTCCTAGCTCAATGTCTATGACTCCATAATAAGCTGTGGTCTAAGACAGAGTGAAATGAAATTTAACCAAACGTTGAGACACTGAACTCCTGCTAGTTTAGTCTCACATGGAATCAGGATTTTTGTTTGCCATATCATTCCATTGACTTATACTGATCTCACATTATACTAAAAGATATATATATATATTTTTTCATTTGTCTAGCCATATTTCTTTCTTTCTCTCTACACAGGTTTTTTTTGTTTGTTTTGTTTGTTTGTTGTGTTGTTGCTAAGCCAAGCATGGAACTTTACATATTCCCCTAAATGTTAATTATGCTTTTCCTATTTTTCTAGCTCCCTAGTATCCTTAGGAGTTTTATTCTCTAATCCAGTGAATTAGATCTTCTGGATAGCTTTCTATTATCTGTAAATGTATAAGCATGCCATCTATATCTGTCTTCATGCTCCTGATAAAAATGTGGCATTTACTTTCAAACCCAACTCAAATATTTTTATTCTAGACCTTTCAATGTGAAGATGATTTTCCTTGGTAGAGGAAATAGGCAAAATAATAGTAATTACTTCATCTCTTTTCTGTCATCTCTTATGATCAATCTTTTGACTGCAGAGTTCTGATCATGTTTGTAATCCTTCTCCTGCCTATGTATAAATGCCTTCTTAACATCAGTCTTACAGAAGCCTGCTACTCTTTTGTACTATTCCTCATTCACTTGACTTTGCTTCTAACTTTTAGACAAATGTTTTAAAAAGTCTAAGTTAGTCATGAGTTGCTTATATAGCTGCATTATTCTATTTATACAGTACTCTCTTTAATCCCTCCATGGAGTCATATATGGTTGAGATTTCAGAAGTTTCTCCTTCAAATCTATTGATCCAACTTCTTTCTAAAAACAATTTTAGAACTTAGAACACTTGTTATTCTGAGTTTTCTAAAAGTGTCTCTGAGTGTAGGGGGAGTCTCAGGATAAGCCCAGTTTACTCTTCTTTATCATAAACTCTGAGATAGCATCAATATCACATGCCAAAGTCCCCATCATTTCTATATTAGTAGGGACATAATATTTTGGTATGGGAAGGGGGAAAGCCTATGGAGATAATTAAATCTTTCTTCTTCATTTTGAAGGTAAAGAAATTGAGGCCTTGCAAAGTCAAATTACTTGATGAGGTTTCACTGGTAGAAAACCACATAACATGGATTTATATCCAGTTTCTTTGAATCTACAACCTTGAGTTTGGCCTCTAGATTCTCCTTATTGATCAGGATCATGTTTAGAATAGGATTTGGAAGAATTAAATTCACTGCAATGCAAGTGCATCTAGACTTGTCAAATTTTTCTGGAAGAATTGACACAAATTTTGGAGTCCCAGATTTTTGTACCCTTTGTATGATCACATTTCAAGCCTCTGATTCCCTATATTGAATAAGAGTTGTTGTAACTTTCATATAATCTTTCAAATTCACATCCCAAGTCTCATGTAATGGTCAATCTATTTCCCTTTTCTCTCATAATACTCCCTCTAGATCACATATTTTATCCACCTTCTCTGTAAAATCTTCTAAATGACTCACAAAAGACACACCCCTAAACCCAAGACCACAATTTGAGAAACATTCCTCTATGTGACTGATTTTCCCCAAACAAACACTTTGATCATTTAAAATGATGGCACTAGCTGAGCACTAATGAGCTAAACTCATACATTGTGGTATATACACAATGGAGAATAAAAAATTGGCTCTGAAATAGATTTCTCTTTTTATACATCCAATGGGAACATTAGTGAGAGTTATTTTTTAAAAATTAATACTATTTTGGCAGCTTCCTTTGATTTTAAAGAGAAATGTTTTAAATGACTATTGGAAAGCAGTCTTAAGAATGTGACTGAGGAAAAGAACTGAAATATGAAAATTATTTGTATATTTACACTGAATAAATTTTCAGACTTTGAGAGAGAAAAAGGGAGAGAGACAGAGAGAGAGAGAGAGATTGAGAAAGAGAAAGAGAGAGAGAGAGAGAGAGAGTGAGAGAGAGAATATAAATATAAATGAGAATCTCCTGGCTATGCAACCATTGTATAAAATCCTCACCTCATCTCTGTAATGAACACTGGTCTTATGATCTATTGATGATGAAATGATGTAAAAGTGATCAGATAAATAGAGTAATATGATATTTTCCATTCATAAATTTCATAAATTCATAAATTTAAATTATTTTTCAAATACCAAGTCATTTCTACATCTGTGGCTATAGGTTTTTACCCAGCAACTCTATCTTTTATCGGTTTCATTTATCTGCCCAAGATGCTCATGCTGCTACCAAAGGCTAGTGGGATAGTATGAAAAGAGAATGATTTGTAGATTGTTCTGTGAAGTTTGGATTTAGTTAAAGGGCTGCAGTTAAGGACCTAAAGTTCTACAAATGGTCTCAAGGCCACAGGTTCTACACCCCTGAAACTGTTCAACATCTTTGTCAAAGACTTGGATAAAGTCACAGACACAGAAGAGTGACCATCACTTTTCTGATGACCCAAAACTAGGAAGAACTAACATATTGGATGACAGAATCAGAATCCTAAAGAATCTTAACAGGTTAGAACATAAAACTCAATCCAATACCATAAACTTTAATAGAAATATAGATAGAAAAAAATATAAAGTCTTATCTGGAGGCTCAAAAAGGTGACTTCACAAGTACAGAATGGCAGCCATTTGTCTCAAAAAGACTTGAGTATTTTAGTGGTCTACAAAGGAAATATGAGTTGATATTATGAAATCACAGCTGCAAAAAACTGATGTCATTTTGGGGCTGCATTAAAAGAAGAAGATTGTCTGTCTCTGGGTGGATAACAATCTTATTCTACAACACACTGGTCAGGCCACATCCAGAGTATTGTATTCAGTTCTGGGAATCATATTTTAGGAAAACTTCGATAAGCTTGAAATTGTCTGTAGAAGGGCAACTGAAATTGAGAAAGGAAACTTGTTCATGCTATATTCCATTTATATTGAAAAAAATAGTGATATTTAGCCTGAAGATTTGCTGACTTATCAAAGTACTTGAGAAATTGCTGTGTACAAGAGATGAGTACTTATCTGGAGTATCTTAGTGGGAATTCTTTTAAGAATCTCCTTGGACTAGATGACAATTTCCAGTACTGAGATCATTTAATCCATTCAGATTTTCTGGAGATCATGCTAGCCCTGGCACAAATTCCTGGTAAATTTTCTAGTTTCCAGTTCCTACATGTAAATGATGATACTTTCATCTAGTTGAAAACATCTATATTCCCTTTTCCTTGCTAATATCATTGCTCTTTGAATTCTAACCATAGTATCTATCTAGCATAATATCTAACTATCTAACATAGTAATCTAACCATAGTATCTAATACATGAATGCATAGGCAATCTTCTGATTTTTATGAATCATTATATAGAAGACTTTCAGATTTATCAATAGCCCTATATACTCTATATACTCTGTACCCTATATACTCTATTAGCCAGCATCAGGAGTTTCGTCCTTCTTACTGGTATAGTCGATCTGTAAAGTTATTTTAGTGCAGTGTACAGATGCTGGCACTGGTGCTAGATGTTTCCAAGAAATATAAGATATGATTCCTCCCCTCAAGGAACTTATAATGTAATTGAAAAGTCATATATATATGATGGTAATCTTGCATTTGCTTCATCCTCAGTTTAGTTTTCTAAGATAATAACTTTGTAGGGAGGAAAGGACAGAGGATCTAAAAATTGTTCTCTTCTGTTGCAAAAAGATTTACAGTCTGAAAGTGGGAGAAATGATTTGACTCCTTTAGGATAAGATTACAATAAGAAGCTTTGAAAATGATGGCAGAAGATGATGTAGCACTCATTTGAATAAATGTTCATTTGAGATTATAAGATTTTCAATTTTAAGCTAAAATGGAATTTGGAAGTTATCTAGTATAAATATCTCATTTTAGATGAGCAAATGGAGGTCCAGAAAAGATATGTTATTTATCCTAGGTAACACAGTTAATAAGTATCAGAGCTAGTGTTGAAACTTAAGTCCTTTGACTATAAATCCAGAAATCTTTCCATTGTGTACTTCCAAGTACTTTCAAGGCTAATTAACCATTAGTTTAAAAAGAAGAGTAATAGAATATACTGTAGAATTTTAGAAAACCTTAGGGACAGTTTAGTCCAATTTGCCACCCAAGGAGAGAAATGGAAGGAGGAGCAAAGGGAATGAGGAGTTAGAGACAACATGGTACAAATCATGTAAAGAGCTACCCATGTGCCAGGCACTCTACTAACGTGTAAGGTACAATGGAAAGAAGGCTGGATTTTGAATCAAAGAACCTTAGTTCAAACCTATCTCTGCATTACTACCTATGTGATATGGGCAAGTTTCTAAACCTTTCTGGTGTCGGTGTCTGGTGTTTGTCTGAAAAATGAGGAATTTGGGTAAGCTAATACCCAATCCTTCCAAAATCTGTGATCCTCTAGGTAAGGTTAGTTCTCTAAAATTAGTCCTTTAGATTTATCTAGGTAATGAAATTTGAGTTTTATCTCAATGAATTTTATCTAAACTCATTTTTTTGTTTTTTACCCAGAGAAGAACATGATTTTTCAGCTTACATTCTGATGGTTTAGCCTTATTATACATAAGAGGGAAAGGATGTTTCCCCTGGAAGAGGGAAAGCCTTAGAATAATACTCTCACACATGACTCTCAACAATGAATTGAGTTTGTATTCAATAACTATTCATGGCTATTATATGCCCAGTAGTCTCACTAGCTCAGACCAGTTTCCTGGCATCTTCTCATAATGCACAAATACAAGCTTAAGGAACCTCTACCTAGAGTTCTCTGATCTACCAGAAGCACAAGATAACTCACAATACATTTTTTATGCTGATATGGTCTAACACAGAGGCACAAACGTAAATTCATGTAGCAGGTCAAATGAAGAAGGGCTCAGACACTGAAGAATTTAGGATTGGGCTTCCCATTGATCTAAAGATGAATTTGCAGTTCCATTTTTTTTTAAAAAGGCATGTCTTAGGATATGATAGTTCCCCTGAGAAAGGAGGACAGAGTCAGATCACCATGCTGGAGGTGTAGTCTATGCTTGTGCTTTTAGGATCAGATTAAATGTTTCTGTTGGGGTTAGCAGCTTCTCCGAGTATATTTCAGCTTTGTTACTTGAATGGCTCTTTTGCCACTTTCAGACTGCATGTTGATCAGCTTCTTTCTTCATTATTTCTAGTATTACAAAAATATAGAACTCTGGGAACTTTCATGGGTTTTCCTTGACCCTGACTGCTTCCTTATCTCTCCCCAAAGTTCAGAAATTTTCTAGACAATCTTAAATTCAGATTCACCTAAACATTTTAAAATTAGTTTATATTGAAATGAGTTGATATTGATTCCTAAATTTCCATCAAGGAAAAAAATGGGATGATTAATGTATTCATCACCAATAAAATGACAAACCCTTAACAAACATGTGTTTTGTAGTATTTATGATATTGAGAGTCAGTTTCTTGAGGGTAGCATGCAAAAGATAAAAAGTCATTATAACCCATGGAGGTATTACAGAAATCTTTTCTGGTTACCAAGGAAGTTGAGCTAACCTTGACTTCAAACAGAAGAAATTTCTGCACTTTGGCATCTGACAACTCTATTCAGATCACAGTTTTGAATTCTTTGGTTCTGGCCACTGGGTATTTAGACTTTTTTCTTCCTGACTAGGGCAACAGAGAAGCCTAATTTGATTCTTGAGCCAAAAGTTTTTAGGCACTGATCCTCTGAAACTTGGACTCAGGGATTTGGCAGCACACACAGAGGAGAACAGATCAAGTTGTCGCACATAACTAACTGACTCAACAAAGCATACTCAGGAAGAAAGATCATGGCTACACACTAGATAACTGTTCTCCAGAGAAAACTGACAACGCCCTGAATTCAATCACTGTTAAATAAACACACAAGATAAGCTTTTCCAGCACCTTCCAGCACAAAGCTCTCCTGCCACCTGATTGGATTGAGTGCTATAGTCAGGGCCACTGAGGCAAGCAGTATTGTTGTTCATTTATGTCTGTCTGCTATCCACTAACAAGCATTCATATGCTTTGGATCACGAAAGTCACAGCCTTTCTATGCCAATCTATTTTTCTTTCTAGGTTTACTATAGTCTGGAGGGAAATAAGGTCTTACATTTAATTTTGACCTCCAGTCAGGATGATTTCTCAGGTATGAATACTAGAGAGGATGACCTTTGTTCTTTTTGAATATAGGATTTAGGCTTCTGTTAGACTTGTTCATTTTTCATAATTTATTTGTTTTTATCTTTTCAGTGAAAGGAAGCATTCCATTCTATAAAAATTAACTTCCTCCAATCCCTATATTTTTCTTTATTTTCTTTCTGTTTTGGTCCAGAACTGTTATTTCATTAGTATAGGGAATGCAGAGTGAGGAAACTGTACCAGTACAGAACAGCAACTCTTCGTCAACCTAGAATATTAAAATAGGGATTGTTGTGTGTCATGGACCCCTGTGGCAGTCTGTTCAATCCTATGGACCCCTTCTCAGAATAATGATATTTTTATGTATAAAAATAACATATATAGGAATGCAAAAGAAACTAACTATATATTGAGATAAAAATTATTTTAAAATTTTCAAAATGTTAATGGGCTCCATGTTAAGAATCCCTACCTTAGAAAATTGACTATTATATGCATATTCAGGGTGTCCCCCAAAACAGTGTAGTTTTGAGCTTTTTCAAGATGTGCCAAAAGTCTGTATAATTTTAAGTGTTAGTAGCATTAAAGGCTTTAAATTGCTCTAATACTTTTGGGATGCCCTATATTTTATATTTACTTATCTATGTGTCAGAAAGTGGTCCTTGATCTAATCTCAAAAAAGGAGTTGATGATGAACTGTCATACTAATCATAAAATATGCATTCACACCAGCTGGTCTTTTTCTACAAATACTATATGGCAGGATAAAGAAAGATAGGACAACCCTCATTATGACATTTAAGAGTTTGTTCACTGAGTGCAGGAGAGAATAGAAGAAACCAACTTCTGACTAGAGAAACAGAAGCATAAATCTGGAAAAAGGGAAATTGTAGGAAGCATTGAAGTTCTGTGAGAATAAAAACTAGACAAAGGCACCTACCACAGGAAAGGAGAGGGGGCCAGGATTCTAGGAGTCAGATGAGGTATGAGATATGATGGGACAGAGGCTACGTTGGTGATTGTCCTCTTCTCCCAACTATAGACTTCAAGGTGTTAATCCTGCATCTTCTCTCTGATTCATTCAAGAGACTATAATCTCTTGAGGTGACTATATTTTTCCAACTAGTTTAACACTCCCCTTTTTGTGACGAAGTCTGGGCTTTCAAGGTCTTCTCTACATAAATATATACAATTGTTTCCCTTCAGTGAACCGCATGCTTTCTGAACGCAGAGGCTGTGTTCATTGTTGTCTTTATGTGCCTATAGTCTAGTACAGTCTTTATGTGTCTACAGTCTAGTACATAGCTGAGTTCTGGAAAATGCTTATCATGTTGAATTGATCTGTATTAGAAAAATCCTGCTATAGTTTTGAAATATATTGGTGCTATTTCTTTCTATGAAAGTATCTATGGGACTCATAGAATATGGATGGGATCTATGATTTCACTGCTGTAGAGAACTAGATAAAGATATTCCCTCTACCCATGCAAGTTGGCCCCTTCTCTGCAAGTTATAATCTTATAATGTTATACTTATAGTGTTGGCAACTTCTAGTATTGCCAAGAGCATAGAGAGATTAAGTGGCTTACCCAGAATCACACAGCCAGTATGTCAGACACAGAACTTGAACTTGGGTCTTCTTGGCTCTAAGGTCAGCTCTCTATCCATTGTGCCACCACTGCCTATGTGGAAAGTAACATCTATGGTAAATATCTTCTGACAGACTCCAGGTGGTTGGGATTTTCCAAGCACAATCTATTTCAATGTTAGAAGTCATTTGAATAACAATGGATTCTTCCCCTTCCATCTTTGCTGTCAGTGGAAGATTGTGTATCTCGTGTACAGTTACAAAGATGTCCAAATGTCTACAAAGGTGCACAAATGTCCACATTTGCAATACTAGAGTGAGAACTGGGTCAATATACACAAAGATCTACTTCCTTAGTGCAAACAGAATGAGGTTGAACAGTGAGGGGAAAAATTGTCACTTGTAGTATTATGCAGGCTGCCCATCTAAACCCATCATTGCCTGGCACCTACACACTAAGGGCAAGGATCCAGCCAACTTGTGAGTGGGCATCATGCCATTTGAACAGATGGGCATGGAAGTAGGCAGCCAGTAGACCATGTATGTGCATCAACTGTGGGTGTTGAGGGCAAGATTCCCAGAGGAGAATGTCCTAACAGCTGTCTGGCCTGAGCCAACATGCCGACGACCAAGGAAAAGTGCCATCCTTCAGCCCTGCTGAGTTGGACCAACGTTCAAAACTCAAATTACTTCTCAAGCAGCATAAGGTGGGTTTTTAGTCTGTGCAAACCTGGAAGGATAAATTTTGCAAAGCAGGGAGGTATAGTTTACTGGGTATCTACTAAAGATGCAGATAGTGTTCGACGTGCTTATTTTAAGTGACTCCCTGGGAGGAGAAGCCTGCTAACCCCTGGCAGGGATATCATTGTTCCTAGTTGCTGTGCCTGCCTCCAGCAAGGTAATGCCTTTCGGAAGTGACATTTCAGTGCTATGGCATCAGAATTTCCAGGGAGCAAATGCCTTTCTACAATGACACTAAGATATAATGAAGTATCTATGTGGATAGATACAGGTAAACTCCTGAAATCCTGCTGTTAGTAATTGGATTTTTATTACTCCTTTTGCTAACACAAATATTTCAGTCTCCCTAACCAAAGAGATAACATCTTCAGTGTTTGAACAGTTTCATTTTAGGTATTCACATTAAGGGAAAAAAAGAGTTGGATTTTCTCCCCCTTAATATTTCTTACTGAGTTTCCTAGGAAAGAGGAAGCTTATTTCTAGGGCTAGAGTTAGAATATTATTATTACAAGAAATTTTGTATCCTATCAGACGGCTGATATTAGATGCAGTAAGTGTCTACAGTCAAGTGCTGACTTGGCAACGGCTTGGTTCATTTGATAAATTAAGGCAGCCAATGTGCATAATTCAGATCCTAAAGTAATGAATGACCCAGATTAGCAGTCTGTATTGATGAAATCACCTCAGCTTCCTTCTTTAATTTGTCTGTATTGATAAAGTAAATGTTTCCATTTAGTGAAGGAATTCAGGAATAAGTGGACAATTTTGATTGACAAAATGTAAGAATGATATTTATAAGTTTTGTTGATGATACCAACAGTGGATAGTGTGAACTTCAAAAGACCTTAGGGGTACTAACAATGTCAGTCATGTAGTAGACAGTGTTTAGGAATTAAGAATAAGGAAGAACTGGAAATGAACCTTGTCTTACCAGCTTTGTGACCATAAGCAACTCACTTAAATTCTCTCAGCTTCAGTTTCTTTAGCTGTAAGAGAGGAGATGGTAAAACTTAGAACATCTATGTTACAGGATTGGTGTGAGGATCAAAATGAGCTAATACATGCAAAGCATTTCTTCTAATGCCTACTATGGGCCTGGTATGATGTTTGTCAGAATATGGTATGTGTTTTAGTATTTTCTACATCAGTTTAGAAATGATTGACAAACTGCATTTGACCTTTTGCAAGAATAAAAAACTCAAATAGAAATAAAAAGTATGATTCATGAAATTTTTTTTCAGGATCTGTCATTCTTAGCCATAGAACTTCTGAAACCTCCACCACTCAATATATCTTCCTTTAAAACAAAGAAAAACAATTAAATAAAGTCAATAGATCCAAAGAGCATATATGACAACATATGTGATTATGCTTATGTTAGCCCACATTTCTCCAAGAAAAGGTAGGAGACCATATGTATGTAATTTTGAAGGGAAAAAATAATGCCATTGTTTGGCAACATGAGCCCCAGTATTTTCCTAAACAACTTTCTGGTAGCACCCTTCCTCTCATCCCAACTGCTCTTCCTAGTCTTGTACAATGGAATAAGCACTGAGTTTGAGTCAGAATACTTAGTTTTGAAGTTCAGTTTTTCCTTCTTTGTGTCCCTCGTTGTCACTGAACTTCTCTTGGCCTCAGTTTCCTTATCTGTATAAAAAGGAGTTGGCTGCCCCAAATGCCCTGTAAGATGTCTTCTGACTCTAGGTCTGTGATCTGTAATTCTGTGATCTATAATGGTCCTTCCAGTTCTAAATCCCACAATTTGAGCCTATGTATATAACTGTAATTAAATGAACAATCAACTACTCCATGAAAGCAACAAGACTGACAGCAAATACTATTTCAATTCCAAGAACTTAGTGATGGCACCTCTGAGTCTGAGCAATTTCTTGAAGAGGGAACATTTTAAATTGGAAGCATCTGGGGAATGAAGTGAAGGAACTGAAATAAGCAAGTTAGAGCAGTCAGCAAATGTGCGTGCATATCTATGTCCCACGTAGAATTAATTTTATTAAAATTGGACAGTTGTGAACTAGTGTTAGTTTATTCTGGGAGAAACACATGTGGAGTGAAAAGTAGGACACTGGAAGAATTCTTTGAGGCTAGAGTCACTCCAGAAGTGGAGGGGTCCCCTTTGGCTAGTTGGGGTGGGGGTGAGCAGTGGGGGCAATGTTGCTGAGGGTGACTTTAACTAAACTAGACTTAGCTAGAGATTTGTGAGGACTCACTGAACAGCTTTAGAATGCTGCAGGTGACATGGTTGCTGACTGAAGAATGCTTTTCAGATCAAAAAACTGCTGATAAGCCAACTTCAGCATGACCTTAAGATGGTCCCTCAGTCTTCACTTTTTACTGTTTGCAGGGAGAAGCATATTATAAAGCATATTACATTTCTGATTGGCAGGACATAGTCAAAGTAACTTGAAGGAAGAGTCTAGTAGACATTTGTAACAGGTGATCAGAAATAGTAACTAAACAGTATGGAAGACAGAAAGAGAAAACTTCAAATATTAATCATATATTGGCTGAACATTATACCTTAACCAAACAAAGGAATTTGCATATTGCTCTCATTTGTACAAATCATTTTCATTATCAGCGTTATTACCTACAATTGTGCGACAGAGGTTTATAAATCATTTTCATGGTAGTCTAAACAGGATTTCAATGGTATAGGGAATTACCAGAAAAATAATTCTCTCGACCAATACAAATGGACGACTCTTGTGAAGTATATAATCTTAGAGAATTGCCAGAGGGCCATGAGAGGTTAAGAGACTTGCTTAAATTCACCATGCTAGTATGTATGAGGGGTGGGAAGTGTATCCAAGTCTTTCTTACTCCATGATCTGTATATGAGCCTCTCCCTGAAGCCTTATAATATAATTTGCATTACTCTGAATGGAAGGAAAATTGGAAAATTGGCTTCTTAGGAAAGTCAAATGCTTTAAATTAGACTTTCCAGTGCTCTTGTTAACAAGTACCTACCACATAGATTTGTCGTAAACAAGTTTGAAACAAGCTTAGGTTGCTATGTTTGACATTTGGGAGAAAGGAAAGTACTTGTGGTAGGTATGCTGGCATTGTTGCCAAGCCTCTACATTCTAAGCATACTTCAATATTGGTCTTTAATTGTTGGTTGGCTCTTCTCTAAAAACAAACAAAACAAAAGAAATCCACTTTTTTTTTTGACCAAGCTAATGAAGAAAAAATTGAACGCAAGAGTCGAGATACTTCAAGAAAGCATTTCATTGAAAAGGATTATCACAGGCAAACTTTGTTTTCTAACCTGTAACTAAGGACCTTGCTGGTCCCCCATGAGAGTATGGAAATATATTTTAAAAAACAGTAATTTTTATAGATAATTTTTATCTTTTCCTTTTTTCTTTCAGTCTTAAGCCTTAAGAACCTTTCATCAAAAAATAGTAATCTGTTTTCAAGAGAGATGTGCCGTTGAACATTTACATAAATGTATAACTTTCTATCATATTCAGAGTAGGCCCTCCTACACAAGGAAAAATAATAAGCATAAATCCTATTATTTTTATAGTAGGCAATATTTCAAGTACCAATCCCACCGATTGGTTTTATTTTCTTTAAGTGGGTCAAATAGAAAAAGAATGAGAAAAAATTATGAAGATACTTTGGAACAGTGATTTTAAATTCTGTTTTTAGAAGGGAGAAAAAGATATTTGAAAAATTTAATTGTTATACATGAAAGAATAATGAATCTAAGGAGAAAATATGTTTTACATAGTCGAAGTACTTCATTTTCATCATTGAAAAAGCAATCTTTGAATTTCTGAGTGAGGTAGGGTAGAGAAGGAAAAGAAAATAATTTGATTCAATTAAAAATATTTCACAGATATATGTCGCATTGATAGGAAATTTCATGAGAAACCCCAATTAGAAGGCAACTCTCTAGAAGTTCTTTCAATAGCATCAGCAAATCATTCCAGTTTACTCTACGAGCTAATAAAATAGGAATGTGACACCACTGAAAACAAGATTGCAAAATACAGACAATGTGGTCTGACATTTTTTTCTCCCCAAAGGAAGGACTGCCACTAAAGAAAGTATTTCTTATGAAGGCTCAATTGCTTAAGATGCAGAATATTGAGAAAGAAAAACACTTTAGGACACAGCCATGTCACCAGCTGTTACTCATCCCTAATGAAGCTGTTAAGTGATATTCTTCATAAATAGGTCAGAAAGACTCTGAATTCTCAAGAAGATTCTTTTATACTTTTCCCCTGAAAAGTTGAGTTTGAATTGAGAACTGGCAATTTAATCAGGGTACAGTTTTCAGTGAGGAGCAAATAGTAGGTAGAGATTTCAGAGATTTGAAGTATTAAAATCAACAAAGAAATGTGAAGCTCTGTGTACTGGAAATGTGTTTTCTGCATACATACATGATCGGCTATTTTTAGAGTCTGGAACCATGTACTAATTAAGAACATTTGGAACTCTAGCAGATGTAGACATTACAGATAAACTAAATTTATTCAGGTTTCTTTAGATTATTTTTTTTCTGTTAGAGAATACAATATGATTAATGTTTTTGGTCAAACTATATTTAAATTCTAGGGCTAATAATCATTTCCTACTAAAGTTAATGATCAAAAATAGAGTCTATAGAAAGCCTTGTGTGTACTATTTTGGGATTGAGAAAACAATGTATCAAATAAGGGGCTATATTGTCCTTGGGATTCACAGATTGAATAAAGAAACAATTTTTTGAGTAAAATATAGGTCGTTATTGAAATTATGATATTCTAAGGGTTATAAACTCACATTGTTGTGATACTCCCAGAAGTGCTAAAAATGACAATCCCTCCATTCTAGCTCATCCTGTGCTCATAGCCTCCTGTAAACGTGCCACGTAGGAGCACTCCTCTAAATTTGTTGACTTTATATAGATTCCATACTGAAAAACAAGAGACGTAAGTGGATGAAAATTGAGATTCAGATAAAGAATAAAGCCTTATTTTATTGAGTTATTGTTCACAAGTCCTATGTTTTTGCCCCATTTATGAACTGTCTCACTTCCTTCATTGTAGTAACAACTCAAGATTTAGAGAAGAAAATAATTCCATAGTAATGTGGATGAACCTGGATGTACTCAAATCTTGTTCTTGATATTTGTAGTTTGTGGAACTGATTAAATAGTGGCTAAAAGCTATAGTTGGGATAGTTGTGATGGTAAGCTACCAAGTGTTGTCTTAGCCCCAAGATTTATTCACCATGTTGGCTTCAAAAAAAACATGATGAAACAAACTGACTTGAAATCACATAGCCCTCCTAGCTATGTATGTGAAGTAATTAAATGGCACCTACAGATGTATATTCAACTAAAACAATTCAGAATTCCCAGAGTTCATAAGTGACTTTTAGTGACTTTGCCTTGATTTGAGATAATGTATTTTTATAGAAGTAGCATTCTACTGTAGATACTGTTAGCGTGGGAGTCATGAAATAAAAAGTCTCTTCTGTCAACTCCTTCAAAGATTGTTTGGGCAAGGTAGATTGCCTGCATTGTTAATAGAGGAATGATACTATTTGCTGCCTATCCAAAAGAAATATGGGAAGAATTCAAAAAATAGTCGTAAACGTTTTTTACTTTGTTGTGAAAATGTCCTTTGGGTAATGTTTTACTTTTGACTTGACTTACCTCTAATTGACAATTACTAATGACTAAAATACTATCTCTATGCATCCAGAGGAAATTTCCTCTTATAGGTCTCTTATCTCTAGAGGAGATGCCTGGGATACACTTATATTAATACAACTTTAATATTTTAATCCTCTCTCATTTCTCCAGTCTCTCAGTCATACAAATGAGGCTCCTTCTATGTCTTAGTAGCTGAGTATCATGATTTGCTATAATGAAATACCAAATCATCATTAAGTGGCCATACCTCTATTGAAGAATTTCTCTGAGTATATTTGGACAACAAATATGAGATTTGTTGTTGGGCTTGTATTCCAAGCATTTCCAATCTGGCAGGCTATTCCAGAGTTAGTGATCCATTAGCACAGTGTTCGAAAACCCAAGGTTACTTCCTAGACTAAGATAAGGCATAGGAGCGACATTTTAGAGGGAATATTTGCATTTATTACCATATTTTCATTTATCAGATTGAAGTGGTCTTGATCCATTGAATCTGATTCTCCCCTTCCTAGGTCTATATGTGAATTACTGTAATAATGCCCCACCTGTTTGAGAGAGATCAATACATTCTGTGACTTACTAGCAGAAATGTAACTGTTTCCAATATTTCATTTAAGAGGAGGCTACTAGCGATGATTTCCTGCTACCAAAAACCTGACTGCGCCTCTTAAAAAGTGGGAGCTGCGAGGACACAGGGTCCCCAGCACACATCAATGACCATGACTTCCTGTACAACTACTTCTACTAAGTTTGTACTGTAGTAATTTCTTAACCCACTTCAAGGAGTTATTTTGAGGTTGAGGATAATTATAGAAGTCCAGCAGAAAACAAAGATGTCTCCCGGCTTTTCTTGCACCACCAGATCCAACTCTTTGTGAGGTTTAATGCTGTGTAGTTCTGTTTTCATTATGTCCTCATCCACTCCTTTGATTTCTATTATCATCTTTATTCAGATGACCTCCATATCTGCCTATCCAGCTCTTACCCCTACTGAACTCAAATATTCCAATTTTAATTAACTTCCAGACATAGATATCTCCACCACTATGTCCCATTGACATTTATAACTTAACATTTTCATAATGAAGATCATCTTTCTTAAACTTTGCTCTCTAAACTCTCTGTTTCTATTGAAGGCACTCGGGCAACTAGGTGGCAAAGGAGATCGGGTTAGGAAGACTTGAACTTGAATCCTGTCTCAGATGCTCTCTATAGCTTTGTAAGACTAGTCACATAATCTTGCTCAGTATTTAGCAATCATGACTGGTAAAATATAGTACAAACAAGCTGCTATAAATTTGATAATCCTTTTAAATCAGGACTTTGTGGCAAAGTGACACCCAAAATGGAGGAATGAGAATTATATTGATTGTCCATAGGCTTTCATGGGTCATTTTATGGGTTTGTATTTGTTTAGGGGCTCCTATGAGTCCTTTTCATCTTCTAAATGTTCTGTGTAAAATAAAAGCTTAAAATAGGGTAGAAAGGAATTAAATATCCAACATACCCAATTTCAAGAAAGAATATTGTTATGAAAGAATTGTTCAGATTCTACTTGTTTCTTGTTAGGCAAGTCATTTAAACTCTATAGCCCTGCCTTTTTCAGCTGTAATATAAAGGGGGTTCCTCACTTTCCTTGGGTTCTATGACCTCTACTTCCAATTTACCTCAGCTGTGCATGGGATCATTCCCTCTCACTATCACATTAACTTATCCCTTCCAGCTCCAACTCTATGATCCTCAAAACTTATCCTTAACCCAGAAGGCTATGGAGGAGGAGATGGTCAGAGACCTAGAAGTGAAGTCATGAATTGTTGGGGTTTCTCCCAAATGAGTGGTTCAACAGAGACAGTCTTCAGGAAGAGTATAAGGGTAGGTCTTTGTTATTGGACTGAGATCTGAGCAGACTCAAGGCAGAAAACAAGGCCAAGACAAAGATCCAGAGTTCTAAAATGCTGCCAAAAGGGAAGAGAGGGACCCACTGGGGAAGATTCCTGAAAAGACCAGAGCTAGGTGGAGATAGAGGTAGACTTTCTTCTACCATCATCCCAATTTAAGCAAACAGAAGGTATCAGTTGGGCAATTGTGATATTTCTAGGAATAGTGGGGGAGATGGGAACATAGATAGAAAGTTATAGTAGTAATCAGTATTACCCAGGAGAGTACAAAAGTGGCTTGTTTTTAATCTCTACCTGCCCCCAACCTATCCTATAATAAATTTAGTTTGTATACCTCATTAGCTCCTATGTTCTTCTGCCTACTCTTTCCATTTTGACATCTGGAATGCTTATGTAGAAATCACAAACTCATCTTTACCCTACCTTTCATATTCTAACTCAGATGAAATCCAGGCTTCAGCAAAAATATCTTCCTTTTTCCATTACTTATTTCTCCCTGGGTTTGCCTCTCATTTACTCTCCCTCTCCTCATACACACACACACACACACACACACACACACACACACACGTATGTATGAATGTATATATATATATATGTGTGTGTGTGTATGTATATGCATATATACTTACACATTTGTATATATGTATATGTATGTATGTGTCTAGATGTATACACACAGTTATTTACATGTAATCTCCCTTATTAGAATGGGAGCTTCTTGAAGTCAGAGAATATCTTTTGCCTTTCAACGTGTCTCTAGTGCTTAGGCAATCCCTGGAACACAGCAAACACTCAATAAATGATTGTTAAGTGACTGACTGAAGGTACTGTATATCTTGCTTTTAAATAGATTTAATTGATACCTTTTGTTTTTAACTTCATCTATATTTCACTCTTTACCTTTCTCCCTGCCTCTTCCCAGAAAGCCTTTGCTTAGAACAAAGCCATTTTAAAAAGAGAAATAAAAGGAAATAATTAGGAAATCTGATGAATACATTGAAAAAGAAATCCATGTGATGTTCTATACCCATCTTCCTACCACTTGTGTACCAAAGGAGGGGAAAGTATCACATGTCTCAATACTCTTTATAACACTGACTGCCCTTCTTTCACTTACTCTGACCCAGAGGGCCATGAAGAAGAGTTGTCATGTACCTTGTTCCCCTCTACCACTTTCAGACCCACCACTTTCTGCCACCACAACAAAGCAACCATCACCATTCCCTCACAATTCACTTCATACTTCCTCCCTTTGTTGTCATTGGTGGTCAACCAAGTCACTCTCCCTTCTCCCTAATAAGTTCAGGAACAGGTTCACAATTGTGTTTTCTACCGCAAACCCTTGCCCTTTGAATACCCTGCTCCTGATTTGCCTTGGCTTTTATAACCTCTTAGTTTTAATCTACCTCAATCATGCACAGGATTAGTCACTCCCACTAGCTATTACATCAACTGAATTTGCCTTGGGTGCTAGAATTTCTCATTATGGCTTTCCCTCAGAGTCTTTTATTTCCTTGTGCCTCATATGTACACTCCTTATTCAATCAGTTGGCAAGACCTGTCAATTCTACCTCTTCAATATACTGTACATCTACTTCCTTGTCTCCACTTACAGCCACTGTTATCTCTTGCCTGGACTATTTAACAGCCTCCTCACTGGGTTTATTGCTTCAAGTCTCTTCCTTCCCTAATCTATCCTCTATATAATGGCTAAAGAAATCTTCCTCAAGAAAAAGTTTCCATAGATTCCCTCCTCTTTTTTAAAACCTTAGGTAGCTGCAATTTCTTCTATGATAGAATGAAAACTTCTTGGTCTGAAATTGAAGGCTTGTCAAAATCTACCTCTGCCTTACAGCATTGGACTTGGGGTCAAGAAGACCTAAATTCAAAAATGTCTCAGCCACTTACTAGCTGGGTATCTCTGGGCTAGTCGATTACTCTCTCTCAGCCTCAGTTTTTTTCACCTCAGTGTAGCATGAAGCATTCAGACTTCATGGCCTTGGGGGTCTTTTCCAGCCCGACACCTATTTACCTTTTATTCTAACATTCTGGCTTTATCTCCTCTGACTCCCCATCACATAATCTGTGTTCCAACCAAATCGGAATTAAACTTAACATTTTGCTCACTACCTCTATGCATAGCCTATGACTATATAGTGCCTCTCTTCTGTTTCTGTCTCCACAATCTTATGTTCATTCAGCATTCAGATAAACATGGTCTCTTTCTTAGAAATCTCTGATCTCCCCAGTCTGAGCTTTTCCTTTTAAAAATGATCTTGTATCATGCCTATTCATGTACACATTTTAGTACTTCAGTAGAATATAAGCTACTTGAGAAAGGGAACTTTTGAATTATTCCTCTTCATTGTCTACATAGGGGAAATGGAGGGGGGGATACTTACATGATATCTACAAAATATCAGGCATTATGGTAAGAATTTTACAAATGTATTATCTCATTTGATATGCAGAACTATGTTATTTTCCCCATTTTACAGTTATAGCCAACAGAAGTTAAAAGACTTGCCTGGAGTCACATAGCTAGTAAGTGTCTGAATCTAAATATGAACTCAGGTCTACCTAACTGCAAGCCCAGCACTCTATCCATCATGCCACCTAACTGTCTCCTACATAGCATGGTGTCTTGTGTGTAGCAAATTTTAAGTCTTTAATTAAATTGAAAGGAGCTGAATTGACATCTAATATCAATATTCCTGCAGATCTCTCGGCACAGGAGAAATCATTCCCAGCATGTCTTGAAGGACATCATTACCCCTCTGGAACAATTGGTAAGTATTTGCATTCTATTAATGGCTGAATTCTGATATAGTCACAGGAGGTTCATTTTAAATAAATGAAGAAAGAATTTATTATGCTGTATTATAGTCATACAAACATTCCAAATGTTCTTATATGGTCTTACTCTGGTCTTTCACCCATCAGTAGTATCCTCTTCCTATCCTTTTCCTGGTTTCCTTAAACATCCCCATCACCTTTTTGTCATTGTCATTTTCACTGACCTCTCTGATTTATTCAACACTGGTGACCCATATCCCTTTAAATCCTGAGCCTTTGATTTGATGACAGTGCACTGTGGTGAATGATCTCCTTCCTTTCCCATTGTTACTTCTTTTTTGTCTTAGTTAACTCCTCTACATAGTCCATCCTTTATGAGTAACACCTGAAGCTCAGGCTGTGGTTTTTTTTCTTTTTCTGTAGTCTCTTAAACAAAAATACCTTCAACAGCTTCAAATATCATCTCTATGCTAATGACTCCCAAATATACTTTCATTTCTATTTTTTCTGCTCAAATTATATTAGGCATTTTTACTTTAATATCCTTTATTCACCTTAGTATCAAAGTTTTGGATTATCTGTTATCAGTAAGCACCCCCCAACATACACATGGGGGCCTGCTATCACAGGTTCTTAGATCTGCATTTATAAAAGGAAAGGCAACTTTTGAAGGGTTAACAATTACTTCAATCAAGCGCATGTATCATTCCATTATCCAAGAACATATATCATTCACTTAATTCAGGGGAGTCAGTACCCTGAACTTCAAAGAAAATACAGAGAAATCAAAAGTTCAACAAACATGACTTCTTCTGCCTGAATTCAACAGACAATTGGACCCCAACTGTCTGACCATAGCTACCAGAGAGATAAGCACTGCCATCTGGGTTTTCAAAGGGGGGAGGGGAGGCTCTTTTAGTAGCTTCCCAGAGTTCTTATCTGGCACTCAAACCTTCTTACAAAAGCTAAGCCCTAGAGTAAAATCTCACCCTCAGAGTATTTATACACTTTTTAGAGCCAGAGGGCATTACCCTCTAACCCAGTGCCTCAGTAGAAAAACCAAAAGGTAGGTGGGAACTTCCTACAAAAAAACTCCTCTAATTAAGTTTCTCACAATGGGCAGGCCCATCAATGGGTGGGAAAGATCTTTAATTACATTATTCAATCAGAGGCACTTTTAGTAAAACAAAAACAGCAAAAGATCCTAATTTGTTTGTCATTACAGTATCATGTCATTAATATGGATTAGAGGGCCAAGAGTGTGGGACCTGTGGCCTTGAAACTACATGTGGTCTTCTGAGTCATTGGGTGCAGCCTTTTGACTGTGTCCAACTTTTATAGAACAAATCATCTTATTAAGGGCAATTGTTCTGTGAAGTTTGGATTCGGTCAAAATGCTGCACATGAGGCTGCAGGTTCCCCACCCCTGGATTAGACCGTAATACAATTGAATAAATTTATAATTATTTGGATGACCAGACTCAAAAAGTCTTTTTATTAAGTTCAATTTCAATATGGCAAGAGAGATCCCCAGGAATATATACTTGGCTTTGTGCCAAATTTTTCATTAATGACTTGGGAAAAATATCTTATCAAATTTGTGGATGACACAAAGTTGGGTGAAAGAGATAACTAATACATTGGATGGCAAAATCAGTACCCAAATGCATCTTGACAGACATACGCTTGACTGCATATATTAAGATAAAATGCATTAGAAATAAGTATAAAGTCTTACACCTGGAAGCAAAAAAATCAATTTCACAAATAGAGGATTGGGAAGACATAATTAGGTAGTAGTCATTCTAAAAAAATTTAGGGAGTTTAGAAGGACACAAGCAGTGTGATGTGGCAGCCAAAACAGCTAATTCTGTCTTGAGCTGCACTAAGTGGAGCACAGCTTCTAGGAATAGGAAGGTGACAGTGACACTGGAGTCTGACCTTGTCAGAATTCATCTGGAATGTTGAGTTATGAAAATGAGGATTATGAAAAAGTCCTAGGGTTGTTTAAGGAGGGTGATAAGAGAGTATCATTGACCTTTGAGAGAGAAGTTTGAGACCATATAAGAAAAATGTTAAATGTTTCCTTGTCTACAATACAGTTGAATGCAGCTGTTGATAAACTGGGAAGTACCCAGAGTTTGGCAACCTGCTGATTGTGAAAAACCTTGAGTCTTTGTCATATGGGCATGTTTAACCTTAAGAAGAAAAGAATGGGAATGGGAATGGGAATTGGAATGCATAATGGTTACCTTTAAGTATCTCAAAGACTAGCCTGTGAAGAATGGTTCAAATTTGTACTCTTTTACTCCAGAGGCAAAACACTTCCTAACAATTAGAGTGCTTCCAAAGTAGAATGGGTTATTTTGAGAGGTGGGAGAAGGGTTCTCTTCCTTGTAGTTCTTTAGGCAGAGTTTTGTCAACCACTGGTCAGGTATATTATATTAAGGGGCTCGTTCATGCATTGCTTGAGGTTCCTTCCAAATTTCAAATTCTATGACTCTATACTTTTCTTATCTATTTATCCCAAATCAGCTTTCTATAATCTCTGTTCATGGAAAACATCCTCCTCCTCTATCTAGACCAGCTTAGAGTTATTTGACAAAGCTCTTTCACTCTTGATATCATAAGCTACATAGTTCTATGGACTTTATTATAAATACCAAAAGGACATGTGAAAAAAGATCTCCTTCCTTCCCTCCTTCTTTCTACTGTCCTTTCTCCCTTCCTTTCTCCCTTGCTTCCTTCATTCTCTTCCTTTTTCCTACATGCGTATCAGCCTACTTTATAAATTCCCTTTCCATCTAAGATGTTCTATATCCTCTACTATGGCATTTCTATCTTCTCTGCTTATATAAATTTGATCTTTGAGTCTTAAGGTAACTTGCTAGGTTGGTATTTTATTTTGGTGCTCTAATGGATCTGTGACTTCATTCATTCACAGAAGCAAATTGTAACCTCTCCATACCGTATTGTCTTGTTATCATCACCATATCTAACATTTACATAAAGCTTTAAGTTTTCACAGAGTGTTTTACAAAGATCAACTCATTTGATTCCTCTATAAGCCTGGGAGATAGGTGCTATTGTCACCCTCATTTTACAGTTGAGAAAACTGAGGTGGATAGAGATCAAGTAACTTGGCTAGGGCTACACAACTAGTAAATATCTGAGGCTAGATTTGAACTTGTCTTCTTGACTCTAGGCACCATCCTCTATCCTCTGCACCACCTAACTACCTATGCCGTTCTGATTCATATTTTACTATAATCTTTCCATAGAAGACTTTCCTATATAGAGTGTCTCAGGTGTACCAATATGCCACTGAAGTTGTTCATCCATTGTCTGATATTTGCTTTATATAATTGACCCAACAACTTTTCCATTTGCACATGATATTAGTGTATGAAATATCCAGTTCAATGACTTCTAGCAGAATGCCCTAGATGATCTCACTGTCCTTGTCTCCTCTTATTCAGTTTAGTCCTATCCTATTTTCATCTACGACATTTATACTCAACTGCAGGGGACATTCAGATCTAGAGTAATTGGCATGCCCTCTGGTTGACATCTCATGTCTCCTCTTGATGTGAGACTTATCTTTGAGCCTGATCTAATAATGGTCCTATAGTGATGGGGTGCTACTACTATTTTATGGAGAGGGGTTGGGGAGGCAATGAGTTAACACTTATAATCTACTCTTTTATGATCAGTGGCTGTTGCTAAGAAGAAAAGTAATTTTCCTATTTATAAAAGTGCATTCCATGTTGTAGCCAAAAGACTCACTGGGGATAACCCCCCTGTTTCATGAAAAGGAGAAGAAAAGGATTTGGACTGCATGCCATGCAAATCATGATACCGGAATAGGAAGATGTTCTTAAGATTTTCTGAGAATATGTGGTTGCTTAACAAACATCTGATGGAGAATTTTCCAAAACCTCATCACAAATATCCTCAAGTAGATATCTCCTTAAGCAGGAAGATTTAGGTCTTTTCAGAACAAGTCCTTTTTTGCTCTTCCTTCCCCCTCCAGAAATGCAGGAGGAAAATAGCCATATTCATGTGACTTGAAACCTTTGTCTTTCTTTTTTTCTTCTTCCTTCTTTTAGTCAAAAGAATGTAAGAAATCTTTGCAAATAACCCTGCAGGAATCAAAAGAATATGGCAGGTTTTAGAAAATCCTCTGCTTCCCCTGGAGTAGGATGGCTCAGTGAACATCTACCATGGCTTAGGGCAAAGTAGGTTTACTGAGCTAAGTCTGCACTTGCAGACTTCACCTTTAGAGCCTGATATCATTTTATGGATTAATTAATATTTGTGAAGGGCTTTGAAGATGAAAGACATTCAATATGTGTTATATGTTCTTCTTTTAAAACAAAAGAAAGAATACTTCTCTGAATTGCCATTTGACGAGACTGAACTTTCCTTCAAATTGAACAATTGAGAATAGTCCTTCTGTCAACTATAGTCATGCATGGTAGGATCTGGGGAAAAACTGTTTTCTTAGTGAGTTGTTAGGGGCTAGTCCCCCAACCACCTGGGACCATCCGTCGGGACTACCTCCCCGACCACCGCCCTCTACTCACCTCCTTCACCGGAGGTCTTCAGCTGTTGCTGGCTC
>CM053771.1:241551989-241596085 GCA_028658325.1 Potorous gilbertii | reverse complement strand
CCTTAGTCGCCCCACCTATTGTGGGCAAACTTCTCCTTTGCCCTTCCCTAGGGGTGGTCACTCCTTCCCAGTACCTCCCAGAGGGCAGAGCCCAGCTCGGTGCGGCAGGAGTTCCCCTGCTAATGTGGCATTCCACATCAACAGGTCCAAACCCACCGGCGTCTCATTATCCGCTCCAGGAGGCCTAGGCCCAGAGTGCCCCTAACAGTGAGTCTTAAAGCTATACAATAAGATTGTTGCTCTTGCTTTTATTAATAGTGTCTGACTCTTTGTGACCCCTTTAAAAGGGTTTTCTTGGACAAAGATACTGGAGTGGTTTGTCATTTCCTTCTCCAGCTCATTCTACAGATGAGAAAATGGAGGCAAATAGGGTTAAGTCACTCCTCCAGGGTTGCACAGCTACTAAGTGTCTGAGGCTGGATTTGAACTCAGGTCTTCCTGACTCCAGGCTTGACATTCTATCCATTGTGCTACCAAGCTGCCCTGAAGGGGAAGATAGGATTTATAAAAAATAGAGGCAATTTTAAATCTTTCTCTTTCCAACCTTAGTTTTCTCATCTGTAAAATAAGAGGTTTGAAGGAAAATTGTGACACATGGGAAAGAGAACTGTGTCTGGAATAAGAAGACTGAACTTTCTGTCACTTGGTCTTTTTGTGACCTTGAAATAGTAACAGTTTCCCTGTGACTCAGTTTTCTCATCTGTAAAATGAGGGATTTGGATTATATGTCTTTGAGGTCTCTGTCAGCTCTAAACTTATGATCCTAAAATGACCTCTAATATCCCATAAAACTCTCATTACCAATTAAATTCAATAAACATTTATTGTTTGCTGTGTATTCCAGTTATGATGGTACAAAACTGAAATTTTTGCTACCTGGAAGGCTAAAGCCAGGGAGCTTCCCTGAGCTCAGAAATTCTGAGCTACAGTGGATGGTGCCAATCAGTCAGCATTAAGTTTGGCATTAAAATGGTAAACTTCCTGGACTGAGAGCCTCTCGGTTGCCTGAGAAGTTAACCCAAGTAGAAAACATAACACGTTGAAGTTCATGGTTCAGTCAATAGTGGAATATAAGCATTCCCTGAACTTCCAGGCTAAGTGAACTCAAGAGACTCAGTCTTTAAAAAGAAAAGTGTTGAAACATTGACTACCTTTAAAAAATTGTATTTGGCACCTAGGATATAAAGAACTAGAAATGGGAAAATCAAATGAGATAATACCTATAAAATTGTTATCATAGAGCAAGGCACAGAGTAGATGATTAATAAATTATTGTTTTCCCCAGCCTTTTTTGAGAAGACACATGTTCACAGGTAAATAGATACAAGTTTCTTCCATAGGACATTCACAGTTAGAGGAAAGGCTTTATGGAGGCATCTTAGAAACACCTTTTGTTAAGGTAAGTATCGTAAGAAATGGAGACTGGGAGATCAGAAAAGAGTATTCTTGCAGTAAGCAGGTAGGAGGTCTAGTGGATACAGTAGTGAGTCTGGAGTCAGGAAGACCTGAGTTTAAGTACAGTCTCAGTCACTTAACTGTTGTCTGTTTCAATTTCCTCATTTGTGAAATAAGGGTAATAGTATCACCTATTTCCCAGGGTTATTGTGAGGATCAAATGGATGTAAAGCACCTAGGGCAGCTGGGTCAGGACGACTCATCTTCCTGTTTCAAATCTGACCTCAGACACTTACCAGCTGTGTGACTCTGAACCAGTCACTTAACTCTACTTACCTCAGTGTCATCATCAGTAAAATGAGTTGAAGGAGAAACTGGCGAACCACTTCAGGATATTTGCCAAGAAAATCATCACATAGAGTTAGACACAACTGAAAAACTACTGAACACCAGCAGTACTAAGTATAGTGCCTGGATCATAATAGGCACTTAATAAATGATTGTTCCTTTCTTTTGCCCTTTAAGAATAGGATATGTGCAAATAATTATAGCTTAGAATGTGGGATTAATTTACCCATAACATGGAAATGGATAACAGAATGGATTAAATATCTGGATTCAGTAATATATTGCTTTCGGGAAACTCAATAAAGTGAGAAATAATACGCAGAGATAAAATAAAGGGCTGGAATAGAAATTATGATGGAAAAAAACCAGGGGTAACAATCATGATATCAGGCAAAATTAAACCAAAAATAGATTTAGTTAAAGGGCAAAGACAGGGAAACTATTCTGTGTCGCCAATATTATTTAATATTGTTTTAGACCATTTAAAATAACTAGACAGTATAAAATACCTGCAAGTATACCTGCTAAAATAGACACAGGAGCTATATAAATATAAAATACTTTTTATGTAAATAAAGTCAAATTGGAGTAATAAATAAATAAATGGAGTAATATTTATTGTCCATGGTTAGGTAAAGCCAATATAATTTTAAAAAATGACAATTTAACCTAACTCATCATTATTCAATGTTATCCCAATTAACTTACTAGAAAAAAATTTACTGAGTTAGAAAAATAATAAAATTCATTTGGAAGAACAAAAGATCAAGAATTTCAAAGTAAGGGGGAAATGAAAGGAAAGAGATTCCACCAATACCAGACTTTAAACTTATTATAAGGTGAGAGCATAAGTGAAGTATAAAATGGATAATCTTGATCATTGTAAAGTAAACAGTCCTTGTACAAATAAAACCAATGTAGTAAAGAATAGGAGGAAAGCAGAAAATTGGGAGAAAATTTTTCATAGAAAATATCTCAGATAGGATATGATTGTCCTGGAACACTACTGTGATACAAGAAATGAACTGGTTGATTTAGAAAAACATGAAAAGACCTAAATGTATGAAAAAAGAAGCATCCATCTTCAGAGAAAGAAATCACAAATAGAAACATGCACAATACAGTCTTATGTATATGTGTGTATATGTAAATGTATGTGTGTTTATGTTTATAGATCTATGTATATGTATACATATTTGAACAGTCTTTTTGGGGACAGAGGTGAGGATTAGGCTGTAGAGGAAGAAAAAAAATAGAGAGGTCACAGTCGAGAACAGAAGAAAACCTAGAAGGAAACAAAGAAAAGCTGGGTAACTGAAAATAATCTGTTGTATTTATTACATAGCTTTTTTTTAATGGAAATTTATTATTTTATATTAAATCCTCTCATGTTCTGCTGTGTACATGGAAATGTTTTTGTTTTCTTTCTCATTTTATATTTAAGTTTAAAATGAAAAAAAAATACCCCCCACCAAAAAAAATAAATATATGCCAGCTTAAACCTTTGATAAAAAGCTGGGATATAACTATTACAAATGGATAGTCATGGGGATCTAACAATTTAATTTAGAAATGTGAAAGATTAATCTGGTAGAGAGGAAAGTAATATGGACTAAAGAGAAGCTCCTGCATGATTCTAGATACCTTAAATCTAGAGGAGATGAGACCAAGGAATAGGGTGGGGATTTGAAGAATAGGAAAGATAGTACAGATTCAACAGATTTTGTAAAGATAGAATTAGTAGTAATCTGCTGCTGAGTAAGTGGAGAGCAAAATAAAACCTTAATTCTGAGTAGTAACATTTCTTGTTTGAATTTGCCCAGAACATTGGGATATGCTGAAAAACATAAGCTTTTCCAGGGCAGAACTGGTTTTACTTCGTCATTGTATCCCTATTGCCTACCATAGTGCCTTGCACTTGGTAGAAACTTAGGTAAAGTTTGTTTTGTGAGGCTATGCCACCACCCTGATGCAGACCCATATCACCTCTCACCAAGACTATCACAATAGCCTGTTAGTTGGTCCCCCTGCCTCAAGTCTCTCTCTGCTCCAATCTGTTCTCTACTCAGGTGTCAAAATGGTCTTTCTAAATAATGCACAGATCTAATGTTAGCTCCCTATTCAATAAACTCAATAAACCTGTTAAAGACCAAGATGGGTAATTTGACTTTCTTCTTTCTTTTTTTAAAATTCAAATTAACTAATGATTAATCTGTTATATTGTTTCTTTCATAAAACCAGCTCTTAGTTTTATTTATTAGTTTAGTTTTTTAAGCTCCATTTTGATTATTCTCTCCTTTTATTTACTATATTTTTTTCTGGTCTTTATTTGGGAATTTTTGACTTGTTCTTTCACTAGTTGTTCTTTTTTTAGTTGCATGTTGAATTCATCAATCTACTCTTTCTCTCTTTTATTGATGTAAAGATTTAGATATCTACATTTTTTCCTAAGTACTGTTTTAGCAAGCTGTCTCGTTGATGTCATCTTTAATGAAATTATTGATTGTTTCAATGATTTATTCTTTGATCCACTCATTCTTTACAATTAATTATTTAGTTTGCACTTACTTTGTAATCTATAGCTCCACATTCCTTTGTTGGATGTAATTTTTATTGCATTTTATTCTGAAAAGGATACATTTAATATTTCTGCTTTTATTCATTGTTCTGTGTGATTTTATGCTCTAAAACACGATCAATTCTTGTGAAGCTATAATGTGGAGCTATGAAAAAAGCATACTCTTTTCTACTTCTTTTCAATTTTCTCCAGAGACCTATCATATCTAATTTCTAAAATTCTATTCACCTCCTCAACTAATTAGATTTATCTAGTTTTGAGAAGGGAAAGTTGAAGTCCTCCCACTAATATAAATTTGACCATTTCCTCCTATAATTCATTTAACTTTTCCTTTCAAAATTTTGCTCCTATGCCATTTGGTGCATATATGTTTAATATTGATATTGTTTCATTGTCTGTGGTATCTTTTAGCAAGATGTAGTTACCTCTTTTAAGTCTATTTTTTGCCTTTACTTTGTCTGAGATTATGAATGTTACTCCTGCCTTTTTTATTTCAGTTGAAGCATAATAGATTCTGCTGCAGGCCCTTATTTTATCTCTGTGTGTTTATTTCAAATGTGTTTCTTGTAAACAGAATATTGTTATTTTTTCTAGTTTCTAATCCATTCTGCTATCCACTTCTGTTTTATGGGTGAATCCATCCCATTCTCATTCACTGTTATAATGACTATGAATTTCCCTCCTGATTTTCTTCTGTTCATATTTCTCTTTCTTTTTTTACTCTGTCTTTCCTTAAAAGCATGTTTTGCTTCTGATTACTGTATTTTTAATGTTTCTTCCCTTTGATAACCACCCTCTCCTTTCTTTTATCTTCCCCCACTACATCCCCATTGGCTCTGTAGATTTCTATATCTAATCTACATATATATGTGTTTGCATACATACATGAACATATACACACATATACATATGTGTATACATATATAGTATCTATACACATGTATGTGTATGCACATATACATATATTCTTCCTTCTTTGAACTAATTCGAGTAAGAGGGAAATTTAAACATCCCCCTCCCCACCACCATTTTCCCCTCCTCTGTAAAAGCTCTCCTTGGGCTTCTCCTCTGTAAAAGCTCTCCTTGGGCTTCCCTTTCATGTGAGATAATTGTCTCCATTACTCATTTCCCTTTCCCTTCATCCCAATGCAACCCTCTGTCACAACCAATCATTTTAAAATATAATCCCAACATAATCTACTCACACCCACTCTGTCTATGTAGAGTCCTTCTAACCGCCCTAACCATGATAAAGTTTTAGGGGGTACATCTTCCTGTATGTAAATGTAAACAATTTGATTTTACTAGTCCCTTGTGATTTCTCTTTTATGTTTACCTTAACATGCTTCCTTTTAGTTTTGTATTTGAAAATCAAATTTTCTACTCTTCTCTGATCTTTTCATCAGGAATGCTTGAAAAATCCTTCATTTCATTGAATATCCATTTTTTTTTCCCAGAAGGATCATTAACTCAGTTTTTTCTGGATAGGTTATTTTTAGTTGTAATCCTTTACTTTCTACAATATTATATTCCAAGCCCTGCACTTCTTAAACGTAGTAGCTGCTAGCTATCTTGTGTGATCCTGACTGTGGCTACATGATATTTGAATAGTTTCTTTCTATCTGTTTGGGATATTTTCTCCATAACCTAGGGTTCTTGAATTTGGCTATAATATTCCTAGGAGTTTTCACTTTGGTATCTATCTAAAGAGGTGAGTGGTGAATTATTTCAGTTTCTATTTTGCTCTCTGATTCTAGGATATTGGATCAATTTTCCTTTATAATTTCTTGAAATATGAAATCTAGGCTCTTTCACTGATCATGGTCTTCAAGTACTCCAATTTTTCTTAAACTATATATCCTTAATCTATTTCCCAATGAGAGATTTTTTCATTTTCTATTTTTAAATTTTTTTTATTTTGTTTGACTGTTTCTTGACATCTTTTCGAGTTATTAACTTCAACTCACCTGATTCTAATGTTTAAGGAATTGTTTTCTTTGATGAACTCTTGTACCCACTTTGTATTTGACCAATTCAGTTCTTAAGGAGTTATTTTCATCAATGATGTTTTGTATTTCCTTTACCATTTGGGCAATTCTGTTTCCTTTATTTTTTTTTGTCTCTTTTGCCAAAGCGTTAATTTTTTTGTTAATAGTTTTCTTGTATCATTCTCATTTGTTTTCCTTTCTCTAAATTGTTGAAATTTTGTTATTTTTATATTTGAACATTTAAAAACTGAGTTTTTACTTCTTCCTTTCCAGCCTTTCTCCACTCACAATGAAGACAAGAAATACATCATTTATACATGTAAAATCATTCAAAACATATTCCCGTAATTATCCATATTGAAAAAAACCAAGAAAAATAGAATGAAAAAAATATGCTTCCATCTGCATTCAGATTGCATCAGACTTTTCTCTAAGCGGATATCATTTTTCATCATTATTCCTTTGGAATTGTCTTGGATCATTAGATTAATCAGAATAGTTAAATCATTCACAGTTTATCATCATATAATATTGTTGTTATTGTATATAAAGTTCTCATATCTGCTCACTTCACTTTGCATCAATTCATATAAGTCTTCTCAAGTTTTTCTGAAACCATCTTGTTCATCATTTCTTACAGTACAACAGTATTCTGTTGCAGTCGTATACTGCAACTTGTTCAATCATTTTCCAGTTGATGGGTATCCTCTCAATTTCCAATTCTTTGCCAACACAAAAAAGGGCTACCATCAATATTTTTGTACAAATAGCTCATTTTCCTTTCTCTTTGATCTCTTTGGAATCCAGACATAGTAGTGGTATTGGTTTGTCAAAGGGTATGAACGATTTTATAGCCCTTTGGGCTTAGATCCAAACTACTCTTCAAAATGGTTGAATCAGTTCACAATTCCAGTACATTACTGTTTGTTTTTCCACATTCCCTCTAACAGTTCTCATTTTCCTTTTCTGGAATGTTAGCCAATCTGGTAGGTAGGAGGCTGTTTTAATTTGCATTTCTCTCATCAGTAGTGATTTAGAGTATTTTTATATGACTAAAGAAAGCTTTGATTTCTTCATCTGAAAACTGATTGTTAATATCCCCTGACTATTTATCAATTAAAGAATGACTCATGTTCTTATAAATTTGACTCCATTCTCTCTATATTTGAGAAATGAGACCTTTATCAGAGAAACTTGCTTAAAAAATTCCCCCCAGTTTCCTCCTTTCCTTTTAATCTTGGCTGCATTGGTTTTGTTTGTGAAAAAACTTTTTTAACTTAATGCATTCAAAATTATACAATTTACATCCTGTGGTCCTCTTTAACTCTTCTTTGGTCACAAATTCTCCTCTTGTCCAAAGACTTGACAGGTAAAGTTTTCCATACTCTCCTAATTATCTTATCTCACTTCTTAATTTTTCCTCTGCCACTTTTATTTAATTTTGAAAATAATTTTTAACTTTTCTAGGAAATCTTGTTGATCTTGTGTCCAGTTCAATGTTTTCTTTTCTTTGATGTTTTGATATCATTGTCTTCTTCTGAGTTTGCATCTTAATCTTCCCAGTCACCATCCTCACTCTTTTTGGTCAAGGTCTTTTTGTTGTTATTTGTTCATTTTTTCCAACCTCTTTCTTGACTTTGCACTTGATGTTAAATTTGGGCTCTATTCCTGGGAATGGACCAAGAACAAGCTTCAGGATTTTTTGAACTGCTGTTTTTCAGAGCTAGATCTGGGGGTTTGGAAGTTGCTCAGTGTTTCCCAGATGGTGATCCAGGGAGAAGTATGGTCACTGCTCCCTGGCAATCACAAGGAATACTCTTCCCCAGGGTCCCTGTTCCTTTGGAACACAAGTAATAATGTTTCTCAGGGTCCTTGATCCCTTGTAACTACAAGTGCTCTTCTCCACTCTGAAACTAAAAACCAGAAACGAGTATATGACAGTGGAGTTGCACACCCTGTGCTTGCACAGGGTTTCCTGGTAGTCTCTTTCTGACCAGTTGCCCAATCACCTTACTGTCTCTCGTTTGAGAACTCCCAAAGCCACTTCTGCTGTTACTGTTTCCAAGGCCAACAGTTGGTGTTTCTGTCATGGCCCACATCCCAGTGTCACACATCTCTCTTTCCAATCTCTTCAATTGCCTTGGGCTGGAAAGAAAAGTCTTACCCCAACTTATTTTTGACTCTGCTTCTCCAGAATTCAATTTAAGGTTTAGTTTTATGGAAAGAAATATTGGGAGAATTCTGCTATTGTGCTTTCTCTACTCTATCATCTTGGCTTCTCCCTTCCTATAACTTTCTAGAAATGTCAGATACTCTTCTATTTCCTATATTGCAGTAACTCTCTATTCCAGTGATTCTCAAATGATTGCAAGCATTTATCAAATGCGTAGTAAGAAATGAAGACAGCAATAAGAAACAACTCGCTTGTGAAGCTTGGCGGTGACTGTAATGAAAGATATAAAATGATATGGCTTAGGGAGATGGTGGGATTAAGTGAAGAGTTTTTTCTTTGTTGTTTGTTTTGTTTTATTTTTAAGAATAGGGTGGATTTGGATGTTTTTAGTGGGCAGCAAGGAATGAGCCAGTGGATAGAAAGAGACTGAAAATAAGTTTGAAGGAATGATGGATGGAGAAGTCTCCTGGAAGCTGTGGGAAGGGATGAAGCCAAGTCTAGAAAAAGAGCAGTTAATTTTGATAAAGTACCACATAGAGGCTGGTAGATTACAGTAACAATACTCCTTCCTCTTTTTTGCAGCATCAAATTACCATAACTTCTTCATTGGGTACTTCTCCATTTGCACTTAATGTACAGTGAAAGTAGAAGCAACAAACAAACCCAGGCATATTGAGCCAACCTTTACTTCCTTTCCCATTAAGCTATAACAGACAAATTTCTGGTAAGATGTTGCCCAGGACAGAAATAGGTGGGTCATTATCGCTGAACACTAGTCAGACCAAAGCTCCACATGTCTTGAGCAGAGATGCAAACAGACCCTGAGAACAATAGAAAGGAGGATCTGAGGAGAGGATGGATGTAGACAGCATACCCTTCTACACTTCATAAAACATCAACAAAGAAAGAGGTACCTTCAGCTGTTGCCTACATCCTGAACCAAACCTCTGATTGTCCAGGCTACCACTTTGTATGTGGTAGAAAAAATGTAGCTCACTGGTTCAAAAATGAAAACTTCATTTAAAAAGCTCATAAGGGCTTCTTAGACATCAAACAACATTTTGATGAGTTAAGGCTAAATGAGTCAGAAACATACGGATTAAATTTCCCTTGATATACTCATGGGTTTTAAAATGAAGGAGGAAAGCACTTGGCAAAACTTAATCAGTGCTTTGCCAAACCCAAAACATTTGAAAAACAGTTCAAGACATTTTGCCGAACCCTAAAGCCTGCCAGGTTCTCCCATCCCTGGCTTTAAAATAAGAGTATGAGTGAAATCTATTCTCTACATATGGACATCCAGTAGAATGAGTTTTGAATTTAACACCATCTTCTCTGCAACTTATCTTGGATAACCCTTAGTTGAACATTTTGGCCCTGACAGCACAAAATTTTTCTCCTTCATATTTCCCAGATTCTTCATGTGAGATAACCCCCTGTGTCTTATTCAGAGAAATAAGGATTCTTTTATATGGATACTTCTTCAGTTCATGTAAACACACACATCATTCCATTTAGATATTAAATATAAAGTACCATACTCTGTGATTGTTATAAGCCTCTGAAGCACTGAATTTCATTTTTTGAGCAAAGAGGAAAGCTGATACAAAAGTACAAAATTTAGAAAAATGACTTTATTATTTATACTATAGGAACTGTTGATGTTCCTTTTGGGAGGGCTTTGTTTTTGCTTGCTTGTTTTTAATAAGGGAGAGTCACTACCACTTCCATGCCATACACCTGGCCAACAGAACCAGAACAGCAGGGGAAACAGCTGTAGAAAAGGGCAAGGAGGAGACAGAGAACCAGACACAAACAATGGATCAAAAGCCAGGAGAACAGCAATGAGCAAAAGCAACAGCTGAAAACCAGGCACCTGCTAGGCTATGGAAGCAAGAAGAGGAAAACCAACCTTTATTGGGATCCCTCTGGAAAAGTAGAGGCAAGGGAAATATAAGAAAGAAAGTATAGAAGGAGGGTTAGAACAGAATGAACTAACCAAATAAGAAAACTTCCCCTCCTCCCTTTTAATTTCTTTATTTTATTATTAATTTATTTTTAACCAATTTTTTTAATTCTAATCTGACTCTGTCCATGAAACTAATTAGGCAATAATGAAAATATAGATTAAAACATATCCAAAGATTTTATATAGTAATAATCAAAATAATTCCTGAATGAGTTTAGGAAACTTAGTGGTCTAATGAAAACTGATTCCACCATCATTCTTACAGCACTTAGAAACTGGTGACTGGAATAAGCCATTGCCAGACTGTGAGTATAATGCTGAGTGAGTGGATTTGAGAAAATTGGGAATGGGGTCATAAAATTTGATCTGTCTGACTCAACCAGGATCCCCTTAATGGTAAACAATGAGGCAAGATTGGTATTTCTTGGTTGCTGCCTATTTCAGTGACCTATTACTGGACCAAACAATGTATTTTGCTTCTTCATCATTTGGCTACAATTGGTAGATGTGTCCTAATTGCAGGATTTGTAGACAACTCAGTCCAGCACTAAAAGTACTGGCTTCATCCACAATCTGAAGAATAGTTTTAAAAATTTGTTCTGTGTGAGAAGAAGGAATGGCAGGCATTGTTTTATTTTATTTTATTTCTCTTAATCAGTCACATGCAGAGTTACTGAGCATTACCAGAGATGTCAACTTGAAATAAAACAGAACAAAAACAGTATGATATTTTTTATTATGGCTAAGGCCCTCATCGCCAATCCATTCAATGAATATTTATTAAGTGCCTACTATGTGCAAAGCAAGGGCTAAACACTATAACGAATATGAGAGCAAGAGAGCAAGAGAGAGAGACAGCAGAGAGAGAGAGCAAGCGCTGGTTTTTAAGGGATTTATGGTTTAGTAGGAGAGATGAGGAGATACCAAGTAACTAAAAGGTAAATATGACATAAATGTATGAAAAGCATAAAATAAAATGAGAAATCAAAGGAGTGAAAAATCATTTCTAGTTTGGGAGATCAGAGATGGTGTTGGTATTTGCTCTGAGTCTTCAGGACAGCGATGGGCTTTAACAAGTGGAGATGAACTAAGGACTTACCTAATGGGATGGAAAAATGTCTGACAAATGCATACCCTGTTCTTCTATTTAGCTTTTCATTTCCAAAGCTAATTACTCATATAACTATGATATATATATATACTTGAGTTTCACCAAAGTTCATTCTGAGCCTTTTATTTCACTTCAGGAAATTAAGAACACTTTAACAACCAGTGTTTGTAATGTAATCAAGACACAGAATCCTCACAAAGAATTCCTTAATATTAATAATGTCAAGAGAAATTATGAATATGTTACTCAGTTATTTGTTACTCAATATGAGGCTTTTTACATGTGACAATTGTGCTTAAGATGTCACTATGTATAACCATGAGATATCTAATATAATTGTATTAAATGGTTTATTGCTGTTCATGTGGGAAAATGATTTGCTGACTATGGGTCAGTGTGTTGGTTTATTGGAAATAACATCCTTCCTACTTTATGTACAAGAAGAGTTGTATAACATTTGAAAATCTTCTTTTTATCTCTACCCCTTTACACTTCAAGTCATATGTTCAGTCTTCACCAAAAAAGAACACTTTCATTATTTTAGATGCTATCCAAGCTCATCTATATACTGTTATTGGTTTTTATTAGCTAAGCTTGTCTTTTGTTTAAGGATTATCCCCACTTTTGTTTGATGGAAAACAGCTATTGGGAGACCCTGCTGTCAACCATTCTTCATTGTGTCTGATGAGCATCACTTCAGTGCTTGTTGACTGGTGGATGCCCAAGACTTCATAGTGGGTGATCTTGTTCTGCCACTTAGTCAAGTAGGGTTCATGAGAGACATTCATGAAATGGCTCAAGAAGTTCCACATGACATCTGAGGCTAGGCCATGGCTAGTAGATATACTATAGTTTATACTACAAACTGAAATAGAAACAAGGACCACTAATCTACGCATAAGGAACTCTATGGATCACATATTGACTTACTTTTAAATTGTAATCTTATCTATATTTCACTATATTTTTATTTATTTTCTTAAATATTTCCCAATTATATTTTAATCTGATTCAGGTTTCACTGAGGAGTGAACTGCATGTTTGATACCTGATTTAGACACTTATCTGTGCTTAACAGAGCTTCAATTTGATCTAGAATGGGGGTCATTAACTGTGTGTGTGTGTGTGTGTGTGTGTGTGTGTGTGTGTGGTAGACACCTTTGGAACTCTGATGAAGGCTAATGATACTGTGGCTTATTGGATATGTTCATGACTGAAGGCAAAGCTAAATTTATGTTCAAGGTAAGAGAAAAAAAGGTGAATATTTTTTCTTTCTCCGTGTTCACAGACATCCTAAAATGTATATGTGGACCTCTTGGAAGAAGGATCTGTAAACCACAGGTTAAAAAGCCCTGCTCTAGAGTTTAGTACTAAATTACATAGTAAGTTGATCTTACCTGGTATTTTAAAATAACTTCCACTGTGGTAAATATAGGTCAATATTTAATATAAAAGAGCTGCTAGAAGAGCTAAGACTCGTATGCTGACCCAATCTAGTATGATACTTGCTTTCCATAATAAATCTATTCTTTTCTTAAGAGGAATTTAACATTTCCAAATAAAATAGAAATAAATTGACCAAATGACCTTTTAGTGTCTTTCTGGCTTTAAATTCTATAGTTCTGTATTTCTTTTAGTTTTATTATAGTTTGCCATCTTTCCATAATATCTTCATCTATCACATTTTAAAATTGTGTTTAAATACCTATTCATTAGTACACCACAAATACTCACTTTCTCGTGCTTACACTGGTGTGTATCTGATATTTCCTTTTTGGAGTAGGAAATAGATTTCTTGCTGCTTCCTTGCCCTGTCAGCAGGACCATACAGAGGTGAGAACGGAGTCTAGGGTCAATCGTAGTGTGTGCATCCTTATTTTTTACCTCCACAGAATTTTTATTACAGGTGATAGTAGACTTAAATCAGCATGAAGATTAGCCCCAGTGGCACTGTCATATTATATGCAACCCAAGGGGTGTAAACTAGAGTGTGAATTGCAACCTAACTTTGACTTAACTTAGAGTTGGGAGCAGGATGAGTCAATGATGTATGAATCACTCACTTCTCTCTTCTCTAGGTGACACTGACCAGTTTGTGAGTGCCTGTTAAAGAAGCACAAAAATTTGGTTGGTGGATGGGGATATCAGTCAGGCAAAAGTTGTCAGTTCATCTGGCCTTTTTCAATCTTTCTCCTGAATTGATTTACAAGGAAAACAAGGGATGTGAAGCTACAGTAAGATGAGGGGTGAAACTTGTGAAGATATCAGTTTGTCCTAAAACCTCCCCTATTCCATGAACAAGGTAGTGTGAGAAGGGGGAAATTGCATGACTCCTAGGTATAGCTCTGCCACTAACAAATAGGCTACTACAATTGAAAATACAAAATTGATTTTACATATGTATATATGTGTATATAACACATACATATACACACATAGATACATATATCTTTGTATCTAATGATAGCCCTCTGGGGAGGGGAGAAAAAAGTACATGATAACTTTATTATTTTTTTGAAGGAGTAAATTGTACATAATAGATTTGCAATTACTTGTACAATCATCTTTTTTTTTCTATTCTACTATGTTATGGAAATTCTTGTTTTATGTCTTAAATTCAGAATAAAATAAATTTTTAACAAAAGAAAATATAAAATTGAACTCCAAACTATAACTTCTGTACCTAGGGTAGAAGCAGAATTAGAAATAATTTAAAAGTGAATATTGTTATTATTTTAAATACACCTGTGATATCCTGACTGTAAAGAGCTTCCATGGAGGAACTCCCAAGTTAGAGAGCTGCTAGGGAACTGAGAAGTACTTTTACCCAGAGCCATACAGCTAGTATTGAGAGTTGGAAATTAAATCCAGGTTTTCTGACTTCAAGATCCATACCATATCTACTATTTTACATTGACTCAAGATGCATGACTCCAATTTCTGGAAACTACACCCAATAACCTGAAGTCATGAACTTGATATAACTTGCCAGGAGGAAGTGATCAAATCCTTAGAGTATAATAATTTGAGAAAACCAACCACTGAGATTCTGCAATATTTGGTGTCCTAAGAAGATCCTAACAGGGTCCTGTGGGATAAAATAAACTCCCCACTGAGCAGGCAGAGTCAACTTAGTGATACAGCTGACACATGCTCATGTTGGCCCTACCCAATAAGAGTTGTATTTCACTTCATGTTCTCACAGAGAAATGACTGTAACTCTCTTATTTCCATCTGCTCTCATTCTCCATCCACCATTTCTGCATCAGTCAGTGCTTTTGAATAATGGAAGTTTCCTGTCAACTTAGGATCTGTAATTTTTTGTAACATGTTGTACATTTAGTACCTCTTTTCTCTTTAAATCTAGGTTTTCTAATCTTCACCTTCTCTCTGAACAGAAACCATGCTTAAAATGAACTTGTGAATTTTTTCTGTGGCTACATGGCACCATATCTCAGTGCACACTGGCAAAAGGGGCAATTTCTGACTCCACAGTATTAACTGTCAATCAGAATGATCTTTTGATGGATTAGCAGAGAAGTCCATGAGCAAGAATAGATGGAGGAAATATATAAAAATAATCACAGAGAAAAAAAGACTTTCTAAAGTGTGAAGCTCAATATGATTGTCTATAGTTACAAAAATTCAGAAAATGGCTATTGGAACTTGTGGGAATTATACATATGAAGGAAGTGAGGTCAATGTATGGAAAGACCCCCATGTTAATTTTATGAAACCCCCTTTACTATCATCACTATTAGCAAAGCAGTAGGGTATAGTAGAAAAAAACAAATAAGCAAATACTAGAATTGGGATCAAAAAACCTGGGTTCAGGTCAATCATAGCCTTCCCATTTCCCACCTGTGCAATCTTAAGCAAGTAACTTAACTGTTCTAAGACTCAACCTTCTCATCTGAAAATAAAATTTTCACAAAGGATCTGTATTACTACATAATAATATCTGCAATATTTCTCTGCTGAAAGGGTCATTTGTATAAAAAAAGTGTTTTGTAACTATCAAGTCTTCATCACATTTATTAGCATCAGGGCTTTGCTTATAAATAAATTGTCTACATCTCTTCTGTACATTTCTGACTTTCCTATTCTATTGTCACTCCTAGTTAAAATCTTACTTATTGCTTGGGCTGCTAAGTCAGTTTGCCTGATGCCAGTGTCTTTCCTCTGAAACCCATCTTCCATACCACCAAGTGAGTAATCTTTCTAATGCATAGTTCTACTCACCATGCTCAACTCCTTGCTCAAAATCCTTACTCAACAATTTGGAAGTATGCCCAAAGGGCTATGAAAATGTGCATACTCTTTGACCCTGCAATACCACTTCTAGGGCTATATTTCAAAGGGATCATACAAATGGGAAAAGAACCCACATGTACAAAAATATTTATAGCAGCTCTTTTAGTGCTGGCAAAGAACTGGAAATTGAGGGAATGCCAATCAGTTGGGGAATGGCTGAACAAGTTTTGGTATACGAATGTAATGGAATACTATAGTGCTGTAAAAATGATGAATAGGCAGGCAGACTTCAGAAAGGTCTGAAAAGACTTATGTGAACTGATGCTGAGTGATGGGAGCAGAATCAGGAGAACATTGTACACAGTTACAGCCACATTGTATGAAGACTAACTTTGACAGACTTGGCTCTCCTCAGCAATATAAGGTTCCAATGCAACTTCAACAGGGTTGTAATGGAAAATACTATCCACATCCAGAAAGAATTACAGAGCCTGAATACAGATCAAAGCATACTATTTGCTCTAGTTCTTTTTTATTTTGTTTCTCCTTTCTCATAGTTCATTCAATTGGTTATAATTCTTCTTTGCAATATGACTAATGTGAAAATATGTTTAATGTGAATGTATATGTAGAGCCTATATCAGATTATCAGATTGCATGCCATGTTGGGGAGTGGGGACGGGAGGGAGAGGGAGAAAATTTGGAACTCAAAAGCTTGGGGAACTGAATGTTGTAAACAAAAAATAAATGATTTTAAAAATTGCTCAAAATACCTTCTTTGTCTATGAGTATAATGTGAGTTAAAGATCTTCCCCCCATTCACCTCAGGTGAAGTCCATTAAGGACAGCTTGATTAGGGGAGGCTTGTTTTGTAGGAAGGCCCGTACCTTTTATCAATTAACCAGGCACTGGGTCATGAGGGTCCTGTTGCCCTCCAGCTCTGGGAAGAGTATACAAACTCTGAGGTGAGGTTTTACTTTGGGGGCTCACTTCTTGTAAGAAGGTCCCTATGTCAGATGGGCCAATAAGGAGCCCTTCCCCCTCCCCCACCCTTGAAAACTCAGATGTTGGCGTTTCTCCCTAGGGTAACTACATATGTATGTAGTGGTCAGACAGTTGGATCTGTCTGTTGATCTGTGATGTATGTATTGCCCTATCTGTTGGTCTTTATTTCTCTGCTTGTATTTTCTGTGTTGGTGTAATTAAAGAAGATTATTGACCCCTCAAAAGTTGCTTCCCTTTTAGAAAAGTAGACCTAAGAACCTGTGCTAGCAGGCCATCCTGGATCTGTTAGGGTGCTTGCTGCTACAATAAGATGAAGTACAAAACCCTTAGCCTATCATTCAGAACCAAGCCTGGTTCTAATTTACCTTTCCTCGCATATTTTCATTCACATACTGAATGAAATTCTTGATCTTGTCTTACGTTTCTGCTTTTGCACACACCTTCTCCCATGACTATAACACACTGCCCTGCCATCCATACACACCTATTGATGATCTTCTTATCCTTCAAAAACAACTTCCATAGGATCATAGAATTAGAATTAGAAAACACCTTACAGATAATCTAATCCAATCTCGTCATGTTACAGATGAGGGAACATGGACCCAGAAAGGTGAAGTGATTTTCCCAAAGTCACCCAAAGAGTAAAAGAGCAAGGCTTTGGACCTATCATGAAGCCTTCCTTCATCTCCTCAACCAGAAATGATCTCAGGATTGTCTAACTTCCATTATGTACCTAAATGATGCCTTCCTTCCTTTATCCCATTTATCCTGTGCACAGTGTGTACATATCTATTTGTTTGCTTATTGTATCCTCTATTTGATTGTGAGTTCTTTGAGGGCAGGGAGTATCTTTTGCCTTTTTTTTTAATCCCCAGTTCTTATTATAATGCCTGATACATGACTTAGTCAATATTTATTGACATTGTTTCTAATGTGTATCATAGTGACATGGGTATATATATATGTATGTATGTATGTATATGATCTCTTCCCCTCCACTCCATTACTATACATTTCTTCAGATTATTTTTTTCATCTCTGCATCCCAGTTACCATGGTATTAATCATTTTTGTTATTGTTTATTCATTTTTCAGTCATGTCTGAGTCTTTGTGACCCCTTTGGGGATTTTTGGCAAAGATATTGGAGTGGTTTGTCATTTCCTTCTCCAGTTCATTTTACAAATGAGGAAACTGAGGCAAGCAGGGTTAAGTGATTTGCCCAGGCTCATATAGCTGCTAAGTGTCTGAAGCTGGATTTCAACTCAGATAGATGAGTCTTCCTGACTCCAGTTCTAGCACTCTATCTACTGCACCACATAGCTGCCCTAGGTACGAATAATACCTTGTATATTTCAGGTATTTAGTAACTTATTGCTGGTTTGAATGGATTTGGATTACCCATAGGAATTTGAAGAATTCAGTGCAAACCAAAATGTCCTTAAATTATCTCTAACCCTACTTGTAGGACAGCTAGGTGGTACAGTATGTAGAGGGCAGGTAGTTGGTGCGGTGGATAGAGCACCAGTGCAGGAGTCAGGAGGACCTGAGTTCAAATCTCGCCTTAGACACTTAACACTCACTAACTGTGTGACCTTGGGCAAATCCCTTAACCCCAATTGCCTCATCCTGGGTCATCTCCAGTCATCCTGATGAATATCTGGTCACTGGATTCAGATGGCTCTGGAAGAGAAGTGAGGCTGGTGACTTGCACATCCCTCCCTCACTCAAAACAAAGTCAAGTGCAAGTCATATCATTATTTCTGTGATGGCATGCTCTTTTTCAGCAACAAAGGACAAGCACACACATAGTGTGTAGAGCACCATACTTGGAGTCAGGAAGACTCATCTTCCTGAGTTCATATCTGGCCTCACATAGTTACTAGCTGCGTGAGCCTGGGTAAGTCACTTAACCCTGTTTGCCTCTGTTTCTTCATCTTTAAAATGAGGTGGAAAAGGAAATGGCAAATCACTCCAGTTTCTTTGCCAAGAAAACTCCAACAGGATTTCTGGCTATTCATGAGTAATTTAGGAGTTTCTTAGATGATTATTCAGTCAGCCTGCCATTTCCTAAGGTAAGCGAGTGCATGGAGGGAAAGAGAAAATGGGTCTTATTCCATCAATGGTTGATAGAAAAGGAGGGAAGGATAGGACAAAGAGTCAAACTTTGTGGAAAACAACTGAAAAACACTACCTATTAAAGAACCTGAAATCCTCTCATTTGAGATTCATTCCTTTGGGTCCTGAATTCTATTTTGATCTTCCACAAAGATATAAATAACCCAAAAATAGTTAACACTTTCATCTTTTAATCTACTAATACCTTAGGAAGAATTGTAAAAACTCACTAAGATCTAGACCCTGCTATCATATCGTAGGGGGGAAGCAGGAACTCAGATTGACATAAGAAAATATAACAAGCCTATTTCAGAATTTTTCATTGCCCTGCCCTACTAATGTGATGAGCTTACTTTGTATTTTCACCATGGTGAAAACTTCAGAAATTAGAAAGAATTATTGGATATGTCCAAGCATCTCATAGTATAAAAAGGGGGAGACAATAGGTATTGAAAAGCTAAATACTATCTCTAGATGAGAGAAGCAAGATTTTTTAGTTGGAGTAGGACTTCAGGGAGACCTGAAGGACTTATATGAACTGATGCTGTGTGAAATGAGCAGAACCAGGAGAACACTGTACACAGTAACGGCAATGCTGTGCAAGGACTATTTCTCAGCAGTGCAAGGACCTAAAATATTCCCAAAGGACTCGAGGGAAAATGCCATCCACATCCAGAGAAAGAACTGTGGAATCAGAATACAAAATGAAACAGACTATTTTCTCTTGTGTTATGTATTGTTTTGGTTTGGTTTCTCTCTTGATTTCTCCCACTCTTTTTAATTCTTCTATGCAACATGACTAATGTGAAAATGTATTTAATAAGAATGTATGTGTAGAACTCATTTAAGATTGCATACTATCTTGGTGAGGGAAGGGTGAGGGAGGGGAGGAAAATTTAAGACTTATGGAGGTGATTGTTGAAAACTGAAAACAAATTAATTTATTAAAAAAAAGTTTTTAGTTGAAAGAAAGTAATTCTATAAGTGAGTATTTATTAACCACTATTTTCAAGGCACTGTGATGGTAGTGTAAAAAAGACACAAGTAGGAAGGAAGTAAAATATCCAAAAAAAGCATAACACCAAAGGGGTGATTATGAACTAAATCTAAAGAAAACAGGATTTCTGGCTATTCATGAGTAATTTAGGAGTTTCTTAGATGATTATTCAGTCAGCCTGCCATTTCCTAAGGTAAGCGAGTGCATGGAGGGAAAGAGAAAATGGGTCTTATTCCATCAATGGTTGGTAGAAAAGGAGGGAAGGATAGGCATTGTATTACGGTTCATTTCATCATTTTGAAACAATTATACAAACAAATGACTTCAATGTTCATTCACATAAAACAAAAATGAAGGTACAGCCCACAAATCATTCCAAAATCTATCAATCTATCTCTTGGTATATTTAACTACTTGGAAAGGATATGACCTTACAGGCACTTGTGATAAGCTATATGTGCATTATTAATGAAGTCCTATGACAGGAGACTTCCCTCCTGATAAAGACTCTTGAAAGAAATAGGTTCATTCAAACTAATAATGCATAAGAGTCGGCCACGTGTTTAACAGTTGCATTTTTCTTGCAGATGGTTGAAAAGGAAGGATATCTCCAAAAAGCTAAAATTGCAGATGGAGGGAAGAAACTAAGGTATTAAAGAATCTTTTTAATTTGGTGTGTCATGTAATTGATGTGATTTCTTCATTCATAGGATTAAACCTGTGTGTGACTGCTATTGTTTGGGTATTGTAAGGTATTGAACAATTACTGTCATTTTCTACCCACCTATCACCCTTATCATCATCATTATTCACTATATTTTGTTCTGCTGCAGGAAACATACAAATGAGTGTTTCACGACTGCTGGGAACTTGCAATCTAAATAGATGAGAACCCTTCTCCATTTGTTTATAAAATTGATGGTTTGGGGGATTAATGTTTTTGCATTTAGTGATAATTTCATGCTTTGAAAGGTAGCAGAACCAGCAAGGGGTTCTGCTATTTTGGATCCAATTCACATCAATATGAAGAGTCTGGTTGCAGGGGTGGACATAATGCTAATGTTGTAAAAGTAGCTACTCTGTTTCATAAATTGTGAAGAATAAATTTCAAAAGTTTCAGAAGAAAGAGGTAGAACCTCAAGGACTAAAATTCTTTGAGGATAGGGAGTGCAGATAGGATGGAAAACTCTCAAGAATAAAATTCTGAAGTCCGGAAGAGAAAGAATTGTAATTAAGAGGAAAACTGAAGTTCTATTAAGGGACATATGTACATCCTGAGGGGAGTTATCAAGCAATTTTCATTGAAAGACATGTGGAAAAGAGAGAAATAAGAGTTGACAATAGACCAAAATTATAAAAGTGTTGTACAGTACTGAAAGAATAGTGTCAGAGTTGTTGAAGTTCTAAATCAGATGAAGGTAGGGATAAAAACTGACAAAAAGGATGATGAAGCTATAATGGGGAAAAAAACATATTCAACAGAAGAGGTTAAATAAGGAAAAGGAGTATCTCTTGGGACATATGGGACTGTGATATTGAAAATATGAGAAAAAAGAACTATCCACCTAACTCTAATTTTATTTGTGCTTTCTTGAGAATGATTTTTCTACTGAAATGGATAGAACAAAAATGACTACTAGAAAATTAATAAGTAGGGAGCGAGGAAGACAGTCATTTCTCTAGATGAGTTTAAGTTATCAAATTCAGATGAATTGCATTTTCTGGTACTGAAAAAAAATAGAAAAAAAATGTAATTTTTGAGCCATTGTCAGTGACCTTTAAAAGATCATGGAAAATAAGAGATGCTATAGTATTGGAAAAGGATAAATATTTTCCCCAATTTTAAAAAAGAATGGAAAATAAGCCTGCAAATAATAGGACAGTGAACTTGACTTTGGTTCCTGACCCAATTTTAGAATTCTGGAGTGAGTCTAAAATGATGACCTTTAAAACAGATAACAAATCTAATACCTATTATCTTCTTACCACTAGTTTAAGCAAAAATCAGTATCACATGTATCAGATGTGGAGAGGTGTAACTATTTGGAAGATGGTCTGAAAAGATTTGATCTTAGAAAAAAGCAAGTGTAGTATAACATAATAGTACCGTAAGACTGCAAAGTAACTTGCTAAAGCTTAGCCTTGAGCTTGACTCCAGAATTAAGGAGGCCATAATCCTGCCATACTCTGTTCTGGTTAGGTCATATCTTCAATATTGTATTCATTTCTGAAGATCATATTTTAGAAATAAAATTGAAGAACTAGAAAAGGTTCAAAACAGTTGAAGGCATTGGTAATGGTTAGAATGGAGAAGACTTAAGAGTAATGCGATAGCTATCATCAATTAAACTTGTTCTTGGGGAAAGTAACTTAACCTCCCCCAACCTCAGTTTCCTTATCTGTAAAATGAAAAGTTTGGAATTAGCTGATGGCCTTGTAGGTTCTTCCTCATTTCTATGTATCTAAATCTGAGTTATTCTTTGGAACCTAGATGAATTCTAACCTTTTCCATGAAGTCTTTCACAATTATTTTGGCCCCTGCTAACTTCTCCTTTCTTTGGAATTCTAACGTACTTATAGAGGTTATCATACTGGATTGTTATAATGCATATTAACTAGATTCTAAGTTTGCTAAGGGTAAAGAGGTTGTCATATTCCTTTCCTTTCCCTCAACACCCAGCACAGTGGTAGGTAAATATTAGGAACTTAAATACTTGATATTATTGAATTACAGTTGATTCCTTGCAATATTCATACAAGAGAAGCATCATGGTAAGGTGACTAAAGAGGTGCTCTCTGAATCAGGAAGAACTGTGAATTCAAGTCAAATATTGGCTCTCTGACCCTGAGCAAATCATTTAATATATCAAGGCTATCTTCTTTCCTATCCATCCTTCTAACTATCTGGTAATTTGATATTACTAAAGCACTTAACTCAATAAGTTCCAGGGACCCCCTATTGTCTTTAAGATTCAATAGAAACTCTTTTTTTTGATATTTAAATCTTTTTACAATCTGCTCTTTTCTGTCTTCTTTTACTCAGTGTTCTGCACATACAACACTCCATCTCTCATTTCTGTGCTTTTGCATTGACTATCCCTTTTTCTTGGAATATACATTCCTCTCACTAATACTATTTGGAATCCTTATTTCCTGCAAGAATCAGCTCAAATCCCACCTTCTTCATTGAAACCTTTCCTACTTCTCCCACATGTTAGTTCAACCTTTCCCAAGGCTCACTTATATTCATTTAAATATATATATATATATATATATATATATATATATACGTATGTATACATATGTGTGTATATAGATATAGGTATAGATAGATAGATATTTACAACTAGCATATAGACCTGTGAGTGACAGGGAACTCACTATCCTATAAGGAGCTCACTCAATTTTGGCTTAATCCTAACTGTTAGGAAGTTTTCTCTTATATAAAAATAAAATGTCACCAAACATCCACTCATTGCTCCTAGTTATGGCCCTTAAGGCTAAGCCAAATAAGTCTGACAATACTTCTACAATGTACATTTACTAACTATTTATTTATTCCTTTGATTTTTTTAATTGCCCTCTTTAGGGCTAGAGTAAATAGATACAGTATTTCTAAGAATCTATCTTGTTTCTATCACTTTTTGTCCACTATTTAAATTAATTCTTCCAAAATGATTACACTTGTAAGTGTATGCATATGCATGTATAGATACAGTTATAGATATGGATATAGATATCTACATATGTACATATATAGATATATGCATATGTACATAGAGACAGGTAGCTGACTAGCCAGCTAAAGCATTTATTAAACATTTATAATAAGGCAGGTACTGATCTTATCACCAGGGATACAAAAGCAATAAAGTAAAACAGACAGTAAATTATTTCAAGAAACTTATATTCCAATAAAGGAAGATAAAACATCATGAGAAGCTGGAAAGCAGGGATGCAGGAGGAAGGAAAAGAGGGTAACTCTGTGGTGGCCAGGCAGACAGAGTGACAGTGGAACAGGTCAGAGGGTGAGCCAGTGTGAAAAGTAGTGGGAGCATGGGTGCCTCTTCTTATGCTCTGGAGCATCGAGGCAAGGACTCAGCATTCATTAGGTTAGCCTCAGGGTAAAATACTGGGGCAGGGGCAGGCAAAGGCTTCTCTATTCCTGTTCGTAGTTCAGAAAATAGGAGCTAAAGAAGGGACTGGCAGAAAATACTTCAGAGTTTGGAGAAGGGGTTTGGTTTAAAGTGATTTTACTAAATGGTTTTCTGTATTTATATTTACCATTCCATACATAATCAAAATTTCTACCATCTGAGTTCTACCTGTCTCTATGAGATTTCTACATATTTGACTGAACATATATATCACAAAAAAAACTGTTTCTGATTGAGGTGCTTAATGATAGTGAATTATAAAATGCCAAAGCAGTGAGGAGTGCATCAAAGTTATAAATTCATACACCTATATTAACTTGTCTAGGTAGAAGATAAGAAAGATGATTTTGCCCCAATGCTTTTAAAGTAATCTAGTCACAGAGTCTTCAGAGAATATTGCTTCTCCTCCTATCACTGTGGAAGAATCAGAGGCAACAAGCCTGAGTCAGACAGTTTAGCAAAAAGAAGTGAATTTCAGGAATATCGAAATTAAAATCATATTCCCTCTCAATGGCTTTTGGGGTTTGGTTGCTGTCATTCCTTACACAAGAAGTAGTGGTGGTAGTGTCACTAATAGTGATAGAACTAAAACAGTTCATCATATGTTCACTCATTTAACAAGGAAAAATATCAAGGATTTGGCTTACTGTTAATGAGTGTGTTCTAAGGACCCTCGTCCATTCAGCTTCCCTTAGAAGAGCAAATGTGATCCATGTTGGTGTTATAATGTGCTGCCCTCCGGTGTCTATTTTGTAGAATGCAAAGAATTTCTATAAGGCTTTATGTAGCAAATAGATTTCTTCCCTTTAAATTTGCCTGTGTCAGTTCAGCCCTCGTTTATTTTTATAAGACATTTGTAAGCATTTTCTTTTGGTTGCAATACCCTCCCACCTCACACATATAATGAATTGACTGGTAGTGATTTTCTTGGTAAGGGTTTACTTCTATATCCATTTGTAGTTGACTGATCTTATTTTTAACCTAGAGATTGTTGTATTTAAACCAAATTTGAATGAAAACCAACATTTCCTAGTCAAGAGAAGTTTTCTGAACTGTAAAAAGAACAGTGGACTCTAGTACATCACTAGTTTATTGGAGTATGAAATGGGAAATGCTTTTTTAATCTGCTTCGGAGAAGTGGCCTCACTTTGTTGAAGTTACGGATTTCCCGATAGAGAATATATGACTGGGTTTCAGAGAGAGAGAGGGCAATTAGCACTCATATCTCACCTCTGTCTACATGAAATATGTTCAGGAATATTCCCAGCAGTATGGAAGTGGTAAAGTGATAATGCTGCCTTCTCTCAAAGAGAAATCCTGACTCTAGATAGACACGAATCAGTGAACTTAATTGGGCTTAGGGTTAGGGTTACAAAAACTTAGGCCAGGCTAAGCATGTAGCCTTTTTTTTTTAAAAGGAAAAGAATTCCGATTAGTTTCTTCACAGAAGAGATCATGTTTAATACTTCTTTGAATGTCTCACTGAACTGAGTATAGTATAGTAGGTACTCCAAAAATCTTGCTAATTGATAGATGAAAAAGGTTATTTAGACACTGAAGGCATGTGGGAAATATATTGTTGAGCTAGACAACAGGAGGGTAACAGATTTGTGAAGTCAAGACAAAAATTAACTCAAGATGGACGATTGTGGCTTCCAGCAAGGAGAAAAGACATATGAAACCTGAAGTTTTATCCAGAAGGAACTAAGGCAGATTTAGATGATTTTAGGATACATCAATAGAAGCATGGCACTTAGAACAGGGGGGTATGAGCAGAAGGGCTGAGCCTTCACATGCCAGGACCAGTAGATGGTACAATGTAGAGCAACTGAAGCCTTGTGATAGAGGAGTGACATGATCAGAGGAATGCCTTAGAAAGATCACTTGGCAGGGATGTGAAGAGATCAGAGAGGATAAATTGAAGGCAGGAAGCTCCTCTTTGGGGGTTATTACAGCAATGCATACAAGAGGCAGCGAGGATATGAACTGGTATGCATGTGTGCGTGTGTGTGTGTATGTGTGCGTGTGTGTGGTACAAATAGAAATAAAGTGATGAATGGAAATGATTTTTCAGAAGAGGAACAGGCAGGACTTGGCAGCCATTTGGATGGAGAGGGCAGAGTCAAAGACAACTTTCATCTTTTAAGCCTGGTTTACATATAGAATAGCAGTAATGTATCTTCAAAGGAAATTAATTTCTCAGGGGCACCGGAAGCTCCTATAGAAAAGCTAGGTGATTTTGTTCTGGATGTTGTTTGAGAAATCAGTGATATATTGATGTGGAATTATTCAACCAACAGTTGGAAATAGAGATCTACAGCTATGGAGAGTTAAAGCTAGAGATTGGAGAGTCAACCACATCAACCAAAATACATTCATTAAGTCTCTACCATGTGCCAGGCCCAGAGAGGAGTAAAAGAAAACTGGAAATGTAGAAAGACCAAGTTGTGAAGAGATTTAAATGTCAGGCAGAAGTAGAAGCCATGAGAGTGGATGAGCTCATTATAACTGAGTAAATAAAAATGGATGAAAAAAGAGCCAATGGATGAACCTTGTGGGTACCACATTTAAGGTACCATGAAGGGAGACACACGAGACAGAATAATTGGTTGGAGAGTAAGAGATGAACCTCAAGAGTGTCACAGCAACGAGGGAAGTTATAAGGAGAGATGATCCCCAAATACATGCAAGTATATGCATATACATAGATAGGTAGATAGACAGACAGACAGATAGCATATTACATATATAATAAAGAAAAATTAGGACAGAAAAACAGCATTGACTTTAGAAGGGGGAAATTGATATTGGAAAGAAATGTTTAAATAGAGCAGTGAGGGAAGAAGCCAGATTATAAAAACTGGAGGAAGGAGTGAATGGGGAATGAGAAGGAGAAAGTGGAATATTCATTCTGGAAGTTTATCAGTGGAGGCATAAAAAAGATATAAGATAGTATACTTAAAGGAGTAGCTGAGGAAAGGAGAATTTTTTTAAGAATGTGGAATATCTTAGCGTATTTATAGGATAAGGATAACAGCCCAGGGAGAGGGAGAGATGGAGGGCTGGAGAGTGGAGGTAAAATCCTAAATCTCCTTTAGTAGAGAACTCAAAACTGTCCTGGTAACTCTAATCTTCATCAGTTACTCTACTTGGACTCCACTTCACAAAACAACATGTCTCCCTTCCCCCTGACCACTTTCTCCCCTCTCCTCCCTATCCCCAAACCTTTTCAGCTTCCTTTTGTGCGTTTTCTCCCCCCATTAGTTTGTAAGCTCTTTGAGGTAAAGGATTGTTTATTTTCCTTATTTGTATCCACAGGGCTTAGCACAGTGCCTGGCACATAATAGGTACTGGATAAATGTTTATTGAATTGAACTGAATGAGAGGGAATGAAAGAAAGAGTAAGAGCATTGAGGAAAGAGGTGAGAGTAAGTTTAATGATACAGGTGGAGTAGTTAGCTTTGGTAAGATTAAAGATCTCCCACTTCTGAGATAGGTTAGATACAGAACAGGGAACCTGAAGGCTTGAGGCTACATGTGGCCCTCTAGGTCCTCAAATATGGTCCTTTGGCGAATCCAAACAATAGTCAAAGGACAGTACTTGAGGGCCTAGAAGGCTACATGTGACCTCAAGGCTGCAGGTTCCCTGCCCCTGAAAGAGACTTAGAGGAGAAGAATTGAGGGAATTTATTGTAGATGTCCTTATTTATCATAGATGTCCCTAATATTCACAGTAAACAACACATATAGAAATTATGGACTAGGAGAAGAAGGCATAGGCTTGAAGGTTTGGGTGAGAACAAGGGATATGAAACATCCGGGAATATGTTAAGTCAAAAAGAGGAAAAGGATTGCCATGCAACAGTCAAGTTCTGACATCCTACAACCATCCCAAATGTATCATTGTTTGGTTGTTTCAGTCAAGTCTGACTCTTCGTGACCCCATTTGGGGTTTTCTTGGGAAAGATATTAGAGTGGGTTGCCATTTTCTTCTCCAAATGTACCCCATTATAAAGCTATCGTGGATTATTTATTGTTCCCAAGTACATCCCAGACTGGCCCATTTCTCATTCATTCCTCTCATGATATTTATTCCTCTCTCTTAGAAGCCTTTCCCTCATCTTTACCAATTGAAATCCTACCTATCCTTTAAGACTGGCTCAAATGTCACCTCCTCTATGAAGCTCTCCTTGATACCCCTCAAAGGATTTAATCTCTCCCTTCCCTAGATTTTCATAGCATGATTTTGTACTTCTTTTAAGGCACTTAAGATATTCTTCCCGGTACTTCAGTTATTTGGGTACTCATCTTACCTGTGCCTACTAAATTGTAAGTTTCTTGTGAGAATAGAATTCTTCATCTTATTCACCTTTCATCATCTAGAGTTATGCATGCTTAAACATGCAGGCACCTGTTCAATAAGAATACTAAAAAATAATTTAATTTGAACTGAATTTAAAGTGTGAACCACAAAGTCTTGTATGTTCATCTTTTAAATTTGGAAACTTGAGATAAAGAATGTGTGCTGAAGTCTAATATGTAGAAGATGTTTTAGTTAGTGCTGTGAAAATGAAAAAACCCTCATGCTGTAATTCTTTAAACTTAAAGGTTTATTCTAAAAAAGATGCTGAAGCATAAAATATTGTTTCTAAAAATAGACAGTTGCCTTACAGTCTTGAAATGCAGTGCCATGGAAAGAAAATAAGTAAAACTTGGAAAGAATTCTTATCTGTCTATCTGTCTGTCTGTCTGTGTTACCTGTGATGTCACAAAGCACCAAAGTCTTCCTTCCATTGGCTACTCCCAGGTCCATGGTATTCAAGGCATAATCATGTATTTGAATTCGCAGCATGTGATTCCCCTTTCTATTGACTCCCCCCTTAAGTAAGCACAAATCATGTGACACAATATTAACTCATAGGGGATTTGCCTAAAGCAGACAGCCAAGTAAATAACAAGGAGTCAAATTAAGCAGTAAGAGCTCTTCCCACCTATATCCCAAAGCCACCACTTCCCCACATGAGTCGTCCATGGAGTGATGGCTTCCGATCCAGATAATCCATTCTGAGCTCATTCTGCTGCTTCCACAACATAGCAGAAACAGCATACCCCTAGTCAGTCATGATAGGCTGGTAGATGGCATTTGTAGATATAGCACTGAGGGCACTGGGCTTTCAGCATGGCACCCCATGCAAAGGACACTCAATTCAAGTTTTAATGCAGAAAGAGCATACTTGTAAGTCCAGAAATCTGGAGGGAGGAAAAGCAATGACCTCAAGTGGGTCAAACACCATGTAGTTCCTATAAATTGTGTGTGACAAATGCCCAACAGATATTTTTTGAATGTTTTACCCAATTTTACAGTTTGAAAAATTCAAGATCAAATTTCTTTTTGAAAGAGCACCTTTATTGAACCAGTATGCCTTCCATCAAGTCAATAAGTTCAAATGAAAAGAGGAAATGGAAGGTAAACTGTGGTGAAACTGAATTGCAAATATATTTTGTGGGTTTTCCTGTGGATCTCCTTAAAAAAATTTTCAAAGACTCTTTTGGTGTTTGTGTGATTTGAACCCTTCCTTCTTCTTTATGGTCCTAAAATGAAAAGAAAAATGATGTATTGGGAAGAGCATTGTGTTAGGAACTAACTTACCTCATCTCTCATCCTGACTTTGACATGAACTGAATATTTGACATTGGGAAACTATTTAACCTCTCTTGGCCTCAGTTTCCTCATCTTGCAAAGGATTGAGGAAGAGAAGGAGGAAATATTGAATTAAATGGTCATGAAGTTTTCTTCTTCTTTCAGGATTCATTCTGTGAATCGTAAGAATAAAATCACCCTTGGTTTCCAAATTTAGAGGCAGGATTGATTTCTATCCTTTGGGAATCATCTCCTTTTATAACTTAGGCTATAAATTCAGGATGGTTGATTTGTTAACAAGACATTGTTTCTTATTACTGTATGCCTTCTTGAGTGGAGCTCCGTGTACTCTCTAGTACCTCTGTCCTCAAAACTCTACTTTTGCCATAATTAAAACATATTATTAAAAATGTCTTCTATTTGTATCCTGACCTATAGTTTGAATCAGGCTTATTCAACAGAGGGTAAGATTTCTGGTTTATGTTCCTATTTTAGCATTGCCTTGCTGTAAGACCTTGGTCATGCTATTTTTTTTTCTTTTCTTTCTCATTTATAAAAGTGATACTTCTACTTGCAAATTTAGATATTAGAAAGATTCAAAAAAATTAAACTTACCTACAAGCTTATAGTTTAGAGGAAAAAATGTCCCTAGGAAAAAATACATTTATTCATTCATTCATTATTCATCTATACACAAATACTATGTGATTTCAAGGTCCTTACTATATAATAGGAGGAAAAGACTTCAAACTAATATAATAACAAGGAAGAGTTAGATAAAGTGCAAAAGAGAGTACTATAAAAGTGCTATAAAGTGCTATAAAAAGTGCAAAGTGCTATAAAATGCAAAGTACTATAGAAGACTGAGGAGGGAAGAATCCCTTTCACCCAGAAGGCAAGGGAAGGTTTCAGAGAGTAGGTATCACCCAAGTTTTTATTATTACAGAATATTTTTCCTATTACCAGTGTGGTCCTTGAATATATAATTGATCAGCGCTTAATAGACAACATCTTAAAGAACTGGTTAAAATTTTCCTTTAAAGATGTGTACCCAGTACCTAAAATATATAGAGGCACAAGAGATGACTTCTTCAACTCATAAACTTGTTTTGCTTTTATTTTTTTAAAGAAAAAACTGGTCTACCTCCTGGATTGTCCTGTCTAATCGGAAAATAGAATTCTACAAAGAATCTAAGCAACAACCTCTTTCTAATCTGGTAAGTAGTTATCTCTTGACTGCTCTCATCTTTTCAGAAATATTATTAAATATAAGTTTGGTATAATCAAAAATCTCACCATGCCTTCAAGCCTGTAACATCTAAATATAGATTCAGGAAATGACTCAATAAACTTTTAATCAGATGAAGAGGGAATGGAACTTAGTGTCTGTTTTATTAAGTGGTGCATTTGCAGAATAACTGCAAAGCAAGATGGATGGTGAGTGGCTATCTAGTAATGTGAAGGTAACACTTTAAATTGAGGTGCCATTTATAAATGCTTTATTCTTATTTATGAAAAGATCACTAAATGCACCTACTTGCTCAAATAATGTATTATAAAGTATGTTATAAAATGCATTAGTAATAAATGCTTAATGGATGAGGCTATGGGAAGCTGTTGTAAAGAATATTATAAGATGTAAATCGTATTAAACCATATATGTGCATCTTTAATACATGAATTTAAGTTGTTATCCAGCATGCAATAAAGCGCTTCACACATTAATAAATAATAATCAACTGTTTGTAAATGGCACCTTAATATAGGGTATACCAGTGGGGAAACACTGTAAGTTAGCAAAGTGATTTTTTATCTTAGTCTAACCGTGACACCTACCATATCCAGCTGACCTCACTGAATATTTTTTATGATTCCATCTAATGCAACTAATATAATTCTTGCATCCAATAGCTACTAAAAAATGAAATTTGTAGTATCTCAATATTGTACCTGGAGGAAAGACCACAGATGTCTGTCCTTAGGAATTTGACAGTCAGAACACAAACAGTCATGGCATACAGCCCTTCAGCGCTATCACAGGGGTGCTGTGGCCAGCAAACTCCTCCACAGTGTCCCAAACACAGTGGAAGTCACTGCTGCCGAAGGACCAAGGACACATTTGACAGAATCTGATTGTGAATGGCTCCCAAGGCTGAGCTAATCTGCCATACTGTGTTGAAGTGATGGGTAGCTGGGAAAGGTACATGCCTGGCAGGAGTCAAAAACAATAACCTAGTTTACATTTGGCAGGTAATGAAATGTTGGAGAGTTCTCTACTCTCTAGCCATGAGTCATGTTTCCTATGTAATCCTTTCTAAATGGGAAACACAAAATCATTCACTAAGAGACATTCATTAAAGGAGGAGATTGGAGAAAGAACAAAAGGTGGCATTTGTTTTGTTCTGATAATTGCAATAGCCTTTTATTCCCAAGTGACCAGCTGGTTTCAGAGTTTTGATGTGGTCCAATCAGGAAATTAATGATGAATATATTAAATATACTTGAATCTTTTGTAGTGAGCTACTTTTGACAGTTGTGCAAATTTGTATCAGTGTTTTCTTGGCCAGGGTAAGTTTAAAATAATCTCCTTTAAGGGAATAAAGTAATCTTAAGGGCAATCTGGAGGCAGAAAAAAACAGAAATCTCCCATTGCAATGCCACCCCCTTGGCTTTTTTCTTTGGATGAATTCTGATGGGGGAGGTGGGGAAACGAAGGGAAATTGTTTGTGTTGCTCAAGCTTTGCTGCTGAGAAGATCATCTTTGTCCTGCTGAGTGAGAAGAATACTGTTGGAGCTGAGTTTATATGAATGTGCTGGGCTAATGGGAGAGATTAGGTTCCAAATGAAAGCATTTGGTTTAGTTTAGTTTCTCCCCCCTTACATCTCTCTTACCAGGAGATGCACTTATCAACGGCTTAATTTTATCCAGGTGGGAGAAAACTCCATTTAAAGTTATGCTGAATATTTAAAAACCCAGCTAACTAATTAGGTTCCTTCAGTTTAAAGGCAAATTGGGTCTTCAGAACTGTGGCAAAAAATCACAAACTCTTTGACTTTTAGAAGAAGAAAGAAGAGATGGGTAAACATATCTTGGCAGTAGTAACACAGTACTCCTGGCTCTGTTCTCAGTGCCCTTATTTATTTATTTTTTTCCCAGGCACTCATTGTGTTCAAAGGGATTTCGGGGCAGGAACTAAATGTGAGCTTTGGTAATAGAGATGAGAGTTAAGAGCTCTTGTTTATATAGCCTGAATTGTCTTACTAGTTGACTTCTTGGATTTGATTCTAATTAAGAATTAGTGTTAGTGGGATCAACCACATTGACCAGTCCCTTTTTCAAAGAGATGATATGCTGATTGCCAAGGGTTGATTAAAGATAATATGGTTTATTTTAAAAGGGTTTCGTGATAAACTTTCTGGATTTTTCTTCTTACCCACTTAACACGTACTCACATGTGTTTTATTGTGTCCGGGTGGGGAGGAATTTCTCCCTTTCATCCAAGAACTCATATGAAACTGCTCATGTCTAATGACAGAAAGGGGTTGAAAAATGTAAAAGGTAGGTACATGCTCAGATTTACTAAATGACTTGGTTCAGCCCATTTTGGCAATTGAGGTACTAGAATACTTGGTGTGAATTGAGTTAATCTAGGCATTCAAAGCAGAGAAAGTATGCTAATGGACAACAATCCAAGAAAATTACCACCAGAAACCCTCCTCCATAGGAAATGAATATTCATGTGCTGTGCTGAGTTTATTATTCTTATTGGCCTTTTTCCTAATAAAACATTTAAACTTTTCAATGTGACATTTTGAAGTCATCCACATTCCAGCTCCCTCCTACCTTTCTAGAGCTATGTCATCTACTCGCCCACCATGACGCACTTTTGGTTCCAAACAAACTGACCTAATGACAGCTGTTCACCAAGCTCAACACTTCACCTCTCATCTCTGTGCTTTTGCCAAGAATGTACTTTAATTTTATCTCTGCCTCTCAGTATCTTTAATAAAAGTTCAGCTTAAGTGTTCTTCCTACAGGAAATCATTCCTGCTCCTTCAGCTGTAAAAGAGTTCTTTCCCTCTTTGAATTATCTGGTATTTGCTTATTTTTGTACATATCATGTCTTCCCAATAGAATCAGAAAGTCCTTGAGGGCTGATGTTGTTTTGTTTTTAATCTTTGCATTTCCAGTGACTAATATGAACATGCCAAGCACAAAGGACCACAGATTTTGAGTTGGAATAAACTTTTTGTATCTAGTACTCCCTCCTCTACTTTACAAATGAGGAAACTTGGGTGAGAGTTCACTCACTTGCCCAGGAGTATAAAGTATTAAGTTTCAGGCCTAGAATTTCAATCTTCTTATAACTTACTCCCTCAAATATAGTCCTAGATCAAGAGACACTAGCCTCCGGGATGTTCCAGGAAAGAGACATTCCATCTCTAGGCTCTGGACATTTTCTTGAATTACCCCTCACTCCTGGAATATTTTCCCTCCTTCTCTCTGATTATGGACCTCTCTGGTTTCTTTTGAGTCATAATTAAATCTCATCTTCTACAGAAAATCTTCCCTAATCCCTCTTAATTCTAGTGCTTTTTCTCTTTTAATTATTTTCTATTTATGTTGCACATAGTTTGCTTTGCCTTTGTCTCCCCCATTAGAATATAAACTCCTTGAGGGCAGGGCTGTTTTTGTATCTTTTTCACTAACCACTGTGCCAGGCACACAGTAAGTGCTTAATAAATGTTTCTTTATTATGAGAATGATTTCCAGAGAACTCAGGAGAGTCCATTCACATTGAGAGATATATAGATAAGCATCCTCTAATATTAACATATACCCAGATAACTAGAAAATCTGAATTTCTAGTTAACATTTTCATTTTTAAACTTCAGAGTTTAGGATGTCTAGAGGCTAAATGTGCCCAGAGCCATAGCTTAGGGGCTAGAGTCTGAATCCAAGAATAAATCACTCCATGCAGGTATCCCATCTGCTTAAATATTTTATAAAACTGAAATCTATTTAAATTGAATATGAAGGAGAATTTAACAGATTCTCTCTCAGAGGTGAATAATGTAGTAAGAGCATAATATGACTTGCTTTAGAGCTGAAAAGCATCTTAGAGACGAACTACTCCAATCCTGTCAATTTATAGATGAAACATTTCAGAATCTATCCATCTTTTGAAAGTTACATAATGGATAGTGTTGATTTCCCTATAATCTCAAATTCACTTTCTTTTGCTGCATTCTAACTTAAATGATTTTCAGACTAATAAAAATTGCATTATTCAAATAGGAGATGGCCATAAGACAAGACTCTTTCATTTAGAAAATATGTACTGAGTGCCTCAAGGTTTCTGAGGAATGGAAAAGGGGAAGGGAACATTCATGTAATGCTTATTGTGTGTCAGGCACTGTACTAAGCACTTTTTTTAAAGAAGTATTGTCTCATTTTATCATCACAACAATACTGTGAGGTAGGTACTATTATCTTCATTTTACAGTTGAGGAAACTGAGGCAAACAGAGGTTAAGTGGCTTGCCCAGAGTCACATAGATAGCAATTGTCTGAGGCAGGTCTTCCTGACTACAGACCTAGGGCTCCATCCACTCTACCGCCAGCTGCCATTACAAAGATAATCAAGATGTGGGGGGAAATCTGATATAATTAATACAAAAACAACAACAACATGGTTACTTAGAGGATAATGACAATTAGCAATATATATGTGCCTTCTTTAAAAGCTGCTAGAGGTGGCCTCATGCTAGCGCTCTCTCATTTCAGATACATATTACTAGGAAAGGGAATCTTTTTTCAGTAAACATCATGAGGAAAACCAGAAATTAGTCTGAAAAATGAATGGGTGTAAATTCTAGATCATCCAAGTATAAAAAATCAGACCATGAAAATTTATAGAAGTTAATAAAATTCATAATTATGAATTTGCCCCATATTATAAAGAGAAATGATAGATTATAATAATCTTAATTATATGAAATTAAAAAGCTTTTACAAAAATAAAACAAATTTAGTCAGACTGAGTAGAGAAAACCATTGTATTATAAACTTCTCTAATGAAATGCTAATATGCAGATTCTATAGGAAACTGACATAAATAAATAATATTAAATACCATTCCCAGAAGTGGTCAGAAGACATGAACCAATAATTTTCAAAACAATAAGCAAAAATTATAATTACCTCTCAAACATTTAAAATCATTAATAATGAGCAAATATAAATGAAAATAATCCCAGCGTATCAACTAACAATCATCTGGCTAGCTAAGATCCTAAAGGCTTAGAAAACTCATTTTGAAGTGATTTTGGGAAGACAGGTGTGTTGTCATGCTAGTAGAGTTGTAAATTGGTGTCACCAGGAAAACAGTATGAATTATTGAAGAAAATTACAAAATTGTTCATGACCTTTAACCCAAAGATTCTTTTACTGGGACTATATTCTAAGAATGTTATTGACAGAAAGTAAAATCCTATACATACAAAAATTGTTCATATTAGCATCATTTGTAAGGATAAAATGCTAGAAATAGTACGTGTACCTAATAGTTTGGGTGTGGATGAATATGTTATGATGTGTATGTGTTTATTTGAATATTACTCTACCACAAACAATGAAAATTATGAAGAATTAATTGAGTAGGTTTATCTCACTCAAAGTAAGATTGTGATAAGACCTTGACCTGAAAGGGCCAGGGTCTCACATTGCATCCTGGGCCATCTCCAGTCATCCTATTAAATATCATGCCACTGGACCTAGATGGCTCAGGAGAAGAAAGTAAGGTTGGTGACCTTGCACAGCCCTCCCTCACTCTAATCAAAGTCAACTGCAAGTCATGTCATCATCTTGATGTCATGGTCTTCTTCGAGAACAAAGGACAAACACAAGTCTTATGATCCTGTCTATTAATAATAAAATGTTTTATTGGAGAATATACTATATCAATGAGTTTGTTTAGATATTCTGTCAAAATAAAACATATCAAATTCATTTCAAAAATTATTCATTTTTTAAAATGGTGACAAGTATTTTTTAAGAGGAAATTACTAACAGAATGAGGGGCTATCATTTGCAGGAGTGAATAGGATTAAAAACACCTTACAGGAAGTATGTTAGACTTGGAAAAGAAAAGGAAAAACTTAGAAACAGGAAGAAAATTGAGGAGGGCAATTGTGTAAGTGGAAAAGAAAATAAACTGAAGAAGTAACTGTTGAATGAGAACTCCCTCTAAATTAGGAGATGACATTATTTGTTGAGAATAAAAGAAGTAGGGAGAAGCCAAGATTTCAGCCCATTTCCTGCTGGATTGATTCCATTTTCATAGATAGAAGTGCCTAAGGTTGAGCAGTGTGGTGTAACATAATCGCTAAGGCTGAGGAGGGCAAAGAGCATAAGGTGTTGCATTAGTAACTGAAGCAAATGTAGAAGTCATTAAGGATGGTAGAGAAAAGGACTCTGAGTTGAGTGCTATATTATTGTGGAAGCTGGTAGATGATAAGTGTTGAATCATCATGTCTCCACTGCCTCTTGACTCTGCTCCTGCAAGCTCCTTCTCCCATTGGTGGGTTCTTCCTGAAACCTCTATTTTCAGAACATCCTCAAACCAGTCATCATTCATAGTCAGGGCTATGTCACTGTGCCTCAGCAGCCTCCTGACTCTCATCTTTCAGGCCCCTTCTCTTATTGGTAGGTTCTTCCTGGAACCTCCATTTTGGGGAAGGACCAGCCATCCGTCGTCCTCTGAACTTAGCCACCATCCCCTCCCTCTCATTTTTCATTTTCCTCCCTTAGTAAGATATAAGCTCCTTAAGGACAGGAATTGTTTCCATTTTACTTATATTTTTACCCTCAGTACTGAGCATAGTACTTGGCACATAGTAAGTACTTATCATTAAATGCTTACTGACTGACTGTTGAGAGTATATACAATAAGTAGTATGTACTTTAAAAGAAGCGATTCTGTTGAAGTATGGTGGAATAGGAATGAGCATTCTCTGCCTTGCTTTCTAGTAAATCAAAGTAGTGGAAGAAAGCAAATTTAAGGAAAGAGGAAATCCAGATTTCAGTTAATGAGAGGAAGTGAGTGAAGTGCTTGTGCAAAGGGTTGATGATTTAGGGAAGTTCGCTCAAAAAAAAAAATAGGATTGTAACTCTAGAGAGGAAGGAACCTTAATAGCCATTGTTATACTGCTTAATTAACTGACGTACAGAGATAGAAAATGACATGACTGGGGTTCACATAGTTAGTGTCTGAGGTGGTTTTCAAACCCAGGTCCATTCTGCCATTCTGCTTCTCAATAGAAAAGTCCATCAACAGAACTAGGTGGAAAGATGTAGTAAAAAGCTGAACCAACAGGGCAAGGAAAGAGATTAAGAGAGTATGGGGAAAGGAGAGGGATCGAGGAAGTTAAGCATAACCAGTAGACATGGATTAAGCAAGGGATTGGGAAGTTGAGCTGAAAGAATCTGGCAATAGGTGAAAAATTAGATTTTTCTCTATGTATTAATTGGTGTGTTGGAATGCCTGTGTCATGTACAGATGTTTGGTCTTTTCCATAGTTTATCTTCTGAGAACTTCATATGGAAAGTGAGGATGTGACCATGGAGGGGGACTAACATTTGCTATAGACTACTGCCTAGGTGGCTCAATGGATGGAGTATCAGACTCAGAGTCAGGTAGACATGAGTTCAAAACCCGCCTCAGATACTTACTAGCTGTGTCAGCCTGGGAAGATCACTTAACCATGTTTGCCTCATTTTACCCATCCATAAAATGAGCTGGAGAAGGAAATGGTAAATCACTCCAGTAGCTTTGCCAAGAAAACCCCAAATGAGATCATGAAGAGTTGGATGTGACTGAAATGACTGAACAACAACAGTAAATTTGCTATGGGAAGAATTATAGAAGAGGGATGGACTATTTCAACTACAATTTAAATTTAGGGGCATTCTTGACACGTTTATGTGACCAGCATAGCTCAACTTTGCACCTTGAGAGTAACATGGTGATCTTTCTCCACCCTCACTTTACATTCAAGATGCAATTTCCACCTATAAATTCAACGTATATGAAAAAGGAGAATGTTGGCAACAATCAATCAGCACACATTTAAAATCAGAAAATAACAAGAAAGCATTGTTCAGAGAAGTACACAGAGAGATAGAAATTTTTATTTTTAACAAAGGAAAATTGTCATATTTCAGTCAAACGACAAGAATTTATTAAGTACCTACTATGTGCTGGGTGCTAGGGATATACTATCTAATTTCCAATACAAGGATTTAGGAAGAGTCTTCAAGAAAGCCAGGAGGTGGAAGCTGAGAATGGAGTGTTATATTCAAGGAATAGCAAGAAGGTTGTGTTTCTGGATCATGTTGTTGTCTGAACTTCATTTTCAAAGAAGACCAATGATATCATACCTTGACTCATACATGAACTGGATTTAAGTGAGGCAGAGTTGGAAAAAGTCATCAACTTCACTCCCTCTTCCAGAGTCATTAAAGTCCCACAATAAGACATAAGTCAGGATGACTAGGGATGACCTAGGATGCAGGGGATGACCTTGGCATCTTCAATATCTGATCAACCTCTAAGTACTCCATAGCACCTGCTTCAGTTGTCTTCATAAATATTGGAACAAACTGTTCTCATTTACCTATTTCACTAGGAAAAGTTTTCATGTATTTGGGGTAGCCATTCCCTTAACTCATGGACAGGTTTGAGACCCTGTCAGTTACCCTCAATATGGTTTAGCCTAGGGTTGGGGAACCTATGACCTCAAGGACACATGTGGCCTTTTGAGAGAGTCCAAGTTTTATAGAACAAATCCTTTTATTAAGGGGATTTGTTCTGTAAAGTGTGGATTCACACAAGTGGGCAGCACTTGAGGAACTTGAGGGCCACATGTGATCCTGAGGCCACAGGTTCATCACCCCTAGTTTAACCTTCCTGCCCAAATGATTTACTGAAGTATGGCCACCATGTATACTTGTTGTTGTGTTTGTCCTTAGTTCTCGAAGAGGACCATGACATCAAGATGATGACATGACTTGCAGTTGACTTTGATTTGAGTGAGGGAGGGCTATGAAAGGTCACAAACCTTACTTTCTTCTCCTGAGCCATCTGGGTTCAGTGGCCTGATATTTATCAGACTGGAGAGGGCCCAGGATGCAGTGTGAGAACCTGGACCTTTCAGACTAAGGTCTTATCACATTCTCACTTTGAGTGAGATACACCTATTCAATGAATAGCCTTCTTTAAGTAGTTAATCAAGGGATGGCCCCTTTAATTAAAAAAAAATCAAATTGGGAGGGGAAGACCTTCAGGGTTTCTGGGTAAAAGAGAAACAAACAGTTTAATTCCATTCACTCTGTACTAGGTGAGTGGGAACTTGTTGTCCAGTCTATGATCTCCAGAGTGAATTGGATTTAAGGCTTGATCTTTGAGCAAGAAATGTAGCCACTAAACCCAAAGGACAAAAGGCAACTTTTGGCCATGGAGTGTACCTTCCCCTGGGTAGAACACCAGAGGACAGAAAAGAGAGAACAGGAGAGGAGAGGACAGGAGAGGAGAGTTGCTGCTACTCACTCACAGGTTATGTTTGTCCTTCATTCTCAAAGAGGACCATGACATCAAGATGATGACATGACTTGAAGTTGACTTTGATTTGAGTGAAGGAGGACTGTGCAAGGTCACCAACCTCACTTTCTTCTTCTCACCATGTGTACTAAAGCTTCTTGGAGCCACAGGTGAGAACTGAGAACTAGGTGGACACCAGAGATAGATGAGCAGCCCTGTAAAGTTCTCTGGAAGCCCACACACCAGAGCTGTTTGTCCTCCTTGAATACCCCATGTACACTTTCTAGATCACAGTGTGTACAGAGACAAGTAAAGTGGAAGAAGACTGAAAGTAACAAGGGTCCAGCTTGTGAAGGGCTCTCAGTGGTAAACAACATATTTGAACTTGGAGATAAAGGACAGCCAATGGGGTTTACTGAGTAGGGGAGTGACACAGTCAGACTTGCACTCTAGGAAAATCACTTGGCAGTTGAACTGAGAATAGATTAGAATGAGGAAAGATTTAAGGCATGGAGGCCAACCAGAAGTTTATTGTAACAATCCAAAAATGATATAATGGAGGCTTCTACCAGGGTAACAGTTGTATGAGTACAAAGAAAGAAACATATAAGATGGCTTTGTGAAGAGAAAAACCACAAGACTTAGAAATAGTTTGGGTTTATAGAGTGAATGTGAGAAAGGAATCGAGGATAACACCAAGGTTGGAAGCTTGGAAGATTGGGACAATGAAAGTGCCATTAGTAGTAATAGGGGAGTTTGGAAAATGATAGAGTTCTGGGTGTGTGTGAGAGAGGGATGGAGGTCAAGAGTTTTAATTTTGGATTTGTTGAGTTTGAGATACTTGAGACCTACATCTTGCAATAAGAAATTCATGTACAATTTGATGCAGAAGCAGAGCTTAGAAGAGTGAAAGGCCACAGATACAGGCTTGAGAACATCTTAATTCAGCTAGTAATTGAAACCATAGGAACTGATGTGATTTCCCCAAGTAAAATAGCATAAAAGGAGAAAATTAAGAGACCAAAATAACTTTGGGAGATACCAAGGAAGATGTTAGGTAGGAGAAATAGGTGAGAGCAGTGCCATGAAAACCTAGAGAGAAGACAGTACTCAGAACACCAGAGTGATCTAAAATGTCAGAGGATGAGGAGTGTGTGTTAATACTATAACATACCACATAATTTCAGAAACAATACAAATATATTAGGCACTTAACTTGCCCCTGAAAGAGGTCATTTAACACTCAAAATGTTCAGAATAAACCACATATGTTAAAAGTATTTTTAAAATTATATTCTATACAACACTCAAAAATCTTTAACAATTAGTAATAGTAGGTCAACAATACTACTTCGAATAAAAGAAAAGTTTTCAAAACATTTAATGCTCTGTTTGCTCTTTGAAACCACTCATCCTTTCATAACCTTGAAGGCTAAAAAGGAATAATATAAAAAGCCTCATTAAAATAATCTGTTTACTTTTTTAATATTGTTTACTTCCAAGAAGAGTGAACTCAAGCATTACTTAAATAATGTAATAAAATCAATGTTCATTCAGTATAGTATGACTTTAATAGCAAAATGAACTTATTTATGAACATAAAATGATCTGATTTAGCAAAAAGATCAAAATAGTTTTTAATCAGAAAACTGTTCATTAATTATTAAATATTGTGGGTAAAGTGAATATGGGAAGGCCTTAGCTTTGCAAAGAAAATATCTTTCTTCTTTGCAAAGAGATTGCCTTTCTTCTTACCATCAGAAAAGAAACGGGAAATCTATCTCCCATCATCATCCTGTTGAAGGAAATTCAGGCATTAAAGACAGCTTATTTTTCACATTTAAGCTCATATAAGAGATCCTGTCTCTGGGGGGGAAAAGTATAGTTATCACTGTGAAAGGTTTTTATTTTAATTGTAAATATAAGGTCTTTCCCTCATCTTTTTGTGGTTTACACTACCGTATGGCCTCATCATTTCTAATAATTAGACAAAATGATAACATAAAACCTAAGGGGAAGAGGAAAGGGAGAGAAGGCAGAGAGAGAGGCATAATGTATTCCTGTATTTTATTAACAAAAACCTCTTTCTAATCAAAAATTAAATCAAGCAACTGATATAAATACAAATGAGATCTAGTTCTCTGCATTATACAGTATAGATGGATTTTTATAATTTTCTCCAGATCTGATCATTAACCACCATAAATACTGCATCTTACATGACTTTTAATAACCAGAAAACCTATGAAATTGATATGATGCTACATAAATGGATAATAGTGTACTATCCCTAAGCAAACTTCACCTTAGGCTGTCCCAGAGATCTATTTTCATTATAAAGCTTGACTCTCTGAGGTTTATCATTTTGGCCAAAGTAATACAACTGAATTATAGTTGGTCATGTGATATAATGTGCTTGCATGCTTAAAAAATGACTTTACAAATTCAGTAATTTTTTTTTCCCTGAGCAAGTATTTATTTGCTCTTGGGTATTTAATATTAGGTTATTGGTCCTTCTGGAAGTTTACTTACTAAATGAAAATGCTTTTTGTATCCATATTCTGAGAGAGTAAGTACTGGGTACATTGATTCAAGGCATAGATCAGCAGCCATTTGTAATAGAGATTCCACCAAAACAAACAGAGTTTTGTTGTGTTTTACATTAGCAGAGCATTTCTACCTGCTGGTCCCTCCAACTACCACCAAGATGTCAAGTCTATGTAAGAAAAAAAGAGCTTTTTCTTTTCTCATAGCTTTGCACCTCTACTTACCCAGAGAGATTTAGACATATAATAAAAGTAATTCCAAACCATAAACAGCTTATGCCTTCATGTTTTAAAAATTATTTTTAAAATGTGGCCTTCCACACGAAGACAAAGCATATAAGCCTTTTTAAAACAAAGACTAATATGACCACAACAAATGAGAAAATTATAAAGAAGTGAAAGAAAACCCATACAAGCTAATATAAAGGCGAAATTAGAGTAATAACATAACTATGTCGATAGCAATGATTTTAACAAAAACACTGACAAAATCTAGGTAAAATGCCCAGAATAACATGCATATGTGCACCTCATATTCAACAGCTCTCTCCCATGTCATTTTGAGTCAATGAGACCTCCTGATTTTTATCCTCCTCCATGATCGCTTGGTAGGAATAAAACCATCATATTTTAAAGACTGATTTGAGGTTTCACATTTCTAGATGATAGAAATAAATCTCCACTTACTTTCTAAAGCACAGACTAATAGTAATAAAGTTGTAAAGGATATAGTGTGATGTGGTGGATAGCTATTCTACCTGGGAGTCAGGTAAAAAAAGAGTTTCAAGTTTGATCACTGATATACTGTGTAATTGTGTGCAAATCACATGACAACAACAGCAAATTGTCATCATCATCACCATCATCATCACTATTAGTATCATCATCACTAATACCATCATCATCACCCTCATCACCATCACTATGGTCATCATAATCATCATCACCACCACCATCGTCATCACTAATACCATCACCATCACCATCATCACCATCACTATGGTCATCACAACCATCATCACCACCACCATCGTCATCACTAATACCACCATCATCACCATCATCACCATCACTATGGTCATCATAATCATCATCACCATCACCATCGTCATCACTAATACCATCATCATCACCCTCATCACCATCACTATGGTCATCACAACCATCATCACCATCACCATCGTCATCACTAATACCATCATCATCACCCTCATC
>CM053771.1:241474218-241551489 GCA_028658325.1 Potorous gilbertii | reverse complement strand
ACTATGGTCATCACAACCATCATCACCATCACCATCGTCATCACTAATACCATCATCATACCATCACTATGGTCATCACAATCATCATCACCACCACCATCGTCATCACTAATACCACCATCATCACCATCATCACCATCACTACGGTCATCATAATCATCATCACCATCACCATCGTCATCACTAATACCATCACCATCACCATCATCACCATCACTACGGTCATCATAATCATCATCACCACCACCATCGTCATCACTAATACCACCATCATCACCATCATCACCATCACTATGGTCATCATAATCATCATCACCACCACCATCGTCATCACTAATACCATCATCATCACCCTTATCACCATCACTATGGTCATCATCACCATCATCACCACCATCATCACCACTATTACCACCATCCTCACCATCACCCTCATCAGCACCAGTAGTTAACACTTATATAGGGCAAAAAAAAGGTTAAATGACTTGCCCAGGTTGACACAGCTAGTAAATGTCTGACTGAAACTCAGATTTTCCTAACTCCAGTCCAGTTACCCTGTCCACTGTACCACCTACTTGCCCCCAATTTATTAGTGTCACATGAAATCCTCTAAAATTAATGAACAGTAGGAATTTTCTTACACAAACTAAGGAAATCAAGACTTAAATCCCCACCATTATCAAAGCCCTACCAAAGACAACACATGCACACACATGAACATACTGATTTGATGTCCCATATGAATTTATTAGTAAACCCTTGTTTGCATACCTGACATTGAAAGTACTCTCTGACCCAAAATCTCATTTTCTTATGGGTTGGTTCTCCTAGAACTTGAGGCACAGGCCAAAGATGTCTTGATTTCTCTCTAGACTTCATTGTGGTCTTACCTCCACCTGACTTTCTATACCTTGTCCAGAAGCCAGGTACCTTCTCTGACTCCTTCCCATCTCTCCAAATACTATTATAACCTTTTCAGTTCCTTTGCTTGTCTCTTTCATTAGAATGTAAATCCTTGAAGGCAGAAACTGTCCGTCTTCCAGCTCCTGTTTGTCTTCACCAAGCATGCTTAAGAAATTCTTACTGACTGACTGAATGACTTTAGGTGTTTGCTTTTAGGTATTTCCAAATAAATCTGTACAAAATTATTCTTTCTATTTCCAGAAGAGAATGTTCAATAACATCCCAACAAAGATCTCCCAACTTTTCCAATAAATGCCTTTCAGAGTTTAATGACTCTTAATTTCAAGCCTTCAGTTTTCTATATTGTATTAACCTGTGTTTCCAATATTGTTTAAGTCTACACCATTTTATTCAAACATTAGTGGAGATGGATTGCTGGTCACTGTCTTCTATGTAAAAGCATAATATACTTACAAACTTTTTAAATGACCCCTCAGCCCTCTTTTCCATAGCACTAGGAACACTATGTGGCTTAGCTTTTCCTTGTATGGCTTACAAAACAGCCCTCTCACCATCTTTGCCGTTCTTCTCTGAAATCTCTCAAATTCTTCATAGCCTTCTGTGGTTATGGAATCCTACAATTAGCTCAAACTTCCAGTAAATTCCTACCAGAATAATGTGAGGATTGCTCTCCTATTTATATATCCCATGATTGTTAAGTATTTATTTCTTTATTTGTTTTATGGGCAGAATTTATGATGTCTCTGAGGTTTTTCTATCATAATTGTACAATTTGCCTACTTAGAATAGTCTATCATTCTCCATAGTGTTTTGTAAATAAAATTGTATTCCAAACAAGGAATATGATGCCTTTGGTTTTCATGTCTTTTCATGTGGTAAGGTGCTCTAGTATTTTTTGAAAGGCTGTTTCTGGGACTTCATTTCCTCTTCATTGTAGTAACTATTTTGTACTCTTTTGTCCATTTATAATTCATTGTTTACGTAGTACAGGTGGGAGACGATACAATTGCAAACAAGAGCTTTTCTTCATCATCCTTTCTTCTGGTGTGTTTTTGATTTTGACTTTTGCTTAGATAATACTCTGACTGTAAAGGTGGCTAACAACTCTGAAGTTATTCCTCTATAATGGGAGGCACATGACATAGTAAAAATAGCGCTGACTTGGAGTCAGGAGATACCTCGCTTCAAATTCTAGTTCTGTTGCTTACTAGCTGAGTGACTAGGAGTATACAGCTTGACTTTTCTGAGCTTCAGTTTCCTCATCTGTAAACAAAGGATAATAACATCTGCAGCATTTACTTTATAATGTTATGAGAATCAAATGAGGTAACAAAGTACTTTGTAAACTTTAAAGAAACATTTGCACATCAAAAAGGACTATTTGCTGTTAATCAAAAATATTTATTGAATACCTACTATATATACAAATACAAAAAAGAAATAGTGGCTTAATTCTAGCCTATTATTTGTCTATTAAAATAGTTATATTTTTAAAAAAAATTTTAATTTTTTTAAATTGGCTACTTTAATGACATAATGTAATTGTCTAAGGAAATTGGAAACATGAATCTTTTGAGTAGTCCACAAAGTCTTTGATGTCTTGGTCTTGATACAGTAAAGCATGTGCTTCAAACATATTGGAAACAGCTTTCACTGTTCTCCCCTTTGCCCAACTTCACTTTGAAGTTTCTAACTCTCAAGATATTTGTTGATTTAAGCTTGGATGATCATAAGTACTTAATAAATGCTTGTTAGATGGATCTTGTCAAGTTTTCCACCTAGGTGGTACAGTGGATGTAATGCTGAGCCCAGAGATGGGAGGACCTGAGTTAAAATCCAGTCCTAGACACTTAGTAATTAATGGTATAACCCTGAGAAAGTCACTTTAACCTCTGTTGTCAGTTTCTTCAACTGTAAAATGGAGATGAGGGTAGCAACTACCTCTTAGAGTTGTTTTAAGGACCAAATGAGATGATATTTTAAAATGCTTTACATGGTGCCTGGCTTATAGCAGACACTTAACCAATTATTGTCTTTCCTTGCTTCCCACTTCAATTCCTGCAATAGATATTGGCACAAACGGTGCAATTACCATCACACTTATGCTCATTGTGAGCATGTAAAGAATATAGGATTGTGCATTTAGATTTGGTAGAGAGGGTCAAGTGTTCCATGAAATGATAGACAGACAGACAGAAAGATAAATAAATAGGCAACTAGATGGCACAATGGATGCCTGGCCTGCAGTTAGGAAGACCTGAATTCAAATCTAGCCTCAGATACGTACTAGTAGTATAACCCTGGGCAAGTCACTTAACCTATTTTTGACCCAGTTTCTTCAGCTGTGAAATGGAAATGATAGCATCTACCTCCCATATTTCTTGTGAGGACAAAATGAAATAATAATCGTACAGTGCCTGGCACATAGTGCTGCTATTCAGCCAAGCCCAACTCTCCATGCCCCCATGGACCATAGCATTCCTGGCCCTTATGTCCTCCATTGTCTACTGAAGTCTGTCCAAATTCATGTTTGTTCTTTCCATGACACAATTATTCAACTCATCCTCTGCTATCCTCTTCTCCTTTGGCCTTCAATCTTTTCCAGCATCAGTCTTTTCCAATGAAACCTGTCTTCTCATTATGTGGCCAGAGTATTTAAGCTTTTGCTTCAATATTTGTCTTTCCAATGAATAGTCAGAGTTAGTTTCTTTAAGTATTGACTGATCTGATATCTTTGTTGTCCAAAAACTGTCTCCAGCACCACAATTTGAAAATGTCCATTCTGCAGTGCTCAGCTTTCCTAATAGTTCAACTCTCACAGCCATACATTACTACTGGAAAAACCACAGATCTTTGTCAGCAAACTAAGGTCTTTGCTTTTTAGTATGCTGTTCAAATTTGCCATAGTTTTCCTTCCAAAGAATGTCTTTTAATTTCATGGCTATAAGTCACCATTTGCAGTGATCTTTGAACCCAAGAATATATGGCTATGAGAGTTGGACTATCAGGAAAGCTGAGTACTTCAGAATTGATATTTTCAAATTATGGTGCTGGAGAAGACTTTTGGGAGCAGATACCATAATCTTAGGTGTTTTTTTAAAAATATTAAATTTCAAGTCAGTTTTTACTTTCTCCTCTTTCACCTTTATCAAGAGGCTTTTTAATTTTTCTTCACTTTCTGGCATCAGAGTGGTATCATCTGAATATCTGAGATAGTTGATATGTCTCTAAGCAAACTTAATTCTGGCTTTTGATTTATCCAGCCTGGGATTTTGCATGATGTACTCCGTATATAAGTTAAATAAAAAGGTGACGATTAATAGCTTTGTCATACTCTTTTCCAATCTTAAACTTATCAGTTTATTACAATTTCAGTCCTAACTGTTGCTTCTTAACCCACATGTAAGAAAACAAGTAGGATAATCAGATACTACTATCTCTTTGACAACTTACCACAATTTATTGTGATCTTCACACTGAGAGGCATTAATTTAGTCAGTGAAGCAAAAGTAGATGTTTTTGGTTTTGTTTTTTTTCTTTTTTCTGGAACTCCCTTGCTTTCTCCATAGTCCAATGGATATTGGCAATTTGGCCACTAGTTCTTTTGCCTCTTCAGAAACCAGCCTGTACCTCTGTTAATTCTTAGATCACATATTGCTAAAGCCTAACTTGCAAAATCTTAAGAATAACCTTGCTGGTGCACACAATCCACGCAACTGATAGGTTGAACATTCTTTGGCTTTGGTCTTCTTTAGGATTGAGATATAAACTTACTTTTTCCAATCCAGTGGCTACTGCTGTTTTTCTAAATTTGCTGGCACATTGAATGCAACACTTTAACAGCATCATCTTTAGAATTTCAAATAGTTCACCTGGAATTCTGTCACCTCCACTGGCCTTATTAATAGCAATGCTTCCTAAGGCCCATTTCACTTCATTCTCTAGGAAGTATGGATCTAGATCTATAAACATACCATCATGGTTATTAGTGATGTTAGGTTTTTCTTGTATTTTTGACATCTCTTCTTGATCTCTTTTAATTCTGTAAAGTCTCCACATTTTTGTCTTTTATCATCCCTGTTTTTGTGTAAAACATTCCCTTGGTACCTCCAATTTTCCCTAACAGATTTCTTGTCTTTCCTCATTCTATTGTTTTCTTCTATCTTTGCATTGCTCATTTAAGAAAACCTTTTTCTCTCTCCTTGTTATTCTCTGGAATCCTGGACTCAGTTGAGCATATCTTTCCCTTTCTTCTTTATTTTTTTATTTCCTCAGCTATTTCTAAAAACTTATCAGATAGCCATTTTGTTTTCTTGCCCTTCTCTCCTTTTGGATTATTTTTTGTAGCTGCCTCCTGTACAATCATCTAATCTCTTAAATCTTTTCATCACCTCCACTGCATATACAAAAGGTATGTTATTTAGATCATGCCTCTGTGGTCTTGTGGTTTCCCCTTCTTTCTTCAATTAAAGTTAAATTGTGCAATTAGAAACTCATAATCTGAACCACAGTCAGGCGAAGGTCTTGCTCTAACTGACTGTGCAGAATTTCTCCACCTTTGACTGGAAAGAATATAATCAATCTGTTTTCAGTAATGACCATCTGGTGATTTCTGTGTGCAGAGTCATCTTTGGGTTGTTGGAAAATAATGTTTGCTATGAACAGGGAGTTATCTTATGAAACAATTAGTCTCTACCATACTTCATTTTGTACTCCAAGGTCAAACTTGCCTGTTACTTCCATTACCTTGTGATTGTCTACTTTGACATTCTCATCCCCTATGATGAATGTGACATCTTTTTTATGTTATTTCTAGAAGATTTGTAGATCTTCATTGAATTAATCAACTTTGCCTTCTTCAGCATCAGTGGCTGGATCATAAGACTTGTATTTCCATGCTGTTGAACAGTCTGCATTGGATTTGAACAGATATCATTGTCATTTTTGACATTATACACCACTACTGTTTTTCTCACCTTTTTTTAACTATTGTTAGAAACATTCTTGACACTAATAAGGTATCAAGGAAAATTTATTACAGCAGAATTCAGAGGAATTGAACACTTTGGTCAAAGTGGGCACAATAACTTATTGTGGAAACTGAACTTCTACTGTCTCTCACACTATGAAGACTATTTCATTTCTTCTATGGGATTTTTGCCAGTGGTAGTAGATATAATGCATGGAATGCACAAAGAGAAGTTTATATATTAGCTTGTTGTAGTAGTAGTGGTAGTGATAAAGGTAGTAGTAGTAGAAGTAGTAGCGGTGATAGTAGTAGAGGTAGTAGTGGTAGTAGTAGTAGTGATAGTAGTAGTAGTAGTGGTACTAGTAGCAGTAGTAGTAGTAGCAGCAGTAGTAGTAGTAGTAGTAGCAGTTGTTGTTGTTATTGTAGTATCAGTGCCATTATTATTGTGGATGGGACGGAGTATATATTAATTTCTCACCATATGCCAGGTTCTGTGCTAAGACCTCACAATACAAATGGAAACAAATCCTTCAAGGAGCTTACATTCAAGTAGGAAAAAGACAACACATCAGAGGGGGCTTAAAGGGACCAAAAGAAGAGCACTCACAAGGTGGTAAGCTTTCTGGTGGAGTGAAAAAGTCCATACAGGTAGAAGGGAAACTGCAAGTAAAGCAAGCATGTTCTGGGTACTTCATAAAATGGTGGTTCAGGCAAGGGAATTGCCAATCAGAAGAGAAGACTATAAACTGGAGGCATATCTAAGGTGAGCCATCTGCTAACAGAGCTGGGAGGATGGAGCTAAGAATAAAATGAGCTTGGCATGAGCACCCCATGAAATGACCATTCTTCTTATGTTTATCTATCCGACTTCTTCAGTTCTTTTCTTTCTCAGCATCAGGGGAATCTGAATTGTCATTTCAGTCTCATCTCAGAGACTCCCATGAGTGGTAAATTAAGGGATTAGGGGGGTTAGTTTCATCAAACTGCCTAACACAATCAAAAGAAATTTGGGTGTCCAGTTTATTTAGAGGTAGAATACTTTAAGTATGTGACTCACTTTTTTCACTTATCTATGAATCTGATGGTCATTTGACAAAGGTCTCACATTATAACATTAGGTAAATCAGCGTTTATAACTGGTCAAAGAACTTGGGCTTTTAGAATCATTTGCATGCTCTTTTGTCACTCCATAGTTCTTGGAGAAGTGAAAGGGATCATACAGCACTGAGTGAAACCTATACTCTGTTTCATGGATGACCAAATATATTGATCAAATACAGAACCAAAGACATTTAACATGTAGCAGTCAATCTTCTGGTTGTAAGCCTCTCTAGTCTGTAGCTAGGTGAGGGTCACCACTTTCCAGTCATGATAAGCCATGATTGAAAGATTCTTATGAGGAGCTTGGTATGAGAACAAAATAACCCTGATTATCTCAATAGTATTGACAGAGAAAGCTTGAAAGAGGAGAACAAAACTATATTAGAAGGGACAGATCTATTCACAATATAGTAGAAACCCATTCTCATTGATGATGGGAACAGTTTTGTTGACAAAACTACTTCTAATCCTCTATTTGCTGCTTTCATGGAAACCTGTTATTTGTTATTCTATTTACCAAAACTTCTGTATTATCTTCTGGGTTTATTTAGAGCAAGAATTTCTGTAAAGATGTTGTTCCTTTCAGTATTAGACAAATCTCACATTAAGATTTTTGGACTCTACCATTTCACTGGCAGCTAGGTAACATAGTAGATAGAGCACTGGACCTAGAGTCAGGAAGACCTGAGTGTAAATCCAGTCTCAGGCACTTAGTTGCTGTATCATCCTGGACAAGTCACTGTACTATTTGCTTCAGTTTCCTCTTCCATAAAAACAGCTAGAGAGAAATTGTCAAGTCACACCAGTATCCTTGCTAAGAAAACCCTAAATGGGGTCACAAAGACTTGTGTGTGTGTGTGTGTGTGTGTGTGTGTGTTTGTCCTTCATTGCTGAAGAAGACTGTGCCATCAGAGAAATAATGACATGACTTGCACTTGACTTTGTTTTGAGTGAGGGGGCGCTGTGCAGGTCACCAGCCTCACTTCTCCTCCAGAGCCATCTGAATCCAGGGACCAGATATTCATCAGGATGACTGGTGATGACCCAGGATGAGGCAATTGGGGTTAAGTAACTTGCCCAAGGTCACACAGCTAGTGAGTGCCAAGTGTCTGAGGTGATATTTGAACTCAGGTCCTCCTGAACAAAGACTTGTACACTATTGAAAAGTGACTAAACAATGGCTTGACTTAATGAAAGACATAAAGAAGTAATATGTACTAGAAATAACACAATTCTGAAAGCTCTCAGGTATTGATTTACAAGGCATTTCATAAAAGAGAATCTTCCAAAAGAACGGAAACTGCACAAAGGATGTTAAATCCCTAATTCCCTCATTACTCTCTTTCCCCTAAAAAAGATAACTGAGAAACTATGAGCTTTTCCCTAGCTGTTAACGCATATATTTACTTGTTCACCTCTGTAAAATCTTTATGAAAATAGTCTCAGCATGCATAAATGGAATCCTTGATTAAAACATCATCAGGCAGACTTCTTTAGAACCTTGTTTATTACAGATCACACCTTCACAGTCATCCTTTTGACTATGAGGGTGGTGAACATAATGTTCTGCTACTTATTGTTTATTTACTAGTGTTCATCTACATAACTTTAAAGGCTATATTTATATATAAGATGTTTCTCACATATATGCTAAAATAATATGTTAATATGACAGATGTGTCCACATCTTGACTTTTCTATGAAAGACTACACAAGGAGGCAAAGTTTAGCTTTGATATTTTAAGTAAAGAGAATTTTATTATCTTTTTGGGAGTTTAGTTTCTCAGGACCCATAGCTATAACAATCTCTAGTCCCCAGGTGCTAGATAATAGTTCTCATGATCGTGGTTCAAAATAGTTTCCATGGTTGTGCAGTGAAATATAGGGGTAACATAATGTGAGTTTTACACACTTGTGCTGAATGATGATATTGCTAAATTTAACCTGTAAGGCTGTTGTTGGCAGTATGCCTTCTTTGTCTTTTGCACTATAAAACAAGTGGGCATTGGTCAGTAAGTGGGGAACCCATCTTGGATTTAGGTAATGCATAGAGAAATGTATGTACCTGCCTTGATCAGCCCCCATCAAGACTTAGGGGGAACCCACCTGGGAATATGGCAGTGTAATGTTATGTGTGCCTTGATTGGCCCCCATCAAGGCTTGAGGGGATTTAAAGGAGTGCATAAACTGTGTCTGTCTTGATTGACCTCACCGAGATGTAAGGGTAGTTGCCCCCACTTTTTTCTGGTCCCTGTGAGAAGGGTGAGTAGGGAATGCTGCAGGAATTGGTGCTCCCATTATCAGCAGACCTCTTAAGAACACTAGACTACAATGAAGTAAAATTATTAACCCCTCCAAAGCTGTCTTTCTGTCCTTCCTGGCTGACTAAATCAAGTAAACCTGTTAGAGGCCAGAGTCCAAAAAGTTCAATGCCTCCCATGTGTTATTTGTGAAACAGATATTTAAAGATAAGAAAAGACTATTGCTGTAGGTAGATGACTACTAGACAAACCACAGACCTGTTGACTTTTCACAGTACTGATTTATCAACAGAAAACCCCTTTACACTATTTTCAAGCGGCTGAAACAGGTGAATGACTGCACCTGAGTAGGTATCTGAACCTCTTCCCACTCTCAAGAGGGTGTTTTCAGTGTGTCACCTCAAGAAAGCAGCAAGGGGAGAAATTTGATGAGTATGTGCCTTTTTCTTCCAGATATATTTGGGTGGTGGTATTCACCCTGGTATGAGTGAAATTCAGCAGAAGGGAGAATCTCTAGTGATATGGTGACTCAGAAGCAGTTTAGACTTCATTCTATAAAGAAAGACTCCATCTCCTTACCCTAGGGATGTTTGAGAGCCCTAGATATGATAGAGGCATAAAGCATAAGGATCTTTGTTCACATAAGATTTTTACCAATGTGTGGAAGGTTTCTTATACAGAGGTCAGACTGAGGAGAGATTCTTTCTTTTTAATAGTTTTTATTGATAGTTTTTGTTTTTATATTGCCTCAATTTCATCCTGAATTCCTTAAGTTTTATACTGCCTATAAGGTGTAGGCAGTCCTTAGCCACAGCTGTTACCCAGAGTTAAAAATGAGGTCGGAGAACTGTAGGTATATCTAACTACAGGGCTACATCACTAGGAAATCCTTACCATGCCTTAGCTTTCACCTGGTGAAAGTTCTGTTTAACTATTACAATCTATGCTTGGGACCAATCATACAATTCAAAGCCCACATCCTACTTTCAATGGCGAGTCAATAGTGTTCTTTTATATGAAAGGCAGCCCATTTTAATAAAATCTTCTAGACACTAGCCCCTTACCTCCCAGGGTTGTTGTGTGGATCAAATGAGGTAATAATTATAAAATATTTAGCTCAGGGTCTGGCATGGAGTGCTACATAAAAGTTAACTATCATTTATACTTTGTTATTATGCTATTTTAGAATTATAATAGGAATTCTTGATAGGATTCCTATATCTAAATAGTTCAGAATTTTTTTTACAGTAAGTTTGGACAATTCTTTAATTCCACAATATAATAGCATAATGCAATGTATTTCTTTCATACTCTCAAATTAACTACCTGGTCTGTTACCTAGTGACTACTGTTTTTGTTATTGTTTGTTTGAAACGGAGGGAACTCAGAAGCTTACAAATCAGATATTCTATACTGAACTGAATGAGATTTTCAGACTTCAAGTATAGCTTGTTCTTTGCAGTATATCCTATATGGGAAGGCAAGAAATTTGGGCCAGAGTCCAACCCTCTATATGCAATGTCTACTTCACATTCACTCCTTCAGCTCTCATTCTAAGTGATAAATGCACTGCTATCCTCCTCAAACTTTATATTTAACCCAAAACTTCTACTTAGGTCCTGCGTCCAAGGCCACTTTTCCAAAATGCCCATCAGCTTATAAGATCAATGAGGCTACTTCCTCACAGAGGATCCTTTGCCCTTTACAAAATTGCAAACATTTACTTCCCCTTGCAACCTGTTTTTTGTGATGGAAGGATACGTTTGGCAATGGGATATACTCACATCCCTCTTTTGCCGGCAATGTTCCAAATTCCTGATACATGGCCATTATGACCATTGTTTCCTAAAAAGAACGTTGGCTTTGGAGTCAAGGGTACTGAGATTAAGTCAGAGCTCTTCAACTTAATATCTGTGTGATTTAGTGCAAAATATTGTAGTCCTCTAGATCTCAGTTGTCTCAGATGAAAAATTAGGGGTTCGGACTAGGTAATTCCCCATGTCCCTTCCAAATTCTAGGTATAAGACTGTATTAGGAAAGTAAAGGTTACAGAGGTATGATTTACTCTAAGAAACCATAATAAGTGAAAATCCAATTATAAAAAGTATAAAGGATGATTACTTGTTTTTTAAAAAGCTTTAGAAAAAATAAATGATTGGATAAGATCTCTTTAAAAGGCAAGTACCCCTAAGGTATGTAAAGATTTAGTGATTTGGTTTACAAAAGTGAATTTATAATGTAGTTTTAATTTTCTCACGTGATGCAAACCTCTGCTTCCTCAGTGAATCTGACTAAATGAGGATATGTGTATGTTATAGGATAGGTGTATGTTGCGGGGCAAGGAGAGAGAGAAACACACAGACAGAGACACAAGAACACACAAACACAGAGAGACAGACAGGGAAAGAGAGATGCAAATTATTCCTTAAAGTAAATGAACTATTGAGAGGGTTTAACATTTCTTGTCTTACTGGTGATTTTAAAGGCTCATTTAATGGCACAAGGGGGAAGAGGGAAAGATTCATTTCACAGAATCACACATCTAAAAGTAGAAGGGAACAAGGATTTACATAGTACCTACTATGTGCCAGGCACTGTGCTAAGCATCTTACAAATATCTCATTGGATCCTCATAACAGTACTGTAGATGCAGTTATTGTCCCTGTTTTACCTTGAAGGAAGCTGACACAGTCAGAGGTTAATGACTTACCCAGGGTCACACAGCTAGTATCAACCTAATGCCACATTTCTCTCTGGTCCTTCTGATCTGAAACCCAGTTTTCTGTTCACCTACCTAATAAAGTAACTCAAATTTCAGATGAGGAAACTGGAAGAATCAGAAAGATTCTTTATTAGTCTAACACTCTTTTCACAAGACCACAGTTTATTATATCTACACAATATGACTCTAGAACTTATCAGTTGTTACTAGTGCGTAAGAATGGGAAGGAAGTCAGGATTAGCAAAAAAAATAAGTATACCAAAATACCATAATTTTACCCATTTCTGTACCTTTTATTATTGCATGAAAACTCAGAATTCATCTTCAATATTATTCTTAATAATATGTTGTAAAAATAATCTTAAATTGAGATCCCTAAAAATTGCATTTGTGCTAGAAACATGGCAAAATATGTGTAAGTATATGTATATAATATATGAACATATCATGATGCTAGGAATAGCACTATCCTATTCAATTAGTTACAGAAAATTCAAACTTCAGAACGTCTTATTTTTAAAACTTTTAATTCATGTTTAATTTTGTTTATATAGAAAACTGGGCAGAAACCAGAATGTTTGGATTTGTGTGGAGCACATATTGAATGGACCAAAGAAAAATCAAGCAGAAAAAATGTCTTTCAGGTAAATGTATTGCAAATATTCAATTTATTAGTGTCCCTTCTTACATATATGAAGTCTTTTGGGTCCAATGCTAGGTAGTTTAAAAGTTTTAGAAGGCATAAATTAATTGAGATTGCTGGTTTTTGTAGTTTTAGAGATCTTTTGTTGTAGGTGGTTCTATTTTTTAGGGCTTTTTAATGAATAAAAGCTCTGGCGACTGAATTCTATCAAAACACTAAGGATGTGTTGATTTGTTGATTAATGTTCTGTGTGTATTCAATTGGTTTTTGCAAGTTGGTAGGTAATTGTTTTGGGTTTATGCCTAGAATTCTTGACCTAGAGAGCCTTAATAAATAGAAAGTTCCCAAGATTCTTACACAAGTTGAGCTCCAACTGTGTATGGTTACCTTGTTGTTGTCATTATGGTTGTTTTTCCAAATTGTTGCTTACAGTTATGATTTTCTCGATATGTTCACTGGTGGGAGATGGTAGGATGAAAGCGACCCAGAATTCATAAATGAGGTTATTTATTTCTACATTTTTAGAAAATTGCATTCAACAGAAAATAAGCAATTTTGTTTATATGAAATACATACGTATATTTGTGAGTTTGGAATATCCAAAGTTAATCCCTTGGAAAGATAAAATTCTAAATTTTGAAGGCTTATATATTAGGAGTAGTGTGATGATCCTAGGATATGACTGCCTCCAACCAGAATTTCATCATTCTTCATCTTAACATTATAGATTTATTTTAATTTTAGGCACCCAATCAGTTGTCCTTTACCTAAGTAAAACATAAATGGTATCCTCTGCACTTAGCACAGCATTTGGTATGTAGTAGGCACTTAAATATTTTCCGATTGACTGAAAAAACTGCCTCCCACTTCAAATTGCCTTTTCCTTATATATTTTTGTAAATGTTATATTCTCTCTACCCTGACCTCTACTTCAAAATGGAAGGTAGTCATCTCTTTAAAAACAGGATCTGTTTTTAATTTTATTTTTAATTTTAATTAATTTAATTTTAATTTTTAATTTTATCTTTATATACCAGGCACCTAGTATAGTACTCTGTATATTGTAGGTGCTTAAAAAAATGCCAGTAGTAGTCATACTTAGGGATGCAAAGACTGTGTGATTACATATGTAGGGCATGCTGGGATTAGGCATTTTGTTATCTCTATATGTGGAAGCAGGTTGCCAAATAATTCATCACCAAGTGGCCAGACTTATGATAACGAGTTTCTCTCTGAACTTGAATAGGTTGGTCCTGGAAAAGTCAACATAGATGTTGCTAGGACTTTGAAGTCCTTCAGCTATAGAACTTGGCAGAATTTGCACTCTCCAGGATAGTTTTCTAAAATTCAGAGTCAAATTTAGACCAGGATGGGGCACTGGAGTAAGTCTTTGTGGAGAACTAGAGAAAGGTTTTCAGCATGTGGAGTGAAGCCCCGATGAGTCCAACAAGAATCGTGAAGCATGAGAGAACATATGTGACTTAAGCTCTCTATCTCTAGAGGTGATTATAGATATATTTGAGTGTTTGGGGATAAATAAATAATGTTTTATACTAATTAATATATCAAAGAAAAAGTTCTACATTTTAGTACCCTGTGCATATCTTATGACTCTACCCTTCTTCACACCAAACATATTCATTTTTATTTTAATTTTTACTTTATCACTCTTTTGTCAGCTTATCTATATGTAGTTACTTGAATATTTAATTTATTCTTCCTTACTATGGCATTAAGGTGTAAAAAGTTTAGACTGAAAAAAAATATGTACTCTGAACACTTTTAGGGTTCATGATAGAATGTACCTTCTCACTCTCATTTTTTTTGTGGGGGAAAAGGGGCAAAGCTTAAAAAACAGTGCAATAAGCATATTTTCTTCACTTATTTTGTTTATATTTATTTTATTATATGCATCACTATATTGTAAACTTATTGAGGGACAAGGTTTTAAAAAATGTCTGTTGATTGACTGATCTTTATATCCTGCATAGTACTTAGAATATTATCTTACATTTAAATAGGTGTACAGTTAAGGTTTATTGAATTAATTAATGAATGGATAAATGACTATATGTTGTAAGAGTAAATAAACCCTAAAAAAATATGAGTATAAAGGATTTTTGCAAATTTCTGGGCTCTAGTCCTATTCGATATAAATTTTGTATAATCCTTTTAATGTATTTTTGGGGTGAATCACTCCATTTTTTTTCTTATGCTGAAAACACATGAACACAGTGGATTAAATAAAAATCAGTAATGCCTATCTATTGATAGAGCATATAAAACGAAGTCTTTTGAGAGGCATATTATAAATAGCATTCATAGTCCTGTTAACTGAAAGAAAAAAAAGGATCTAGAAGGATTTGCCAGAGAGCTAAATCTAGATGACTTGCATCAATATTTGATTAGATACATTAGCTGGCCTCCCTCAAATGATCAGAACAAACATGATTATATCTCAAAAACATGGTATTAAAGCATTGTTGTGTGTTTTGAATGTGTGTGTGTGTGTGTGTGCGCGCGCGCATGGATTTCATTACCTACAGAATAATAAAGTGTTTGTTCCTGGCTGAAATAAGACCATGATGACTTCAGCTGATATGTGACATTAGAAATAGCTTTAGAATTCCAAGTTTGAATTAGGCTTGGTGTTCAATCTGAGGCTATGAATTATAGATTACAGATAGCAAATGACTATTGAGATTTTTGGTTCAAGAAAAATCAAAGAAGCAAAATTAGAAGTAATTTTAAATTTAGAAATCTATCTTGAAAAAGCAGATGGATTACCAATTATATACCACCGTAATTAGAGTGAATGTAGGGAAATGGAACAGGAAATTAATAGGGAAAATCATTGTCTGTGTAAGATGTGCTTGAAAAACTCAGAAGCGCCCATGTGCTATACTAAACTGCGAGGCATTTCCTGCATTTGCATATATTGTTGGATCACATGAATTTATATGTTCCTAGTTTTTGTTCAAAGAGTAAGCATTTAGTCTTGCGCTTCCTTTACCATCAAAGTTCCATCAAAGTCTAAATGTTCGTTTGATATTTCTTAAAATAATAGGGAGTAGTGTGAGAACGATAACGTTAAGTATTAATGTATAGCCATTGAACTATCTTGAATAAATCATATTGATAGCCACAGGGTTGATTTCAGAGACTCCTATAGCTTATCAGAGAGCAAAAATGATTCCTCTTCATTGCCGTTATTTCATACAAAAATAGAATTTTTATCAAAATGCTTAAGTAGCTGAGCAATAGTTTCATGTATCTGATGAATTTAATTCCACAAACATTTAATACTCATAATGTCTAAGACACTTTAGTAGTAGATACTGTGGGGGCAACAATGATTTTCCCTCAAGAAGCTTACATTTTAATAGGTGAGAAAATTCACGTAAACAAATAGCTATCACACAAAATAGAATATGATTATTTAATTCAACTTAGCAAATATTCTTTGAACACTTCCTATGTGTATGGTATTGTACTAGCCAAGGTTTTGCAGATACAAAGGTTAAAAATAATGTGGTCTCTGCCTTGATGGAGATAGATACTACATTTATAGAAATTATGATTTAAAACAAAATGTGATAGCGGTTAAAAAAAATGAGACAAAGTGCTATCTGAGGAGAGAGTTAACACTTTTGCCTAACAGGGAGAAAAGGAAGGAGTCACAAGAACCTTCCGAAAGAGAGGAGTATGTAAGAAAAGAGGCTCATAATAAAGTGAAATGAAGATTGAGGGACTTGCAGCAGTTTTTCCTTTACAGGTCTGAATTTATGTGCTTGTGTTGTGTGTGATGGACTTCAAGGCTACAAAGGGAAAGCTAATTTCTTAGATAATTGGGTGGGTTTATTTTTTGTTGTTGTTTTAAACTTTTTTTTTTTAATTCTGCTTTTGGAGTGACCAAGAACTACTGACATGTTTAAAGATGCCAGAGACACCATTTGGCAACAGAGTGATTTGCAAGGAAGTGCTGAACCAGTTTCCCTGGTTAACGAATGTGATACACTAGTTTTTCATCAGAGGAGGGGTGTATAAAAAGATTTGTGTGTGAATCACATGCTTTAAACATTCTTGCTAAGTGCTAGTTTGCTCTTTGTTGTTTAGCCTGAAATTTAAAGCACTGAGGATTAAAAGGATTACAACATAATCTTAAATAATCCTGAATGTCATTTACAGAGAGACAGTTGTAATAACTAAATAAAACCATGTTAAGGGATGGCAGTATTGTCAGGCTGTGTTTGAAACTGAAGTACTACCCCTACCACCTTCTTAAGTCTTCCATCCTGGTGTAATAGAGCATTTTAGATTTCTCTGAAAGGGAATTACAACCAGAAAGTAAGACAGAAAGCAAAAGGTGGAGTAACTGATGTAAGATTTAAAGGTAAATGAGTATTCCACTTTCCCCACCGTCCCCGACAATCACTGCCCAGAGATGGATATGAAACTTGGCTTTCCTTAAATAAAAAAGAAAATCCCTGAAATCAGTTTGCTTTCTGGCCCTTTGACTCTTTGGCATAAAAGTATAGGGAAGCATGTGTAGCAGCTATAAAATCTATAAAATCTCTGTCCTTGGCAGTGAAATAAGTCTGAATGTCTGAAATTTGTGAGTCAAAGGCTAAAGCAGCCTTCTCCTAAGTGGTTTTCTCACCTTCTGAAAATCATCTTCCTCACTTGTGCTGCCACTGCCTTTAGGCAGTTAGAAGGCACATTGGATAGAGCATTGATCACAGTCAGAAAGGTCTGGGTTCAGATTTGACCTAGGACACTTACCAGTTACTGGTCAGTCTCTGACCCCAACCTTCTACTTCCCCTCATGGTTGAAATCAAGGGCTCCCTTGGAGAAAGGTTGAGGAAGTAGATATTAGTGATATCTATTCTTGATTCCTTGGGATACATATTTTATGTGGATATATGTGGATATATATAATCTACACAGAACAATAGGACCCCCCACACCACCAACGCCTTACCCATATATAGGTTATGGGAGATACATAAATTACATACAAACATATAAGGTAATTTTTGAGTAGCAAATGCTAATAGCTAGAGGGAGGAGGTGGGGTGAAGAACAAAGGCCACCCTCAGTAGATGGCAATTGTGCTGGATCTTGAAGGAAACCTGATTCAGTGGGCAGCTCTGTGGACACTACTACAATGCTTAGGGTTACTCAAAATTGGGCAGAAGGCTGCTGTGAAATGTCACCATCATTTCGGTTGCACAAATGTAACCTCTAGGTCCCTAAGCAATGATGATGTGAATAATAGTAAGGGAAAAACTGGGAACTATCATAGGATATTTGAAGCTTCATTCATAATTTACTTTCGATAATCATTGCTCTAAATCTTCATAATTATTCATCTTATAATACTAGATGCTATTTACATGACGCTTTAAGACGTTTGCAATGTGCTTCGCAAATATTATTTTATCCTCACAACAACAGTGGGAGGTACATACTAGTGTGATTATCATTTTTACAGACGAGGAAATTAAGGCTGAAATTCAGATACTTGTGGCTGAGTCTGGATCTGAACTCAGGTCTTCCTGACTCTAGTTCCACCAGTCTTATCTACTGTGCCACTTGGCTGCCTATACCTTCTGTGTGTGTATGTGTGTGTATGTGTTTCTCCCCTTTCTCTTCACATATGTATTTATATAACTGTTTATTATGTGTTGTATGTGTGTGTGTACACAATGTATACAGGTAGGAGTATAGCACAGTATGATAGACTCTCAGAGTCAGAAAAACTTGAGTTCAAGTTCAGTTTCAGAATTTGGACACGTTATTTAATCTTGTAGTTCATTGGTCAACTCTCTAGGATCTACACTAGGGATTAGTTTCAGAGCTCCACCAGCAGATTTAATTTCCTGTTATGTAAGAAATTAAATCTGCTGGTAGAGCTCTGAATACATATGTGTGTGTGTGTGTTTATTATTTCTGTTGAACCTTTACATAGAATATACTAAAAGTATACATGCCCTGTTTTTTACTGATGGGTATTACCTTTGATCATAATTTGATGACTGACCCAGATGTGTATTTGTTAATTTCATATTTTGAGAAGTATTTTAGTTTATTAATTATAAGTAATTTAGTAACACCTGAGAAATCAACATTTCAAATAAAAAGAAAAACTATTAGAGTTATGGTTTTATCTATTTCCTCTACTTAGAAGTGATCATTTAAAATGAATCTGAGGTTTTTTTTAAACCATTTTTCTTTTATTCTTAAACAACATTAGAGTAAAAGCAAATGATGAATCTTCATATTCATAGTTGCATTTAAGTATGTGAAGTTGGCTTTGCTTTGGAGAATCATAGCATATGAGAAGACATGAAAGTAGACTAGAATAAACAAATCTCAACATCTGATCCAGGTACTAATTTTTTCACTTTTCTTTGTGGTCTAAATCCTTTTATTCATCTAACATTTCTTATTCAACATGGTTGAGTACCAAGAACACTGTGTTATCTGCCAGGAGATTTGATTTTTATTCAGGACTAGGGTTATTTTTTTAAATTTTAAAACAAGAACTATCTAGTGAGGAAAAATCATGTTCAGGGATAAGGTCACCTCAAAGCTGGTGATAGAGCTAAGCAAAAGAAAACTTTGCATGAGTGCAACCCCTCTGGGAAGGAAAAGTACCAGAGGAAACTGGTGTGAGGGGAGTCACATTTTTCTACCCTGGGTCCAATCCCTTTTGGGGCTGCCCTGTTTATGGCTCTGCTTCTAATCTTGCTTGTGTAGGGTCACACTTTGCAAGTTATTTCTCAGTGTCATCATTTGTAGGATGAAGAACTGCTAGACCCACCTCATAGAATTATTTTCAAGATAAAATCAGTCAATGATGTGAAAGTATTTTAAAAAGCAGAAAGAAAAATAGAATGGAAAAATATTTATTAAGTGGTCATCATTCATTAGCAACACAAATAAAAGAGTCTGACATTCCCTGCCCTCAAAGAGCTCATGTTACACCTGGAGGAGAGGATACTAGAGGGATCACACCTACAGGTTTGATGAAAGGACTCAGAGGGCCTCTAGGTGCTGCAGAAGGGAAGATGGTCATGCCTGGGTACCTGGAGGACCCAGCTACAGGAGCAAGTGATGAATCCAAGAGGTCTGTAGGACCCAATGGGGGGGGGGTCAGATGACAAGGCCTAGAGGTTTTTATGAGAATGATAAAATAGTTGGTGACTTTCTGCTTAGCCAAGCAGTGTGTTCAGCTAGGCCCATCCTGTAGCCAAAAATCTGGCCACACAATGATTGGAAAGGAGTTTCTGGCAGAATCTGAGCAAGAGACAACCTAAGGTATTGGGGAAGATGAATTCTTTTTCTGTCCTCAAGTGCCTGGATTTGGGGGCAACTGTGAGTAAAGATTCAGAGTTCTATGTAATGGAAGGTATTGTTATTATTTCCTACATTCAACCACACATCACTACTTTTTTTTGCAGCCCTGAAAGGGGCTTGGCAAGCTATCAAACTAGAGGTGACTAGTCCTCCTTGAGCCTCCATCAGGCTGCTCATCTGCCTTTGGTGTCTGCCTTCATCCAACTTTCACCTGTGGCTCTAAGGAGCTGTAGCACAATCAGTGACCACACATTATTCAACTGTCTCACCAGACAGGCTAAACCAAGCTGAGGTTAACTGAGAGGCCTCAAATAGATTGGTGGGTTAGGGGAATGCCTATCTCAAGTATGTGAAGACTTTCTCTAGTGGAATGGGCAAATAAAAACATTTTGTTCCATGGCCATGAATGCAGCAGAAGTAGGCACTGTGGAGTGCTGGGAACTTGGTCAGGCATCAAAGATGCCAAGGTCATTCAGTGCATCCTGGGCCATTGCCTGTTGTCTTGGCTTTTGTCCTTTCACTGGACTTCTATGACTCAGGAAGAGAGAGTGAGGCTGATGACTTTGTGAAATACCTTACTTAAATACAGTTCACCTGAAAATCCAGCCATCACCCATGTCCTCTTCAAAAAGGAAGGAAAACACAACTATTTTTCCCTCCACAGGGAATTTCCTGAAATAGAGTTTGAATTATCTTTTGGTCCTGAAGAATAAAGGCCACCCAGCTATAAAACTGTAATACTTCGAAAAATGCCTTATTTTCCCCTGACCTACTATACACACACACACACACACACACACACACACACACACACACACATACAACTATGAGCAAATATATTCATATAAAAATTTTCCAAGAACATAATGAAACCTGGATAATTCTGTGTTCAAAACTTTTACTTAAATGTTTAAAATAGTCTGTTTTCTGTAAGGGGTATTGCCTCTTTGAGAAACTTTGTGAAACTGAAAATATTCTCTCAAGTTATTGTTAGAGAAGCAGTAAAGTGTATCAGCTACCAAGGAATAGTATATTGCTTTATAATTGTACCAAAAAGATCACCTAGGACAAAGCAAAAAAAAAGGGAGGGTATACACTTCATCCTTATGTTGAGAGAGCAGAGTTGTAGTTCCTTCTGTCTAAGGAGCAACAGACATGCAGGGTTTTGTATCAGTGTTATTCTGATACAAATAAAAATTGTCACCAAATACAGGAAACTGAAGGGACTTTGGGACTTTGTTCATATTCATCAGTATGAGGAAACTGACACTCAGTGATGATCAATCTCATGTCTGAAGTCACAAAACCAGTAAGGTGCGGAGTAAGAATTAGAACCCAGGTCTTTTGGATCTTCTTCCTTTGATTGATTGACTTTTTTTGTCATAATCTTTAATTTTAATTATATGTGAAGAAAAGAAATTCTAAGAAGGAGCATGATAAATATGACTGAGATCCCTCCTGTATCAACTGACTAGTCAGGTACTGAAGAGAAATCACAGCTTGAATGTGAGGCCGTAAAAGGCATTGGTAATGAGGGAGAAGTTGCTTTGACACTGGGCCATCAGGAGGGTGATTTAAAAAAATTAAAATCTAAGATGCAGAGGGAGAAATATTAAGTATTAGTGATAAAGGTATCAAGTTATACCATAAGTAATGTATTTCTCAGGTTCACAGAGTTAGAATTGGAAGGCCCTTTAGAGATTAGCCAATTCACCCCCTTCTTTTACAGATGAGGAAAATGAGGCCTGAGTGACTTGGCCAAGGTTCCCCTCCCTCAAAATATTATCTTAAAACTAATAATTTGTTAAGAATAAGTCCAGTTGTTCTCATACCCATATTTATGTCAAAGAATATGAAGTTTTGTGGGAGCTTGAGCAGATATCCTCATCTATTCTTTTGTTAAAAAAAAAAAGGGACAAAAAAATGCCCTCCAGTAGAACATAAAATCCTTAAAGGAAAAGATAATTTGGTATTTTTCTTTGTTTCTCCAGTGCCTATCACAGTCTGATATGTAATGTTAATATTTTGAATGAATGTTTGTTAAATTAAATTGCATTGAATGTCTTGAATTTTTGACCACCTGATTGAAGTGTCACTGCCATCTGGTGACTCTATACCTATATTTCAACCTCACTTTTTTTGGAGAGGAGAATAAGGCCCTTCTGGAAGTTGAATGGGCAAGTCTAAAGTTATGAAATGAAATATCACATTAAAGCTTTTCTTTAAAATATTAGAGGTAATAAGAACAAGCATGGAGGTTGATCAAGATTCCTTTAGGTCCCCTGAATGATTAGGGGGGAATGCCATGGATACATGGGAAGGCTTTCATATAAATAATTCCATCATTTCCTTAATCTCTAAAAGGTATGTTATTGCATTGTTCTAATTGCCTTTTAGAAATGCTAGCAAAAAGAGATTAATATACTGCTAGTGGAGATTGACAACACAGCTCTCAGTAAATGACTTTCCCCCTACTTTACTAAGAAAATACTCCTTTTATTTCCTAGTACTTAAAAGATGTCAATAGACATAAGCACGCTTCTAAATTCTCTAAGATAGCTAAAAGGTATGCATGATGCCTCTTATAAGTAGCTCAGGTCATTACTTAACCTTCCTGAACAGATACTGCATTGGCAGCTTGGTGACTCAATGGATAGAGCCTGGGCCTAGAGTCACAAAGATTTGAGTTCAAATGCAGCCTTAGACACTTGCTAGCTGTCTGTACCTGGGCAAGTCACTCAATATGTTTGCCTTACTTTCTTCCACTATAAAATGGAGATGGTGATACACCTACCTCTCAGGATTACTAGTAATAGCATCTGCCTCTCAGGGTTACTGTGAAAATCAAGTGAAATAATATTTGTAAAAAGCTTCCTAGGACCATGCCAGGCTATAGTTGTTATTCTTGTTTTTTAAACTTATTTCCTATCCAGAGAGTTAGAAGTTCCATATTACCTTTATTTCCTAGAAGAGGGAAGTGCACACTCTTTTCTTTCCCTTTCCTTCCCCTCTCCTTCCTTCTCCTTTTTCCTTTATCTTTTCCTTTATTTTGATTTTTAGGAGTTGCCTATGAAATGACTTTTTTTGTGCATTTATACTGTTAAATACACAGAATTGTCATTAAAATAAAAAGCTGATTGTGTTCAGATACCACCTGTAGGACATGTTCTTTGAACTGACTTTTGCTGTTGTTTCCCCCAGAGCAGTCAAGGACATCCATTCTACATGCACTTGTACCTAAGACGTGCTTTTCTGGTATGTATGTGCAGACTTAGGGATACATGCAGTAGATAAGTTCAGACAAAAGTCAGACATTTATTAAGTTCTGAGTAGGTACCAGGCACTGTGCTAAGCAACAGGGATACAAAGAAAGACAAAAGCCAGTCCCTGCTCTCAAAGAGATCACAGTCTAAAGGGGGAGACAACATATAAACAATGAGGCATGAAAAGAGACATAGGATAAATAGGAGATAACCAACAAAAGGAAGTCACTAGCATTAAGGAGGAATCAGGAAAGGCTTCTTTTAGAAACTGAGATTTTAGATGGGATTTGAAGGAAGCCAGGAGACTAAGAGAAGAAAGACAGTTCCAAACTCAAGAGAAAGCCAGTGAAAATGTATGGAATTTATTTACCTGACTCACAGGAGCCAATCCAAGGACCTGAGCTGGTCTAACCAACCAACAGATGACACAGCAAAGGACATTATGGATGGAATTGATGTTTCTCAAGCAACTACTCTTTTTCTAACACTGTCCATAAAAGATGAAGAGAAATTCACAGCCTAAAAGAAAAATACTTAGAACTGTCACTGACATTGGGAGACAAACGTTCAAGATGCATGATACCTTCATCTTATTTATTTAACAAACACTATTCATATTTTTAGAAGTATAACTGTCTATTTCATTCCTAACAAGAGTTTTTATAATGACTAGGCTTCCTTCAGAAAAAAATGAGGAGAGGAGAGTGACATTTAATCTTTTAAACTATTGGTTATTTTTTATAGTTAGGACCTATAATCAGTATTGCATTTATTCGTCGTCCATAGGAATGAAACAGAACAAAATAAAATCTAGTACTTTTTAGATAGAGAAGAATCACTGGAAGATACATGGCTGAAACTATGCAGTTTTAGAAATGTAAAGTAATGAGGCTGGATCTGAAGGCAAGAGAAGGAGAATATACTCAGAGTGTTTATATGCTACAAATCACTGAGCAGGAGAGAAATCTGGGGGCAGTGATGAGTAAAACTAAAATCTCAGTGCAGGGTTTAAAGCAGTAAGAGGAAAACAACAGAATAAGCACACATAAACAAAGGCTGGAATTGTATGCAGAAAAGCCCTAACTCCAAGATGAAAGGAAGATGCTGCCACTTGTAAAACAAGTGATGGAATACTATTCACAGACCCAGCCACTTTATTGGCAAAATATGCTCTTGAAAATGGGGAGGTGAAAAAGGTGACAGACAAGGATGTGGAATGATGGCGGCCACTTGAGTATTCCAGGTATTTGAAGACTTGATGCTTAATCTTAGCAAAAGAGGAAATTGAAAGGTGACCTCTGATAGACAAAGACTTGCCCAGATGTTAGAAAGAAATAGATGGACTGAGGAGACCTGAACTGTTTTCAGAACACAAATCAGTATGCTGTTGACTTGAGCTCAGGCAAGTACAAACAATTGAGGAGTTCTGTCAGATTTCTTTACGATAGAGGACTGTTAACTTCTTGGCGCTAGCAATTTTACCAGCAATTGGCCTTACATCCCATTAGCAGTGATAGGAGAAATGCCCCAAACCCTGACTCGCTGGGTGTCTATATACAATTGGAACAATTCAGCATGCCAAAATAACAGCCATTTGTACAGACTACTTTATGAAGGAGAGAAACACAGATGTGGTGAATTCCAAGGCCTCACTTAAGAAGTAAGAATTATACCACCTACCTCTCCGATTTAATTCTAGCTCCAAGTCACACTTGAGACCTGATGAAACTTCATTTTCTTTTGATCTCCAGTCTGCAAGATCATAGAGCTTGAACCATAAAGCAGACCTTAGAAGCCATTTTGTAGAAGAAAATGCTGAGTTTTAATGGAATCTAAATAGCTTGTCCAGAGGTCATAGAGGCTTTAAGTGGCAAACGCAGATTTGAACACAGGTCATCAGGCTTCAGAACCAGTTTTCTTTCCACTATACCACACCAAGTTCCAATCATACTACACTTTCAATATATTCAGATACTCAGCTGTGGGCATCCAATCAGAGTTTCTTTTGACAGCAATCTCTATTATTAATTTAAGGAGAGGTAGAATGCTAAGGAGGGCTTCAGCTTTAACAAAATACAGTATTGAATTTGCTCCCTGATATCTGAGGGATGTTTGGGTACCTTTCTTAACCATTTCAAACAGAAATGTCTATAGAATAGGAAGCAATACAAACTCACTTAAAAAAAAAAACAACTGGTATGTATATTTAGATATGTGGCAAGTAATTATGTGAATTACTTATCTTTTGACAACTACACCACACCATTCACAACTACAGAGGCTATTTGTCCATCAGACAGGAAAACATTCAAGCCACAGACATTTTCTGTGCTATCAAAATAAACCTCAACTGCCATTAATGGGTACTGTGCACATGAAGACCTTTGTTAAGGGGCAGGGAAAGTCGAGGGGCGCATGCATATACACTGATAACTGTTAGCATGACCTATAGACAGGCATGAAGAGAATGACTGAATTAATTAGAAGCACTTCTGTCCTATTTGGAAAAGTAACCATTGTTCTCTTATGAATATGTGAAATGTTAGCTGAGGAGCACATAGGGCTGCATTATTCACAAAAACACATTGCTGCCATCTGGTGGCTAGTTGGCATGTCAACACTGACTTTTCCCCTAATTTGATTTTACTGAAAAGGTCCTCCTGTGAACTTTTACAAGAGAGAGGCTTTATTCAAGGATATATTCCTGTGAAATCCTATCTGAAGCCAAGACAGTTTACCTGGCGGCAGCCTTTCTCCTCCATTCCACAGGCATCTGGATTGACTTTTGAGTGGTGGAGACGGGAGAGACAGATGCAAAAACTTGGAGTCTTCTGTCCTGAAAGTGAAGCAGTTTTGGCAAGGTTTACTCAAGGAAATGGGATCTTTTTGGCTGCAGGTGGACAACCAATTTTATTTACATTCTTTCCAATTGGCTATTAAGTGTCTGTGGGAGGAGAGAGGGCAATGTCTGATTTGATAAGAAGATTGCTATTGAAACTAAAGATGAGCTATTTTGCCTAGTTGAGAATTCACTTGAGATTCTCAAATCCTTAGTTTAGATCCAAATTTGAATCTTTCTATACTCATGTTTATTAGATTTGGCCCTGGAAACACATATTTTCTGGGATTAAAGCAGAAAAGACTTAAAGGACTAGTCTAAAGGTTTTTATTTTTTTTCCTGTTCATAAAATAGTCCTCACAAACCATTCTAATGAGTGAAGTGTTAATGAATCAAAAACCATATGGTGTAAGTTTCTTTTGAAATCCATATGAATTTACATATTAAGGAGGGATAGCTATAATCCTCATTGGAGTTTTTGTTGAACTTGAAAGTATAATTTAGGAAATTTTGCCTATACTAGAATGTCCGTTCATTAACTCATTCCTAATTGTAACCAGTTATTCTTATAAACAGCTATTGGTGGTGATGATTAAACTATTTATATATATTTTAATTATCTAAAAACAAGATTTTGTCTATTGAAATACACATGTCCCTCAATTATTTTAATGTTATGAAGCATGTTCTTGGTTGAAGGTGGTTGATGCCTGGAATACTTCCTTAAGGTATTTATTCAAAGGTACTCTGAGGAGGCAACATGATGAAAGGAATGAGTGCTGGGCTTGGAGTCGGAGGCAGGGAATCAAACATCACTTGTGCCACTTATTAACTGTGTGATATTGGGCAAGACACTTAAGCTCCGTGTGCCTCGGTAAAATAAGGAAATTGAACTAAAGGAACTTTAAAGTCCCTTTAATAAGATTTACAATAATAATCACAATAGCTAACATTTACATAGCAGTTACCACATGCCAAGTGTTTTACAGCTCTCTCATTTGGTCCTCACAACAACCCTGGGAGATAGGTGCTGTTATCATCCTCATTGTACAAATAAGGAAACTGAGGCAAACCGAGGTTAAGTGACTTGCTCGGGCTCACACAGCTAGGAAATGACTGAGGCTAGATTTGAATTCAGGTCTTCCTGAATGAATTTTGTCCTGTATTCACTGAGCTACCTAGTTGCCTTTATAGCTTGATTTATGTTCTTATCACATGATGAAATCATTAATAATTAATATTCACCCTAGTACATAGTTGTCCACATTATCAGATTTCTTGTTACTTATGTAAAAATGATCACCCTGGTCTCTACTTCCTGAAGGCCGCATATATTGGATATATGCTAGATATACTGGTAAATCAAGGCTATAACCAGATAAGCTGAATTTTATCCTTTCCCACCATGTTCCGTTACCCTTAAAATGGTTTGGGGTATGCCTAGACTTTCTGTAAATGGTTCCAACCCCCCCACTAAGGGGACTTCTTCAAGTGTAAAGGTGATCCCCTGAACCCCCTTATCATTTAGACACTAATAAAGTAGTTCTTCTAAAGGAATGTGTATTTCAAAGGTATAATAATAAAAATACTAATAGTTGTCTCTTCAGGATGTGGGTTTTAATCCTTCCCCTACCCCACCTCAATCTCTGGGGAGGGAAGGAGAATAGTTTTGCAGATTACCTCATTTCTTATATAGCCTAGTTCCAGGTACAGAATCCATTTTTTGGCTTCTCAGGGCTTTTGTGCTGGACAGCCCAGGGTCCCGGCTCCAAGGTTGCCATGACCTGAAATCCCCAGGATCCATTGAGGATCACTATTGGCACCTGAAACTGTGAAGGAGAAAAGAGAAAAGAGTTAAAAACTCCCAAGCCATCTCTAGTATATGGGGTAAAAGAGAAAGGGGGCAGGGGAAGGAAGTTCTGCCCTTTTCAGGGATTTAATTTGTTGTGCTGGCACTACGGATGATCTGTGAACTTTACCCTCAGGAGGCAGCAAGAAGGAAGATACCTACAAGTAAAGCATGAGAACCAGAAAGAGAGATTGTCTCAGTTTACCCAGTTAAGGGACAGCCTTTCCAGCCACACCAGACAATCAAAGAAGGCTATACCAACCCATGTGGAAGGGTACTCAGGGCCCCTCCAAGTTGCAAAATCTGGGCATGCCCAGATAAGACTCATTATACTTAGAGAAATATGCTAAAGGAAGTCCACTACATTCTGGCCACCAATACAGATCTACACCCCTCTGTCACTTAGATGATCCTGAGAAGTCTGCTTAAGCTATATAAAGCTTAAGTGGCTTGCCCAGGGTCTCATGCCTAGCAAGTACCCAAAATGGAATCTGAACCCAGGTCTTCCTGATTCCCAGTCTACTCTTCTGTCTACACCACTGCTTCATGTCTTAAATAATTTAGGAAAAGACCAATGAATAAAAAGACCTTGTCTTTTGGCTACATATAACAAGTATATAAGGTTAGAATATTATATTAATAATCTCCCTTCAAAATTCAGCTTATTAATGTTTTCCATTTTATTTTAATATTTTGGCCAAATTGACTTAGTAGCCAAATACTTCAAATTATCTGACTATAAAAATAGCTTGTCAGACTTTGCCATCTTTCTGTACAAAGTTTCACACACCTAACTGGTGATCAGTAATATGTTATCCTTAAATTTAAATACTGACAAGAATTCAATGATAGTCCTCAGAAAGACTATAATTTTTCCTAAATTCTTCAATGTCAGGAGAAACAAGAAGTCTCATTTGTTCCTTCAGTGCTATGATTTCTCTAGTCAGCTACATTAAAAACATATACATACTACTTAATGAAATCAGATATATAGTTTTCCTTTTATTCATTAACAGGCAAATCAAAACTTTTTATCCAAGCAGAAAAAAAGAAAAAGACTTCGTTAGTCATTAATTTTTAAAAGAATACTCTTATCTTTTTGGCAGATATAAGTGCATGTCGAAATATTAAACTCAAGATGGGTTAGAGCTGCTGAGGAATGCTGGGGTGGCAAATATAACTACAACAACAAAATGTTTGTCAACTTATTTGGTTTCATTTTTAATTATCATTAGTTCTGTCAGAGAAAAGTATGCCTAAAGAAACCATAGGATACCATTTGTGGCTCATGGAATGATGAGAGTGAACAATGAAAAGAAGCTAGAACAACCCCCTTTTTAAAAAATACTTATTTTGCTTTTATTTTCTCTGAAAAGGATAATGTTCTTTGAACTGGGGAGGTCCATTCCAACTCTTATACTCTTGGTTTATGGAAAGCACTGGATTGGAACTCAGGAGACCCCATCTTTAAAATAAAGGAAATATACTAAATGATCTCCCTTATGACTCTAACGCACACACATATTGGTGAGCCATGTAATTATAGAGTCATATATTTGATGTGAGAACATGTGAGATTGGATAGGAAAAGCTCATTTTAAAGAAGTTTGTCAAAGAATAGTGAATTTTGGAGACTTGCAAGAAAAAAGGGGAAAATATCAGAGACTTCTTACTAGTCAAGCTCCTTTAAGTCACTTTGAAAATTCATTACTTTGGCTTTGCTAATAACAAGATCAAAAGAATAATATTATTGACATTTCAACCTCAATGATTTGAGTTTTAATCTAAAAGCCCAGAATAACACTTATTCCACATTCAGGAAGATCCCAGTGATGTATTTAAAGTAGCAGAGCTGTGGACACAAGTCAGCGGAATTAAACCAATTAAGGATTGCTGGCAGATTGATGCTTCCAAGGTGGGAGAATTCAGGGAAGAGGCCCCCCATGTCAAGCAGTCCCAGAACCTGAGAATCACTTTGGGATTTTGCCTTACTTGATTGGAATGTTTGGAGGAGGCATCATAATTTAGCTTGAAGATCGTAGCGAGAGATGTAGGGGGATGAGCTTAAAGAACGCTATGTTCAGCGATAGTGTTTCTTAGCCCCCCAAGGAGCAGAGCAAATTACGAATCCCTGCTATTAGACATGAAAAGTCTGCACCTGTAGAGACCAAGGTTCCCACAGAACGTTGTTAGACCAGCAGCTGTAGAAGTTCTAACACCAAGACTTGGCTGTAAGCAACTAGAAAAGCTGGAGTAACTGAATGAAGGAGCCGTAAATATGACAGAGACCCAGTTACAGTAGAGAGCTTGAGAAAAATTGTGATCAAGTCTGATTTCAGTGGCCATGCATGCAAAAGATCAGAGATAACTCTGAGGAGTTACATTCAACATATTTTCTTGGCAAATGCTGTTGCTCTGTTTTCACAAGTGAAAAATGATGTTTTATCTCCGTGATAATAAGTTGAGAAAAAGCAACAAGTGTACAATGATAGAGCAGCTAGAGAAAAAAGAAAATCCTCATCTAACAATTTTTAAAAATAAATTTCATTCATTTAATTATTTCAACAAGTACTTATTAGAAGCCAGTAATATACTGCACTAACTGCTAAGGATACATAGATAAAAAAAAGTCTTTTATATCAAGGATGACTGAGGTTAAACAATATGAACATAGAAAAATAAATCATCATTTATGTCTATGCACACATATAAGTATATAGATACACAATTGTATATATGTATACATAGAGAAAGATGAATGCAGATATAGATATAGATAGATACATGATGGTAATTACCAATCCAGGAGATAGGAAGGGCAGAGTTACCTAAATAATATTAGCATTTTTGTTCCATTTTTTTTGTAGTGCCCAATTTTGGTAATTAAAACTCATTTTGATCTTCTAACTAGTTCTTAACCTGTGTGTATTGATGAGTTACTTGAAAGAGTATTGCTTCTGAATTACTTGAAAAATTATAGGGCTTGATAAATGGCTGAAATTCCTAGAGGATCTCTCTTTCCTCTCTTGTCTTACCTCTCTCTTCCTCTCCTCCCCATGCCTTTCCTGACCTGGAAAATCCTATACACCCATATATTTATAGAAACATACCTCTGTGCATGTGTAGTATGTATGTATACATGTAAAATGAGAATTCATTCAAAGTTTAAAACTCAGTTGATTGAAAAGGATCTCGTAATTTCTAGCTGGAGTTGTGAAAGGTCTAATCTTCCCATTTTACAAATGAGGAAGCAGGATCTCAAAGACATTGTGACTTACTCCAAAAGACTCAGGTATTATCAAAGAAAGGGCTAGGAACTATGTCCTCTAACTCCAAACTCAGTGCTCTTCATTATATTATGCTGGGACTTTGCCTCTATCTACATTTAAATCTGAATATGAACATAACATCACTCTATGCAAATGGAAATCAGTCCCCAGAGGCAGTATGAAACAAAGGGAAAATCCCTGGATATATACACAGAAGTCCTGATTTCAAATCCTTAGTCTGCTTCTTACTGACTCTATGATCCAGAGCAAGTCATTTAACCTTTCCAGTCCTCAGTTTCCTTATTTGTAAAAGTAGGTTTGATTAGGAGACCTCTAACATGCTATTAGCTTTGGCCAATAAATAACCTATTATACTCACCTACCTAGGTGAATTTAAGAAACTTTATCAATCCACCAGCTTATCATGAGTATATAACAGGGATTCTAAACCTAGGGAAGTGAACTTTAAAAAAACCCAATAACTTTATACCAATATATAAATTGGTTTCCTTTGTAATTCTATAGGTTTTAATTTATGCATTTAAAAATATACTCCATAGGCCTTACTGGACTGAGAGAGGAGCTTAAGGACACCTGGTATAGACAGTTCCCTCTCAACCACTCCCAATCACGTGTAGCGGTTTTTTTATTTCTTTTGTTTTCTAACAGTCAAATTTTAAAGCTGATTTAGTTAACTTCATCAGAGTGGTTTCTGTTCTGATGAAGTTCTGAAAACTCAGGTATAGAAGAGATAAAACTATAGCGAATCTAAGTGACTAATTGATGGAGATTTTCCCATTCAGAAACTGTACCTTCTGAGCTGCAGTTTCTCTGTGCTAAATGGACTTCAAAGAGTCAGAAACATTCACGAGGCTTTAAAACTTGCTTAACATACAGCCAGGAGATTACATCTTGCACAAATATTTTTGATTAAGTAGTTTTACCTTTGAATTTAAATTAAGAATATATTTCTCACATCTCCATTATCTTCTTTAGGCACATATACATTTTGATCTGTTCTAAGTCCAATATTATTAGTCTGTTTAAAGAACAGGACTTGAGATGTAATTTCTGATACAAATAATTTCAGGAAGAAGAAATTCTCTGCTAATGTATTAGAAGACCTCCCTGGCTTCCCTTTTATCCCAACTAAGTCCCACCTTCTCCAGGAAGCCTTTCCTGACCCCTCTGAATTCCAGTACTATCCCTCATATTGTTTGCTATATCTTGTATGTAGCTTACTTTGTATATATTTTGCATCTTGTCTTCCCCAGTATATAGTAAATGGCTTGAAGGAAGAACTGTGTTGATTCTTGTTCTATCTCTAGAGTTTAGCACAGTTCCTGGCACATAGTAGGAGCTTAATAAATATTGATTGATTGATTTTACAGTTGAAGACACTGTGGCAAAGAGAGATTAAGTTACTTGCTCAAGATCACACAGATAGTAAGTTGTCGAAGGTCGAATTCTGAATTTTCCTGACTCCTGTCCCAGTGTACTGTCTACTATATTGCACAATTCAGTAAAATGTTCATTATAAAAATGCTTAGAAAAAGCATTATATGTTTTAGTAGTTCTATCTCTTGCAACTAAATCTCATTATATGATGTTTAATAAATGTTTATTGACTGACTCGTGGTCCAAAACTAGGTTGGCAAAACTATATGTAGCTGATTTAACACTTCTTTGGAGTAAATCTGGATTTGCCTATATATCGACAGATGCCTAGTTTCTGAATTTTTCTTCAAAGTTTTATGTAAGGTATGGCTATCAGGTAATTGATATTCATTTTCTTTTGCAGCTTAAGGAATCTGTTTCATGCATTCTCAGTCATATAAAACATATATGAAGATCTTCAGTTTGTACTATTTCCTGTGATTCTTGTAGGTGAAAACTCATCAAAATAAGGCCCTTTTATAAGATAGGTTCTCTTCTGAACTATGCTAGAGATTTCAACATGATAACATGTATGACCTACACAGAGGTCAGCTATGTGGTATGGTGGAAAAATTGCTGAACTTGGAGTCACGAATACCTGAGTTTGAAAGCTGCCTCAAGCATTTAGTGGGCAAGTGATTGTGTGAGTCTGGGCAAGTCACATCAGAAGGAACAAATTTCCTCAAAGGACCCAGCTTCATCCTTCCCTCTCCCCTGCCCTGCCTCTCACAAAAGTTAATAAGATAAAACAATTTTCTTGCCAAGAAAAATTATATTTCTTACATCAATTGTCACACTCCTGGTTCTTCTAGTGGGAATCTTTCTGCCTCAGCTATCTCATCTGTAAAATGGAGTTAATAATAGCACCCATGTCCCAGAATTCTAGTGAGGATCCACGGAAGTAATATTTGTAAAGTGTCTTGAAAACCTTGAGGCTACATATAAATGCTAGTGTTTTTGCTATTTTTTTCATTATTGTTGTTGTTTCAGAAAGGCAGCAGGGTATAGTGACTACAAGACCTCAACCTGAATCCTGTCTCTAGGGAATTCTGGTGAAATGATCCTGGGCAAGCCAGTTATAGTTCAGCCTACTCTAAGTCTATTAGTTGGATGACAAGGGCCGTGATCTATCTATATTTGGAGAGTGAGTTTTTCCACCACGAGTTTTCTTACAATCGAAGTTGGGCAGGGAATGGAGTGGGAACGTGAGCCATTATTTTTTTGGCCTGGACTCAGAATTTTATTGAAAAAAGGAATGGCCATTATTGATGTTTACCCAGTATTAAAGTTTAAACTTAACAGCCCTGTGAGGTAGGTACATATTGCAATTATCACTGTCCTTTTTTTTTTAAACCAATGAGGAAACTGAGTCTGGAAGATGTTAAAGGAATGGATGGTCAAGTCATTAGTGTCAAAGAGGAGGTTTGAACTGAGTTCTTCCTGTTCCTAAGTCTCGATGCAGCCTTCCAAATATAAGAGATTTGCTTGAGCCAGTTACTTTGTGTTAGAGGCAAGATGCAAACCCAGGTCTTGCTGACTTTGGGGCCAGATTCTGGTCCACCATTTTATACAGATTCTCATTATCTACATATAGTTGTTAATTTATTTATCATGTATGAAAGTTAATCATTTGTTAATTATTTATTAATTGTTGACTCTGACCCAGGCACTATGTTAATGCTGATGACACAAAGCAAAACTGTTCCTTGCCCTCAAGGAGCTTGCATTTCTCATAGGAGAGACAACACACACATTCAAGATACAGAACAGATCCAAAATAATCTAGCTGAGGAAGTCCATAGCAACTAAGGATACTAAGACCTTAGGGTCTTTTTTTTTTTGCCTGAATTAGCTGGACTTAGCCAGTGAAGTGGCCTATAAATTAATGAAAGGAAGCGAGTAGAAATCTATCCCTGCCAAGCTGTTGCTACTGAGGTAACCATTATTTTACAGAACACAAATATCATGCATGGCAAATCATATCACTTTTCCCCCCAACAAGCTGCTTCATTTCTGAATTTTACCCTTTGGGTGTGTATACTTGAAGAGATAATATTACATGTGTTGGGAGGAGAAACAAAGGCTCTTAATGTAAATTGCTAAATGGCAAAAAAGAACGCATTTTCCTAGGGAAAAAAGTCTCTAACATTTTCAGAATGAGGCATAAACTACATTTTTAATGTTCTGGATTTGTTATATCAAGTAAAAACTCCTTTAATTCTAGCAAAAGCACAAACTAATGTTGGAGAAAAATGATTGCAATTCAGCAGTATGTATGTACTTACCATGCCAATGTAATTTTACACAGTTTAGTGTTTCTGACTTTCAAGACATCAGTTTTAAGTTCTATTTTTCTTGTGTGGTGCATATTGGCTTTTTTGAAAATAGGCCCTTGAACAACAGTGCCAGTAAACCTCCTTGCAATTAGCTACCACTCCTGGGAAATTTTCTAGTGGTATGTTACTGGCATTTGAAAAATTTACACCTTCTGAGGAAAGGCAGGAAAATTCTGTCAAACAATTAAACTGATTGGTATTCCCAAGACTGGAAAAAGAATGAGTCCTATGTTGGGGAGGAATAGCAGGGAGGTTTTTATAAAGAGATATTAGTGAGAATGAAAGGGGCGGGGGAATCCATGGCTTTGACCTTGTGTAAAGTTGCTTTTGTTTTGGGAAACAAACCCAGTGCTGCATCAGATTTGAACTCTAAAGGGTAATTTTTATTCTAAATTACATATTCAGAAGTGAGAAAAGTAGACATCTTTAAGAGTAAGCATGTTCTAGAGTGACTCTGGAAAGGCCCCAGTGTGACATGTTAGGTCTATAGTCATTTTGGATGGCTATAGGTCGTTGCCTAAATTCGCTGCTATATATTTAGAAGATCAAGTTTTACAGCATAAAATATAGGAGAAGACGTACTTTACAATGCAGTGATGTAGGTAGTACCATAAACTGAAAAGAATTAAAATTTAGGTGACAAAAAAAGATACTTTATAGAAAACAAATGTAATTAGGTTAGGGCACTCTCTGTTAGCATTATTTATTTCTTTTTTAAATCATACCTTTTTTTTAAAGGAGAGGTTGCCATAAGGTTTCTGTTACGGAATCAATTTAGCTCTCATAGTATTAATATTCTATCATAGAATAAGATACAGGTACCCTATGTCCACAAATATAGGTGATCTGTGATATCAAGGAATCCGCAGAATAGTGCCAGGGAAGTGTGGCATAATGAAAAGAGACTTAGAGTCACAAAGGCCCAGTTTCAAATGCCAGTTCATCTGCTGACTAGACATGCAATCATGGTCATATCACTTAAACATGATGAAACTATTTCTCATCTTTCAGATAGGAATAACAATGACTTTGAACAGCTAGGTGGGATAGAACTCTGGGCTTGGAGTCAGGAAGAGCTGAGTTTAAATCATCCCTCAGATACTAGCTGTGTGACCTTGGGCAAGTCATTTAATTCTGCCTTAGTGTCATCATTTATAAAATGAGCTGGGAAAGGAAATGGCAAACTACTCCAGTATCTTTGCCCAAGAAAATCACAAGTGAGGTTATGAAGAGTCAGGCACAATTGGACAACATAATAATAGCTTTAGTACCTACTTGAGGATTATTATAAGACTAAAATGACATATAATAATTTGTATAAAGTACTTTGCTATCTTTAAGGCACTACACAAAATACTATTGTTGTTGCTATTTAGACCATTTCATTGCTCTAGAGAACTCTCATTGAGGAAAATCCTTCTTCCAACACAAATCTTCATCCGTTCTACAACTTATGATCTCTGTTTTTTGGAGGCATTGGAAGGTTAAATGACTTCCCCACAGTCTCACAGTCAGTAGACAATAACATAAAGATGCCAATTCAATAATGCTTTAGTTCTCCACCTCCTACTTGAAGTTTTGCAAAGAGTTTTCCCCACAACAGTCCTATGAAGGAAGTAAACAGATAGCATTATTGTCATTTCATAAATGAGGAAACTGCATCAAGAAACAAAGAGCCATGGGAGGTTTTTTTGGTTGTTGTTTTTAAATAAAAGGTGGCAATTTTTCTCAGAGGAAACGGAATCATTTTTGATTTTTAAATTCTATAAATATCAATATCTATGTTTCTACAAAACAGTCATATTTCTTATGTTATTTATTCTGCCTCTTCTGGATAATTTTCTCTTTTTTTGGAGATTTGGTGAAATAGAAAGAATTCTCCAAAAGTCACTTCTCTACCCCTCCCAAATTGTCAATTCCACAAACTTTTATGAAGTATGCACTATATCTAAAATGTGTCAAGCCAAAGCACGGACAATTATAGGAATACCACTTTAGCTAAGAACAAAGATGTTCATCATTTGGTGACGAATTCTTTGGCTATATCAAGCTGGGAAACAAAAATCCAAAATGACCATCAGTCCTTTCACTTCTACAGTGACAAAGTAGTGTGGAAGTGGTATAGGAAATGAAGAATTGCATAGCTTTTAGAACATCTGTGAACTTTAGCTTAGCTATTGATATTCAAAATATTAGATCCTTGTCCGATGACCAAGAGATGGAGATACTATTAGATTAAGGGAAATGATAAATCAGAAACTGATGGACCCCTGTGCTTCACTGACATCTTACTGATTTCAAAAGAAAGTAAGAAAGACCCTTAGCACGTTCAGTAGACTCCCTGGTGGAAATTAAGGGGCAGGCATGGAAAAGATTCACACTGAATCTTTAAGCATAGATTGGTTGTAATTTGCTTAATTTTGGAAGGAACTCCAACATCTAGGGCATCACGGATCCATTTGAATATGGGCTAGGCATTATGCTAGGTGCTGTGGTATATACAGAAAAAGTTGAGAGAGTTTTTATACTCAAAGAAAATGATTTCTGCTAAAATGACTATTTCCAATGCCATTTAGAGGACCCTTTCAGGACAATATTTCCTATATAATGTGGTGCCTGGCATATTTCATTACTGAGTCAACTTTAACTCAGGCAAAATGAGGAGAGAGACAAAAGCAGTATAGCAGAGAGAGTACTGGATTTGAAGTCAGAGGATTTGATCTTCTATCAGTGCCCTGTGACTTACTCCTTGTATAACCTTATACTCTCATGGTCTCAGGTTCCCAATCCAAAAAAAATTAAAGGGCTCATCAGATGAGCTTTTAGTTCACTTCCAGGTCTAGATTCCACAATCTATGACTTTCATATGTGTTCATTTTGTTATCAGAGACTGAGATGAGGACATTGTAACTGTGCTTAAATGTCTATTTTCTTGGTGATATTTCCAGGAGTCCAAGGGCATCAAATACTCTTTCACAGACCTCTTTATATACAAAGCTCTTGTCCAAAGAAAGCCACCTTGACAACAATTTAAATTCGTCTCAAAATCTTGACTATGTATCCTGTTTTATGATGGTTCTGCTTTTTTGTTTTGACTTTTAATAACATTAAGAATTATTTTCTCTCTTTTTTCTTTAAAAAGCATGACAACAAGTTCTGATGGAAAGATAATAGTGCCCAAGGAGACTTTGTTCTATAAATCCCGTTAGTCATCCTTAATGTGCACCAGTACATTGCCTTGATTTTTCTAGCTGTGGGTCATTTCATTGTTCGTATATGTCTTTCCAATAGATGTTTCATGTAATTAAAAAGATTAGGTTAACCAGATTACTCCTTCTGCCCTGCTTCCATAATCATTGGTTTCTAGGCTTGTAGAGACTGAACTATTCGTAAGACACAGTCATGCAGCATCTCACTGCACTGTTTTCTCTTTGTTTTTAAGATGTTGACTTCCCAGCAATGAAAGCAATTTAATTGGGCTATTGTTCAGTGAAGTAAATGAATAAACAGGTGTCAATAATTCAACAAGCTGTAAGAAATCCTTTAACTGTTCTTAAACAATCTAATTACTGGTGATGTTGGACAATGATTATTAATAACCATTCCAACTGAGATCTTAAGGCTGAAAAAGACTTTTTACCTTGTAAAAAAAATTAATAATGTTAAGCTTCTATTTAGTAATGAAAAGATAATGCATTAAGATAAATAATATGAAAATTCTTAAGGTGTAATTTACAGAATCCTGCTGTTTAAGAAGGTTCAGTGATTCCAAATTTGAATTCTTAAGTTTTAGTCATACAATTCTACAGCTATCTGAAACTCTTCCTTAAAACCTAGTTTCTGTCTTAAATTTGATATTCTGCTTCAGAGATGATAGCTTCCCATCTGGATTATTCCCTCCAAAGTGGAGTGACAAAAGGAGCCATCCCAGGTTTCTGAGGGAGCTATGTAATGAAAGCAATTTTTTTTAAAAATAGTATAGAAAGATTTAGGGTCAATAATGCTTACTGTTTCAGTTTTACTAAGAGCTTTTGGTTTTTTTCCATGATAAATGAACATTATTTCTTTAAATATTGTGTCATTTTCTGTCATTAACTTTTAAACATTTTGGTAACAACCAGAATCTCAGGATTTCTGATTTGGAAGATGTTAGTTCCTATTTAGTCGAACTCATATCTGAAATAGAATTACTTCTATTGCATACTTGATGAATGGTGAGCCAGTCTTTGCTTTTATCCTCCAATGACAGGGAACCAATTACCTAGAAAGGCAGCCCATTCTCCTTTTGGAGAGCCCTAATTTTAGGAGTTTCTTTTTTTCCCCTGGACATCTAACTTGAATTCACTTCTTTATAACTTCAATGCACTGATTCTAGTTTGACCTTCTGAGACCAAACAGAACAAGTGTAGTGCCACTTAACACATATGATGCCACATCTGACACAAAGGACCACATAATACCCCTATAAGTACTAGAATACTACCATCATGTTCCCCTAAGTCTTCTCTTTTCTGGGCTAAATATTGAGAGATTTTTTAAAAAATTAGTTTGCTTTGTTTTACCAAAATGGCATGAGTTGAGGCTAAATGGAGAGAAGCTGTCCTCAGTAAAATATTTTATACACTTCATTTCTTTTTCAAATAGAGGATGTTGATTATAATTTAAATTATGTTTCTAAGTCAATATTATGAGCACTACTCTATGGTAACACAATTCTACATGTGCTTTCATCTCTTTTGAGAATAGGCCTAGTAGTGGTATAGTTGGATCAAAGGGAATATATTGTTTAGTGACTCTCTCTTTCTCTCTCTCTCTCTCTCTCTCTGTCTCTCTGTCTCTCTCTGTCTCTCTCTCTCCCCCTCTCCCTCTCCCTGTCACTCTCCCTCTCTTTTTCAAGAGAAGAGAGAAGAGAAAGAGAAAGAGAGAGGAAGAAAGATTCCAAATAGTTTTCCAGAACAATTATACCCAGTCAAGAGTCTGACAACAGTGACTCATTGTCCCTATTTTCCAACAACCCTTCCAACTGTTGTCATTTTTTATCATCTTTGCCAATCTTCTGAGTGTGAGTTTGGACCTCAGAATTGCTTTGATTTTACTTCTCTATTAGCTATTTGAAGCATTTTTAAATGTCCATAGCTCCTGTGAGTTTTCTTCCCTTGAGAACTGTCTGTTCATATCCTTAGACAATTTATCATTTGGTAAATGGATCTTATTCTTCTAAATTTGATCCTGCTCCTTGATGTCAGACTATAAGATATCTCTTCTTTAACAAGGAGGCAGTTGTTGCAAGGAGTTGGCATCAGGAAAATCAGAGTTTAAATCTTGCCTCAGATACTTACAAGCTGTGAAACCGAGTCAGCCATTTGAATTCTCTTAGCCTCGGTTTATTCCACTGTAAAATGAGGATTAAAATAGTATTTGCCTAACTGGGATGTGGTGAGGATCACCTGAGCTAACATATATAAAGAACTTTGCAAACCTTAAAGCATTGTATAAAGTCTAGATATCATTTTTATTTTGCTATCATATTTTGCCTGTGTAATAACCCCTCTGGGGCCACTTCTGTATTCTTGTTTGCTTGAGAGAGGGGAACTTGGTCCTCAGAGGGTAGTTGTCTGTGCTTCCCTCAAGATTCTAGGGTCACTGAAGGTTTGGAGATGGTTATTTAGTACTGCTGCTCATGAAATCCCATCTAACATGTTCCATATTGATTGATACTAAGCCAGCCAGAGTTAATTAGCATTCACTTAGAAGTGTTTATTAATCAGAATAAAAATAACTATTAGACTCCCCCCACTCCCCCTAATCTGGGGCATATTCCCCTACAAGAACATCAAGAGTCCTGACTCTTGAAAGTGCTTCCAAAGCTCAACTGCCCCATACTGAATACTTCTCCACTAAAATCTCAGATTCTTGGTAATTCTTATATAATGTACAGTTCTTCACACATCCAAAGAGTCAGAGGCTTTAGTGGATATTATGGGGCATTGTGGTCTCCCAGATATCTGATCTCTGAATAATCAGATTATTGTTAAGCATTTATAATCCTTATGACATTATGACATCTAAACAGCAAAATACATTGATAGTTCAAAAATGTATTATGCGATAATCTGACGCTGTTCATGTCTTTCTTAGATCATACAAAAATTCTCCAATATAATTTCTTCTCCACTCCTACCCCCTCCTCATATTAATAATAATAGCTTACATTTGGATAATTTTTAAGTTCTGAAAATCAACTTGTAGACATGATGTATTTGAGTCTCACAATGAAATTCTGTGTCAGTTACTGAAGCATTGTATTGACAATTGTGGTCAAACCATTCACTTTGTCCTTGGCCATACATTTTCCAACTCTACTGGCCAGAACTCAGAACTTCCTTTAGCCACTTATATCCCACTCTTCCTCCTTCCAAATCTATCAAGAAGCATTTATTAAGTATCTATTGTTGCTAAGCACTGTGGTAGACTTGGGGATGCCAATACAAAAAATAATACAGCCTGTACACACAAGGGGAAGTCTTCTATATAGAACAATACAAATATATACAGAATAATATAAAGCAGCAGCCCTGAAGTCAGGAGGACCTGAGTTCATATCTGACCTCAGACACTTACTATGCATCTACTAGCTATGTGACCCTGGGCAAGTCACTTAACCCTCACTGCCTCATTTCCTCATCTGTAAAATGAGCTGGAGAGGGAAATGGCAAACCACTCTAGGATCTTTGTTAAGAAGACTCTAAATGGGATCACAAAGAATCAGCACATAACTCAACATCAAAGCAACAATTAAAAGGTAGTTCATTAAAAAATAGTGTGAAGGGAGAGCACTAACAGTTGTGGGGGACACCAGGAAATCAGGAAAATGACTGATCGTGACTGAAAATCAATTTTGCAATCTTGTGAATTATCTTGGTAATGAGTTGATATTCAGATGATCACATAATCCATGTATTTCCTGAGATGAAATATCCTTAAATCAACTTTCTTCCATCTTACTTGATTATTGGTGGAGGAGGGGGAAGGCAAAAAACAAATAAAAAAAGAAATAAAACGATCTCTTACATTTCTGTAATAGGGACATGGCACAAATTAACAATGACAAATTCTGCCTTTTCTACCTCTTTTCCTTAGTTAGTTGTGCCTAAGCTAGTTATCTAAACCCTGATTGTCCTTAACGACCAGTGTTAAAAGTGCAAAGCTGTCTTCAATAACTGATTGCTTTCCACAGAAAGAAATCTAAAGTACAACATTAATTTCCATTGTTGCCGTCCTGCTTAGTTGTTCTTGGGGACTTCTCATCTGTAATTCATTAAGTCACATTCTGTGGTGTAATGTTGCAAGTTTAGAAACAGTTGAAGAAATTGATTCTATTTGTAGTTTCTGTTCAATAGACCTTTGATCTGAAATGTTCAACTGTGCCAGGCTGTTCCACTTGAGCCATTTTTTAACCATTGTTAGCATTGTAATAGTCTTGTTATCAGGTTGTATGAATTAATTCCATCTTATTAGGAGACGGAACTTATCACAATACCAAAAATCCAAGCCAGCCCAATAGCTGTCTAATGTTACTTTGCCAGTTGAGTCTGACAATCATACACACCAAGTTTATAATTTTGGTCTTGTGCAAAGTTGTCTTCCTTTCACAATTACATTATAATAGTAATTCATTTTTCTTTACCCAGGACACCTTGCCCAAAGGGTTTCTGGGAGCCTAACAAAGTCTAACGGAAAAATGCAACAATTAAGCAGGTCACTGTGCCCAGTTACATTCTTGGACAGGGAGTGGAAAGAGAAAACACACACAGCAGACCCCACTGAACATTAAAGAAATAACCACCCACAAACAGAAACAGAAACCACCCATGTGCTCTGAGAAGAACCACCAACAAATATAGGAAGAAACACAAAAGTTGCCAGCCCTGGGCCAGACAATCTAGGGACTCCAGTGTCTGTATGGGGAAGAGGAGATGAAGAGGGAAGGGCAGTTTAATACATTGACCCCACAAGTGGACCACCCACTCTCTAAGTATTTTAAGATACAGGATCCTGGGATGTATCTATATCTATTTTGTATTCGTTTTGCTTTTCTTTTTAAAGACTGGCGTGTATGATTATCACTGAATCAATTGGCAAGTAACATAAGACAGCTATTGGGCCAGCTTGACTTAAACTTTTCCTAGGGGAGAAGACCTCTAAGTTGCTCATTAAAGGAAAGGAAGACCTTTGAGAGATGGAGATCAGGGGAGAGTTTATTCTTAGGATTGTAGTTAGTAGGACCAAAGACTTGGAAATAGTTTGTATCTGTCTGGGAAAGGAGAATGCTGTTTGACTGAGACTTGTAAATGTGAAGAGTCACAACCTGGAAAAAAAAATGAATAAATAGATAAATTTCCATTGCCAAGTTGTAGAAAGCCTGTAGTGCTAGGTTCAGCAACTTAAACTTTGCTAGGGATTAAGGAGTGACTAAAGGATTTTGAATATAGGAGTGACTTTTTCCCAGGTTCTGAAATGACCACTGCTCTTACTGTGCTATGTCCTGGAGGAACTTTGGAGTCCTGGGGCTGAGTTGTCCAGATTAGTGAAATCCCACTATATCTAGTCAGTTCCCTATTGACCATAGACTGAATCATGGCTACAAAGAGACCTTAAGAGTCATTTATTCCAATTTTCCTTATTTTATAGATGTAAAAACTGAGGCACAGATACAAATGACTTGCCTGAGGTTGCACAAATATTATGCAGTAGGATCAGGGTTTAGATCCAGTTTCTCTCTAAATCTATACTCTTTCCACTATTCTATGATGTATCCCAAATATTCTTTTTATGCCAATGGCATAAAACTTATAATGTATGTTTTACAGGTAAGGAAATTGAGCCTGAGAGAGAATTCATGATTCGAATTGTTACTTGTGTAATTGAAAATTACATGGCTAGCAAAAAAAGAAAATGGAGGAGGGGAAGGTTACAGTGAAGTGGCACTGGCCTGGAGTCAGGAAGACTGAGTTCAAATCTGATCTGGGATGTTTAGTAGCTGTGTGACCCTGGCCCACTAAACCTTGTTTGCCTCAGTTTCCTCATCTTTAAAATGAGATGGAGAAGGAAATGGCAAACCACTCCAGTACTTTTGCTAAGAAAACCCTAAATGGGCTCACAAAGAGTTGGACACAACTGAACAACTACAAAATAAGCCCAATATATGACTTGATAAATCTTCTGACTTGTACTGTCCTATTCTGGATGTAAAAGGTGTTGCAAATTTAGTAAAAAAAATAAATAAATAAAAGTTGGGTTCTGACTGAACAAAGTTGGTTGATAGTAAAACAAATGAGCAAAAACCAATTTTGCCAAATTAGACTTTTCCGAAAAGATCATTTTATGCCTGCACAATACCCTATGCAACATTGTAACCATCATTGTACCCTTAATGTATGTCCTCTTTCCTCAATAATTTTAAGGTTCTTAAAGCAAGGCATAAAGACATGTACTTCTCCACCATCTTTGTGCTGTCCATATCTTCTTTGACTTTCTATAGCCTACTCATGATTAAATGGCCATTTATTTCATTATTCATTTTTCTGACTATCCTAGGTAGATGTGATTAATTCCTCCCTCCTCTGATCTTATTGCCATATATTGTCTAATTCATTCATTTGACACTTATTTTTATTGCCTGGGTAAGAGTCATCTTTTTTCTCTTCAATTAGATTGTGCTTCATAAAGGCAGAGACCCCTTCTTATATCTATCTCTTTCCCTAAAGAACTGAACTTGGGCTCTAATAGGTAGATGGAAATGGCAAAAAGAAAAAAAAATTAAACTTGGTGTCATGAAAAATTTCCTAATAATTAGAGTTCATAAAAATGGAAAGGGTTGCCTCAGGTGACTATCAAGCAAAGGCTTGATGTACACTTGTAAGGTATAGTTGATTCAAAAGGGAATTATTCCTTAGTTGTAGGCTAGACTATAAAGTGACAAAAGTGCCCTTCCAAAGCTAAATTTTGTGATACATATTTCAGAGATCCCTTCAAGGTCTGTCTATGCAGTACAAGGGGGTAAGCATAGTAAGGATTTAGTTAATATTTATTATACAGTTTGTATATATTGTTGGTCACTAAGGTTCTCCAAGTTCTACCATTCTCTGCTCCCTTGACACTTCTTTTGTATTTTCTCTCACTCTCCACATCTCTTTTTCAATCTCAGCCTAGCTCTAGGCACATAGGGGCTTAAGTGCTTGTGGATTAGATTATCCCTTTAATTTAATTTAATCCCTCCTATTTTCTGTTTCTCCTATGGTTTTTTCCATAATAAATTTTGAGAATCCTATCTCATTCCTTGTTCACTTTCTTTGCTTCTCTACCCCATTGTGCCCAGGGAACCTGAAGGTGGAACTGAATTCATTGTTAGTCATTCGCTTTTCAAATAAAATGAAATGAAATGGTTTATTTTTCATTTGTTGTGCACTCTTCAATAAGGAAAAATGAGCTGTTTCATTACGTATCATTTGTCACTTATTTGTTTAGGGTAACTGGCTGACATGGCTTGTTTACTTTTTGAAAAATGAATATGAAGTAGCTACTTTCAGAGACCCACACTGGCATCCAGAATACAGTACTATCCATTGAAACTATTTACTCTCCAGTCAACAATGATACATTGTTTTACTGTGAATTTGATCACAAAGGTAAAAAATGCCATTTTTTACATGAAAGATTACGTATCAGTGAGAACTTTGCTTTATATTTAAAAGTTTAATTGATTCCTTTTATAAAAATTGAAATTATTTCTAAGAAAAAATAATTTCCTCTCTAGATTAAACTCTCCCTTTTAGCAAAGGAAAACAATTTGGCAAAAATAACTTCAACGTGACTACTTAGCATTCTCCCTTATTAGTCAGTTCCCAGTATCTTAGAGTTCTCCTTTTTAAAAGTGCTTTCCCCATTTGTATTGAGGTAATCATTGTGTGTGTTACTCTTTTGGTTCTACTAATTTCATTCTGTATCAATTCACAGAAATCTTCCATTTTGGGGGGGCAGTTCTCACATTTCTTACTGTGTAATAATCAAATATATTCACATAATATACGTTTTGTCTTTCTTTTTCCTACTATTTCTTAATTGATGGACACGCCGTTTCTTCTTTGTTGCTATCACAGAATTCTGTTAAAAATCTTTTAGTGTATTTTGGATCTTTTTTTTTTTTTGCTTTCTAGAGATATGTGGAGATTTTCAATCTGTCCAATCTGCAAGAAAAAACACTGAGGCAGAGCTCTGAGCTAATGGCAATTTATTAAAGAGTCCATTCCTCAAGATCTGAAACTTCCTTTTTCTCCAGGGCCTTAGTTTTATAGCGCTTGATACAGATGATGCAGACTAAAAATACAGTCTCATTGGTTGATAGACTTTGTCCTTGACCCTCCAGGAGAGTCTACACAAAATACAGAATTGCATTGGCTGCCAAACAGGCTAGTGAGCAGATTTTAATAGAGCTATCCTGACTTTCCAGAAGGTCCTACTGAAGTCAACGAACAGGTTAATGAGGTTTGGCTGATGAGCAAATATCAAAATATCAATATGGGCTGACAGGCTTGTAGAATGGCAGGCTGCACTCAGGCAACCAGGATCAGTCATCAACCAAATACTCATAGGTCATCTCCTTGTGTTGAGGAATGACAAGAATTGGAAAGACTCCAACAATAGCTGAGGGGCTTTTTATGTTATTGAGTCACCTCGCCCACTCTGGGATTGGTCATCATGACAAGAAAAAACAAGAGTGGAAGTCCTCTAGTTAGCTTCCTATGATTAAGCAAATGAATTTGCAATGTACGGTTCCCAACTCTGAGACCTGCTGTTAGAACGTATAATCACCACCTCTATGAAATCATATCCAATTCATTAATACCAATTAGAATAAAATAGGGGTATGATAAATCATCTATGACAATAATATGCTTTCCAGTGAGATTGATTGGTCAGAAGGTATGGACAATATATCACTTTTCTTACAAAATCCCTAGTGATTATCCAAAATATACAGCAGTGTACCAGTGAGCCTGTCTTTTCACAGCTCCTTCAACACTGATTTTTCTCCCTTTCAGGGCGTTGAGTGGGAAGGGGAGTATTATATTTGTCAATTGATAGGATGTGAAGTAAAACCTGAGATTTGTTTCATTTTCATTTATCCTATCACTAGTGATTTGGAACATGTTTTTGAATGATCATTTCCAGTTCATTATTCTTATTTTGAAAATTGTAAAGTCCTTTGATTATTTACTTATTGGAAGTATGGCTCTTTGAATTACATATTTGTATCAATTCCCTCAGTAAACTTATGTTCTTAGTTTTTCCGAACACTAGGCTATTTTTTTTATCATTATTGTGTAATTACGTCTGTTTCATATTTGTCTGGTCTGCTGATCTTCATTCTCTTTTTAAATTAATATTACATAGTTTTGATTACTACTACTTTGCAATACAATTTGAGATTTGACTATGCTTTTAAAATGAGGTTTTGAAGCTACTTTGTCCCTTTTTATACTTTTTTAAAATATTTTCCTTGGGATTCTAGACCTTTCTGTTCCTCCAAATAGCTTTATTTATTTATTTTTTTTTGTCTAATCCTGTAAAGTATTTCTTATTCAGTTTGGCATAACATTTGCTTTGTAAATTAATTTAGGAAGTATCACCATTTTTATTACACTATTATGACTTACTCATAAGAAGTAAATCCAATTGTTTCCTACTATTTCAATATAGATTGTTTTATAGTTGTAGTCATATAAAGCAGGAGTATGTGAGTATTTAATTCCAAGATATTTAAGTCCCACAATGAATTTTGTATTTTTTAATGAAATTTCTCATATTATTATTTCTTCCTTCTTTTTGTGAGTTCTCAATAAAAATACTCAATTTTATAGATTTATTTTTTTATCCTGCAAATTTGTTGAAGTTGTTAGTCATCCCAATTAATTTCTTCTCTGATTTTTAAGTACCCTATCAAGCCATCTACAAATTGGGGTGCCAATGTTCTGTGTCTTATTTTGTTCTCTGGTTTTATTGTACTAGTTACTGTTTCTAAAAGTATGTTGAATAATGGTGCTAAAAAGACCATCCTTACTTTACCCTTGCTCATACTCTAGTCATTTCTAGTGTTTTTCCATTGCAAATAGTACTAACTTTTGGTTTTGATTGCATTAAAGGAGGGCCCTTGAATGACTATTCTTTTTAGAGGTTTTTTAACTTAGATAAGTTGATACATTTTATCAAAGGATTTTTCTACATCTGTTGAAAGAATGTAATTATTGTTAATAGGTCCAAAGCTTTTCCTTCATTTTTTAAATGTCGAGTCATGAAAGATAATTCCATTGACATTGATCACCACTCTCTGAAACTTGGTTTCCTAAGTTCATCCATTTATGAATAAACATAACATTTAGATCAGAGACCACACCAGGAACACAGTAGGATGTGACTCTTCACTAACACCAACCAAGAGTAAAAAAAAGTAGATGGAGTCTTAGAAAAAAAACCCAAAAAACACCACCACCTTTTTTGCTGGGTACCAGCTTATCTCTTTTTACTCAAACTAGGTTCTCTAGTGGATTTCCCTTTCTCTTCATGCATTAAAAACTGAGCAGGTACAGATGCTTCATTTAGTTACTGCTGAACTAAAGGAAATTAAAGGTAACTGTAGACTTAAGCTGCCAAGGCATCTCATAAGTACAGGTTGAAGTAATTATTTTTATATGTTTAGCACAATAGAATGCTATAGTAGATCAACAGGTGAGCTTAGAATCACTGAGACCTTGGTTCAGAATTCATTTCTGACATAAACTGAGTGATAGGGGAATTGAGGGGAGGGAACATGGTATAGGGGAGAAAGTACTGGATTGTTAGATGATGTCAGTTCAAGTTCTTTCTTCCCCTGTGTCCTGGGGAAAATAATTTATTCACTGTAGACCTCAGTTTTCCCCTTTATAGAATGATAGAGCTGGACTAGTTGACCTCTAAGATCACTTACAGTTCAAAATATAGGATGCTATGATTCATATGCAAGTCATTGAACTCAGGTAACTCCCTAAGAATTACTTTAGGTTCAATATTTATGGAGTTTGAGGCTCTGTCCCACTAATGAAATTACAGATCCTTCCTTCATTCTCCTTAAAGCAGTTGTGCGTGTCCAGAGTCATATTAAAATATAACTGGAAAATGTTTAATAAAATAAATGAATAATACAATAAAACATAGATAATATTAATATATGGTTTTCTAAGTCAATATGCAGTCCACAAGGATCCTTATATATGGTTCAGTGGCTACAGTTTCTATTTGATTTTTACACTATTGCTGTAAAGCACTAGATTTCCCTGCTACTACCACAGGGGAATGTATGTATATATGTGTGTGTGCACATGTATGTGTGTATACACACACATTTTTATATACATGTACAAAGAGTTCTGGGCCTGGAGTCAGGGAGACTCATCTTCCTGAGTTCAAATTTGGACTCAGACACTTATTATGTGATCGCTGGGCAAGTCACTTAAGCCTATTTGCCTAATTTGTAAAATGAGCTGGAAAAGGAATGGCAAACCATTACCAAGAAAATCCCAAATGGGATCACCCAGCGTCAGAGATAACTGAAATGACTGAACAACCGCAATCCTACCCCTGCTTTGTTCACTGGTCCCTCCTCTAGACCAAGACTTTTTAAACTTTTTCTGCTGGAGATCCCTTCAGTACTTCTTAAACTGTAGGGTGGAGACCCTCCATAGGGTCTCATAGTGTAAGAAGCACTGTGAAACCTTGACCCTTGGTAGTTACAGTTCTCGTAGTTATTAAAGTTTACTTCTGTTATCTAATAATGCATTAAAGCCCAATGCTATCTTTTAGAGTTTTCTCCCTTCAGAATAATTATCAAGTTTTTATTTTCATATTCATTTTTATTATTAGTGAGTTTTCATACTTACAATTTATTGAGTGAGAGGAAAAGGTTGTTTGTTACTATTTCCCTCCTATGCTCTCCACTTTTTCTCTGTCTAGTCTATGACATAGACTCTGTTCCCAGACTATTTCTTTCTTGATTAAATCTAATGGATATTTTCTTTCCAGCTCTGCCTGTTCCTTTTCTATTAGTGGAATGTGTGTGTCCTGCTCCTCCCTTCATTTTTTTTTCCTCTCCACATGTGTGTACTTTAGTAATGCTTAGCCCTTTACCCTGTTCCCCTTATCCCCAGATAATTCTCCACCTAGCCCACTAAAGATGACCTCTTTTTCTTTGCCTGAAAATCTCCTTTAGATCTCCTAGAATAGTATTCCTAATCAGGAATTCATGATGCAGATTTGCATGTTAAAAGTTAACCCCAGTTGGTTCTAAACTTTACCTTTGAAATACTTAAAGCATGACATAACTGAGGTACCTTAGGTCCCAAGCCTCAGGGGCATCATTGCTGATTTCACTGTCTCCTTTTGGAAGGGGGATCTGTTTTTTCCCTAGAGCCTAATAAAGCTTGAGTCTTAGAAGAGGAACCCATACAGTAGGTATAGTAAATATAAGGGTAGATTTAACATATATTTTAGGGGCTTGTTTTAAGTGAATTGGAAAAGACCTGGGAGTCCAGTACTTAAAGTATTAATGCAGCCTCTTATCCACATCTTTTAATCACTAGATTTCAATTTCTTCATTTGCAAATTGCAGATAACAATACCTGCTCCCATCTACCTCACCAGAAAGCTAGGAGGATTAATTAAATATTCTTTAAAGCCTCTCAGATTTAAAGTGGCCTATGTAAAAGGTATTATTCCTAAGAAGGAATAAAGCTATGTGTGTTTTCCATGTGCAATTGATACTTTCAGATTTTTTTCTTCCTTCTTTCAAGTGCCAATTTGGTGGCTTTTGATTCATAGCCTGAGACCTTTCAGGGTTTTAAGTGGTTGCCCTTAGAGAGTTGAGTATTTTCCAGTGTAGTCCTAGATAATGGAAACTACATTTGAATGCTGTTTTTTTTTTTTCTCCTCAGGAATAGGGTCATAGATTTTTAGAGGTGGAAGGGGATCTTTGAGTTATCCAGTCCAACCCCCTAATTTTACAGATAGGAAACCGAGGATCATAGCTATGAAGGGACTTCCTCAAGGTCACCAAATTATTAAGTAGCAAAGTTGAGATTCCAAAGCTGGACCTCTGTCTCCAGAGCCAGTGCTCTTTCCATGGCCCATGATAAATTAATATTGATGTCAGAAATTGATTACAATATTAGTAGAAAACAGCTCACTAAGATATAAGAAAAGGTGGTATAAACTCTCCATTAGTGCTCTCAGCTCAAATGTAACTTCCTCTATTGAAGCTTTCCATGGTTGCCTCGAGCCCTCATCATCTCTCCCAAACATTCATTGATTTCTTTCTACTCCAAACTAGAGTAACTGTATTTTCAGGACCATTTAATTTAGTCCTTCATTTTATTTGGTTGCCTATTGTTTGATAATTGTTTAATGTGTGTTGATCTTTTCCCCCAATTAGATAACAAACTCCCTGAGAGGTAAGATTTTCCTTTTTGTCTCCATTGGTATGTAGCACAGTTGTGGAGCATGTAATTGACACTCTCAAACTGTTCATTGATTAATTTCCTGTATCCTTTTGCTCTTGAAGGCCTCTGGCTGCTGAGGATGACAGGATACCTTCAAACAGAAGAAGAGGGGAAACAGGACTTGAACTGATAGTATTTATGTAGGATTTGGGGCTGGAGGGATTAAGCAAGGGGAGATGAATCTTCTAAAAACTTGTCTAAAAGGCAATGAGTTAGTGAGGATGAGATTGAAAAAAATACTGAATGTTGTGAAAAGTTACATTGATTCAGATACATGTGAAATGAGAACTTCATTGCCATTTTGTTAAAAAAAAAAAAACAAAAGAACTGTGAATTTGATAAGCCATCAAATATTGACCAAGATGTAGCTGAGAACTACTTAACCAGGTTCTCTAGATAGAGACATCAGAGAATTATGAATTCCAATCAAGAGAATACCTAAAATTCATTTCAAAGGAAAGAGATGAATGTGGTTCCATGAAGCCATGGGGAGTCACTTTGGAAATTTCTTTTGTTACTCTTATCAATTTTGATCCATAGTGAGACTGACCAGGCAGTCCTGGTCATCTGGCTTATGAACTAAACTAAAGAGATATCTTGGTGTAGAGGACTAAAAAGAACTTTCTCCAAGCCCAAAGACATTCTAACAAATTTTTATTTGTCAAAAGTAAAAGTTGGCAAGTATGTTTTAGCCGTTCCTAAGTTTTTCATATTTGCAGGATCTTTGAATACCTATGGAGAACAGGAGAAGTGTCACAGCAATAGAAAAGGGTAGAGGTCCCAGGGAAAGTGTAAAGTCTGCAAACTGCAATCCAATGAGCTTGACTTTAATTCCAGACAATATTCTAGAATGTATTCTAGAAGAGCTTGTTAATAAACATTCAGAAAAGGAACCAGTAACAAAGAACTAGCATGGCTAATCATCTAGAAAAGGACAGACCAGACTAACTTCATTTCTTTTTCTTTTTTAAAAGATCATCAAGCTAATAAATCAGGTCATCTATTTTACAAACTTACTTTATATTTAGCCAAACACTTTACAAAATTTCTCATAGTATTATTGTGGGCAAGATAGATAAGCAATAGGGAGAAACAAGATTTGCAAATTGTTGAATGACCAAATCCAGGTAACAGCTGTTAGGATTTTCAGCGTCAAATTGGAAGACAGTTTATGGTGGAATTTACTAGACATCAGTGCCTGTCTTAGACTATTTAACAATTTTTATCAATAATTTTAAAATATTTTTATACAGTGCTTTATACATAGAAGACAGTTAATAAAATCTTGTTGGATAAGGACCTAACTGATGTTTATAAATATGCAGATTATATAAAACTAGTTTAACTAAATCAAGTTTTAAAAGCATCTTGACTGAATAAAATACTAGACTGAAACTTAAAAGGAATAAATGTGAAATCTAATACTTATCTGGCCCATATAGGCTCTGTACTCATTCTCTCAAACCTAAATCCTTGAGCAGTCAGGTCCCTTGAAGCTGGCTAATATATCCTCTGGGGAAGAGAAGGAGGAGGACATTCCATTGGTTGAGTGAGTTTCTATGCTGTTAGTTTTCCATATTCATATATATACATATACACATATATATGTATACATACATGTATACATAGGAAAAATCATAGATCCATCTTCCCTTCCTCCCCTCTCAAATGCACTATGTAACTAGGTTTGCCAGTACCTTCCTTATAAACTGGTATTCATGCTTTTCAAATATAAAATTTAGTCAACATTTCAGCTAGACACTGAATGTATTTGCTTTCTACTTTACCATTTTCACTTGATGAATGCCTTTAACAAGTTTTTGTGTTATTCGTTGAGTGCTAATTGTTGTAAACCAAGCCCACATTCTATCTAATCCCACTGAAGCTTGTTAAAATTAGAGATGTGCCAAATTATTCTGGATCAGGTTGAAAAGTAAGTGAACCATTGTCTCCACTGGTTCTGGAAGAACACAGAAAGCTGACAGTTGCTCTCATGGTTTGTTTTTTAGCAAACCCATTAGACCAGCTCTTCACCATCTTTAAATTTACCCTAAAGTTCTTTATACTTTCTTTTCAAATACATTCTTTTAAAGTAAACATGTATCCATAAAAATTTTACTGAAATCTATGGCTTCATTGTTATAGATACTGACAAAATAAAAGTTTCTTCCTTTTTTCACCTTTTATGATCAATGATAGCATGGGTAACAAGAGAGTTTTTGAGTCAGCCATCTGGGTTCATATTTTGCTTCTGAAATAAGTTAGCTGGGTGACCAGGGTCTAATCACTTAATCTCTAAATTTCCCAGGCAGATCTCTAAATCAATAAGTTATAGTTTTCTATTTACATTGGTGAAGGGAGTTTCTATATTCCTAAAACCTATGAAATCAGAGATTGACCAGTAAATATGAAGAAAAAGAAGAATACAGGAGATTACTGGTATGGGTTGTGAATCCAATTGCAAATTCAAGAATTAATTGATACATATGTATTCTGTTTGGCTATATAGCATGAGATGTTTTCTTTGTTCACAAAAGAATGACTTTTCCATTACCTCAATAATGACAGGAAAATCAACTGTTCCAACTAACTTTATCTTTAAAAAAACCCTTACTTCTTTCAGCACATGCTTATCTACCAATTTCTTCTATTCAAGTTTTAAAAATACAACTTTATTTTTGCTTTTAAAACCTCGAGATCCTTTGAAGTTTTGAATTTGAAGCCTTTTTCCCCAACTGAAAGAAGGCAAGTAATATTATTTTAAGAAGTGCTGGAGGTAGAGTCTCTTGTAAGGTTATCTGCTTTTTTCTTTTCTGATCTTACAAGTACAAAGGCAGATTGCTGGCAGTGGGGAGGAGTATGAAACATATGTATTTATGTATAACATTCATGAAGCGCCTAGTATGTGTGCACAGCACTGCAGTGGTTGCCTGGAAATGCAGTAATACTCTACTGGTGGAAAAGAGCAAAAGATTCAAAACATCTAGCATCACATTCCTAAATAATAACTGAATTTCTATTCCTTTCAGTCTTTTCTATCCCTGATATTGGGGAGAGGCTGGATTTGGAGTCAGAAAGATGCAAGTTCAAATCCTACTTCAGGTACTTACAAGTTTCATGATGTGAGGCAGATAATACAAAGTACTCCATGTACTGTCACTCCACAAATGTTAAGGGTGATGATGATGATGATGATGCTACCTTGTTTAGCCCCTTGTAAACTTCTATTCTATTTGAATTTTACAATTTTGTCTCTTTGACTTCTTTTCTTAACATATTTTAATGTATTTTATTTATCTTGGAAAATAGAAACATAAACTTAAAGTATTTTGCCAAAAATAAGGTAACTTAGTTGTACCCAACTGGAGGCACTAAATGGACTTCCCATTTATAATCTTGACCTCTTGACCTCTCTTGACTATCCTCTGGGAAAAGGTGATAGACATATACTTAAACACACAGCTTTCCTGACTATAGGGAAGGCAGGGATTTAGAGGGAGTGGATGTATATGGCAAGGAAAAACTAAAAAAAAAAATTGATACAAATTTTTTTCAAAATATGTAGCTTCTGAATTTGATATTAAAGTTCCCTTCCAAAAGAAAATTATTGCAAATCTCTAGATAGCTCAGGAGAGTTATCAGAATAGTGCAGCATCCTTACATCCAAAATAACTTAGGTTCTTTACGGAGACAGCACAGAAAAGAATGAGAAATAGCATGACATTATTTCCTTTGATACTCCTTATAATTAGTACTAGATTACAATATTAGATATTCCAGTAGCTAGTAGATCTAGAATTTGAATCTTCTCTACCTATTCAGAGCATATACCTTCAATCTAGTATCATACATCTTTTTTTTTTTTTTTGCATACTCACTTTAAATTATTCTGTTATATGAGAGCAGAGAGACCTAGAGGTGTGGAGCTATGGTCTGTGATTATACCCTGTTATAAATTCACAAAGATTTATTAAATGAAAAATGTGGGTCAGATAATTTGCAGAAGACCCCAAAACAAACAGAAAATAAGATTTCCCTGCTCTCAAGGAATTTACAATACTTCGGGGAAGTCAACATATATACATTTAAGGATTTACAGAATACATACAACATAAGTACTCAGGGGTTTAGGTAGTAAGGACTGTAGCAGATGGAGGAGAGTTCAGGAAAGACTTCATGTAGAAGACAATACTTGAGCTGAGTCTTGAAGGAAGTAAAGGAATCCATGAGAGGAGAGAGCACTTCAGGCATGGAGGACAGCCAATGAGAGACCACAGGAGATGGAGTGCTTTTCATGAGAAATAACAGGAAGGCCAGATTGCTTAGACTGTAGAGTTTGGGAAGTATTTTTGATACCAGAGACACAAGGTTCAAATCCCAGCTCTGTTACTTACTCTCTGTGTGACCTTAGTTAAACTATCTAACTTCCATGGAGCTGTTTCCTCATAAGTAAAATGAGAGGGTTGAACTAGATAACCTTTAGGGTTGTTTCTACCTCAAAATCTGATTCCTTTATAGTATTAATTTAATCCTATCTGTAGATTCTAGCTATATTGTTTGGGGTTTCACTCTGGAGCTTAGAGATTGGGCCACAATAGGACCCTACCCAAACTCCACTTAATGGCTGTATTTTGGGCCCTCCTTAACTCTTTCTCTTTTGACCACCAACCCTGAGGGTCTTCCCCTCCCTGTTTGAATTTGTTTTTCATGAAAGGAGTCATCCCTTGATTCACTTCTTAAAGAGGACTATTCATTGAATGGATGTTACCTCACTCAAGGTAAGAATCTGAAAAGACCTTAGCCTAAAATAGCTGGGGTCTTCCATTGCATCCTGGGCCATCCTCAGTCGTCCTGATGAATGTCTGACCACTGGACCCAGACGGCTCAGGAGGAGAAAGTGAGGCTGGTGACCTCACACAGCCCTCCCTCCCTCAAATCAAAGTCAACTGCAAGTCATGTCATCATCTCCCTGACATCTTGTTGCTCTTTGAAAACAAAGGACAAACACAGGAACAATTTGGGGGAAGTCATTTTGCTTCCCTGGGGCCACCTTTTTACCATCTTGAAAAATGATGGTAATGGACCATATTAACTGCAAGGCCCAACTTTTACTTTCAGCATCACGACTTGCGTCTTTCGTTACCTTTCCTGATCGACTTTGTCCTTCCCAAGGAGCATTAGAGGAAACAAGCCAGCCACATTCTTTCTCATTTCCCTTTGTGCTGCCCCCTCCTGGTCCACCCTTGTCATTGCACTATAGTCACTTTTTTTTCCTATAGAGCAGTGTTAAAAGAAAGTCAGTTCTTGTGTGGGAGCAAATCATTTTGTAGTATTGATTTTAAATTTGTCATTGTTTTCCATGAAAGCTAAACAGAGAGGATGAATTGCCACTCACCCCATAAAGCTGATGACTTTCTATGCCCAAATGATTTGACAATTTGCTTTTTTTCACCCCCAAGGAAAGTACATGCCAACATTTTTCAAGGGAAAAGCATTCAATCCATGTCTAAAATTGGTCAAACTTCACCCTGCAGCAAACTTGCAAATTTTTGCAAGGACTTGTGAAACTTCGCAATGCAAAAGATCAATAGTTTCACACTGCTCCACTCTCACAGCTTTCTTGAATGCACAATATCCATTTAATTTGAAGTTGTCAGGCTGAGAGCAAGGAAATGTAAAACTCATAAAGGGGGCTACCTCGTGTTTACAAAGGACATATGCAAGAATTGGTGGTAACTCATTCATTTTTAGCATCAAGTGAAATAAATCAAATACCCTGAGATCAGGTATCTCAGGATCAGTTATCAGTAAGAAAAAAAATGAGAATTATTTTTTACTATATCTTTGTAAGTCATGTTTTCACATCATGATAGACATTAATATTTTTTCCTGATCATATATTTTTGCTCCCTAGCTACTGATATTTGATATTCTATATTGCAAGTCAGAATTTAGACAAATATTTCAAAAGCAGCCTGTAAGATTCCTATCCTGTAGCACAAAATCCTTCTGTCTCCAGCTATAATGACATTTAATGTTAAATGATATAATGCTGACTTTACGAATTTGTTTCTATTTCTCAATTTTTATTAATCTCAGAAAAATGTCAAATAGCCCCAAAGCAATTTGGGCATCTGATAAAATATATTTCTTGCTTCTCCTCCTACCTTTCTCACTCATCCTTCTGTCATCCTGGCATCTCTTCTCCTATCCTCTAACTTCCCAGGACTCAGTCCATGCTTGATTGACAGATATTTTACTCTCCTTCAGAAAGCTTGTCTATCCTTATGGCTTCAGACATCTTTTCTGTCCAGATGACTCCCAAACTCAACCTTGGTTTCTCTTAGAAGTTCTAATGGTTTATTGCTAAATGCCCACTGGATGTAACATACTGTAACACTTCATATTAACTAAAACTGAATTCTTTACTTCGTGACCTTTAAAATGTTCACTTCCTCCAAAGTTTCTATCATTTCTACTTAAGCAACTAATTTCTATTTAGTCACAATTAATTTCAGAACCACACCTGTTCCTTCCTTCCTCTTATGAGGCATAAAGTTATTACAGCAAAACAAGAATTTGTGAACTGCTCTGCCTTTAGTAGAGAGTTCTAATTGGTGTCCAGACCATTATACAACTTTAGTCACTCACACATCATGCCTATGCAATAGTTTCATGATATATATCCATAAACATTCACCTATTTTTTCATTTAATGGGGAGATAAGTAGAATATTCTTATAACTATCTTTCTCAACTACTACCCCAACTCATCATTGATGCTATCCCACATATAGTCCTCTATATTCCTCCATTCTATTTATAGATTTCTTCACAGAAATATATCTTTGTGATATACATTGTTCATCTACTACCCTTTTTTTCTAATTTGCTGCTTTTGGAAAAAATTATATACTCTCAATGCCATAATTCTAAGCATAATTCAAATCCCACTAAATCTCACTGGGTTCAAATTTATGTTTTTGTGCTAATTTCTCTACTTTATCTTTCTGAAGCTATGTTGTACATTTTTGTGTCATACTGGAGAGGCACGAGATTTAACATTAGAGGAAGTGAGTTCAAATCTGAGCTCTACCACTGATAAATTGTGATTTGGATCCCCATATCTCCACCTATTTCCTTTGGACAAGATACTTAATTTCTGTAGGGTTATTTCTTCATCTGTAAAATGAGAAGGTAAAGCTATATTATCTCATATAATTTCCAGTGAAAAATCTTATGATTATAATTCATACCTTCTCTTCTTTGTTTCCTATGGGTTATTGGATCTTTCCAAGTTTATTCTGCTGGCTTTGTCCTGCCTTCTACTTTTTATAGTAAATAGCTTTTGTATGTAGATGAGTAGTTCTGGGCCACCCCAACTTCTTTCTTGCATTCCTTTTAAAGCTTTCTTGATGAGAATTATATATATCCAGTATACGGATTATTCACAGTCCTTGTGAGATACATTACAGTCCATCACTGACTAAGAGCCAAATATTTGTATATTTTGAAATATCTGTAGCTTCAGTCCAGAAATCTAAATTCTATGCTCTGTAATCATCTTTTAATAAACTGATTACTTTCCAGTTCATCTAAGTTCTTTTATTTTACTTTCTTCAACTATAGATTGAGATGATTGATCTAGGTAACTTCTAAAGTCTTTTTCACCTATAAAGTTTTTTATTCAGTGATATGCTAATTTGTGTCCCCATAGAACCTATCATAGAATAGTAAAGGCAGGTAGTAGGTATCCCAAAGATATGTGCTGAATGACTGATTGAAAAAATAAATGAATTTTATCTATAAGTTGTCAGAAATATAGATCATTTAGTGACTGATTCAACTTTAATTCAATTGAAAGTTAATCCTTCTTTTGAACCTCACTGGATATTACAATATTTTTCTCAATTTTAAATTAGTTTAAGTTTACATTGTGAGAAAATGTTACTTTCATGTGCACTCCTTCAAAATAAAACTTAAAATGTTTTTTCCCCATTGGGCCAAATATAACCACTACCAGTTTAAATAACAAATACTCAGCTTGAAGCTGTTGTAGTGAAAATATTCTCTAATGACAATGTACATACTTATCATATGATAAATTTACTAGAACAAAATTGTGATAAGTATTAACTGAGTGCCCAGTCCATTACAGGATGCACACACACACACACACACACACACACACACACACACACGGTTGATTATTACTTGGGTTTACAACAAGTCTCTTTGATGGACAAGGTCTTAACCTGTTGTCTGTCCTTGGGTGTTGTTTAGTCATTTCAGTCATGTTTGATCCTTCATAGCCCTGTTTCTGGTTTTCTTGGCAAAAATACTGGAATGGTTTGCAATTTCATTCTCCTGCCGATCCATTTTGCCAGGCAATCAAAGTCTAAGTGACTGGCACAGGTTTGCATAGGTAGGAAGGGTCTAAGGCAGAATTTGAACTCCGAGCTTCCTGACTCCAGGCCCACAGAGACATGGCTGCCTCATGTGATTGACAACCAACTTATTGGCTAATTGTGGATGTTCTGAACTCAGAGAGATTTAGTTCCTCCAATGCTGCAATGCCTTGTTAGGAGCCATAAAGAAAACGACCACTTCTCAAATAAATTTTAAAAAATATATACTAGAATTTGCTTTAAAGTGAAAATGGTATTATTGAACACCATTAGCATGGAACATGAGCTCAGAGTGTAGTTTGTATTTTGTCCTTCAATAAAGGTGAATATTTATAGTGATCCTTCCACACATTTAGCCCAGATGTGTGTATCCCCTTTTACAACATGTAGCAAAATTGTATCAATACATCTAGATAAGGATGTAAATTCTTTTTTGTAGTAGTAGGATAGGATATGACTGACATAGTATGGTGCAGTGGACAAAAATCAGAAATCAGGAAAATATTGTTCAAGGTCTGGTTCTGCCTCTAGCTAATTGTGTGGCTTCTGTAAAGCCCAGTTTTCCTAAATTACTTCTAGAATAGTAGTGTTTACTAGTTCTCATCTCTAAGGTCCCTTCTAACTTTGTAATTTTGTTTCAAGCTATCTCATAGCCTTGGTCACATTAACATGATTTTATTACCTGCTGAGCTAAAGAGGAACATATGTATTCAAAGGAATGCTCAATACAGGGCTAGAGTCCATGACCCTAAGATTAAGATTCTTATCCTTTGAGGTAGCTTGTTACCAATGAAATAGAAAATGACACTATTTAAAAAAAAATAGTCCTGGTGCTCCTTAAGTGATCAGTGATGTTTCATAAGCGTCTTCAGTCATTTTTCTACTATAAACTACCTACTGGTATGTATAGGGTTCTTGCCAGCTTAAAAACAGTAGATTCCAGTTCAATTATTAGGAATGCATCTTTATTTTTGTGATGGGTAGAGAGTAGAGGAAGGGAAGTATTTCATATAAGCTAGGTACCTAAATAACTTTCTTGGACCACATTGTAATTAGTTCCTAAAATTAGCCCATTGTATTTTGACATGAAGAGCTACCATATCATGACACCTTGTAAGATTTTGGGGGCATTATAAAGAGGTATGCAGATAAAAAACATAAGAAAATAAGCCCTTTAAATAAAATGTTTGGGGAAATCTAATCTAATACTTCTCAACACTGAAGAATGAAAACTGAATTTACAAGAGCTATAAGATTTTTTTTTCATTTAATCCCATGTGATTTCCATAAGGTACTGCAAAGTATACTATCTACATAAGGAAATGATAAAGAAAAAGTAACCTAGCTTCAACATATACAAAACTGATTAAAACTTGACAAGACCATCAACCCAACTCCTAGGACACAGGCCATGCTTGCTGCAAATGGGTGAGGCAGTGGTATTTGTAATTTGATGTTGCATATCAGAAGTACTGTGTTGTTTGGAAATGGTTTTACACATAAATGGGTCTTTCACCCAGAATAGGTTGCCAATGTATTTGATTGGAAGCAGACATCTGTAAGATCCAAGTTGGAAATGAGTAGTATGAAATACAATGACATTGTAATCTCTAAGTTTCTCTGAGTTGCCCTCAATATAATCTATGCTCACTATTTAATTAGTTTAACATATAAGATTTGTCTGGGAAAGTATTTGTATCTTTTGAGAAATCAGTCAAAGAAAAATGTCCAACTTAATATTATATCAGTTACAGATTTCTGAAACACAAGCATTTCAAAACTCTGGAAGCCTATATTTAGAGTGAGATCTGCATGTTCCATACAGATGGAATCAGTCCATAGATACATGGTGGTCTTCTTCTTGCCAGTCCTAATATAAGCAGTAGCTTTCACTTGTTTGAACAAGCCTTTAGATATACATGAAAGTTGTAAGATTGGGCCATTATATGCCTTTTAGATAGATTAATTTTACTGCCATACAATATTTTAAAATTTTGATTTCAAAAGCATAAAAAGTATCTGAAATTTGAAATAAAAATTCATGATGTACCAAATTCTGAAGAAAAATTTTCTATAATAAGTATTACATAGCTAAAAGTAAAGCTGAAGTTATAGTTGTACATTAGCCTCCTACTTCTTTCACCTACATACTCCTTTACATTATTACTTTTTCAACATATAGTTGGTCTTCTCTCTAGTTCTGTTCCTTTCCCTTGTCCCTACCTCTTGTGTGCACGCACACATGCACACACACACACTGTGGGGTATGATTAGAGTAGTTTGAAATAGTCATACATGGTCATATGTTCAGCAGCCTGGCAATTTCTCTTCAGGTTATGAAAACGTTCCAGATGAACTATATAGACTTCTGGTCATCATATTCCAAGTGAGGGGACATCACTCCTTTATTTAGACTATGCTACTATCTGACTATCCTTACCAAAAGTTTATACAACTACCCTGAAAAAAAGTTGACTCCAATACCAATCTACGCTTGGAACATTGTCTCTGAAGTCAGAGAACATGGGTTCAAATTCTGCTTCTCATGTTTTATACTTGTGTCATCTTGGACAAGTAAGTAAATGTCCCTGGATGTCATTTTTCTCACCTCGATATTTTGACATTCTTCACCTGTAAAATGAGAGCACTAGACTAGACAGCCTTTGAGATCCCTTTTATATTTAAACAAAATTAAGGGAAATATCTTCTAGTTCTGGTTTGATAATTTTATATTTCCATGTGGCCTTTGTGGTGAATTGTTCCCCTTCTCTTGTTGCATAGATCAGAGAATTTAAAATATTTATGGCGCACTGATCATTGTGATAATGAGTTAAATGATCATTGTAGGTACTGGATAACAGAGCCATAAGGATATGAATGAGTCTGAGAGTAAAGCAGGTCCAGGTGGAGGTTAGACATCCAAGTAGAAGGCAGAGCTACAGGAAAACAAAGGGAAAGATTATTTCTATCTCCTGAACTCCTCACTAGAGAGAATAAGGGGAAAAAGAAGAATTCAAACAAGAGAACAAAATTAGAAGATAAGAATGATTGGTTGATCTCTAAGGTCTACACCATAATAATTCTGTCACTTTAAAATTCTATTATTTACTCAGCAGAGACATGTGGTATTATAGATAAAGAGCTAGCCTCTCACAGAGCGTTGTAGATAGAGAGCTAGACTCTTACCTGGGGTAAGTCCTCTAATCCTTCAATGCTTTCAATAGCTCTTTGGAATTATTAGGTGCAGACATTGTGTTGACCTGCCTTGGTAGAGGGAGTTCCTTACCAGGAACTCATTAAATGAAATCACAGGTCTAACTAATCTTTATCCTATGATTCATTTTATGTACCTGTGTTTGTCTTCCTTACAGCACAGTTCTTATTTTCGGCTCATGTAACCATAACTCACTTGTCCAATATCTTTATTCTTGTGATGGCAATCTGCTTTTGACATCATCGAAAAATATGCCCACATTTAAATCTAATTACCATACTCTGAATCACTATATAACAAATACTTTCTTCATTTCTGTAAGTTCAACTACTTTTATTTTGCTTGATTTCACAGTAGACTTGAAATCTCACATCAACCTGTCATCATGAAAAGAACTGATTCCACATATTGTGGCATTTAAATTCGACATCAGAAACAAACAGGAAAAGAAAATGGGTTGTAAGAGAACAAAATCCTATTTAAAGATGAATCATCTTAGAATTTAGCTAAAATAATTTGATCAGAATGATAAAGAAAACATACTTGGAAGAAAATTATTTATTGGCCAATAAAGTTGGATCCCTTCCATTGTGAGAGAATTTTTTCAACCCAATTTACCTTCTCCTCTCCCCACCCCCACTGCAGGGGAGGTTAATTCCCTCTATTCTTTTTCATATTCAAGACTGTCTCAAAATTTTCCCAACGGATATGTCACCTTAGTAAAACATGCTTTTAGTTCACATTCCTTCAGATGGTCTTTCAATCCTTTCACATTTCAGAAGATTCCACCAAACCATTAATTAGAAACCCTTCTAACTGAAAAGGTTCTGCTTTTCCCCAGTGGTTCCTGATGTGATGTACCCACACCACATGCTGTGTTAATCCTCATGGCTCTTTGTAGGGAGAACAGAGAAACACCATGATGTCAGTGCCCATGGTAACAATAAAGAACCTCATTCAACTGGATGCTTACTGAAGATGTACCTTGTGTGGTGACAGAAGGTATTATCCCAGGCCACAGGCCACTGAGAGAGTTTTTTGCTCATGTATTTGCATTTCTTCGAATCTTGCCAGCATACCACAGCCCATCACTACAGACCATTCATTTTCCCTTTGGAGTCACGTACCCAATATGTAGCACTGTTATGTAGGGGGAATCCATGGCAACAGCACATCTAGCTTGTTTATTTTAAAAAAAAATTAATTTGTACTTTACTGTTTTAACTTTGTAAGAGATAAGGTTTCTTTTCACTTATTTTGATTCAAACTTTTTTAAAAAAAGTATTTTATGGCTTTGAGAGAGATGTGTAATCTTGAGACTTTATGAATAAGCTAAAGGCCACTCACTCTTCTATTTGGAAACCTTGCAGGCATTTTTCTATGCTCTGTGTGTTTTCACCTCTAGGAATCTTTTCTTTCATTCCCCTAGATACCTTGGGACATTTTTTTCTTCTGTGTATATCTTCGAGGGACTGTTTAAGACCATATCTATTCCATCTACCTTCAGCTTCACCTGAAGGAAAAAATCCCTAAGATCTCGACACAAATACTGATAAATACATAGAATTATTAAAGTTGCCATCTCAGCAGAGGAAGGCTGCTGCTGCCTTTGTTCTCAGGGGAATACATATTTCACCCAGTAGCAAGACACCCAACTGCTGCTACAATCAAAATTCTCTGAAATGCCTTTAAGCTAATCATCTTTGAACATAAGCCTTTGTTGTTGAATCAAGGACCTTCTAGATACAAGGCACAGAAACCTTTTTTGTTTTTTTCTCTCTACCTTGCACAAAACAGCTTTAAGCCTGTCACCATTGACAGTAAGGTTCAGTGATCTGTCAACATTCACCCCTGATAAAGACAGTGAGAGAAATCCGTAGCTCTGGAGAGTTCAGTAAGAGAACCAAACAGTATGTTTGCAAAAGAGCATTTTTATATGTTTTCTTGTGACAGCACTAGTTTAACAGAAAATAGTTGGAGTGTGCCAAAAAAAAAAAAAAAGACAGTAGTAGTAAGTTAGGCTAGCATGACATGATGGATCTGGGCTATGACAAACAGAATTGGAAAAAAGCTTCCCCAGGGACCAACTATACCAGGTTTGCTGAATTGTATTTCTTGATTTCTTACTGTGCAACAGTGCTTTTTAGTGTTAGATTGACTAGGCTTCAGAATATTTTTAAAATTGTACAAATCAAAATCCATGTAGCTTAAAAATGAAAGATGTAAAAGGTTTAGGAGTTTGATGTATTGAAAGGCATTCTGTATTCCCTCATGTGAGTATTAAATGTACACTTTGTCTGTTTGATGAATATCAAATCTTTGTGGAAGGCAGTCGGCACCATAACCATTTAGGGGGCTTAAAACTCTGTTGGGAAACTGCTCCATGTGCAAAGATACAAAGTTTCACCTACCCAGTTGTGCCTAGGAGTGTGACAACACACAACACATATATGAGGTTTCCTTTTTCTCCCTTAGAGATGTACTCTCAAAAGACTGGAAGAAGAAATTTGATGCTTAGACTATGTTGCCATCAATGTCTTTATCAGAATTGTGTTTCTAAACTCTAAGATTATGCCTACAGACCCAATCACAAGGGGATTTTTTAAAAATGCAGTAAAATAGTAATTTTATTTGGTTTGCTTATTTGGAGAGCGTATATAACACTGAATAGCCGTTTGAACTGAGTTGGTATGTGTGTTAATATCAAGTATCTGTTGAGGAATCCCTCCTATGTATACAACTCTGTGCTTTTACTCAGAGAACTTAGAGTTTAGTTGTGAGAGAGCTAGAGGCAGAGAGAACAAATTATTCTCTACAGGGTGAGGAAGAGAGAAGAGTCAAGAAGTTATGACTTGGACAGGAGTCCGACTTTATGAACCTTGGGGATTGGTCAGATAATAGTTTCCTTGAAAGAAACAGTGAAGTTTGAAGGAGGAGAAAAAGCTCTGTTTTGGGCACATTGTATTTGAGATGCCCGGGGGAAACCAGGCATTAATCTCTAGTAGAGATTTGGCCATGTAAGAATAGACATAATAAAAGAGATGAGAAACAAATAAATCTGAATAGATAACAGAGCAGATTAGATATGATCACTAGAAAAGACTGAAGAGAGAAAAGACAATATATCCTAGAACCATACGTATGCATAGCAGGAGTGGAGAACCTGCAGCCTTGAGGCCATATGTTGTCCTCTAGGTCCTCAAGTGGGGCCCTTTGACTAAATCCAAGCAAATTTGTTCTGTGAAGTTTGGATTCCATGAAAGGCTGTACTTCAGGACCAAGAGGGCCACATTTGGCCTTGAGGCTTCAGATTTCCCACCCCTAGTCTAAATTTGAGGCAATAATGGAGAGCCCATGATGAGAGTTGTTGTGGGTTTGGAACTTGGGAGACAGAAATGTAGCACTTTCTCGCAGTGAAACACCTGAAGTCAGTACATGTCGGTTTCATTCCAGGCCTGCAACTAACTCAGTGACCTCGTTCAATGAAGTAAGAATCCAACTCCTAAGAAGGGCTCTTTAGGAGCTTAAAAACCTTAAATATGGTTTGGAATACCAGAGGCAAGGGTGCATTGTGTGCATGGTCTGTCCTTTGTTCTTGAAGAGGACAGTGACATAAGGAAAATGACGACATGATTTGAAATTGAATTAGATCTGAATGAGGGAGGGCTGTGCAAAGTCACCAACCAGCCTCCCATTCTTCTCCAGAACCTTCGGGGTTCAAATCAGGATGACTGGGGATAGTCCAGTATGCAGTGAGGAACCTTGGCACTTGTAAGCTCATTCTCGCCTTGTAAGGCAACAACACTCATTCAGTAAATAGGCCTTTTTAGCAAGTGAGTCAAGGGATAGCCCCTTTAATAAAATAAACAAACAAACAGAACACACATCAAACTGGGTGAGGAAGACCCTCAGAGCTGCAGGTTAAAAGAGAAATAGTAACTTATTTGCATCCATTCTAATGGAAAGAGCAAAGAATTAGTAGCGAGGATGCCTGTATTTCATTTTAATTCTAAGTCTACCTTACTAGCTGCATGATCTTGAGGAAGTTACTTAACTTTCTGAGACTGCTTAGTTATGACAGTATTCATTTCTGTCCTACCTACCTCAGGGGGTTGTTATAAGGATTAAATGAGATAAGAAGTTTGAAACAACTTAAATAATTTCATAGGAGGCTGCTAGGTGGCTCAGTGAATAGCACTGGACCTGACCTGAGTTCAAATATGGCCTCAGATTTTTACTAGCTATGTGACACTGAGCAAATCACACAACCTCCGCTTGCCTTAATTCTCTGGAGAAGGAAATAGTAAACTACTACAGTTTCTTTGCCTTGAAAACACCATAGAAAAAAATGGGTTCTTGAATGATCAAATGACTAAACAACAAAATAATTTCATAGAATCTAGAGCTTAGAATGGAATTTAAAGTGAAAACTAGAACTATTTTAATGATTTGAGGTTTTATCTACATTATTTCCAGTAATTAATGCTGGGGCAGTTCAGGGACATTTTAAATGCTTTTGTTTTACATTGTACTTTGCATTAAAGAAATAACATGTAACCTATACCTATCATTCATTTAATGTAGGCTGTGTATCCAATTTAGGACAGATTTATTTATGTAGAACTATCCACAGTTCAAAAGTGGTTAGTGGCAATCCTAATAATGTCGTTTGTATACTTCACCTTGTCCCTTTAAAATGGATTGGTCTACTTATAGAGTAACGGCCTGTAAAATTAAATTATTTTTTTTTTCAAATGGAAAAGACACAGTACTTCTTAAAATTATCAGAATGGAAAAGAAAGGTGACTTTTTCAAAAATTACCCCAAAGCAACTTTTTACTCCTGTAACATAAAAATAGCCTCATTGATTTTTAAAAATAATTATTTAAAAAAATTATTTAAAGTTTTTAGCACTTGAAAATAGTCTTGTAATAGGAATATTGCAAGACCATTAATTATAGCAGCACTGGGAAACACAACTATAATTTAGAAGAGATTGTTGATTGTTTCTAGAAATAGACATTGACCCCATTAGCATTAAATTGTAATATTAGCAAACCTTAGCATTAATCCACTGATGACAGCAATGAATGTTATCAGATTTCTCTCCCAAAAACCTTCTTTCGAAAAATTGGATATAACACAGTCAATTAATTCAATGTGAGGTTAGCTTAACTTGGTTTATTGGAAGGAATACTACATTTGAAATTAAAAGTCTGGGATTCAAATCCTACCTCAATCACTTGAACAAATCACTAAATCTCCATAGATCCCTGGTTCTTCCTGCCTTAGGTAAGGGGGTTGGACTAGAAGGTCCCTAAAGTCCCCTCCAGTCCCTTCAATGATCTAGGTTTCTTAAGAGCAAGAGCTAATTTTTGTAATCTTTGTCATCTCAATGTCTTGCACATAGCAGATATTTAATAAATCCTTGTGAAATTAAAGCCTATGAATTTAGCTATAGTAATGATAATTACACCATTTCAACTTTCAGAGTTCTTATTTTTAAACTTTCAAAGAACTGAATTTCAGCAATAACATTAGTGTATGAGGTCTTTCCATACCAGAACATTTTAAAGGAAGGACATAGCTTATAAGAAGCAGAGATCTGGATTTCCTAAAGTACCACTAATGCAAAAGTGACCAGCTCCAGGAAAACTTCAGTCTCTACCTTGTCTCCATCATTTATCCATCAAGCAATTTTCCCAAGGAAAGGTACTAATGATGGTTTTCTGAAATAAACTGAAGCCTTAGACCTCATTTTGCATATACCACTAAAAAGAGTATAAATTCCGCTAATATCGTCAGGGGTTAGATTCAGGACTGATTTGGGAGCTTTCAACCCCTGTTAGTATTTCTCAGACCTGTCAGGCTCTATTGCATCTGCTCCGTAACTCCATGACCCCCTGCTGAAAGGCATGAAATGAAAACATGTTTAGCCATGGGTCAGGGCAGTCTACAAGAACATGTTGAGGTTGACTGATCTCTGTGGAGACTAAAGAGAATTTAAAGACTGGGTACATTGAGTTACAAGGTTGATGAGATGAAAGAGGTCGTTCATGTTCAAAAATGAGTTTAGTGATTATGTGGAGATATTACCCTTTTACAATAATCCTGAAGTGAAAAGTCGGCTCTATCTCCTTTCATGAGCTATTAGGTTCTTGCATTTCCTAGTTGAAAGGAGAGATATCGGAAATATCAAGATTAGTAATGTGTATATATAGATAGGATTGCTAAAGGGACATTTGAGAGACGTTGATAAAAGTTATATATGTATCTTGGAAAAAAATGGTATGATTTCAGCTTAAATCCATTATTTAAAATCCTTATGAAAATGACAATTACAGTGAAATCTCCTTCTTGCCCTTCTAAGGAACAAAACAGTTGTCCCCAAAATTCCTGTTTCTATCTTTTACGTGTACATTGGATGATCTTGAGGTAGCATCTGCCATAATCTTCGTAAACTTGGAATTCAGAGGCACGTAAGGGTTATGATTAGAAACAGATTCACTGGGAAGGAATCTGTAAATATGAATTTTAAAAACAAACACAAAGTAAAAGTCCCTAAATCATATAACATTTTGTACTGTACTTAGTGTTTTAAAATTTCTTTATATTTTTTATCTCCTTATATCTTCACAATAACTCTTTGGTAGGGTAGGTAGATCGCCGCAGGCTGCAAATGCAGACTGTGAATTAAAAGACACTTGCTCCTTGGAAGGAAAACTATGACAAATCTGAACAGCATATTAAAAAGCAGAGTCATCACCTTGCTAACAAAGGTCTGTGTAGTCAAAGCTATAGTTTTTCCATAGCCATGAAAGCTGGACTATAAGGAAAGCTGAGTGCTGCAGAATCAACACTTTAGAATTGTGATGATGGAGAAGACTTTTGAGAGTCCTTTGGACTTCAAGGAGGTCAAGTCAATCAATACTTAAAGATATTAATGCAGGCTATTCACTGGAAAGTCAGGTACCAAAGCTGAAGCATAAACACTTTGGTCATACAATGAGAAGACAGGAATCATTGGAAAAGACCTTGATGTTGGGAAAGATTGAGGGGAAAAGGAGAAAGGAATGGAAGAGGAAGAAATACATAGCATCATGGAAATAATGAACATGAACTTGGACAGGCTTTAAGAGATAATGGAAGATAGAAAAGTCTGGCATGTTATGGTTCATGAGGTCACAAAGAGTCAGACAAGGCTAAACAAGGGAAGGTAGTGATTATCTCCAACTTTTAAAGGAAAACTAAGGACTGGATCTTCACTTTCCTTTTACAACATTTTATTGATTTTTTTTAAGCTTATTTATTTTCTAATGTATCTCTCCCCCTTTCAATTGAGAGCCACCCAAATAACAAAGAATTTTTTTTAGAAAGAGAAAACTAACATGTGAATCAGCTATTTGTTCTGTCTGGTTCTGTCTGGCAACTAAGAGGCACAGTGGGTAGATCAGTGGAACAGAGTAAGGGAGGCCCTCAGTCCAAATTCAACTTCACCTACGTATCAGCTGTGAGACCATGAGCAAGTCAGTTAACGTGGGTCTGCCTCAGTTTCCTCATCTGTAAGGCGGAGCTCACAATAGCTTACTTCCCAGGGTTGTTGTGAGTATCAAGTGAGATAAAAATTAGAAAGCACTTAGTGAGCACCGTATAAATGTTATGATCATAGCTCCTCACCACTGCAAAAAGGAGAAAGGGTTAGTGCATTCTCATATCTTCTTCCGGACCCGGCTTGGATACAGCATCCATTTCCATTCTTTCCCATTATGCGCATGGGTTTTCTGGTTCTGCTTACTTTACTTTATTTCAGTTTATTTGAATCTTCCCATATCTCTTTGTTTTCCTCATATTCGTTGTTTATTTTAGCTACTATAGTCAAATTCTGTAACATCCATGGGACAATTTGTTCACCCACTCCAGGCGTTCTAAGGGTTAAAATGTATTGAAGTTTAAGCCCATGTTCCCAAGCAGATTACTTCTGGTGAATAAAGTTAAAGCATACAAATAGAAATAGTTTCATAACAGAAGGGAGAATTTAATGAATGGCAGAAGGTTGCAAAGTCATAGAAATAGAACTACTCTGAGTTGGTAGGTACTTCAGTGGTTATGTTGTCCATCTTATGTAAAATGACTCTTTCCTATCATATTTCCAACTTTAGATGAGCCAGTATTCACCGGGACTTTACTTGGCAGCCTCCAATGATGGGACCTCACTAGATACCAAGGTAGTACACACTCTTCTTAAGGAAAGGAGGGATGGAACTAAGGAAGGAACAAGAATTTATTAATCCCCTCTAAGGGAAAGTTCTTGCCACAATAATAAATCACCATTAAACTGCATTTTGGTTGCACTTTAAGGAAGGTCACAAAAGAAAGGTGTCTAAAAGAAGGGTAAGAGGGAAAAGATGCCGATGCTACTAGCATTGGCAGCTGTTCCCCTGTCTATGTTCTGTGTAAGCTCCAGGTTCTAGACTTGGTAAAAGAATATCTGTAACATATCTAGTTCTTGTCTTTTTGGTCTTACTCTTTAAGAGACTCAGAGTTGCTGATCATGGCTGTGCATGCTTGGAATCCCTACCATGGGCGAGGCTAAGCCTGATGGATCACTGGAGCTTGGTCTTTCTGAGCTTCAGTTGGGCCATAGCTGATCAAATGTCTACATTAAGTTTCCCACCAATATGGTGAACATCCAGGTGGTGGGAGCCATTAGACTGTGTAAGAGAGGTGAACTGGCTGCAGTCAGAAATGGAGGGGGTTGAAGTATCCATGCTGATTAGTAATGAGATTAGACCCACAAGTTGCTAGTATCCATGGTGAACATCTCAGATACTGAAACGATAGATTATCTTCTTAACATACCCGTGTATTGATTGAATTTTTATTTCACCTTATCATTATACCAGCATCTCTGTGAACTTTGATAGGAGTCATTACAAGATTATCAGTCACTAAGCCTCATTCAAATGAAAAGAAAATTAGTGTCATAAAACCATTAATAACTACTTCCCATGATGGAGATGCTTTTTAGACTTAAAACCAGTAGAATTTTTTTTTTAATTTTCACTTCAGTAATCCACAAACCTGATAGTTCACACTGAAATAATTCAGTTGCATCGTCCTCTTGAGCAAAGATTAAATCAGAGAATGCTTTAGTTAGGCCCACATGACTGAAGTTAAAAACAACAGCAAAATGAATGTTTTTTTTTTCCTGATATTCATGAAGTATTGTACAAATCCCAATAACTCAGGAGCAGTCATAAAGTAATTTAACAATGTAGCAGTCCTCTATTAACTCACCTGATTATTTACAATGCATCTTCTCATTGCTCATTATTGAGGTTCTGTCCAATTTCTACTGACTTCAGAACAGAAAGGAAGACTTGATTCAGAGGACAGTACCTTAGATTGATTGATAAGAAATTCTAGTGGGTTCTATCTCAAGCTGTTGGAGAATAATAGCTCCAGATATACTTAAGTTTTTCTGGGCTTCAATTTACCTATCTGATAAATATACTAATGAGTATTTTTTATATTATTTTACTGATTAAAATGGGTATTTCAATGGCATTGTATATTTTAGACAACTCAGTTCACTTCAGTCAGTACACATTAAGCTCTTATCATGTGCTAGTCATTGAACTATGGATGCAAATGAAAAACAAAGCCATCTCTGCCCACAAGGAGTTTATGTCAAACTGAAGGGTAGAGGTGGGTATGGGAATCAACATATATACAGATAAGTCTATACAGAATAGATTTATATATAAAAAGTGCTCTTTTTATGGTAGGTGGAGAGGAGCATTATTCACTACAGATAAGAAAAAACTTTTTTGCCCAAAGATGTACCAAAATTGCTTTTTGAAGGATAGTTAGGAATGCTTTGAGATAGAAATAAGGAAGGTGTATATTTGAGTCCTTAGCTGCCCTCATTAAATTCAGTTTACAAGGTGTGTTCATCCTTCATTGCCAAAGAAGACCATGCCATCAGAGAAATGATGACATGCCTTGCACTTAACTTTGTTTTGAGTGAAGGAGGGCTGTACGGGTCACCAGCTTCACTTCTCCTCCAGAGTCATCTGAATCCAGTGACCAGATATTCATCAGGATGACTGGAGATGATTCAGGATGAGGTAACTGGGGTTAAGTAACTTGCCCAAGATCGTACAACTAGTGAGTGTCAAGTGTCTGAGGTGAGATTTGAACTCAAGTCCTCCTGATTCCTGCACTGGTGCTCTGTCTACTGCACCACCTAGTTGCCCCAAATTCAGTTTAATTGATGACCTACACGGCCCTCCCTCACTCAAAACAAAGTCAAGTGCAAGTCATGTCATTACATCAAATTCAATTTAACTGATGAACTATATCCCCAGGTTTTGAACAAATTGCAGATGTGACTGCAAAAGTCACTCTTAGTGATGTTGAAAAAGATCAAGGGAAATGGGAGAGGTACCACACAACTAGAGGAGGGCAAAAGTCTCATTAGCAAACTTTGTAAACTATAAGCAAGCATGCTTACATTCAATTTCTGGACAAAGTCTTGAAAGGGATATGGAAGAAGTGATTGGTAAATATATAAAAAGGGAAGCAATGATTACAAAGATGATCTCATCAAGTATAAGTAATACAAGCATATGTTGTAAATATTGTAGGTTTGGTTCCATACCATCGCAATAAAGTGAATATCACAATAAAGTCAGTAACATGAATTTTTTTGGTTTCCCAAGGCATGTAAAAGTTATCCTTGTACTATACTGCAGTCTATTATAAAGTATACAATAGTATTATATCTAAAAATTAAAGTACATACCTTAATTTAAAAAATTCTGCATTGCTAAAGAAATGTTAACCATAATCTGAGCTTTCAACAAGTTGTAATCTTTTTACTGATGGAGAGTCTTGCCTCAGTGTTGATACATGATCAGCATGGTGGTTGCTGAAAGTTGGGGTGACTGTAGCAATTTCTTAAAATAGGACAGCAATGAAGTTTTCTGTATAGATGAACTTTTTCTTTCACTTGAATAGTTTGAGGCCATTGTACGGCTATTAATTGGTCTAATTTCAATATTTTTGTGTCTCAGGGAATAGGGAGGCTGGAGCAGAGGGAGAGAACACACACATATACACACATAACATTTATCAGTTAAGTTCACTGTCTTCTATAGGTAACTTCAAAGATCACAGATCATCATAACAGATATAATAATAATGAAAAAGTTTGAAATATTGTGAGAATATCACAAAATGTGAAACAGAAACATGATGTGAGCCCATGCTGTTGGAAAAAATGGTCCTGACAGATTTGCTTGATGCAGGGTTGCCACAAATCTTCAGTTTGCAAAAAACATGATACCTGAGTACAATACAGTGAAGGGCAGTGGCACAAGGTATGTCTGTACCAGGATAACCTAGTTTACTTTTTTGACAGAGTAACTAAACAAAGTAATATTTAAATTTAAATCCATGTTGTTAAAGAAATTAACTTCTGATTAACAAAGATAAAACATTCAAACACATGTAATTTCATAACAATAAAAGAACAATAGGGGGAAATGATGTAGATGGATTTTAGCTGAGCATTTTATACGTTCTCTCATATTCTTCTTTTGGAAAAGATGGAGAGATAAACATTAGACAATTATACAGTCAGATTCAGATGGGGATGGAAGACCAGGGCCATGAAGTTGCTAACTGTGAAGTTTTGAAGTAGCAGGAAGTTTCCAGTCTATCTCAGGGACCTTTACTTGTGTAGCAGTAAGGACCCCAACATGCATGGGGGGTGGGCGGGGGTGCTACTATCACAGGTCCTAAGATCTGCATTCATAAAAGGAAAACAACTTTTGATGGGTTAACAATCGCTTTAATCGAGCACATGTATCATTCCTTTAACCAAGTACCTATTTCATTCACCTAGTTCAGGGGAATCAGCACCTTGAATTTCAAAGAAAATACAGAGAAATCAAAAGATCAACAGACATGGCTTCCTCTGCCTGAATTCAACAGAAAATTGGACCCTAACTGTCTGAACATAGTTATCAAGAGAGGGAAGCATGACATCTGGGATCTCAAAGCTGAGGGGCTCCTTAGTGGCTTCTAGGGTCCTCATCTGGCCAAACAAACACTTCCAGTCAGTAAGCCCTAAAGTAATCAACAGACATGGCTTTCTCTGCCTGACCATAATTCAACAGACAGGTACAGTTATCTGACCATAATTATCAGAGAAGAAAGCACAACATCTGGATTCTCAAAGTCACGGAGCTCTTTAATGCCTTCCCAATCTGGCACTCAAACTTTCCTACCAAAAACTAAGCCCAAAAGTAAAACCTCACCCTCAGATTATTTATACCTTTTTTTAGAGCCAGGGGGCATCCCAACCCTTGAGAGCCAGTGCCTTATTTACAAAAACTGTGGGTGTTCCTACAAAACTTCCCTTATCAAACTCCTCTTAATGGTCAGGCCCATTAATGAGTAGGGAAGATTTGTAATCACATTAGCTATACAAATACACATGCTGTTTCTAGTTAAAGAAACTCTTGTTTCTCTACTTTACTCTTTCTAAAGGCTCTGGATTGATAAAGGCAAGATTGAATCAGAAGCACTTGATTATACTAAAACAAAAATAGTGAAACATTCTATTTTGATTGTCTTTACAACTTGTCCCTGTATTGTTTAACATTTTTAACAGCGACTTGGATAAAAGGATGATGGTGTGTTCATCAGATTTGCAGATGAGGAAAATCTGGGAGGTATAAAAACACTGGAATTCAGTGTTAGAATCCAAAAGCATCTTGAGAGTCACGAACAAGGATTGGGAAACCATGGCCTGAAGGTCAAATCCAGTCTGGTGTCTGCTTTGGTATGGCCCCTTGAGCTAAGAATTGTTTTTGCAAGGTGGATCAGATAATGGTACTTGCTGTACTTTAGGTCAGAGCATTGGAGTCAATCCAATAAGATGAAATTCAAGAGGGATAAATGTAAAACTCTTGTACTTTGGTACAAAAAAAAATCAATTGCACAAATATTAGATAGGGAGTTGAGAATAGAAATAGTTGTTCTAAGAAGGAGCTATAGGGTTTTAGTCGATTATAAGCTCAATATGATTCAGCAATGGGTTGTGGTGTTGAGCTGTTTTTAGACATAGTTTAAAAGAACAGAGATGGAAATCCCATTGTACTTTGCCCTTTTCAGAACTCATCGGGAATACTGGGATCAATTCTGGGTACCAGGATGTTGATAAACTGGAAAGTGTCTAGAAGAAGATAAACAGGATGGTAAAGGGCTTTGGAATCACCTCAGATGACCATTGGTTCCAGGAGATAGGCATGCTTGGTCTGGAAAAGAAAAGATGGAGGGGATTTAGGGAGAGAAAGGGAGGCAGGATAGCTCAGCCTGGCCCTAGAGACCAGAATCCTAGAGGAATTGGTGAAAGTTAAAGAGGCAACTTTAGACTTTCTGCCAGGGAAACAAACAAAAAACTTCCTAATAATTGGTTGTTCAGAAATGGAACAACTTACCACAAGACAGAGTGGGTTCTCCCTTCTTGGAGTTCCTCAAAAAGACACTGGACAACCATTTTAAAGTATGTTATAATGAGGATTCTTATTAGACTATATAATTCCTAAAGTCACTTCCAACTCTAAAATTCTTTGATTCTGTGAAGACAGAGCCCTGTGGTAAAGTGAGGCAAAGAGGCTAAGATGTGCATTATGGTTCAGTAATAAAAACTGATGAGTAAGAGCCTGATGGGCAGGAGGATGACCAGGAAAGCTCTGTCATGAAAACTCATGGAGGAGAACATGTCTAGGTTAATAAAAGAGTTGAGATGGATAGATCAAAAAAAGCCGGAGACAGAAAAGGAGCCAAAGAAAGTAGGTGGGTTTTTTTCAGAGTTGAATGATGAAAGGAAAGAGAAATAACCTAACTTCTAAAATACCCCTTTTATTTTTTTAAATATAAATTTATTATTTAACTTTTTACATTCATTTTCACAAAATTTTGGGTTCCAAATTTTCTCCCCATTTGTCCCCTCCGCCCACCCCAATACACCAAGCATTCTAATTTCCCCTATCACCAATCTGCCCTCTCTTCTA